>CM077151.1:264767597-265004456 GCA_039583875.1 Platanthera guangdongensis | reverse complement strand
GTGAACTAGCCTCCAATCATTTGACGTGAATGCGCCATCTCGATCACTTACGATGCTCCGAGGAACACCGTGAAGCCGCACAATCTGGGTCAACATATAACTTTGCCAAACTTTCAACTGAATCATCCCGCCTGTTCGGGAGAAAATGTGCTACTTTAGTTAGCCGGTCAACAATCACCCAAATGGAATCATTTCCTCGCTGCGATCTTGGCACCCGTGCACAAAATCCATGGAAATATCATCAAATTTCCACTCTGGGATCGCAGTGACTTCAAATAACCGCCCGGCTTTTGGCATTCCGCCTTTACCAACGCACATGTTTGGCATTTGGCTACATAAAGGGCAACATCTTTCTTGAGCCCTGGCCACCAGAAAAGCTTCTCATATCGTTAAACATCTTTGTGCTCCCGGGGTGAATGGAATACTTTGTATAAATGCGCTTCATACATCAGTTCTTCCCCTCAACTTCCCCACACTTGGGGGACGCACAAACGGCCCTCTTTCCGTACAAACCGTCAATCCAGGTGAATTTGGCCCTCTGGCCCTTCATTCACATAGCGTAAGAGATCGTCATCCAACTCCGTTGCCCGTCGACTCGGTCCGCAAGGTCACATTGCACCTCGACCCAGTTCAAACATGCAGTGGCAGTGGAATTCTTGTCAACACAAGAGATCTCTAACGCCTCCACTCCTGGATAAGGCGTTTAATCATGCCTTTGTACCAATTCGCTCTAGCCGGAACCCGCCGACTTAAGGCATCCGCGACAACATTCCCCTTCCCGGGCGTATATGAATCTCGAAAGTGTAGTCCCCAAGGAACTCCCAACCACCTTCGTTGTCGCATGTTCAAGTCTTTCTGCTCCAAGATACTTTAGGCTCTTATGATCAGTATAGATCTCCACCTTCACTCCATAAAGGTAGTGTCGCCACAACTTGAGTGCAAAAATCACCGCCGCTAGTTCCAAATCATGGACGGGATAATTCGCTCGTGCACCTTCAGTTGGCGTGAGCCATAAGCAATAACCTTTCCATTCTGCAGAAGAACGCAGCCTAAGCCGCTCCCTGAGGCATCACTATAAATCACAAATCCGTCGGTTCCACGTGGCGAAGACAACACCGCGCCGTGGTCAACCGAACCTTCAGCTCGTCAAAAGCTCGTGCGCACTCTGGCGTCCAAACGAACTTCTGATCTTTTCGCGTCAGTGTGGTTAGCGGCAAAGCGATCCGCGAGAAGTTTTCCACAAATTCTATAGTAGCCCGCAAGTCCAAGGAAACTCCTGACCTCGGCCACGGAAGACAACATTGGCCACTCCTGTATGGCCCTTATCTTCGCCTGGATCCACTGCAATGCCCGCTCCACTCACTACATGGCCCAAAAATGCCACTGACGATAGCCAAAACTCGCACTTCGAGAACTTGGCATATAGCTGATTTTGCCTCAACGTGTTCAACACTAATCGCAAGTGAATCTCATGTTCAGCTTTGGACTTCGAGTACACCAGGATGTCATCAATGAACACTATCACAATAGATCCAGGTACTCGCGAAAATACGGTGCATCAAATCCATAAACACCGAGGGCGCATTACACAGTCCAAATGGCATGACTGTGAACTCATAGTGCCCATAAACGCGTTCCAAATGCGGTTTTGGGAATGTCACCTTCCCAAATTCTTAACTGGTAATAACCAGACTACAGGTCCAACTTCGAATAGACGGTCGATCCCACCAGCTGATCGAATAAACTCATCAATCCGGGTATCGGATACTTATTCTTCTCGGTCAGCTTATTCAGTTCACGGTAATCGATACACACCGCAACCCACCGTCTTTCTTCTTGACAAAAAGCACAAGGCGCGCTCCAAGGTGCTAACAAAGGGGGATGTCCAAGCATCCACCCAAGGATTTTCAAAATCACCACCTCTTGGTGGGGGAAATCACAAAGCTATGCCAAAAAGAAGCCTTCACATAGCTAGGATGAAATTCGTTACCCTTGACGACCGCTTTGGTGCCATGGACTCAAAGCTAGCTTGCAAGACTCCCAAGATCGTTTTCCTCCGCAACGCCGGCTTCGGAACTCTTGTCGGTAAACCGCAGCACCACCACAGCAGCCCCCTTTCCTCTTCCTCCTCCTTTCTCTCTCTCTTTCTCTCTTCACTTGAAAAAGATAAGGCAAGGAAAATGAGAATCCTTTCTCTGATTTCGGCCTTTAGGAAAAAGAGGAAGAGGCTTCACCCTTGGATCCCAGCTGAAGGAATGGACGGCCACGATTTTGCCAAAAACCACAGATTTTGACAGCCGACACGGCCTCGGACACGGCCGTGTGCCAGGCCGTGTGCCTCAAGCGTGTGTCAAACCGACTTATCCAAACCAGTGACACGCCCATTGGACACGCCCGTGTCATGGGCCCGTGTCACCAACACGCCTTAGAACACGCCCGTGTCTGTGGCCGTGTGCCTGGGCGAAAAAATCCCCCGAGACTTCACACGGCCTGTGACACGCCCGTGTCCCAGGCCGTGTGCCCAGACACGGCACAAAGACACGCCCTGTCGAAATCCTTCGACGGGCGAGTTCGTCGACCCGATTTGACACACGCCCTGTGACACGCCCGTGTCACAGGCCGTGTGCAACTTCTCGACACTCGACACACAAGTCTCGACACTCGACGATCGTCGTTAAAAATCGTCGAGCACGCGACACGGCCTTGGACACGCCCGTGTCCTGGGCCCGTGTGCCTCCTCTCGACACATCGCGAGCTGAAAATCGTCGAGACTAAGGCCAATCGGCGACACAACCTCGACACGCCCTGCGACAAACGCCCGTGTCTCAGGCCGTGTCAGCTGACACGCCCTGGGACACGCCCGTGTCCAGGCGTGTCACCCAAAAATTCCTGTTTCAGAAATTGGGCTGTTCACGCGGCAGTTATCAGGATTTTTTTCTGAAGTGATCAATGTCGTCGAATGGTGGAAATGTTATAGGCAGTTCTCTTCTTTGTATCCAACGGCCCATATTTGCATATGCTTGATCGGACGGTTCCTGTTCATTTTTTGGTGTGCCTCAAGATATGCATATTGTTTTATATGATAAAGATATATATATATATACTTTCTATTATTTCTTCCGCAAATCTGCGTTGTGATGTGAATGTTATGATTTAAGTCAGACAAAACGACTAACTAGTGCTTGGTAGGGTGAGTCATTGCCACTTGAGAAGCACTGGGTGACATCTTTGGGCAATAAGGCCCATGTCCGACCCGACCCGGGCAAGGTTGGGGGAGTGGGTTTTACAGATCGAGAGCTCTTGCTCTCGATCGACTGCGCATGAGAACTCACGCGAAATAAGATGAGGTGTCAAGGAGGGTATTGACCGTTGGGATTAGATTTCAGTGTTTAATTTTTAAATATAATAGGTCTCACTATACACACACCACATCCCGACTATCCGCACACCATGTTTTGGCTATCCACATGCCACACCCAGCTATCCACACACCACATCAGCTATTCGCACACTATCATTTAAATCAATTAAATTTTAGATTTGTAAATCTCGGGATGTTACATTGTCTTACACTAGGCTTCATTGCCTCCAAAGAACAACTCCTTGCTCATATTAGATTCATCTCATTGGATTTGTTATGCACATTATGATTTGAAGAATGCGCAAATTCACGAGATTGCATACCATGCACGTTCAAAATTTTCGTATCATTCAAAATTAGAACTTACATATCATTCATAACCATAAACTACATACCATTGCATAGGTTAATGATCCAGAGCCGCCCCACTCCAGTTCTACATCTAGGAACACTCGCCACCGGGGGGCTGCAGCCCAAGCACCCCAAAGTCTCCCCGCGCCTGTTTTCTCGGTCGCGATGCATTGTTGAGGCGGGATCTCGAACCTGCAACCTCCTTGATAAAGAGTCTTCAAACCACTCTTCATCACTAATTGAGCTCATATGGTGTAGAATTAGAGCGGGACGGCTCTGGATCGTTACATCATACAACATTGCAATGCATTCATGATAAAAAGGGGCAAAATAGCATTCATGATATGATGTAGGATGCATGAATATATAGGGATCGATCTGAAAATGGGATCTTGGATTGCCTTCGGAGATGCGAAACACAAAATCGGCGAGGAGTTTTACTGAAAAAGAAGGGGCGAGATGCAAGGCAACCGACAAAACGAAGATGGAGAAGAAGGGCCTCGCAGAGGAAAAATAATTCGGTGTGTGTAACACACGTATTTTAATTCGTGCGTGGAGCAAATTCAGTCTAATTTCTAATACGGTCATATTTGAAAAATGATTTATACACCGTTAAAAAAATGATCGTGCATCTATATTTTCTCTAGTATATGCCCTAAACGTACCAAATTATTTTTGCCTTATAGAGGCTGATCAAGTGAGGAACTTTACTAGAGTAATACTTCTCTCGAGCTTGAACTGTTGAACCCCAGCAGGAAATTCAGATTGTGAACTCAAGGCAAACCTTTTGAGATCCAATGACTTTTCATTCATGTGTTTGAAGACTTTTGCCAATTCTGCAGCACAATGTTGTTGAAAAACCGTCCCAACCAGGGGAAATTTTTCGAATCGGGCTCCGTCCCTAAATTTAACGACCGGGTCCAATCAGGAGTGTACTTCCGTGATACATTTTTTATGCGTGGGGCCAACAAGAGGATATGAGACCGTTTGATCTTCATGGAGATCATTTTAGGTTTCATTTGGTTCGGCATTTTATGGTTGCGTTTGGAGCAACCTTCCCCAAGGCGGTAAAACAATGAATCGCCGGCCCCATTTGCTCAGTCTCCTTCGGCTAGTCAAAGGAAAGCCCGAAAAAAGCGCCGTTTCGATCGGCGGCCTCCCCCCTCCAGTTCGGCCCGTCGTCTGGACCCGCCGGCTCGTTCAGCCCCTTTAAATTTTCTCAAAGTGGTCAGCAAGATAGCCCAAACTCCAAATTAATATCTTCGGCACTACCCAGTTCACACTTTGATCTTGCGGAAACCCAAGGAACAAGGTTAACACCAACAAACAATGGAAGCACAAACATTCTTTTATACATTTCACTTCTTTACAAGGCGAGGTATACGTAGCGAGACATGATTTCGCTAGTACACAAGCTATAACAGAAAGTTCCAAACCAAGCCGGACGGACAGCACCGGAAACCGCCGAGACCGCCGAAGTCGCCAAGTCCGCCGAAGCCGCCCGAGCTGATGCTGCAATTCGCCGAATAGACACGGAGTCCGCCGAAGCCGCGAGGCCGCGCGGACACACCGTTATTCGCCTCCTGCTGATGAACTGAGGAACAGACCGCCTACCCGCCTGAGACCGGCGGACAGGTTATTGGAACTGGCAAAGTTGAAGCAGAGAACTGACACGCCGCTGAGCGCCCTGCTGAGACCGCAGAGACCGCACACTTCCAAGTACTTGACCGAAGTCAAAGCCAAACTCCTGGCTCCTTGAAGCTACCCGCGCGACCTGCACACAGCAACAGTTAACTCTGAATCAATCCGCGCGGACAGAAAACTGAGACCGCAGCACTCACCGAACCCAACTTATTGTTCACTCAGTTACTGTAGATGTGCCGGGGGGTTCTATTTATAGGCGAGGTGAGGAGTGTGGTCATCGCCCTATAGATAGAGACACCGCCCTAGCCCGCGCGCAAGCAAACCACCGTCCGCTGAGTCCGCAAGAACTTAGCCGTTCCAAGGTTCAACCCGCCAGGAGCAAGGCAACTTTGGCGAACCCTCATCAGTCCGCCCAAGCTATGCGGACAAGGCATCAGCCCGCAAAGCCTTCAACCACTATAGGACAACAACCCCCTTCAGTGATAGTCCGTACAAACCAGAGGTAGTCCGCATAGAACAAGACTCAAGCCTCCATCCGCCACGAGTCTACGCCAAAAGGCAGAGTTAGCAACAGTCCGCCCGGTCAACATCGGACTTGGCGGATACTGCGGACACCCTGGTCTTGGCACAGAGTGTGACCAAATCCAGAACCCCCAAAGGCCTAACGCGAGCATGGCGGACATAGCTCCGTCCGCCAAACATCTTAGCAACACAGACCGCCAACACTTCTCCAAGGAGAAGCAGTCCGCAAGCTACTCGCACACCTGCCCAATGCTACGGCCACCTGCCGGACTCCACACACCAGTCCGCAATAGACCTCCACAGCAGTGCTGTACAACCAGAGCTTGGCAAGGCCTCATCCAAACTCTAAGGCCAGTCCGCAACAACGGACACCGCGAACATGACAGTCCGCCATCCTCCCGCGGATAGCACCCAAATTCGCTGGTAAGCACAAGCTTGCAACACGGCCACTGAGCAACGCAACAGTCCGCAAGCCTCTATCCGCTCAGGCCGCTCCTTGGCTAAACCAATCAGCCAACTCCCTATCCGCAGATAACAGGCCGCACAGTCCGCGGACTTCATCCGTACAACCCGCTCAGAACAGCCAGCATCCACTAGACTTATCACCAGGCTGCAGTCCGCCCAGTCTGCCCAGTCCGCCGACAGCTGTCCGCCCAGGCCGCCCGGCCTGCCCTCAACCACTTCCACTTCACAATTTTCAACACTCCCCCTTGAAGTGAGAAGTGGTGATCAAGCCCAGCAAGCTGCGCAACCGCTCAAAGGGCCCCTTCGACAGTGGCTTCGTGAAGATGTCAGCAAGATTGTCTTCACTCCGAACATGCCCGACCAAAGAGACCCCTCCAACACCTTCTCTCTATGAAAGTGGTGATCGATCTCAATGTGCTTGGTCCTAGCGTGACACACTGGATTGTTTACCAGCTTGAGAGCACTTTCATTGTCACCCCGGAGTAAAGTCGGCCCTTGCACTTCTTCATGAACATCCTCTATAAGCCTCCTCACCAGATGGCTTCCCGAGCAGCCAAGGCCGAAGCCTTATACTCTGCCTCCGTAGTTGAGACTGACACCGAGTCTTGCTTCTTGCTACACCACGAAATGCTAGCTGAACCGCAAGTGAACACATAACCTGAAGTTGACCTCCGATCATCTGAATCACCGCCATAGTCAGCATCCGTGTACCCAAGCAAGGCAAATCCGAGTCCCTTCTATAGAGAAGTCCCATGTCAGAAGTTGACTTGACATACTTCAAGATATGCTTTGCCGCCAGCAGATGAGACTTCCTTGGTTCCTCCATGAACTGACTTACTCGGCCAACAACATAAACAATGTCTGGCCCATGTAATCGTCAAGTAGATCAAGCTCCCAACTAGAGCTCTGAACACCAAGGGATCATGAAGAACCCTTCCCCATCTCTCGTCGAAGCTTCAGCCCGTGTTTCAGTGGAGTAGAGCAACTCTTCCCTTCGCCCATACCAAACCGCTTCACAATGCGATTTGCATATCCTCTTTGGCAAATGAGTATACCGCTCTTCTTCCTCTCCACCTCAAGACCGAGAAAGTGATGAAGCTCTCCAAGTCTTTCATCTCGAAGCGTATAACAAGCTCAACCCTGAGCCTTTCTACTTTCCCCTACGAATTCCCTGTGATGATCATGTCATCCACATACAGCAGGACCAGACTTGAAGCTCCACTCTTCTTGACAAACAAGCTTGAGTCCGAGTTAGAGGCAAGATACCCGCAGAATTGCAAATACTCTACTATCTTCCCATACCAAGCTCTAGAAGCTTGTTCAACCCGTAGAGAGCCTTCCTGAGCTTGCAGACATAGTCCGGATGATCTTCAGAAACAAAACCAAGTGGCTGATCCATGAAGATGTACTTGTCAATCTCTCCGTAAAGAAAGACATTCTTCACATCGAGTTGCCACAAACTCCATCCCTTGCTAGCAGTCAAGGCGATCACCACTCTAACTGAAGTCATCTTCGCAACCGGACTAAACGTCTCCTCATAGTCTTCTCCATACTGTTGTGAGAATCCTCGTGCGACCAGACGAGCTTTGAACCTATCAATGCTCCCATCAGCCTTCTTCTTCAACTTGTACACCCACTTGCAAGTAACCAGAGTAATGCCATCAACCTTGGGAACAAGGTCCCAGGTTTCATTCTTCTTGAGGGCAGCAATCTCCTCCTTCATGGCATCTTCCCACTCCTTAACTCCAGTGCCTCGTTGAAGTTTGCAGGCTCTCGCTCATCCAGAGGACTTGCAAAGAAGCAGGAGACAAAGCTCACTGCATTCCCATCACAGTACCGAGCCGGTGGCTTAATAACCCTCTTCGATCTCCGAAGGGTCGGCTCCATGCTCACTACCTCCGTTGCTTCTTCGGGCTCAACTCCTACTTGGGGCAAGCTTTGAGCAATGCTCCCCCTGCTTCCTGAGCCAGAAGGCTCAGCCTCGGAGTTAGAAGCAACATGAGATGCTGGTGAAAAACAAGCTCTTCTTCCAAGGCCTTCAGCTGCCACCAAGGGTTCTTCATCAACCCTTGCTACTGGTTAGCTCAATCGAGCCACCTCCATACGACGTTAGCTCGTTAAAGACAACGTCTCTTGACACAACGAACTTCTTCGTCGCAGGATTCATGCATTTCCATCCCTTCTTCCACTCATCGTAGCCAACAAAGACAAGCTTCCTTTCCTTTGCATCTAGCTTAGTCCGTGAAGCATCCGGGACATGCACATAGCAAGTTGAACCGAACACCCGAAGGTGTCCCACACTTGGTTTCTCCTTCAACAACTCAAAAGGAGTCTTCATGTTGATTGGGCTGAGCGGCATTCTGTTGATGACATAAGAAGCACAAGACATCCCTTCCGCCCAAAAAGACCTTGGAATGACTTTCGCATGAAGCCAGCATTTGCAAGTTTCCGTCAAATGACGGATCTTCCGCTCCGCTACTCCATTTTGTTGTGGAGTGTGAGCACAAGTGAGCTCTCGTTGGATCCCGTGCTTCCTGCAGAAGTTAGAAAACTTGGAGGAGATAAACTCACCACTGTTGTCAGTTCTCAGCTTCTTGATCCGCAAGCCAAGCCGGCCTTCTACCAACTCCTTGAACTCCACAAACAAACGGAAGGCTTCTGACTTCTCCTTTAAGAAGTACACCCAAGTATACCTTGAGTAGTCATCAATCAAGACAAGCATGTATTTGCTTCCACCAAGGCTGGCAGTGACTGTTGGTCCCATCAAGTCGCCATGAATACACTCCAATGGTTGCTTGCTCCTTGTTTGTGATTTATCAAACGGAAGGCGATGTGCCTTACCGTATTGACACCCCGCGCAAACATGCCCGTCACCAAAGGAGGATAACTTAGGCAAACCTCTCACCAAAATTCTACTTGCCATAGCTTTCAGCTTGTCCATGCCACATGCCCCAGCCTCTCATGCCAGATAGTAGCGCTATCATTGGCCCTCATTCGATCAACATAAGAATTGGTTGCAAGAACAAACAAGTTCTTAACCCTCCTTCCTACATGAGCAACATCAGCCTTAACCGCTGATACGTTGCAAAGCAACTTCACGTCTGTTGGCCCAAACAGAATGTGATACCCAGCGTCCACCGTATTGGTCACCGAGAAGAGGTTCTTCTTCATGCCCGTATATGATAACACTCCTTAATGTGAGTGGCCCCTGATCACTACCCAAAGACACAACCCCCTCTTTCTCTACTGCATAAACAGTATTATCAGCAGTGATAATAACTTCGTTACCTGAGTATGCTTGCATGAAGGAGAACTTCGACTTGTCTCCGGTGAGGTGATGACCACACCCGGAGTCCACGATCCATTCGCTGTTGAAGTCCTCAGCAGACAAGGCACGGACACAAGTGCCCGTCATGAAAGCTCCGCCCCATTCTGCTTCCTCACTTCTCGAGCAAGCTTCCTCCTTTCCCGCAGCATGCCAGGCTGCAGCTTGACCTTGCAGTCCCGCTTGAAGTGCCCTCGCTGATGACACCGGTAGCACTTCAAGTTCTTCTTCCAGTCCTTAGGAGCATTGCTCCTCTCCGGCTGATAAGACGTTGAAGGCTCCTTCTCACCAGCGACCTGCTTCTTCTTCTTCTTCCCTTCCCATCCTTTCTTCTTCTTGCCTGAGAAGAGAGCTTCACTGCCTTCCTGATTATATTAACTCCAGCCATCTGCCTTGCCAAGCTCTCCTGTGATGCAAACAGGTTCTCAAGCTTCAGCAAAGATGGATGAGTAGCCCAGCCTTGAACAGATGTCACAAAGGCAACATAATCCTTCCGCAAGCCGCGGATTATGTGCTTTTCATCTTAGCCTCAGAGATAGGCTCATCAGGATCAAGTGCCGATAGCTCAGCACACAAGCTCTTCATCTTCAGGAAGTACTTCGAGATGGAAAGGTCTCCTTGAGTTGTCCTGGCCAACTCATTCTCTAGGAATTAAAGTCGAGTCATATTCTTCCTATTGAACAACTCATCAATGGTTGTCCAAATATCAGCAGCCGACTCACATCCAATGATGTGATCAAACAGTTCTGGTGACACGGCTCCTCTTGAGAATAAACTCCGCCTTAGCATTTGTTTTTCTCCAGAGCCTAACCTGCTCAGTAGTACCAAACGCAGCAGTGACTTCCTGTCTGTCGTCACCACCGACGACTTCCCATAGCTCCTCACCTAGCAGATAACTCTTCACGCACGACTTCCACTTCTTGAAGTTAGTCAACGTCAAGAGTTCAATGCCAAGACCTCTTGCATAACTCCCTTCCATTGCACCAACCGTTGGTTAGCAACTTTTCAGAAGCTCCGAGCAACAACATAGGTTGATCATCACTCAAGCACAGAGTAACAACACTGGTTGACCACCGCTCATGCAACTGAACCTCCCTCTGATACCATGTTAAATTTTCTCAAAGTGGTCAGCAAGATAGCCCAAACTCCAAATTAATATCTTCGGCACTACCCGTTCACACTTTGATCTTGCGAAAACCCAAGGAACAAGGTTAACACCAACAAACAATGGAAGCACAAGCAGATCTTTTATACATTTCGCTTCTTTACAAGGCGAGGTATACGTAGCGAGACATGATTTCGCTAGTACACAAGCTATAACAGAAAGTTCAAAACCAAGCCGGGCGGAACACCGAAAACCGCCGAGACCGCCGAAGTCGCCAAGTCCGCCGAAGCCGCCCGAGCTGATGCTGCAATTCGCCGAATAGACACGGAGTCCGCCGAAGCCGCGAGGCCGTGCGGGCACACCGTTATTCGCCTCCTGCTGATGAACTGAGGAACAGACCGCCTACCCGCCTGAGACCGACGAACAGGTTATTGGAACTGACAAAGTTGAAGCAGAGAACTGACACGTCGCTGAGCGCCCTGCTGAGATCGCAGAGACCGCACACTTCCAATTACTTGACCGAAGTCAAAGCCAAACTCCTGGCTCCTTGAAGCTACCCCGCGGACCTGCACACAGCAACAGTTAACTCTGAATCAATCCGCGCGGACAGAAAACTGAGACCGCAACATCTCACCGAATCCAACTTATTATTCACTCGGTTACTGTAGATGTGCGGGGGGGGGGTCATTTATTATAGGCGAGGTGAGGAGCGTGGTCACCGCCCTAGAGATAGAGACATCGCCCTAGCCCGCGCGCAAGCAAAACCACCGTCCGCTGAGTCCGCAAGAACTTAGCCGGTACCAAGGATCAACCTGCCAGGAGCAAGGCAACTTTGGTGAACCCTCATCAGTCCGCCCAAGCTATGCAGACAAGCCATCAACCCGCAAAGCCTTCAACCACTGCAGGACAGCAACCCCCTTCAGTGACTGTCCGTACAAACCAGAGGCAGTCCGCATAGAACAAGACTCAAGCCTCCATCCGCCACGAGTCCACGACCAAAGACAGAGTTAGCAACAGTCCGCCCGGTCAACAACGGACTTGGCGGATACTGCGGACACCCTGGTCTTGGCACAGAGTGTGACCAAGTCCAGAACCACCAAAGGCCTAACGCGAGCATGACAGACATAGCTCCGTCCGCCAAACATCTTAGCAACACAGACCGCCAACACTTCGCCAAGGAGAAGCAGTCCGCAAGCTACTTGCACACTTGCCCAATGCTACGGCCACCTGCCGACTCCACACACCAGTCCGACATAGACCTCCACAGCAGTGCTGTACAACCAGAGCTTGGCAAGGCCTCAGCCAAACTCTAAGGCCAGTCCGCAACAGCGGACACCGCGAACACGACAGTCCGCCAGCCTCCCGCGATAGCACCTAATCCGCTGGCAAGCACAAGCTTGCAACACGGCCACTGAGCAACGCACCAGTCCGCAAGCCTCTATCCGCTCAGGCCGCTCCTTGGCTAAACCAATCAGCCAACGCCCTATCCGCAGATAACAGGCCGCACAGTCCGCGGACTTCATCCGTACAACCCGCTTAGAACAGCCAACTTCCACTAGACTTATCACCAGGCCGCAGTCCGCCCAGTCTGCCCAGTCCGCCCAGCCGGCCTGCCCCATCAACCACTTCCACTTCACAATTTTCAACAGCCCACGCCAAATCAAACGAAGCCATAATCTCAAACTCAGAGTCGGGTCGCAAAGGGAAACAATTGGCCACATAATACACTATTATTGTTTATTTACAGGATAAAATCACATATTTGTGAGGAGACTAAGTCCTGCAGGTGGGTCAAAGACTAAGCGACATTGTTATACACACATGACTTGGGCTTGCAGTTATAAGGATAATGCAGGCACAGCTGTGAATTGTTGCTATCTATTTGCACTTATCTTTTTGGCATGACATATTCTATTATATAATATAAATAAAAACGAGATTTTTATGCTCACCGAGCTTCGAGGCATAAATAGAACGAAGGAGAACAGAGCACTGCCTGAGATACCAGAGGAGATTTCAAGAACGAAGGAGAAATCGAAAAAATGGCGGTTGCTAGTCGCTTCCATCTTCCCATCACCCTCGCAGCTCCAACTCTCAAGGGGTTTCTACCTTCCCTTCCTCCTTCCCTCTTCCGCTTCATTTCCCTCTTTTCTCTTACTCGCCCAATGCCGCATTTGTAGTTTCATGTGTTGCCGCCGGTGATTCGTTTCTCATTTACGAAGTTCGCTGCGCTCCCAACAGTTTTCCTCGCGGAAAGCGCAGCCGCCGAACATCTTCCGGTATTGGATTTCCATTTCTTCATTTATGTTACATGCATCATTTCTTTGCTGAAATTTTAGCCGGTGATGTTAGATCGTTGGTCACCGGCGCTGGGAAGGAGGCGGCGGTTCCGTCGTCAGTGCCGGTTCGTGTTGCCCATGAGCTCCTGCAGGCTGGGCATCGTTATTTGGATGTTAGGTAAGTCATTGCTGTTTTCTTATCTATGTGCTATTTTTATTGTTCCAGCCATTTTCTGAACCTTTTGCCTTATTGTAGGACTTCAGATGAGTTCAATGGTGGGCATGTGGTTGGGGCAACGAACATCCCTTTTATGTTCACGGTTGGATCAGGTACTTTGTTTTTGATTTTTTGGGTGATTGACAAGACGGACCCTCCAAATGTAGTGTTTTGGCAAAATGCACACCGAATTGTTAAATATTGCAAATAAATTAGGGTTGTAACTGTTCGGTTTGGTTCGGTTGTAAGCAAAACCGCAAACCGAACCATCCCTATGTGGTTCCAAAAATTTGGAACTGAACCGAACCATTCAAACATTGAAACCGAACCAAACCAAACTGAATAGTTTGGTTCGATTTTGGTGGTTTAAATAATGTGATAAAGCCTAAAAATTTATAGATAGAGATCAGGGATGGTGCAATGAATGAGTCTCAACCACCCAACATGATAGTGCTGTCTGAATACAATTCCTATCATCTAATCATTTCAGGACTCCAAAATTAAATGAATAGAAAATGAAATATTCATCAACATTGTTTGTTTGGAGAACAATCTAGATTAGAGAAATATCCAAACTAGAGATCAACGACAACTTAGATGCTTAATCAAAACAAAAAACAGAAAACTTAAAATATATAAGAGAAATACCTGTTGTATGATTAACCGTATGATTTAATGAAATTTAATTAATAAATTAAATATTTTATATATAACTGTTCGGTTTGGTTCGACTCGGTTTGGTTCGACTCGGTTCGGTTTGCCACACAAAACCATAATCGAACCGAATCGTATGGTTTTTCTAAAATCAAAACCGTAACCGAACCGCGGCCCGCTGAAATCGAACCAAATCGTATGGTTTGGTTTGGTTCGGTTCGGTTTTGCGGTTCAGTTGGTTTTGACTTACAGGCCTAAAATAAACCCCCTAATTAGAAAAAGGCTGGCACTTTGCGCCATGATGGGGGTGTATTTTGCCAGTCTTTTTCTAATTGGGGGTGCATTTTGTACTATTTAACAAAATGAGGTGCAATCGCCCTGATTTTTTGGACTTATCCATGTGTTATAAAATTAGGAATGAATGTATCAGAGATAAGACAGGAGTAGCAACAATTGCAGAGAAGATGCGAGAAACTCGACTAAGATGTTCAGATACGTACAAAGGAGATCATTAGAGACACCTGTTACGCATTGTGAGTCTAGTCACTAGGCATGTTAAACGAGGCAGGGATAGACCAATAAAAACTTCGAATGAAACTACAAGGAAAGACATGATGTACATAGACATTAGTGAGATTATGACAAAAGATAGACACAATGGTGACAAAGGATCCATATAGTGGACCCCACTATAGTGGGATAAAGGCTTGAATGTTGTATCTATGTGTTATTTTGGTAGTCAATAGCAAATTCTGCAAAAAGATTTTTAGTGTTCATTGATCTTGATTCTTGGAATATTTTGATGTGCAGCATGTGCCATGTATAGAGTTTGGAGCCATGGATTGTGACTAATTTGAGTTGCTCATGATTAATGCGTGTCAAAGCATGGTTTAGTCTGACATCAGACATATATGTGTTGGTGTAGAAATACTTATGGTTGACTCTCACTCGTCGCTCCTATGACTAGTGGAATCAGAGCCATGGTTCGATCATGATTAAGCAGTTCATGCAATTTGTGGCTCTCATGTGTCTAAGTTGCCTCCATCATGATCGAGCAAGGTTTTAAAGCAAGTTAAATGCCATGATTGTTTTACATGGTTGAGAGTATGCATGATATTTGGTGATGTTGCAGAACTTTTGGTTGAGGGGAGCAATGATGTAAGCAGATAGCTCTTGCTTGGGAGGAGATTGTTGAATGCATGAGTATGGTTTTGTCCCCCACATCAAATGCCTTAAGCTTTTCTGTTGAATATTGATTTGACCACTTCTATATCTCCTCCGACCTTGATTCCTTTTCGGTTCTTGCTCCTTAGCACTACGTGCTAATGTATTCACATTCTACATTTCTCTCCTTAGCACTACCATCTAGTTCCGGAATTGGCATGCAAAGAGTTGAAATCACTCACAAAATGTATGAGAACATTGTTTTTTTTCTGAAGCAGTGGTGTTTCTTGAAAATAATCTTATTTTAAATAAGAAAGACTTCTTATTTCAAGAATTAAAAGATAGAAGGAGATTCTTACTGGTAATTGTTTTTTGTGGGAGCAGCAAAAACATTGTAATTTTTATAAGTGTGTGCTCTGTATTGGTGTTCTATCTCTTTCTTTCTATATAAATTTTGATGTCAGTCCTCTGGAAGGAAGACTAGGAGAGTGGATCTTTATATGTTAAGGAGTATGGAAACTTCTTCGTCATTTTAGTTTGAAAATTTATGGTATAAAGTGGATTTTTGGATTACCAAAAACCATTTTTTTTGTCAAAGGGAGCACACTGAAGCTAGAAACCATCAACCAAAGAAGAGTCATTGCCATATTATCGTCATTTCGATCTTCCTTTTTCATCAATTGCTCATGTTTGAGACAAACAACTGTAATTTTTTTTGTTTTATTGTTTGTTTGAGATATCTGATGGTTTCCTAAAACACACAAAATTTGGAATATTTAATGTATTTATTTCTTATCTACTGATTTTTTTAAGAAAGTGTCATGTTTTAGTGCTTGTTTTCACGCTATTATGACCATTGTAGTATTTGCACATCTAGAAATTCTCACTTATTTAGTTTTTCTTATTCTCCAGTTTTCTCCTCTTTTGAGCTTAGGGTTGAGACTCTCCAATTGAAAGAGCTCCTTCTCTTCTCCTCTAACCATCTTACTTGAAATACAATATTGGTGGACGTTGGGGCTATCGTGGGAAGAAGTTTACTTCTCCCCACTACGATCCATCTCTCTCTCGACTGCTATCTCGATCCGTAGCTAGGGTGCTATTGCAAGTCTGTGTGTAGGATCATGTCACTGATCGAGAAAGAGCTAGATGGAAGGCCGTAGTGGAGAGCTTCTTTCCACGATTATCTCGGTTACCCCCAATGCTGGTGACAGAGAGTGTTATGGTAGTATGATGAAGAAGGAAATGAAGAGAGTGAGAGAAGAGGAGCTCTGCCCGGAAGAGTCTAAACCCTTGGCTCGTTCTTGCACACAGAAGAGAGTGAGAAGCATTGGGGAACGATAGAAAGATACAAGAGAGAGCATGTGTAAGCAAGAGATGGAGAGGAATTAGTGAAACTCAAAACCTGACCTTTAATTCGTTTCCTCCTACATACATAGGAGGGCCCAAAGTACAATATGACCTTAATTATGATAATCTTAGCATGACATCCACTTAAAAATATAAGGCAAACATTTAATATCAAGATAAGTCGAACCCCTTGATTTTGTTGATCGGGATCTGGAGACCCGATTCCATACCTCTGACTGATCACTTGTAGTTCATGTTGTGTTGTTTTGTTCATCCCTTGGCACATCCGGTGTATTTCCGCCCTCATAATAGATCCATAACACACACTCCTCTGCGTCCTTTCGTCAAAATGGAGCTTATCCGCACTCTTGCTCTTGTTGAAGGCTTTCCCACATCTCCTAGGTGGCTTCTTTCTCTTATTGTTATTCCTATTGTACCAGCACTTCCTTTATCCCTTGTAAAACTTGTGTGCGTCGGAATCATAGTGGGCATGCCAATACTTCCATCAGGGAGGTGAGTAACTGTGGAATTTCGATCGGTGGAGTATCTTGATTGGTTTAAGTGTGAACACATGAACAACTTTGTGATTTTTCTTTACTTCGAGGCATACCTCACCTATTGCGATCTGACGTCGACTCTCTACTGGCATGGTATGATGAAGATTGTCCCACAGTTTGTTGCCACATGCCTAATCTGTTAGAAGGCAAAGTACCAGTCCCTGGCACCAGCGAGTCTCCTACAACTACCGCCATTCCGGTTCCTGTATGGGAGAACATTGTCATGGATTTTATTACTTGACTACCACGTTTGCATGACTTAGACCGTCTCTTCGTAGTCGTCGACCTATTATAAAAATACAAACATTTCATTCCAGTCAAGCACCTTTACACGACCAGCTCCACCACACACGCCTTCATATTGGAGGTTGCCCTTTTGCATGAGTTCCCACTCTCCATTGAGCGACCATGACTCAATATTCATGAGTTCCTTTTGGTGTGAGATGTTCTAGCAACACCCAGTTGCACATTAGCGCAACTTACCATCCTTAGATGAATTGCCAGACTAAGGTCCTCAATCGATGTCTCGAGTCTTACTTACGCTGTTTTGCCACATAGTAGCCCCGTTGTTGGTCCTCATGGTTGGTTGGTCGATTTTTGGAACAACACGTCTTACCAGTCAGTACCTGACACCTCGCCATTCCAAGTTTTATATGGACATCCACCGCCCAAACTTCATTGGCACATGGCCAACAACGCACCTCAACTGTGCCCAACAACGCATGGCCCAACAGGTCAAGCGCCATTGGGGGTGGGGGACTTTTTGTTCACCCTGGGGTGAGTGTTCTAGTGATGTCACATGTAGAGTTTGGTGGCAACAAAATTAATGTCAAGCTCTTGGTCGACTGTTATTTGCCATTTATGATCCTAGAAAGGATCTACGTGATCTCTTATCGCCTACAATTACCTCCCTTTAGCATGATTGATTCAATGTTTCATGTGTCCCAGCTCTGGAAGGCAATGGGCCCATTTAGGCATCCCTACCGAGGATATGTTTATGGGGGACGTTCTCATATATGAGCTGGATAGAGTGTTGGCATTCTATATCAAGGTCAAATTGTTCAACTTGTGTTGGTTCAGTGAAGGATCTACTACTCGATGGGGTGACATGGTTTTGGAGAGCAAGATGTGCACACAGTTTCTCGAGTTTGACCTTGGGGACAAGGTTGTTTTTTCAGCTGTGTGGTATTGATACGAATACAGGTACAAGCGAGACACTTGAAGGATGGTTGATTCACTTGTGTTTACTCATGTCGACCACGCACGGAGCTAGAGCATTGGCCTAAGTGCGTAATCATACTATTTATTTCCATGTATTAGTATTTCTTTTGGAGATCCAACTTTTATTTCGTATGTGATTCCTCAAGTATATAATGGAGTTCCTCTATTGTATTTACAATATTCTGAAAATAAAAAAAGTTGGGATATTGGACGACCCGGAGTCCGACACGTATGTTCTATTCAACTCCACTCCACCCATTGATAACATTTACTATCACTACACTAGAGGGACAGTGGCAACTCAAATTGATTCCCTCCCTACGCACACTAGTCACACAAGGAGGAAAAGAGTTGTTGGTGCATTGGGGCATCAAACTACTCGTCTTTGTCGCGCTCATCCCTCGCCATCGGTGCCCTCTGTCTTGCCACAGTTTCTGATCGCCTGATTCCTTCAACGAAGAGATCTGTTGCTTCTGATTTAAATCGGCCTATCGCTCGTCTAGACTCGCTGAGCCCTTTGTAGAACGACGACGCTCACCGTTCTGTCACTGCTTCTAAATCCCGCTTGAAGCGTCTTCTCCCTCAAACGTTCCCGCTACTACTCCTATCTGCATTTCTGTCGCAGATCATCCATGACGTTCCCGTCTGCATGCGACGTTCCCGTCGCTATTCCTGGGTGCTCTCTCGTTTTCGGTCGACGGTCCTTACCAAATTCCTCTGTTGTTTGAGCTCCCTCTATTGCCGAGCTCCCTCTCTTGCCGAGCTTCCTCTCTTGTCGAGCTCCGCCTTGTCTTGCCGAGCTCCACCTTGCCTCGTCGAGCTCTGCCCTGTCTTGTCGAGCTCCACTTTGCCTTGCCGAGCTCCGCCATGTCTTGCCTTGCCAAGCTCCGCCTTACCTTGCCGAGCTCCTACTTGTGGAGCTCCTCCTTGCCGAGCTCCTCCCGGTCGTGCTCCTCCCTATTGAGCTCTATTGCCGAACTCCCAACTGCTAACCAATCATAAAACCACTGACAACTTCTTCTTCTCCCTGTTCCTGCACTAAAATCGACATTTTACGGGACGATCTCCGACACCTCCGGGGTTGATTACTCGCAACTCTAGCACCGTTGCCTTCTCCTCCCCTTCCAGTCTCTCTTCCTTTTCCTTTGCCTCCTCCTGAATTGTCAACTCTGGAGCCACCATTAACATCACTCCACACCAACCCTCTCAGTACTCGGCTCTCTTTGTCCAACGTTCTTCATAGTGGTAAACGACGACACCACTCTCGTTGCTGGATCTGGCGATGTGTTGAACCCTTCTCTATCTCTCCGCTCTGTTCTTTATTTCATGGATCTCAATTCAATTTAATATTTTCAGCCGCCTTATTCATGATCATGATTGCCTGATTACCTTCTCTTCCTCTTCCTTTGCTGTGTAGGATCGATAGTCTCAAAATATTAATGGTAATGGGTGGCTCTTGTAACACCCCAACCTAGTTTAATAATGAATCAACAGTCCATTCGGGGCCCGTGATAAGAGTAAATTAATCAACAATACTAAAATTAGTATATTAAAGATATCAATATTTCGGTATCAGAGCCAGAAAGATTCTGGGAATTCTTTTGGTTGCCCTACTTTCTTGGCGACCTAAAATTCTCGAGGCACTCTGATTTTTGTAGCTCTTCCTCCTTTCTGATCCATTCCACCGTCGTTGTTAAAAGGCCCGTCGAGGAGATTCGCTCCCGCTCTCGTCGATTGATTCCTTCGATGGGAGTGGACTCCTTTCCCCTCGATGAGGACTCCTCTGCTGATCTTGTTGCCAGGGGAGCGAGATCTGCCCTTGATCCCGACGACAAAGTGGACGTTACCTGCCGCCTTCGTTCTCGTCAACGACGTGACTGCTATTCACCATTAGGCTCATATTCTCCTCCCCTCACTTCCGCTACCAGGAGGAGCATCTTAACCCTCGTTCTAATCGATGGAGGAAGCGACTTGTCCTCTCCATGATCCTGTCAATTATGTTCGACGATCCCGCTGCTATTTTTCTTGTCGACGGGGAGGGTGCGGCATCGGCTCTGCTGCTTATGCATGGTTCAACCGCTCCTTTCCTCTCAATACCAATTGCAGATCGAGCCTCTTGTCTTCAACCAACCGTAGCTCCAACATTTTCTGATCCCGTCAGGCTCCGCTTCTCATTCGGCCGTTGATCTCCTTCATCGATCCTGCCGTTGTAGCGCCCGAGCCTCTTTTTCATGTTGATCTCCTCTGCTGCTATTGTTCTCCAGCAGTAGGACTTCTTCTGGCTCAGTCCATCTGCTCACCGGGTCTATGGATCCATTGCTCACTTCTCTCGTCAATGATGGTGCTAATGCAGAATTTTGATATTTTTCTTTAAGTTTGTTATGTTGTGTTGTTATTGTTGTCTTAGTTATTGTGTTGTTAGTGTCACCGTGCGATATATGCCTTCATGCACATGTTCTACGTGAGGAGTGTACGTCATGTCCTTATTTATGCCTTCATGCACTTATTCCACGTGAGAGAGTGTTTGTGATAATGGCGACTCAGATGTCTCTTTCCCAACTCTTGCCTTAGTCACATATGAACTCCAGGTGTAGCCTATGCCTTCATGCACATGATCCTTGTGAGGGGGAGTATTTGTGATAACGACGTCTCAGATGCCTCTTTTACTGACTCCTGTCTTTGTCACAAATAGCCTCCAGACATATTTCGTTTGTTGTTTGTCTCCACATATTTTTTCTTTGATTTGAGGTAGGGTTGGTTTGGTCTTTGTTGTTTGACCTAGTTTCAGCTATGGGAGCATCCCGCGCGATCTTGGTCGGTTGTGGACTAATGTCGTGTGGCTTATGACCAATTGGATTATCCCCAATGACATGCAGTTGGGCCCCGGTGGCTGCTGTTTTTGTCCCACGTTGCCAACCACCATTACCTCTCTTTATATGATGTGTCCAAACTCGAGGTTTCTTCTCCACCTTGATGGGGAGAGTTGAAGATATTAATATTTAGGTATTTAAGTGTGTCTGAGTTTAGTCCCACATCGTAGTTTTATGTTCGCGAGTCTTGTTCTTATCTTATATATTTCCCCTTTGTGGATGAATAATATTACACCTATTTTCTTTTCTCTATTCTAGCGGGATATAGTAGACATAAATAAAAGTTATTAAAAGAAACTTACAGGGGAAGTAATGTATGCATTTAAGGGTAAATAAGGGTACCTCAAATTCTGATTCACAGAGCCAACTAGTAATGTAAAGAACCATAAAATTGGAATTACTGAAATCATAAGCATGATCTGATATGATGAAAACATTAGAAAATTTTGATTCATCAATTTTAAAGTGATAGTACAACAACTGATCTGAAAGATAACTGAAATGAAAGACCATCAAAAGAAAGAACTACAACGCTTATCCTAAGAGCAGTTCCCTACTGATGACCCCTAAAAAGAAATACCCGAAGACGGGTCAGCCCAACCGGTGAGTAAGAAAGACCGCTCATCTCAAAAACACTAAAAAAACATAAGTAATTTGTATATAAAAATATGGGCTTTTAATTATTAATCGATGTTTCTGAATAAATTTCCTGTAGATTTTAGGAGTTATTTTTTATAATGATGTGTTGTAAGTTATGTCTTGTTATCTAAATTCTTACGTATACTGATTTTTGATACCTTGAATTCTTTCTAAAATTGAGTAATCAAATTTCATGTTTTATGATTTATTGCGCTTAAATTTGATTATGGAGCTCAAATAGCGACCCGAAGACACCTTGAACTGAAATGCTCTCTAAGTGGAACACAAACTCGCAACTGAAAATTTCAAAGTCTAGAACTGTTGCTGACGACCCCTAGTCCGAGGCTCATACAAACTCTAAACAATATGAGAATAAAGTCACTGATCTGAAGCTTATTACGTATTCTGAGCTTTTCTTCCTTGTCCGAGTATATTCTACATTCTTGATCGTGTTTGTTCTTATTATGAATGTATATTGCATCATATTCAATTACTGATATTATCATGCATTACTAAGTTATGCGTTTATTGCTTTCTGCGTTATCTAATATATTTTAATTAAATTAATACTGACACTGGAAGTTGAATAATTAAATTACGTAAGCATTCTTAAATAACTTATAAAATTCATTTAGACAAGGTGGTATGTCTAGCAAAGAGGAGTCAAATTTCTTAATTAGGTATTGCGCCTCTCGTAGACGTGGTGCAGTGGCATGGTCCATTTCTGGCTATTTTAGCAGCTCAAAATCTTCTCCGATTAAGCCAACCCACACCAAAAAAAATCTGAAATACGACATAAGTCATAGATTATGAAACTCTTAGGGTTTCATCGGTACAGAGTTGAAAATCTAAGTTGGAGTAAATTAATTATACAAGGGCAACGAGAAGGTCATTACCTTGATCCAAAAGCAAAAACTCCTCAAAAGTCGACCCGAGGTCTTCGATTCCTGGACACGAAGAAATTTGGATCATGAGACGACCAAGGGACGTCACTAAAGTGCCCACTGATTTACTGAAATGGGGGATTTTCGACGATTACTTGTTAGGAAAGGGGTAAAAGGTTGGCTGCCAGAGTAGTCGACGAACGGGAGTCGAGTGTTGAAGGAACTCCACCGTTAGGAGTCGTTGAAGCCTGCTACATATTAAGGGGGAAGATGAATTAATACCATCACGACTGAAATCGTTCAAGAAAAACAGATGATACCTTCCTGCTAATGGAGGAGGGAAAAGACTCGGATCCAGAAATAGGAAAAACCTAAGCGATAGAACGACTTCACAGTTGCTGGATTCAGATAGGGCTCACAACGACAACAACACTCATGACAAGGACCAACAAAACATGTGCTTAGGTAGTGGAGAAGAGGGCTTCAATCATCTATTATCAAACCAAAAAAGGGAAACACGACTGAGAGGCACTCGACTATTACCTGTGCAGAACTGGGAGACGAGAAGAGGGGCCTCTGCATTTTGCTGTTGTTGCCTTTTGTAGGGGAAAGATCTGTTGTGCTCGAACGAAGGAAAAAAAGGCGTCAATAAGCCCTAGCGTCGAGCGGGAGTCGGTACACATGGAGCTTCAACGAGAGGGGAAGGTGAGTCAATCACTCAATTAAGAGCGTCTGTGAGAGGAGTAAATGGGGTGCGGCGGTTTCGCTTCTATTGAGCGCTTACAGAAGGTGGAATAAAACGTAACACGCGCGGTGCAATTAAGGAAATCGTGGGGTGAAAAGGATAATTGCGGATTGTATTTTTTTGAGGGGGATTAGGGATTTTAATATTATTATAAATATGCCATTTATTTATTTATTTTGTAATAAAAAATTAGTTTGTTACAAATTTCTTTCCCTAATAAATTTTTTGTACACGAATATTACAATCATACCTGGGTTAAAAAGGGAAGCATATTCTTCATTGCTTTGGAGTTTTTCTTCTTTTTCCCACGTGTACTCTAGTCGACCATAATTCCTCCAAAGACTTTAATAAAACGGATATTTTTGTTATTGAGCTTCTGAATTCTTGGGTTCACTATCCTTACTGGTTTTATTGTGACACTAAGATTTGATTCGATGGGTGTATCCTTTGTATCGATCACCTGACTAGGATCTTTAACTGCTCTCCTCAGGTAGGAGATGTGAAATACATCATGTAATTCACTCATTTTCTCATGCAAGACCAACATGTATACAACCCCACCAATGCTATTGAGTACCTCGAATGGATCAACGAATCTTGGACTCAATTTTTTCATCCGCTTGATTCGCGAGACACTCTTAACTCGTTGACCTTTAGATAATCATAATCCCCAACATTGAATTTCATTAATCTTTGCCTCCGATCGTAATATTTGGCCCGACGATCTTAAGCTATTTTCATGTGCTCTTGGATGAGCTTGACTCAGCTGTGGTCTTGTTAATCTATGATTCTTTATTAGCAATTTTCTCTTCACTTTCAGTCCAACATTACATTGTCCGACAACGTCTTCCATAAAAAGTCTCGAAGGGTGTCATCCTAATACTTGCCTGGAAGCTATATAGAAAATTTCTACCAAAATGACATACTTTTCCACTTGCTCCAAAGTCTAGAATACACATATGAAGTATACCTTCTATAGTTCTATTCGTGCGTTCCGTCTGCCCATCTGTCCGGGGGTGCAATGTTGTACTGAATTGTAGTTTTGTGGCCCAACGTTCCTGAACGTATTTTCATTCTTTAGAGGTAAACCTGTTATCTCTATCTGAAATGATAGTTTTTGGAATACCATACAGTCAGATTATTTCATCTACGTACAACTGAGCCAATCTCACACCCTGTACTGTTCTTTTATTATGAATGAAATGAGTGAACTTAAAAAGACAGTCAACAATAAGTCACAAAGAATCATTCCCACTATGAAATCTTTGGAAAGCCATGAACAAGTCCATCAATTTATCTTCAAAATTCCATTCTTGAATAGGAAGTGGCTGCAACTTGCCCCCTTGTCTCTGGCATTCAGCTTTAACTAGCTTGCTAGTTTCACACTTTCCAACATGCTCTGCAATGTCTCTCTTCAACCCTGACCACCAAACTTACTTATTAAGGTGTGAGTACATTTTGTGCTGCCCGAATATATAAAGTACTTGGAATTATGAGCCTCAACAAGGATTCCCTCATGAAGGTGACTAGCATCCGGGACACATACTCTTCCTTTATGAAGTAGCAAACGCTTCTGAATTGTAAAGTCCTCATTCTGTCCCGATTGAGCAAATCCCAAAATTAGGCCATATTTGGATCTAAGGAAAGATTTGTCTGATTCTATCCTTCATGTCGCATTTGATCTCCAGCCAATATAGATCAACGAAACCAAAATAGGTGTGCGGTATCACACTTATCTCCAGTCTCTCTAGAGCTCGCACTAAGTCCTCCTGCTGAGTAATGAGGGAGTAGCTCAAACCCCTTCTGCTGAGAGCATCTGCTACCGCATTTGCTTTACCCGGATGGTACTGAATATTCACATCATAATTTGAAGGAATTCAATCCACCATGCTACCTCATGTTGAGTTCCTGCTGATCAAAAATATACTAAAAACTTTTGTGATATGTGAAAACTTCACAACGAATTTCATCGAGGTAGTTTCTCCAAATTTTCAGTGCGTGATCAACCGCTGGTAATTCCAGGTCGTGGAGAGGATTATTCTTCTCGCGTATCTTCAGTTGCTTGAATGCGAATGCTATCACCTACGAAGCACCGATACGTTTAAAATAGGCTTTACTCGTACCGGGTACGTTTGTGGTACGGGTACTCGTACCATACACGCCAATTTGTTGTTTTAGATTTTGCGGCTTTTTTTTGCCGCTCCCGTTTCCATTCATTTTTTTTTCCGCCGCTTCTGTTCCGCCCGTCCGCAACCGCTCTCATCACAGCCGCCCTCATCACAACCGCTCTCAGCGCTCCTTTTTCGCCCGTCTGCAGCCACTCTCAGCCGCTCTCATCAAAAGTCTTCTTCTTTTTCTTTTTTCTTCTTCTTCTTCCCGTCTTCGTTGTCTTCCTCTTCTTTGTCTCCTTCCTCGTCTTCGTCGCCTTCCTCGTCTTCGTCGTCTTCCTCGTATTCCCCGTCTTTGTCGTCTTCGTCGTCTCCTTTGTCTCCGCCGTCTTCCTCGTCTTCGTCGTCTTCCTCTTCTTCTCATCCTCCTCGTCTTCGTCGTCTTTGTCGTCTTCCTCGTCTTCGTCATCTTCCTCGTCTTCGTTGGCTTCCTCGTCTTCGTTGTCTTGCCGTCCTCCTTCTCTTCTTCCTCTTCTTTTCGTCTTCTTCTTCCTCATCTTCCTCTTCTTCTTCTTCCTCCTCGTCCTCGTCTTCCTCCTCCTCCTCGTCCTCTCCCTCTTTCTAATTTGATTAATTGCAAAGAGCATTAGTCCCCTCTATATATGGAGATGGACCAAGATAAAAAACGGAATATTACACAGGCTATAAATAAAAACACAAATAACCCATATTGTAACATGCACAATTAAATGCATGTTGATGTGTCATGACTTCAAGTGTGTCAAAGATTTGGATGTGGGAGCCCTTGGTATAAGTATTACTTTATACTTAAGTTGTTCATACATAAGTCGAGCATGATAGAACAAAGCACTATGTGGCGAGACTACAACAAAGACACAATGAGATCTTTGTCTTGTGGTGACAATTGTGCCATGTGAGGAAGCAAATGAAGAAGTCATGTGGCAATAAAATATACATGACATACAAAGAATGACCTTGGTGCAAAAATCCAATAATAAGGATCAGTTGTGTGTTGTTGAGCTATTTATTGGATTGACTGGTTTTGGATTTCAAATTGATAATCAGTCGTATGACCTTGGTGCAAAAATCCAATAATAAAGATCAGTTGTGTGTCGTTGAGCTATTTATTGGATTGACCGGTTTTGGATTTTAGATTGACAATCAGAGCCTGCAATTATGACCGACTTCTTCTTCTTCTCTTCTTCCTCTTCTTCATAAACTCCACCGTTAGGAGTCGTCGAAGCCTGCTACAGATTAAGGGGAAGAGGAATCAATACCATCACAAATGAAATCGTTCAAGAAAAATAGATAATGCCTTGCTGCTAATAAAGGAGGAGAAAGGATCGGATCTAGAAACGGGAAAACCCTAAGCGATTAAACGACTTTACTGTTGATGGGTTCGACTAGGGCTCACAGTGATAAAAAAACATTCACCTCAAGGACCAACAAAAACCTGTGCTTAGGCAGTGGAGAAGAGGGCTTCAATCATTCATTATCAAAACAAAACAGGTAAACACGATTGAGAGGCACTCAGAGGTTACCTGTGCAGAACAGAGAAAAGGAAGAGGGACTTCTGCGTCCTGTTGTTGTCTCCTTCTACAGGGGAAAGATCTGTTGTGCTCGAACGTAGGAAAAGAAGGCGTTGAAACCCGTAGTGTCGAGCGGAGTCGCCGACAGGGTGCTTCTATGAGAGGGGAAGGCGAGTCGATTGCTCGATTGGGAGTGTCCGCGAGAGGAGGAAAAGGGGTGCAGTTAAGGAAATCGCGGGGGAAAAGGAAAACCGCGGATTGTGTTTTAATGAGGGGGATTAGGGATTTCAATATTATTACAAATATTCCATTCGTTTATTTATTTATTTATTTTGTAATAAAAATTTATGTTGTTACAACTTTGCAATGGGCTATGCACTCTGGATTTTTCTTCCTTCACTTTTTAGTCAGTCAGCTTTGTTGATTGGCACCAACATCTCGATTATGCTTCTCTTCCCATTCTCCAGAAGGCTCTCTCCGATGTGTCTTTTTATCCTTTTAATTGTGGATCCTATATCAATGAGAAGCAACATCGCTCTGTTTTTCCTCCTTATAGTCGTTGTGTTTCTCCTTTTGATTTAGTACATTCTGATATCTGGGTTGTTACAAGACCGCTAGTCTATCTGGTTATCCCTACTTTGTCACAATTATTAATAATTATTCACGCATGACTTGGTAATGTATGATGCATGATCGCTCTAAGTTCTTATCTATTTTTTGCTCCTTTACTGTAGAAACTCACATGTAGTTTACCCACACTATCAAAACTCTTCGTATTGACAACACGTGCGAATACACTGTGCATGCTTTACAGGAATTCTGCACCTCGTTGGGCATCGTCCACCAGACCTCTTGTGTGTGTATACGCCACAACAGAATGATATTACTGCTGAGCGGAAGAACCGCCACCTTCTCGAAGTTGCTCGGTCTCTCTTATTCCAAATGCATGTCCCCACGACCTATTTGAATTTCATTGTCTCCACTCCTTGATATCTCATCAACCGCATGCTCTCGTCTGTCCTCCAATTTGCGACCACCTTCTCTTTCTTATTTCTTGGGTGCACTCTCTTCCCCCCGACCCCTCGGGTCTTTGGCTACATTTGCTATGTTTACAATCTAGGACCTCCCGTTGACAAGCTGGGCCTTGTGACACACGCTACATGTTTGTTGGATATTTGCTCCCTCAAAAGGGCTATGCATGTTACCCACCCTTCACTCGAAAGCTGATCACATCTGCTGATGTCACTTTTCTAGAAAACCAATCTTTCCATCAACCCATCACCACATCAATGCCGCCTCCTGATCTCCCACGCCCTCTTGTTCCTACAGATTTTTCCCTTATCGTCTTTACTACCAACACCATCACATGCCTCGGCTCGTCCTTTTCGTGCCTACTCTCGCCGCTACCTCGTTTCGGTGCCCCACAACCCCCCTATGCCCCGCTTTTAGTCTATTCATATTAAAGTCTCTAAATTCCATGCTATAAGTCTAATCATATTTTTCCCATACACACGCAAGGTTAAATTGTAGATGAACCTCTTGCGGATTATGCCATAGCTCACCTTTACCTATTTTTACCCATAATTAGCTAAAAACTATTGCCTACTATTTCCTATTTTTGGTAGCGCCAAACCTAACAAAGTTTTGCTTGACTTCAATATTTTCATCATAAGTTTACATCTGCTTAATATCAACCCTCAACCATTTCTTATCTAGGCTTGGGAACGACAATACCAGTTTTGAAAATACTATGCTCTTCTTTAATTGACTAAGCCATGATATTTTATAACTAGGTGTCATCTCAATCTAGCTAAATTTAGTGTATGGATAGCTTGATCCAATCTCTAGTCAATGTAAAAAACATGCAGCAAATAGTAGGACATTATCTAGTAATTAAATGTTGCTATTAGATACTTTTAGTGAAATTTGAAAGTCATAAATGTTAATTTTGTGAGGTCTATTGTCATTAACCTTGATGCACGGACTAAATCCTTGCACACAAAGTTCAAGCTCGAATCTGCTCAACCCGGCTTTGATTTTATGCTAAATCATTTCTGTCATTAGTTTTGAGGTGTAAATTAGGTCAACTGTACAAAGAATATGATTGATAAAGAAATTTAATTTGATTCCATGTATTTTTAAGCACTACAAATAAATGATTTATAGGCTTATAAAGTTAGCTCTGATGATTTACGGAACTAATGCACCATATGAATAACTCGATTCTCTAAACCCTAAACCCTAGCTCCCGTGCTCGATTCCGAGTTCATCCCAACTCTTGCCAGCGTGGATCCACACATACTAGACCCCACCAGCCCCGATCCACCCTCATCCGCTCCTTCCTACTCCGTGCGTGACCCTTCTGCTGACG
Organism: Platanthera guangdongensis; assembly: GCA_039583875.1. Classification (NCBI taxonomy): domain Eukaryota; kingdom Viridiplantae; phylum Streptophyta; class Magnoliopsida; order Asparagales; family Orchidaceae; genus Platanthera; species Platanthera guangdongensis. Next base: position 264,975,077 of record CM077151.1, on the reverse strand, counting down.
TAAGCAGTTTGGTTGTTCTATGCTGGACACCAACATCATACCCTATGACAAGAAATCTATATCCTTCGCTAACGCTCTCTGATAAGGTCAATTGCCTCGATACCAACATATCCGACCTCCTGATTGTGATTCGAGACAACCACGGTCTTCTCTCCAACTCCAAACTCCTTCGGCTCCATGGATACCAACATCATCCAATGCGTCGACATGTAGCTCAAGTGATCCGCATGGGTTCATTCTTCCAGCGGTGCACCCTCTCCTCACTTGCACCACATCGACATTCCAGTTTTCGATGAGACCAATCTTCTGGGTTGGATCGTCTGCGCTCAATAGTTCTTCAAATTGCAAGACACTTTCAACAACAACAAGTTCCACCGCTACGATCCTCGTCACGATCGCAATGCCTTCGAGCGGCTTAGTATGATTTGCCAGGTGAAGTCTATGGATTCTTACTTGGGCTATTTCTTCACCTGATTGCAAGTGCATATCCGTGCCCGCCTATGCATGGATAATCCGATGACTCTCTCTCATACTACAGAGCAAGCGCCCTTCGTGGAAGAGGAGCTTTCCAATTAAAAAAAATAAAGGGCAGCTCAGTGCACAAGGCATCCCCGCGGAGCGAGGGTCCGAGGAAGCGTCCTGCCACAAGGGTGAAATGTAGGCAAACGACAACACCTCAACCGATGCGCCAAGCTCTCAAGCTCTCCTTCAAGAAGAACTTTCCAATTAACTAAAGGTCTGTTTGGGGAGGGGACTTATTTTCACCAGTCAAGCGGTCACGACCGGTGAAAATAAGTCCCCCCCAAACGGAGCCTAAGAGTAATTAATTAATATTAACCAATTGACTAATACTTATTAATTACAAAATATACACCATAGCAAAATATATCCCATGTTCCCGTAACCATTCCAAAATGTCGCAGCTCAACTAGTGTGTGGTCGAGTATAGATCCGACGCTCCGTAATCTTCTCCTAATTTCCACTTTGGGCGTATGCCTAGCATAATCCCCCATAATATAGCGTAGATATCCCAATAAACTTTTCTTCGCGGGGATACTTTATCATAATTTATCCATGCTTCACAATAGTGCCCTTTAAATTTCGGCTTCATTTGGTTCGGCGGTGGCAGATCGATTCGGCGGGTGGAAACGTAGTGTTCGAATCGGAGGGGGCGGTGGCTTCTCCAAACGGAGCTTTTCGGGGTGTTTCTCAAGGCGGGCGGGTGAAAACGAAGCAAACGCCGCTGGAGGTTCATTTGTTTACCCGCCTTCCGGCGGCATTTCTCCCAAACGGAACGGCAAAACGCCGAACCAAATAGAGCCTTCATCTAATTAACTTGAGTAACATAACATTAAAGATGTTTTTATGCCTTCACTGGGAAGTATTTTATAGTAATCTTTGTTTTATAAACCTTATTTGCCTAAATATTGTTGTCTTTCACATCTCTATTAATTACCCCCAATTTCATTTTTATTGTTAACCTTTCCAACATACAATTACTTAAAATCTTCTCCCGACATCTGTGGTTTGTTAATAAGTGTGTTCTTTAATCGTCTGTCTTCCCTTCGCATTAAAATCTCTAAATTTCATGCAATAAGTTTAATGGTCCGTTCGTTTCAACGACATTGATATTAAAGTATTGACTTTAAGAAAATGAAAGTCATTTTTGTTGTTCGTATCAACAATTGTAGAGTGGAATTGACATTCTGGTAAAAAGTCGTTGATATTAACCCAAAACTAAAAACTCATTGGTTCAATGTCTACCTCCAGGAGCGGATATTGAGATTGTCAACATTAACTTTTCATAAAAAGTGTAATTTTTTCTGCATGAATGCGATTTTTTTGGACCAGACACGATTTTTTTCCCCCGGACGTGACTTTTTCGCCCTGACGCGACATTTTCGCCCGGATGCGATTTTTCGCCCGAACGCGATTTTTTCGCCCGGAGGCTATTTTTTTGCCCCGACACAATTTTTTAGCCCGGGCGCGATTTTATTTCCACAGGCGCGAATTTTCGCCCGGGGACGCTATTTCTCGCCCGGGCGCGATTTTTTCGTCCGGGCGCAATTTTTCCTCTGGGCGCGATTTTTCCGCCCGGGCGCGCTTTTTCCGCCCGGGCGCGCTTTTTCCGCGTGGGGGCGCTTTTTCCGCCCGGGCGCGAGTTTTTTTGCCCGTGCGCGATTTTTTCGCCCGTGCGAGATTTTTCCCCCGCCCGGGCGCGCATTTTTCGCACGGGCCCGATTTTTTCACCCTGGCGCGATTTTCCGCCCTGGCGCGATTTTTCCGCCCGGGCGCAATTTTTCCTCCCTTGCCCGCTTTTTCCGCCCGGGCGTGCACGGGCGGAAAAATCGCGCCGGGGCGGAAAAATCGCCCCCGGGGGGAAAAATCGCCCCCGTGGGGAAAAATCGCCCCCGGGCGGAAAAATCGCGCCCGAGCGAAAAATCGCCCGGGCGGAAAAATCGCGCACGGGAGAAAAAATCGAGTCCGGGCGAAAAAATTGCGCCCGGGCGAAAAAATCGCGTCCGGGCGAACAAATCGCGCCCGGTTGAAAAAAATCGCATCCGAGCGAAAAAGTTGTGTACGGGCGAAAAAGTCGCGTCTGGGTGAAAAAATCCCGTCCGGGCGAACAAAGTCGTGTCCGGGCGAGAAATCCGCATTTGTTATTTTTAATTGAGAGCATTGACATCAATTCCTATGATTGGAAATCTTTCTGCAAACGAACAATAAAAGTGATTAATGTCAATTCCTATGACAGAATGTCATCATGTGTCGAACAAAATAATTGGTTTAAAATCAATGTCATTTTTCATGTGTATTGATATTGGATTGAAAGCCAATACTTTAATATCAATGTCGTTGAAACGAACCGATCCTAATGAAAGTCTTTTTTCCTAAATATCCACACACTGCGTTCATATAAGAATAATCACTTGAGGATGATGTCGTAGCACCTTTACCAACTTTTCACCCTAATTAACTAGAAACTCTTAACTACTACTTCCTATCTTTGGGGAGCGGCTTTTAAGTAATTTGCCCTAATTTGCGTGTCGAACACCTTAAAATTTCCAAAATTATGAATTAATTTGCGTTTCTTAGAGTCCTCTTATAATCTTATTTGATCAACTAAGCAAAACACTTCACCTTACCATTCAATATTCATGTTTCAGGGATGACGAAGAACCCAAAGTTTCTGGAGGAAGTCTCAAAAAGCTTTGGAAAGGATGATGAAATACTGATTGTAAGCTTAATATTCTTCACCATTTTACTACAAGCATTTGACACTGCAATAATGAGTGTGTTTTAGCTACTCTCATTCGGCTCACCACTGGCAACATTTTTCGCCCCCAAATTGCGTTTTTGAGGCTGGAGCGTTCGTGATCGCGCCAGGCTATGCTTGACAATGTTCTTGTCCCAAAATTCAGTTTTGACTGCAGGTTGTTGGGGGTCGCACTTTACTGCCCTCGGCAGCGTTTAGGTCCCCAAACACCGTTTTCGGGTCGAAACGTTCGGGGCTATGGAGAACCAAATGCTTTGTTTGGGACAGCTACAACGGTGTGAAACCATGGTAGTAAGCGCGGCGGCGGCGGATTAATCGTTAAGAACTTCCGTGACAGTTTTTTGATCCAATTTTCACTTTATGTGTTCTTATCGCTCACACCCGCTTAAGCTTGACCACAAATGCATGACTATGGTGGCTGGTGCTCTTTGGGAAACGTGCATTCGTGATTGCACCTACCCAAACGTTGTTTTCATATCTGTATTCACAATCTCCACCACTATCCCAAACAATGCCAAATGTTATTGCATTCGGCGGTAGCTTTTCTTGCCCGCCGCAGTGGGCAGGATCACCAAAGAGAGCCTAAACCACCACCCCATGCCGTATAAATCGCTGCTAAAACCAGGTTTCATTGGAAGCGATAAACAGTTTGCTGCCTCATGCACCTATATTTGATGCAGGGTTGCCTGAGCGGGAAGCGGTCGCTCATGGCTGCGTCGGAGCTTTCATCTGCGGTAATTCTAAACTTCTGCGCGTTAATCTTGGCAGATGATCGACACAAAAAAGGAGAAATCGATTAAAAAAAGCAAATTTGGTTTTGGTCGCAGGGTTTTACAGGTCTGACAGATGTTGCTGGAGGCTATTCATCATGGGTGCAGAATAACCTTCCTATAGAGCAGTAGTCTGAGGCCACAGCCAGAATTTGATCTGAATATGAACATGAGAAGAATCACTCAACAGCTTTCTGGAAAGAGTTTTTAATGTCTGTAATAAAATGGTGAGGGATTGTTTGAAGTTATCTTCGATAGAAATTTATTTCTGAAATTATGTAAATTTGATGTGGAAAATCCCCAAAGGGCTCTGCAATAGAGTTTTTGGAATTGGATTTGAGAGGCTTATAAAACCTGCGTTTGGTTCTAATAATAAGAGGATGGCATTTAATTGAGCACAAATTCTATAGAATTGAAAATCCTAAACTAGTTCTTTAACCTCACAGTCATCAAAATTATTTAGGGCCTATTTGGGAGGGCCATCAGGGTTGTAGATGGGGCAGTTGAAGATGTTGATAGAGCGGTGTTTTTAACCGTGCCTCCTTCCCTCTGCATGGTTAGAATTAGGGTTTGTTTCGGTGGATGGTGGTTGGAGATGAAGCGGTTGGAAATAAAAATGAAGCAACATTCTTGAATGGAGCTTCATCATTGCGTTTAGAACCAAATATAAAATGGTGTTTTCATGAATCAATGATTTCAAATAAAGGCTATAAATTCATGATATGATCGCAGGTAAAATTCAAGTAATACTGTCGCAACGGCAAACACAAATTTCATAATTGCTTTATATTAACAAGCTTGGGAAACGCTCATGGGGAATAAAACTCAAACATAATCTGTCACCACAAAATACAGTGCAATAAAATAAAGAGGGTTGCGTGCTCCGCTTGACCCTCTACAAGCCAATACTACGAAGCACCCCTATATACATTCATCACAGAGACTAGCGAGCGAGCTTTACTTAGCTACTACTTGATTAATACCTCAAAGCTCTCATAGAAATCAAAGAAAGTAAAAATATGAGTAGGGTTTGAGAGGGTGCAAAACCTCGACTACCGATTGTAGCTGGAGGAGGACTGGAATATCGAGGAGAGAGATCTCACTTCCTTCAGGAAGAAAAGGCGGAAAACATCAAGATATCAGGGAACTTTGGATATCCTTCTCGGTCGGCTGCTCCGAGGTAGCATAACGCTGCAAGCCCGCCACGAACACAGTCGCTGGAATAGGCTCCTCCACGATCGCTGAAAGTCTTTTAAGGGTAGTTAAACACCTAGGGGGTGAATATGTTTCTTTTAAGTTTTTGAACCTTATACTTGATGTGTTGTTGTTAGGATGTTAGCGTTCAAGATTACTCATAACACACCAGCAGTTTATAGTAGTTCCCCTATCTAAGGTAAATCCACTTTTTTCCTTCACATATCTAGCAATGTGCTAGATTCGGCCAACTCCTCCAAAATCTCAGATCAGCTGATCTTACACCTCAGAACCTCCCCAGGATCCTACAACTCATAGTGCTTCTCACTCTTACAACTCAGACTGCTCACAGTCCTACCTTAGAGACAACATCAAGTCTCATACCTCAGACTCACAAACAAGTCATACCTCAGCCTTTATAACACATGCCTACTTCAGATTCTCTACAAGAATCCTACGTCTAACTTTTGGATAAAGTCCTACACCCAGCCTTAATAAAATAGACTTACACGCAGATCTCAGTGAGATCTTACAATGGAAATTTAATGAGTTACAGCGACTCCGGAATAAAAGTTCAGGAGTCTTCTTCACTAGTTGTTACAACAAACATCTTCTCTTCACGACAACAGCAGAAATGAATCTTCAGAATATAAGCAAGTTGTGCTGTTTGAACACTTGCAAAGATTTTCTTCTTCCTCAAGCATTTTTGTAATATTTTTCTAAAAGTTCTTACTTTAAGTTCTGCAAAAAGTCTCTTAATAATTATCGAGAAGTCTATGCAAAAGTCATCCGCACTTTACTTTTATATTCCAGCAACTGCAACAGCTAAAATCACGTTTTGGTAAGCGACATGACGGACTTTAATGATTGAATCTTCCCAAGATAGCATGTCAGAGAAATACGACGATTTTCGTCTTTTAGCGTGCAATCTGCGTTGATTTTAATTTTATGTGACGTCAGCCAAACAGACAAGACGCTCTCTGATTTAGAATAATTTCTGAACTTCTGATACAGGCGTTGAGTGTTGTAAGCAATATGACTTAGTCAAATTCTAGATCACTGAAGAAACATTGGGAGACAGTGCTTAACTTAGCGTATACACCTAAGATGCTGGATGATTTCTTGTATCTCGATGAATTTATACTTCAGCCAACTTTTTTCTTTCTGCTGGAGCGTTGAGTAAAGTCTTTCTAAGGAGGGGTTGAGTGACAGCAGTTAACTCAATGAATTCTATTTAGGCGTTGAGTCAAATCTTGTAACTCGACGCATTTGAACTTAGACAATTTTACTACTTCACTGCTTAGACGTTGAGTGAATGATCTTCACTCGACACATTTGAACTTGGAATGAAACTCAACTCTTTTATAGAAGCATTGAGTGAAAGACCTTCACTCGACATATTTGAACTTAGCCCGAATTTCTGCTCTTTTGCTGAAGCGTTGAGGGAAATGTACAACCCCGTATTCGCGAGGATTGGACCCCAAAATAAGGTAAGCAAGTTTTTAAGCTTTTTGGGAGTTTTGCACTCCTAGGGGCCAATTTTTGGTGAACTTGAAAGATATACTAGTAGGGGGAGGAAATATTTCTCCCCCAAGGCGCTCTTGGCAAGCCGCCTCAGGCCGCCAGGCCGCAAGCCGCCCAGGCCGCCAGGCCGCAAGCCGCCCAGGCCGCCAGGCCGCAAGCCGTCTCAGGTCGCCAGGTCGCAGGCCGCCAGTATTTCGAACTCTTGGCGACCTAGCGGGGCGAGACCGGCCGGGGGCCAGGGTCTCGCCCCCGCCTCTTCTTGCTCGGCGGCCTAGCGGGGCGAGACCGGCCAGGGGCCAGGGTCTCGCCCCCGCCTCTTCTTGCTCGGCGACCTAGCGGGGCGAGACCGGCCGGGGGCCAGGGTCTCGCCCCCGCCTCTTCTTGCTCGGCGACCTAGCGGGGCGAGACCGGCCGGGGGCCAGGGTCTCGCCCCCGCCTCTTCTTGTTCGGCGACCTAGCGGGGCGAGACCGGCCGGGGGCCAGGGTCTCGCCCCCGCCTCTTCTTGTTCGGCGACCTAGCGGGGCGAGACCGGCCGGGGCCAGGGTCTCGCCCCCGCCTCTTCTTGCTCGGCGACCTAGCGGGGCGAGACCGGCCGGGGGCCAGGGTCTCGCCCCCGCCTCTTCTTGCTCGGCGGCCTAGCGGGGCGAGACCGGCCGGGGGCCAGGGTCTCGCCCCCGCCTCTTCTTGCTCGGCGACCTAGTGGGGCGAGACCGGCCGGGGGCCAGGGTCTCGCCCCCGCCTCTTCTTGCTCGGCGGCCTAGTGGGGCGGGACCGGCCGGGGGCCAGGGCCTCTACTTGCAGTTTTACCTTCTTGCCCTCGGGGAAAATTCCCCCTTTACCCCCTGGCGTGGCTGTTTTCTATTGGCCCAAGGCTTTTTGGGCGTGAGGATATCTCGGTCATTTTGGTCCAAGGGGTTTTGGAAAACTATAAATAGACCCCCTTGGGTGCCTTGGAAGGGGACTTCATCTTCTTCTTCTTGCTTGCTCCTCCCTTAGTTTCTTCTTGGTAGAGTTGAGAGAGCTCCTCCAAGGCACCCTAGCTCGAGCATTGGCTAGGGAGGGGAAGTGCTCAGGTAGCCTTCCGGGTGTGAGGTGGGACCTCCGCGCTAGAGCCGAGGGTCTGTTCCTAGCTTCTCGATCATTTGGTCCGTGACGTTCTCTCGAGTGTAGTAGGTGTGAGGTCACCCCTTTCAAGGGACCCCGAACTCCACAGAGACCAGGTTTCTGGTTTCAACAGGAAAGACCTTCCCTCGACGTATTAGTCTTGAGCGTCGAGTGATGTGAGATGACTCGACACATTTATACTTAGACAGATTTTCTTCAATTTTGGAATGTGTTGACTTATTCTTAACCTGTTAGTTAATCAAATATATGTTTCCCGCACATGATAACTTAGAGGAAATGTCAAATACATGTATGTTTATATTATTGACTTATGTGACTTCTTCAAATCTAAGACATTGTGGTCAATATTCACAACAATCTCCCCATATTTGAAGAAATCAGAATCATAGTCAATGATATACGCCATTTCAAAACAGATAATAAAGAATAACTTAAAAAAAAAATACTATTGATAAATGACGTATAAGATTTTCAAATAGCATTAATAACACAAAAGATTAATGTCTACAATAAACATTTAACATTCTAATGCCCTTAGGAACCTAAAAAATATAACATTGCTATGGATTATGTTCCCTAATTACTATGCCCCCTGATTTCCTTGCAGTCTTTTCCTCAGCCTCATTCTTCTTCTGTCTGTCTCTCAAAGTAACTGTTGGGCTTTAGATGATATCTGCAGGGTTTTGGGGCATCTACTGGTACAGTTCTAGTTATCTTGTCCTTTCTGAACTTCTTCCTCACTTCTTCTTGCCTTTCATACTTGGCCCATTCTATGGAACTGTAAATCTTGGCTCTATTTGTTTTGTTTTCCTTAATTTGGTTTCAGGCAGTTAGAATGATTGTTCTGGATTGTGAGCTCCACTGCATATAGTCTGATCTAGATTTCAGCTTTCTCTGTCTCTTTTTTCCTTAGCCTTACTTCCTCGTCCTCATCTACAACTTCTTTTCTCTTGTCTTTTGATATCTGTAGGGTGGTGGAGCTAAATGCTATAACATCATAAGGAGCAGCATCTACTATAGTAGCTTCAACATTAGCTCCCACACCATCTTCAGGAGCTGCAGGCTCATCATATATGATGGGATCTAGGCCTAGAGCTTCTCTTACTATATTTGATGTCCAGATTGCATGGTTTACACTAGCTCTTATTATTGGCATCTCCCCCTTTATGACTTCTTTAGTCACTAGATTGGTCAGGGATTGCTTGACGGAGAATATCTTGTCAGCCAAGTGGTTGACACTAGCTGTGATAGTGTTCTTAACTTGCAACAGATGATCATCAAGAATTTGAGTGCTTGCATCCATTCTCCTTTCCACAATTTTTCTGTGCTCTTTCATGTGAGTTTTTGTCATATTATGCACCATTTTCATGTTTTCAGCTGTAGCACACTGATTTTGAATTATGTTGCTCTAGCTCTGCTGAATTTGTTCAAGTTGAAGTGCTGTATAATTAACAGCTGGAGCAGCTCTCATGATGAATTTAACCGTGTTATCTCTCAGTAGGTTGACCTCAAATCTGATAGAAGCGATTTCAGTTGAGAGATCCTGCCTCAGTTCTCTGACTGAATCATCCACATACCTCTCAATCTTCCTTCTTTTCTCATCCAGGAGTCCTCTAAGTTGTGACAGAAAAGATTTAGGAATCTCCTCATTTAGTTGAGTTACATCTGGATAGTTCACCTCTTCATGTCTCTCCCGTGTATCTCCTCTCGTTTCAGAATCAGGGAATGCATATTCAAAGGAATGGTCTGGGATGTCAACAACATCATCTTTGATAGGCTCCTCTTTCTCCTGCTCATCAACAAGGGATAAAACTATATCACCTTGGATATCTCTGACAGAAACTGCCATCTCAGCTTCATCACCTTGAGCAGGGAGCTCAATGTGAGTCTCCCCCTATATTGTAGCATTAATTGTGTTGATCTCCCCCTCAACAACAACATACAGTGGGATGTTCTCTATCTCAACAACAGAACTAGCTAGAATGTTCTCCCCCAACATTATCATCCTTTTCTTGGATCTCCCCTTCAGTATCAACACAGATCTTATCCACAACTGTTGTTACTAAATTTTCAACATTCTCCATAGGTGTGTATCCTTCAACATCAGTAGGTGTCACTCTGTCGAGAACATTCTTTGCAGCAAGCTCAAAGGAAATTGAGACTTGTGCACTTACATCCCTTCTATCAGAATCACTTGAATTGTACAGGAGAGGGTCATAGGGTTCAAGACTGCTTTCTGAAGAACTGCTGCTTGAGCTTCCTACTGTAACAAATTCATCTACCTTCTTCTTTTTCTTTTCAGTCTGCTTAGGGTAATTGACCAGCACCCTATCCCATCTATGAAACATCTTGATATTCATCCTCCTCATGTGATGGATCTTGATACCTAGCCTTATATTAAGAATGCCTGGTACAATATTGAGGAGAAATAAGGCCATGATTCTTCCCATATTTGGCTGAGGAATGCATTCAATTATCTTGTCAAATATCACCCTGCCCCAATTAGTTTTCTTGGATAGAATGACTCTGGTCATTAGGTCAAATATCTTTCTAGAAATCTTGTCATGTGATCCAGTTTTGCAGATTAAAGCCTTTTCAATTATGTTTGCCAAGAACTTTCCCTACAAGTTCATGTCCTTCCTGAGTACAGAGCCACTAGCGTGTTTGGACAGACCACACCATTTGAAGGCAAATTTGATGTCTTCTTGATATAGATCATCTTCTTCCTCACCAGGGTTGAGCTTGGAGAGTTTCAGAGCCTTGCAAATCTTCCTAACAATGATTTTTACCTTTTCCCCATTAATGATTGTCTTGACCTTTGTGGAGGAAGAGTCCACCTTGACATTAGCATATAGTTCAAACACTTCTCTTCTTCATATAACACGTGGTTCTGACAACACGAACTCCAGTTCCGCGACTGTCAGAAGATAGATAACTGAAAGAATTTCCTCTAGAGTATCTCTAAAACCATTTCGAACAAATTCACAGCCCTCGAACAGGAAGTCGGCGGCCTTGTGAGCCATTGAATCTGAGAGATTGAGCGAGGAGGAGAAGACTGTGCTAGAAATCTAGGGTACAAGACACAAAAATTACGAAAGACAATAGAGTTTATTCTAGCCTCGATTCCTATTTATACCCTATTCTATTCGAGAAGGTGGAGAGACGCGTACCTTATCATGATTTCCAATTTAGATGGATGGTTGAGATTTAACCTGACAGATTTGACGCTTTTCAACCCGTCAGAGTGTGCGTTGAGTCCATTTGACGCATAAGGTGTTCACTCGACGCCTTCGACACATGATGTTGACTCAACGCTTGACACTTCATTCAATGCCAAGTCGAGAGGTGAACACAATTAATGGCTAGATAACCTCTCTCGTATTTATTGAGATTTGGTAACATTGATGATTTGATGTTCAGCAGGAACCCCATGGCATTGCACCTTTGCAAAGCCGTCATGAAGATGAGGATGATAGTAGAATTACTCCTTGTTCTAGACTTTATGTTGGAACAATCATTGTCCAAGTACCAACATAGTTTCCTATTGGTAATTGAACAAAACCTGCAATAACAATTTAATATACCTTAGGAGCCCAAATAATTTTGGGTCCTAGGTTCTTGTTCGCATAAACTGGAATATTTCTTCCAACACTAGCCTTGGCAGGAAAGCTCATCCTTGCACTTGGCACACTGGGATTGTGTCAACAGTCAATGACAAAGTGTCTCACCTTGGCACAACACCAACACTCATGAATATTATATCTTCTCTTCTGAACAGTCCTGGAAGTGGATGGAGCATTAAAATGCTTTAGTTCAGCAGGGAAGACATCAACCTTCTTCCTGCTTCTTTTAGCTAGAATCTGACTGAATGTCAGCCTGCAAACAGGTTCTCTTGACTGAGTCTGTTTGACAGCAACATGTATCTCTGATATGGTGTCGATGGAATCAAAAATGAAAAAGTGAGAATTGATTGTAGCCATGCCATTTGCCTGCTTCTTTGCTGGAAGATTCTGGGAAGAGGCAACAACCTTACCCTTGAATGTAGGAGCAATGACACCAAAAACAAATGATTCATGATGAGCCATTTGAATTTCTTCATGAGGTACTTTCAAATCACTCAACCCCATGCCATTTCTCCTCCCATTGTAGGGTGCACTATTGGCCTTACATGAGGAACTTCCATTTTTCTAGTGACCATACATGCTGTCATGGTCATACCTCTTAGAAGGGAAGACTACCTTATGAAATGTGGTTTGAGGCACAACTGAAGCCTTGCCTTTCCTTTTGGAATGAGCTGTTCCAGCATTCCACTTGAATCCTAACCCCTTTCTATTATTCTGAAAGGTGAATGTATCAATGAGTGGCAACACAGTCTTAGGCTCGAAAAATTTCTCCACTAGCTTCATTTCCTTGAGGAGCTTCTCTTCGAGATCCTTAATGATTTTGCTCTTGTGCCTAATAGTGCTCACTTGGATAATGGTGATAATTTTCAGCTGAATATTCTCTTTGCTCATCTGAGCTAGTTGGGAAGCTGACTCAGATTGCATAGATGTTGTCTGCTGTAGAGATGCAATCTCTTCAGCTTGCCCTTGACAAGTTTTTTGTTTTTCTTCAGAGCTTCTAGGAGAACACCATATTTGTCAATCAATTGATTGACATCTTCTGGTTCTAATTCATGCTCCTCGTTGGAAGAAGAGGATGCCTCAGAATTTGGGCCATTTTCATAATCAGATTTTGAAGAAAATATAGTTGAAATGATTACCTCATCCAGATCAGATTTATCCCGATTTTCTTCAGTCATGGCCATGAGGCTGTAGTCTTCTTCATCTTCACAGTCACTGTCAATAGAGGACAGTGGTGCCCTTATGTCCACCTTGGTTGCTGGATGATTTGTATCCTCTTTCATAGAGAATAGACCAATGTAGACATTTCCATTTTTAGATTCTGAAGTCTCAGAATCACTGTCAGATAAGCTTGATTGCTTCTAGCCAAGAAGCTCTTGTCAACTTTCTTGTCTTTATGATATTTCTTATCATCAGACATTCTGCTCTCTTTTCTTTTAACAGGACAGTCAGCAATGACATGTCCTAATCTGTTACAACATTATCAAAAAAATCAGTCTTAGATTTTTTTTCTGTTTAGATGCATATCTTTCTCCAGTGGACTCCTTTCTGGATCTGTCATGGTTGGATTGGGGATTCCTAGAGCTAGAGCCAGTGGCGGTCTTGTTCTTCCACTGTCTTCTTCTGCTCAACATTGTTTTTAACTGCTTGGAGAGCAAGGTTGGTTCTCCATCAGACAGCTCAGCTTCTGATGAGCTGGGTACAGAGCTTTCTGACTTAGCAGCCCTTCTTGGGGGAGAAGGAGACTTCTCTCTGCTCCTTCTGAAGGTTTTATCTCTGAAGACCACAGACTTCTCCCTACTGAATGACTTGGCAGAATCTTCTTTAGCATTTTTGGAGTTTAGCTGAAGTTCATGCGACAACAACTTGCCAAACATATTTTGTGGCAGTGTGTTGGCTAAGTTGCCTACCTCCCTTATGAAACAGATCTTGATGCCTCACTCTTTGTTGAGTGACCTCAGGAATTTGTCATTCAATTCATAGTTGGAAAATTTTCTGCCATAAGTCTTCAGATCATTTACAATCCTAAAGAATTTCTCATAGCATACAACTATGGAATCCTTCTTCTCCCGTCTCAAGGCCTCATATTTTTGATTTATGAGGGATTTTCTATCATCACTCACTTCCTCAGTTCCCTCTATGTATACTATCAAAGGGTTCCACATTTTCTTTACAGTTGTGCTATGAACAAGGTTCTAAAATGTTGAATCATCTATAGCACTGACAATAACGTTCTTTGTCTTCTTGTCCGTGGTAGCCAAAACTACTTCATCCTTTGTCATCTCAGAGTATTTCTTTGGGGTTTTGATGTTGACATCTATAGCTGGGACCTTTGTGGTAATGAAGGGTTCCTCTTCCACTGTAATAAATATTCTAGGGTCAGAGGCTTTCATAAACAGCCTCAAACTTTCCTTCCAAATCCCAAAGTTTTTCCTTCCTACAGATAGGAAGTTTCATAAATCCCAGCTCCTTGTGGTTCCCACCAGAAGTCATGATGATAGACTTTTACTACCCTTTGGAGATCTTGTTCAGATTGTTAGATCTTTATTGAATAACCTCCCTCTAATATCGTTTGAAAGTTTTTTAATGGTAGCTAAACACCTACATGGGGGTGAATATGTTTCTTTTAAGTTTTGAACCTTTTTAAAGTTATACTTCATATGTTTTTATTAGGATGTTAGCTTTCAAGATTACACAGAACACACAAACAATTTATAGTGGTTCCTCTATTTAGGGTACATCCACTTTCCCCTTTCACCTATCTAGCAGTGTACTAGATTCGACCAACTTCAAATCTTAGATCAATTGATCTTACACCTCAGATCCTCCCCATGATCCTACAGCTCAGAGTGTTTCCCACTCTCACAACTCAAACTGCTCACAGTCCTACCTTAGAGACAACACCATATCTCCTACCTCAGGCTCACAAGTAAGTCCTACCTCAATCTTTATAACACAGGCCTACCTCAGATTCTCTACAAGAATCCTACCTTAGACTTTTGGATAAATTCCTACACTCAGCCTCTATAAAACAAGCTTACACTCAGATCTCAATGAGATCTTACAATGAGAATTTAATGAGTTACAATGAATCTGAAACAAAGGTTTAGGAGTCTTCTTCACTAGTTGTTACATCAAAAAACTTCTCTTCACCACAACAACAAGAATGAATCTTCAGAATATAAGCATGCCGTGTTGTGTGAACACTTGCAGAGATCTTCTTCTTTCTCAAGCCTTTTTGTAAGATTGTTCTATCGGTTGCAAAACTTGAATACGATGAGAATGCTTTCTCTCTTTGCTGGCAGTGACTGTTTGCAGCTTAGGGTTTCAGAATATTTTTCTAAAAGTTCTTCTTTAAGTTCTGCAAAAAGTCTCTTAATAATTCTCGAGAAGTCTATGCAAAAGTCATCCGCATTTTACTTTTATATTCCAGCAACTGCAATGGCTAAAATCCCATTTAGGTAAACAACATGACCAACTTTAATGGTTGAATCTTCCCAAGATAGCCTGTCAGAGAAATAAGACAATTTTCGTATTTTAGCGCGCAATCTGCGTTGATTTGAATTTTATGTGACGTCAGCCAAATAGACAAGACGCTCTCTGACTTAGAATAAATTTTGAACTTCTGATACAGGAGTTGAGTGTTGGAAGCAATGTGACATAATCAAATTCTAGATCGTTGAAGAAGCGTTGAGAGACAGTGCTTAACTTAGTGCATACACCTAAGACGCTGAGTGATTTCTTATATCTCGACAAATTTTATACTTAAGTCAACTTTTCCCTTCTACTGAAGCGTTGAATGAAGTCTTTTTGAAGAGCTGTCGAGTGACAACAATTAACTCAGCGCATTCTATTTAGGGTTGAGTCAAGTCTTGTAACTCGACGAGTTGAACTTAGACAGTTTTACTGCTTCATTGCTTTGGCATTGAGCGAACGATCTTCACTCGACGCATTTGAACTTGGAATAAAACTCGACTATTTTACAGAAGCGCTGAGTGAAATACCTTCACTCGACGCATTTGAACTTAGCCCGAATTTTTGCTCTTTTGATGAAGCATTGAGTGAAAAACCTTCACTCGACGCATTAGTCTTGAGCATCTAGTGATGTGAGATGACTCAACGCATTTATACTTAGACAGATTTTTTTCAATTTCAGAGTGTGCTGACTTATTCTTAACCTGTTAGTCAATCAAATATATGTTTCTTGCACAAGATAACTTGGAGGAAATGTCAAATACATATATGTGTATATTATTGACTTATGATGCTTCTTCAAATTTAGGACATTGTGATCAATGTTCCCAACAATCACGCTGCCCTCGTCTAAAATCACCTGGAAACACCTCCTGATCTAGCTACACCTCCAAGTTGCCCCGTCTCCACTTCCGCTACTCTCTCTGGATCAGAATGAAGATGAGATGTGGTCGGCCCCCTGCTTCTTGCAACATAAGCCAAACCCTAGATCGGGTCAACTGAACAGGCCCAGGTTAGGACCACCAAATAATAATCTCCCACTTGGGTCTGATCATCTCACAAACAACACATTTGCACTGCAAATCATGGTGACAACACTAGTTATCTAGTAGCAATAAACCCAATGGAGTTTGAGCAAAACTCTATTTTTTCACCGGGCAAAATCTTTGTAAACATGTCAGCCGGGTTGTCATCCATGTGTATTTTCTCCAATCTGAAAGTTCCTTCTCCAATTAGAGAACACATGTGATAATATTTATGTCTGGTGTGCTTGGTTCTTGAATGAAAAGTTGAATTTTTTGCCAAGTGAATGACACTCTGACTATCACTGAATAGGCTGCAACCGACTTGCTCAGAACCGAGCTCCTTCAGTAAACCCTGCAGCCATATCAACTCCTTACTGGCTTCAGGTGCAATAATCTATTTGACTTTCATTGTTGAAAGGACAACAACTTTATGTAGCCTTGACATCCAAGTAATAACGACACTCCCAAGAGTAAACACATAACCCGTGGCACTCTTACTGTCATCGAGCTCCCCAGCTAAATTAGAATCAATATATCCCTGCAAATGGACTTTTGAGCCTGAGTAACACAACACCATATCTTTAGTTCCCACAAGATATCTCATTATCCACTTCATGACATTCCAATGCTCTTGACCTGGATCAGACATATACTTGCTCACAACTCCCATTGCATGGACAATGTCTGGTCTAGTGCAAATCATGTCATATATGAGGCTCCCCACAACAAATGCATATGGAACCTTCGCCATTTTCTCTCTCTCACTCTAAAACTTTGGGCTGCCCATTTTAGAGAGATTCTTAAAGTGACCTGCTAAAGGGGTAGCTATAGGATTGACATTCTCCATATTGAACCTTTTCAACACCTTATGAATGTAGTCCCTCTGACATAGCTTTAGGACTCTATTGAGCCTATCTCTGTTAATCCTCAGTCCTAAGATTTGTTTTGCAGGTCCCAAATACTTCATGGAGAATTCTTTTTGCCATTTGCCTCTTCAAATTCTTGATCTCCTCCATATTAGAGCTTGTCACTAACATATCATCAACATATAAAAGCAATATGATATACGAGCCCTTTAGCTTCCAAAAATAACAACAGTGGTCTGAATGACAACGAGTATACTCGCTATTCCGCATGAACCTGTCAAACTTCGTACACCACTATCTTGGTGCCTGTTTGAGTCCATAAAGACTCTTCTTCAACTTGTACACCAAATTTTTCTTTCCTGATTTTATATAGCCTTATGGTTGAAGCATATAGATGTCTTCCTCCAAGTCACCATGAAGAAATGCAGTTTTTACATCCAACTGTTCAAGTGGAGATCCTCAGCAACAATAATACTTAGAATAGTCCTAATAGTAGATAGCTTCACCACAAAAGAGAAAATCTCAGTGAAGTCAATTTCTGCCTTCTGTTGGAATCCCTTCACAACAAGTCTAGCCTTATACTTATAAGACCCATCATGCTCATGCTTCAATCTGTATAGCCATTTATTTTGAATGGATTTCTTTCCAGTTGGAAGCTTAACCAATTCCCAAATTTGATTAATAGATAAGGAATCAATCTCATTATCCATAACACACTTCCACTCATCCTTCTTAGCAACTTGTATGGCCTCTTCATAACAGCTGGGCTCGCCACTATCAGTTAGAAGAAGATAGTAAAGAGATGAAGAGTAACGTGTTGGAGCAGTGATAGTCCTTCTAAGACGTCGGGATGCAATGGGTGGAGTGATAGGCTCCACATCAATTTATCCAGGAGTGTCAGCATGCTCAATGTCTTCACCAACACGCTCAAATCCATGATCAGTCGACGCGCTCGTAATATCTTCAAGCTCAACAGACATAGGATCATCATGCTTATCTTGTTCCTTGATCTGATCTTCATACATCATATTTTCATTAAAGATCACATTCCTATTTCTGAAAGCCTTCAAGCTCACGTGGTCCCATAACATATAGCCAAAGTTAGGGCCACCATACCCCAAGAGAGTGCAGATCTTTGATTTTGGATCTAACTTTGATATGCTCTCAGCATCTACATGAGCATAAACGGTGCCCCCAAATATCCGCAAGTGTGAAAGATTTACTTTCTTTTTGGACCAAACTTCTTCAGGTAGCTTGCAATCAATTGTCATTGATGGGCCTCTATTGATCAAGTAAGCGGTTGTATTAACCACTTCAGCCCAAAACTTCTTTGGTAAGCTTGCATTCAACCTTATGCTTCTAGCACACTCAGCTATGGTCCTGTTCATATGCTCTGCCACACCATTTTGTTGTGGTGTGCCTGAGACTGTCTTCTCTCTTCTAATGCCATTCATAATGCAATATTCTTCACTCTTTGCTGCAGTACTCGCCATCATTATCAGATCTTAAACACTTCAACTTTAAACCAGTTTTCGTTTTACCAAGCTTTTCCACTTCTTGAAAACATCAAAGACATCAAATTTGTTTTTTTAGAAAGCAAACCTAAAGTTTCCTGGTAGGGTCATCATCGATGGTGACATAATACTGAGAGCCACTAATAGAGTACACCTTTGAAGGCCCCCACACATCTGTATGAACAAGCTCCAATTTGTCTGATTTCAGAGTTCTCTTCCCTTTTAAAAAACTCACTTTCTTTTATTTTCCAAAGACACATCATTCACAAAACGGCTAGTCGACTGAGGATATTCCATCCAACATTCCTTTTGAAACCAACACATTCATGCCCTTTTCAGTCATGTGCCCAAGTCGTTGGTGCCAAACATTGGCATCGACCTTTGATGTAGCAACACTGATATTTCCTTCAGTAGATATCAGATAGAGAGTGCCCTCTCTCTTTCCCTTCGCAATGACCATGGATCTCTTGCTAACCTTCCATGAATCACTACCAAACATAGTGATGCACCGTTCATCAGAAAGTTGACTCGCAGATACAAGAATTCTGGCCAACTTGGGAACATGTCTCACTTGTTTTAATTTCAAGATAGACCCATTAGCGAGACAAATGTGCACATCCCCCTTCTAACAATCTCACATGGTTCGTCATCACCGAGATAGACTTTGCCAAAGTTTCCCTTCTCAAAGCTTAAGAAAGATTGGCAGTTGGAGGTGGCATGAAACGGTGCACCTGAGTCAAGGACCCATGAGTCACATCTTGTATCACATGAAAGAACTAGAGCATCATCAGATGATTCATCCCGAATAGTCAGATTTATTGATTCCTTGTCACCCTTCTCTTTTTCTTTCTTTGGCGCCATGCAGTTACGCTTGACATGACCTTTTTTTGGCAGTTCCAACATACCACTGAACCTCTAGATTGACTTCTCTTGGACTTGGATCTTTCCTTCTATTTGGCATCACCTCTTTTTGAAGGCCTTCCCCATTCTCCAACACTAAGAGCACCACCAGAACTGCTGCTAGTTGAATTGTTCTTCCTCCTTGTGTCCTCAATCAAGAGAACATCGACCACATCTTCAAATTTTAAGGGATTAGAACCAGATGAGTTGCTAACTGTCATAACAAGACTATCCCAACTATCAGGTAGGCTTGACAAAATCAACACAACTAACATCTCATTCTCAAATGTAAGTCAAACTGATTCTAACTGGCTCGTGATAGCATTGAAGACATTCAGATGCTCAATCATGGATTTTCCTTCAGTCTTTTGCATGTTTAGCAAACACCTCATAAGGAACACCTTGTTTCATGTAGAGAAATTCTCATACATCCGCATCAGGGCCGCCATGACATCTTCTGTAGTTTTCTTCTTAGATATGCTAAAGGCTACAAATGACGATAAAGTGAGTCTGATCGTCCCAAGGGCTTTGCAATCTAACACCTCCCACTTCTTGTCGTCCATGTCTTCCAGCTTATCTTTCTTCCTGCCAAGGGGCAAGTAGAGATCCCGCTGATACAAATAATCTTCCATCTGCATTTTCCAAAATTCAAAGTTCTTCCCATCAAACTTGTCAATTTTTACTTTTCCGTCTTCCATGGCTGCTCCCACTCGCGCTGAGTACTCACGAATCTTTTCACTGATCTTGGAGCTGATTGTTTCAAATATTGTGATCACAGAGGATAAGGAGCGGACCAATGGTCATGATCTATCGCACCAAACCACAAACCCGAATTAATCAATCGCTCGTCCTGAACCTAGCTTTGACACCACTCTGATAGGATCGCAAATAAAATTCAAGTAATATTATCGCAGCGACAAACACAAATTTCACAATTGCTTTAATTCAAATAATATTGTCGCGATGGCTGTGGTCCCAAACTTATTAATATTGTCGCGGTGGCTGCAATTCCTAATCAGGTTGCAGTAATATTGTTCACATGCTCCCTGCTGAAAGTTGAGTCAAATGCCGCTTGCCCAAATTATTTTTAAGCATAGTAGGGCAGACCGTAACAGACCTGATGCGTGCCAACATTATTATTTTAAGATTGAATGATTGTAAATTGTTTGTGGTAAATTGTGGCGGGGCAGTCACTTCCGCAGACCGACCGTACTGGCGCGGGAAGGTCGATGACTCATGATGACAGAGAGATGCTTACCACGGGTGACCGACCATTATTTTTCTCCCCATTGGGTTTCCTCCACTAGTCGGTCTAAATTCAGAATTGTCGGATGTCTCTCACATCTAAGAGTACAAGTGTTTGTACGTTGGGGACCGGGTAGTGCGGTACGACCACCCATAGAAGTAGAAGGACTGACCACTTTCACCGACATCCACATCGATGAGGCCGCAGGGCTCGCTATCCTGCTTGAAGAGAAACGGTCCATACTATGTCGACATAGGGTGTGTGCGCGAGTTTTGAACACCCGCAGAGTGTTGATATGTTTTGAATACCTGCGGTGTGAATACAAGTTGTGAGTACCTGTCGTGTTGATAGTTAGTTGAGTGTTTATTACATAACTTACACTTAAGCTGCTACTATTTCCAGTTATATTATGCATGCTTCGACTATTTACTTTTGTTCGGTGGGTAAACTCGTCCTCATGATATGGATCCAGGGAGGAGATGCATTTCCACTTAGCTCTGTGACTAAAATTTAGTTTAATAATCATTCACGGGAGACGAAACACCATGATGTCTAGTTGTCGCGGGACGATACGCCAGCTGATAGGACTACCCAAGCACAAACACCCACATTGTCTCCAGACTTCCGAGAGTTGGGTTACTAGAGCGTAAGCTTGCGAGAGAGTGTGTGTTAGTAGTAGTATTTTGAAGCCTACAGTCTCGATGCATAAACAGTGACTACGACCCTTGTTTGCTCTGATATATATATATATATATATATATATATATATATATATATATATATATATATATATATATATATATATATATATATATATATATATATATATATATATACTAGCATCTTCGAACGGGCTCCGCCCGTTCTCGATGCGTCGCTGCGGGCTTCGCCCGCTTGACCCCCCGACGGGGTTCGCCCGCCCCCCGGCGTGCGAGTCCCGTCCCCGGCGCGCGAGACCCGTCACCCCCGGCGGGCTTCGCCCGCTAGTGACAAAATTTAAATAATTAAATAATTATTATTTTTAAATTAAATTATAATATAATAAATATTTATATTAAAAAACAAAAAAACCCAAAATCCCCCCCCCCCCCCCCCCCCCCCCCCCGAGCTTCCGCCTGCTCACGCGGGGGCGTTCCCGGCCGCCGCCGGCGGAGCCGGCTTCCGGCGAACCCGCCGGGGGTTGTCCGGTGGCCTTGCCCGCTCGCCGCCGGTGGGTTCCGGGCAGGCCGCCGGCGGCGGCGGCGGGGGTGAGGCGTGAGGGGCGGGAGGCGAAATAGCGGGTATCAGGATTTTCTCTGGAATGAACAGTGTTAGAAAATTGTTTTTGGTTATTTGCAGACCTCCTTTGAATCCAACAGCCCGTATTTGATGGAACTTGATCGGACGGTCCAGATGAGATTCATGGTGTGATTGAGATATGCATGTTGTATTATATATATATATATATATATATATATATATATATATATATATATATATATATATATATATATATATATATTATATTTTCTGTTTTTTTTGTTATTACTTCTGCAACTCTGTGATGTGATGTGAATATTGTGATTCAAGACATATAAGACGACCAACTAGTGTTTTGTAGAGTGAGTTGTTGCATCTTGGAAAGCATTGAGTGGACATCTTGGGCAGTAAGGTCCGTCTTCGACCCAACCCGAGCTAAAATTGGGGGAGAGGGTCTTACATTATGCACCTAAGGAACTCATCCAAACCAATAAATTTGAAGTCATTATTAAAAAAAAAAACTAAAAATAGAAATGTCAGCCATAATTAGAGGTGCAAATTTAGCAAGGGCTCGATTGCCTTACCTAGATTTGAGCCTGATTAGGCCCGAGTCAGACCTCAGAGGGCTCACTAGGCCCCCTTATTTTGACAGAGTCCGACATGGTGCCCATACAGGGCCAGGGCTAGGACCTGCCAGGCTCAGACCCTTTTTTAATTTGTTTCTGCCGGGGCCGGTGCCCCAACATTTAATTTAAATGCGGGGGCGGCAACACCACCCACAGAATTAAATTTAATTGCTGGGGTATGGCTCCAATTAAATGCTGGGCCACACCCACCATTAATTTGGGGTGGTTAATGTTGGGGCATGTTCCCAACATACCTATTGGGAGCAAGATCGACCACATGACAACTATCCAAATGATATTGGGGCTGCTTGGGCCTGATTTTATGGGCTTAGCAGGCCTACTGATTTTGTAAGGACTCGGGCCGGATTTGAATTGGGCCCAGCCCGACATCAAAAAGCCTGGCCCTAGTAGGCCGGGCCCGCCGGGCCTTATTTGCACTCCTGCAGCCCACAATATACAGTCGAATTTACAGAATAATACCAACTGCGATTTTTCCTGCTCTCGCTGGACCAGTGGACCTGCGCCAGCGGCCCTGCACCTCCCCCTCTCACAACACCAACTGTAAACACCACCTCAGTGAAATGCCGACGCCGGAGTAAGCACCAACGGAGTAGTTTCCTCCCTCCTTGTACGGCTTCTCCTTCACCGACAGCCACGGCCTTGTCCGAGATTAACAGGGACCGGAAGGACCTTTCCAAATCGCACGCCTCTATAACTTCGCGGGAGGAATCATCGTTTTCCTTCTGCTGCAGCCTCCAACTACGGCTACGCGGGATTTGGGGATTCCACAATCGGGAGCTAGGGCACCGAGTTTGATCGCGGCCGTTTCGTTCGCTAGCCACCCGCAAGAGGTAAGTCAATTTTTCGAACTCCCTCTACTTCTAAATCCAGATCTAGAATCCGATCCAGATCAGGAGCTCTTATTGGCGTGCTCGCATGCTGCTGCGGGCTGCCCCTTGCATTCTGATACGCTTCTGTTTATATGTGCAGGTAAGAAAGAAGAAGAAGTTGGTGGACGGCCGCACCGTCAACACTCAAGCGGTGAGGAAGAAGATGACATAAGTGGTTTCATTCAACATAATTCACGACAAACATCACACGGCCTGCAATCAGGCTTAAATACACAGCAGTTTGGGAGTTAACATAACTACTCCGGCCCATCCACACAACAGGTAAGTTTAAAAGTTTTTAAATTTAAACATTACACACATAACTAACGGTCTTTTATGGAAACGAGCTGTATCAGTGCACCCCTCCTTCAAAAGATCCTTGTCCTCAAGGATCAAAGTCCGGATAGGCTTCCTTGATGACCTGGTAATCTTCCCAAGTTGCGTCTTCTGCCGCTGCATTGGACCATTTGATCAAGACTTGAGCCACTGGAATTCCTCTCCTTGGTACGAGCCTTCTCTCCAAAATCTTTTCTGGCACCTTTAAAACTGGTCCTTCTGTAGTAAGATATTCTGGGATGGATGCAGAGGACGGAGCTGGACCTATGTGTTATTTCAGTTGAGATATATGGAAAGTTGGGTGAATACGAGATGAGGGAGGTAACTCCAGCTTATAAGCTACCAAAATCATTTTCTGTATGATCAGGAAGGGTCCAAAAAATCTTGGAGACAACTTATTATAATCAGTCAATCGAATACTTGATTGCCTGAAAGGCTGTAGACGGACATATACCCAATCTCCAACTTCAAACTCTTTCTCCTCCTATTCTTATCAGCCATCTGCTTCATTCTGTTTTGGGCTTTATGCAAGTGTTGTTTCAAAATATTAATAGTCCTTTCTCTTTCTTGGAGGGTATGATTGACAACCCTTATGTTTAGAAGAGCCTGCTAAGTAAGGAATGTGGGGAGGGGGAGCTTGGCCGTATACTACTTCATAAGGAGACCCTTGTATTGCACTATGGAAGGATGTGTTGTACCCCTATTTTGCTAGGGGCAACCATTCACTCCAAGACTTGGGTTTATCATATGTGACACAACGTAAATAGTTTTTCAAGCACCTATTTACCACTTCTTTCTGTCCATTGGATTTGGGATGATAAGCTGTAGAGGTGTTTATCTTAACTCTTAACATCCTGAATAGTTCCACCCAAAAGTCACTTATGAATACCACATCCCTATCTGAGACTATGGATTGCGGCATGCCATGTAGCTTGTATACATTATTCATAAACAACTTGGTTATAGTCGTGCTGAGTAAGGATATTTAAGAGGATAAAATAAGCATACTTACTCAGTCTATCAACCACCACCATAAGCACCTTATAGCCATTAGATACGGGGAGGCCTTCAATGAAATCCATAGATAAATCTCTCCAAATTTGGTCCGAAATTGGGAGTGGTTGTAATAATCCCAAGGGCATGTCATTTGGATTTTTGCTCTGTTGGCAGATGGAGCATTTTTGTATGTATTGATGTATATACTCCTTCATTCTTTTCCAATAGAAAGCGGGCTTCATCCTTTGCCAAGTAACATATACTCCTGAATGGCCTCCAAGACTTGAGTCATGATAAATATGACATAAAAGTTGCTTTAATTCTTCATTTCTTCCCACTACCATTCTCCCCTTCCTCTTCAGCCAGCCGTTTACCACTTGAAAATGTGGCTTTTTGTGGGGTTGGTGAGCTTCAACTGGATGAGTGCTTGAATCTTCTCATCCTCTAACTGTGCCTGTTGTAATTTCTCATCCATATCTGTGTAACCTGTCACAATGGTGTTTAACTCCCCCACTACTCCCTATCCTTTTCTTGATAGTGCATCTAGAGTAACATTCTCCACTCCCCTTTTATACTTAATAGTATTGTCAAACGCAAGCAATTTGGCAAGGAACTTCTACAGTAATGGAGTGGTGAGGTGTTGGTCCATCAAAGACTTGATGCTTTGATGATCAGTGTGGATTTTGAAGTGCACTCCAAGTAAGTAATGTCTCCATTTTGGACAGCCAATACAATAGCTAAAAATTTCTTTTCATAAACTTATAATGCTAGGTGTTTCTTGCCCAAACTTTTTGCTAAAAAAGCAACTGGATGGCCCTCTTGAGGGAGCACTACCCCCACCCCCTGGTCTGAAGCATCTGTTTCCAATATAATTTTTTTTGGAAAAATCTGGTAGGGCTAAGACTGGTGGGGAGGTGATAACCTTCTAGAGTTTCTGAAAATCTCTCTCTGCTTCTTCATTCCATACAAATTGATTTTTGTTTTGAGTATGTTGGTTAGAGGTTGAGAAATAAATCCATGCCGCTTAATGAATTTTTTGTAATAGCCGGTTAGGCCCAGAAATCCCCTTAACTGCTTCTGAGATGTGGGAGTAGGCCATGACTTCATATCTTCCAGTTTGAGTGGATCAGTCGCCACACCTTGTGCTGAAATCAGATGACCTAAATACTCAATTTGGGAGACCCCAAATTGACACTTGCTTCTCTTGACATAAAGTTTTTCATATAACAACACTTGGAAGGTTTGTGATAAATGGTTGAGATGCTCTTTCCATGTCTTGTTATATATTAAAATATCGTCAAAGAAAACAAGTATAAATTTTTGCAAGTATTGATGGAATACCTGGTTCATTAAACTTTGGAATTTAGAAGGGGCATTAGTCAAGCCAAATGGAATGACCAAGAATTCGTAATGTCTTTCATGAGATCTGAAAGCTATTTTTTCAATGTCTTGTGGGCCATTCTAACTTGATGATAGCCGGCTCTTAAATCCAACTTGGTGTAGACAGTTGAGCCATGGAGTTCATCCAATAGTTCCTCTATTATAGGAATTGGGAAATTGTCTTTGATTGTATTATCATTAAGCCTTCTATAGTCTATGCACATTCTCTATAAACCATCCTTTTTTTTCACTAGAACAATAGGGGAGGAAAAGAAACTTTTGCTTGGTCTGATGATCTCGACTTCTAACATTTCTTTGATAAGTTTTCTATCTTTTTTTTTCTGCATGTAAGGGTATCTGTATGACCTGGAATTGGTATAAAGAGAGGGGTCTTTAAGTAATATTTGGTGATCCTGAGCTCTGGGGGGTGGTAGGCTGCGAGGTTTAGCAAACACTGCTTTATATGAATCCAAAAGAAGTTGCAATTCCTGCAATTCATGTGACTTCTGACTGGACTCCTTTATTTTGTTGGTGTTGACTGGATTGTCACTGGGGCTTGTTGTTATTTGTTGTAAGTTACTTTCCCTCGACTGCACCCAGCACACACTAAGCATTGTACGCTGAGTTGTTTTATTAGCTAGTTCATCCTCTTTTTATTGATGAGAGTTCCCCCCATACTTTTGCTGCCTTGCAACATCACTCTCTTGTCTTTCCATAAGAACTCCATGCGGGGGTTCAAGAAATCCCATTAAATAGTGCCTAAAGTCACCAACCATTGCACTCCAAGCACTATATCACAACCTCCCAAAGGTAGTAAAAACATATCAGCTTCAAAAGGTATGCCATGCATAGTCCATTTAAAACCCTGACATATTTTAGTGCTTGCTAAATTCTTACCATCTGTTACTGCTACCTTAAGAGCTGGAATAGTTGTGGTGTTACATTGCAGAAATGCGGCTGTGTTTTCATCAATAAAATTGTGCGTGCTACCTGTATCAATAAGTATAAACAGTTGATGCCCCTTATATGAACCAGTGACTCTCATAGTATGAAAATCAACTACACCCGTTAGGGGATGCATTGATAGCTGTGGAGTTATGATACGATTACGGATTATTTTCAGGAAGAATCCGACAAGGGGAAGGGCCGGTGGGGGTGAGCAAGAAGGAAGGAGGAAGCAAAGAGACAAAATTAGGAAGCAACCATAAAAAACCTGTATACAATCCAAGATAAAAATTACAAGGTCCGTCTGCCCTCTTATAGTGGAGAGTAGCGAATATAAAAGGAAATACTGAAATTAGAAAATACTGTAAATTAGGAAATACTGAAATTAGGAAATACTGAAAATACTAAAAATTCATCAAGCAAACATAACAATCTATTTATTATTAAATATTCTTCATAGTCTCAGTAGGCCCTTGCGATATACGCGCCCGATGTGTGTAGACTTATTACAGTGGCTCGTCATCGTGTAGTTCCGTAATATTTGAACCCGTAACACTCCATCTGTCCTTCAAAACGAGCTTGCCCTCAAGCTCGTGTACCAAGCGGGTGGCCGGATCATCTGGTACCTTGACCTCTCCGCCAGAACAAGGCCAGGTAGCGCGTAGCAGTGGCGGTGGTGTTGGTGAGTAGCGGCGGAGCCATCAGAAGGACAGGCGGCAGGAGTAATGTCTTCCGCAAGATCGATGAGGCGGTGGTGAGCTGCCGCCACAAGGATGTCGGAGATGCGATGACCGACAGCAGGAACGGATCCGTCGGGTGCAGCGGGGCACAAGGCAACAAAAGAGGCGACGATGCGACCTGTAGAAGCGGCAGGGCAGGGGCCGACAGAGCGAGAGCCGGGAGAGGAGGCAGTGAGATGGCCGGAGGGGGCAGTAAGACTGGGGCCGACAGAGTAAGAGCCGGTAGAGGAGGCTGTGAGTTTACCAGACAGGGCGGCAGAAGAGGAGGCGATGCGGTCGGTGGAAGCGGCGGAGGGACGACCACCATGGAGAGAGGTAGTACATCAACGACCATGGAGAGCGGTGGCATGACTGAGAAGCTTTTGCATGGAGCAGGAGGCAGCCGTGGTGGGGATGGCTTAGAGTAGGGAACCTCGTGGGGGGTTGCAGAAGCCCATCCGTCGAGTGCGAGGAGAAGATCAACTTTGGCATGGAGGGCGAGGAGGGAGGCGTGCATGGAGGCGACAAGTTGTTCATGAGCCTCGACGCGACAACTAAGTGCTTCGGAGGCGGAATCCGGAGCGGGGTCGCCGGAGAAGCGAATGGTGACAGCCATGAGGCTGGTGACCACGGAGGGAGGCCGAAAAAGGCCAGATCTATTGTAGATTCGCGGAAGAGTGACCCTTTCTGCGGATCCGGCGGATCGGGAAGCGGGCGACTTGTCGTTGGGCGAAATCGGCGGAAACGGCCGAACTGGGCGGAAAGCAGGGCCGCGGGCTTCTGTGGCCTATCGACGCTGAAACGTGGTTTGTGGAACAGTGTGATCGGGAGGATGCAGACGGCGGAATACACAGAGCCACGATCGGCGGCCTGGTGGTGACATACATTAGACGCGGAAGCACAGAATCCAGACGCGGAGGTGCTGAGTGGCAGGATCAGAGGAATCTGGATGCATATCGCGTTTTGCAGAGGTAGGCGGGTTGACAAACAACAAATACGAACCGAATCGGGTTCGTTTTGAACAGCAGGGTTGTGCGTACAAGCTTGATGACCGACAACGAGTTGGTGGGCGATCCGGCAGGTCAGACCAATTGATACGATTACAGTTAAATTCCAATAAGAATCCGACAAGGGGAAGGACCGACAGGAGTGAGCGAGAAGGAAAGAGGAGGAAAAGAGACAGAATTAGAAAACAACCCTAAAAAACCTTTATATATTTCAAGATAAAAATTACAAGGTCCGTCTGCCCTCTTATAGTGGCGAGGAGACAATATAAAAGAAAATACTGAAATTAAGAAATACTGGAAATTAAGAAATACTAAAATTAGAAAATATTGGAAATTCTAAAAATGCATCAAACAAACATAACCTATTTATTATTAAATATTCTTCGCGGTCTCAGTGGGCCCTTGCGATATACGCGCTCGATGTGTGTAGACTTGCCATCATGACTCGTCGTCGTGTAGTTCCGTAACATTTGAACCCGTAACAAGTTATGAGGGGATTTTGGGTTTGACCCTCCTCCTGTGATGACATTGACATGAGCTCTTCTACCTCCTCTTCCTCCATCTCCATCTCCAGAATGTATAATTGTGTTGAATTACCACACTTATGCTCCCTAAAATATTTCTGGTCACACCAGAAACATAGTCCCTTTGCCTCTTTTCATCCATTTCTTTGGGGGACAATTTCTTGGTTGTCTTGGTTTGTTGGGCTAAGCTTGAACTAGCGGTAAAAATCCGATTGGATTGTTTGTTGCCTTCAAACAGAGGATGTCCAGTTGTTGCCCCCTGATGATGATAGCTACGGACTACGGTTGCCCCCCAACATACTTTTTTGCTCTTGAATACGTGCTAGAGCATAAGCTTTCTAAAGGTGATGCAACCCGCGTCACGTCGTTATTGTTATTATTATCGCACACGTTTTCTTACTTTTATAGCGCACGCTTTCACGCATTTTTGAGTTGTTTTGTAGCGTAGAGTTGTATTGCGCGTGGTATGAGCGCTTGAGTGTTATTTTGTATCACGCGAGTTGTTTGCACAAGTTTTGGTTTGACTCGGTGTGACCGGCCAACGAGACCCTAAATGCATAGGTCCGGTAATTTTAGGAGATAGCTTAATTTAGGGCAAGCTTCTATTAATTAACTATTTTATTAAACCCCTCATTTACCTACTACCGTCCCGTGCCTTGAAATCCCCCACATTTACAATTATCAAATCTTTTCAAGTTAAGTCTGATTCCAAAGCATTCTGCCAGCCCATCTTGAAGCCCACCTTCAAAGCCCATCTCAAATTATCCAAATGCCAGCCATTAACAAATCCTGCCCTAATCCCATGTGTTATAAAAGGAGTTCCCATCTCACTGTTTAGGGCAGCAGAGAAATGAATTGAACGAACCTTTGTTTGGTTCATTCGGTTCTCCCAGCGCCGCCTTTATCTGCCCCTTTCCGCATCTCGTCGCTCGACGGAACTCGCCGACGATGCCAGATCCTCACCAAGCCCCCGTCGACCACTTATACAGCTTCTGACGGCTTCTCCGACCCCATTCCCGGCAACCCTAGTGCCCTTCGACGAGTTTTTCTCTTCCAGGCAACTCCACACGGCCTTCCCCTGTTCTCCTAGTGGAGCCACTGCATCCAGTGAAGCGAGCTTCTAGTGGGCTCCTTCCTTCCAGCCAGATCCCACTGTTGTCCAGTGGTCCAACCCCCCTCCAGTCAGTTTCCTCCAGCTCCTCCAGGCCCTCCCGAGTCCGGCAACCAGGTACGTGCGCGCACCCAGGAGTGCGCGCACACCTGGTCGCCCACGCGCGCGCGGCCTGGTGCGCGCGCGCCCGCACCCGCGCGCCCGAACGCGCGCGCAGTCAGGGACGCACGCGCGACCAGGGCGCGCACCCGCACGGCCTGGTCCGCGCGCCTCCTCGCGCCCGCGCATTGGTGCCGCCGCGCCGCCCGCGCGCCGGGAGCCCCCATTTTTGGGCGCGCTGGCGCTTCCTCTTGCCGTCCTCTCTCTCTCTCCCCCAGAAATCTTTTAACATATCGTTACCTGGGCTCGTCGGGCGCCGCTCTCTGATGTTTCTGACCTTTCGCTGGTCGCCGTTATGGCCGAAGAGAATGAAGGAAAATGCTTGTTCTCTCACTTGTGCCAACTTCCGACAATAAAGGATTTGAGGGGCAATTGATGGGGATGAAACTCCATTTAAAGCCTTGGGGGTGCATTTAACCACTCTTCCCCCATGATTTCTCCTATTATGGAGATTCATGGGTTTGACCGGTCCCTGCGCGAGCGCCAATCTCCTACATATCGGCTACTTGTCCCCTCGAGTGAATCCAAGACCTCGAGTTGTGATGTTGCCGTAGTCTGGGTCCCTGCGCGAGCTCCTCGTCTGCATACCGGCTACTTTCCCCTTTGAGTGAATCCAAGACCTCGAGTTGTGGTGTTGCCGTAGTCCGAGTCCCTGCACGAGCTCCTCTCCCGCATACCGGCTACTTGCCCCCTCGAGTGAATCCGAGACCTAAAGTTGTGGTGTTGCCGTAGTCCGGGTCCCTGCGCGAGTACTGGCTACTTGCCCCCACGAGTGAATCCAAGACCTCGAGTTGTGGTGTTGCTGTAGTCCGGGTCCCCGCGCTAGCTCCTATCCCGCATACCGACTACTTGCCCCTTCGAGTGAATCCAAGACCTCGAGTTGTGGTGTTGCCATAGTCCGGGTCCCTGCGCGAGCTACTCTCCCACATACCGGCTACTTGCACTCTCGAGTGAATCCAAGACCTCGAGTTGTGGTATGCCGTAGTCCGGGTCCCTGCATGAGCTCCTCTCCCGCATACCGGCTACTTGCTTCCTCGGATGAATCCATGACCTCGAGTTGTGGTATTGTTGTAGTCCGGGTCCCTGCGCGAGCTCCTCTCCCACATACCGGCTACTTGCCCTCTCGAGTGAAGTTCCAAGACCTCGAGTTGTGGTGTTGCCGTAGTTTGGGTCCCTGCGCGAGCTCCTCTCTCGCATACAGGCTACTCGCCCCCTCGAGTGAATCCAAAACCTCGAGTTGTTGTGTTGCCGTAGTACGGGTCCCTTCGTGGGCTCCTCTCTCGCATACCGGCTACTTGTCCCCGCGAGGGATACTCAAGAACTCGAGCTGTGATATTGCCGTAGACCGGATCCTTGTGTGAGCTCTTCTCCCGCATACCAACTACTTGTCCCCTCAAGCGGAGCCAAGATTCTGAAGTAATGATGGCGGCGTAGTCCGGGGTCCTTCTTAAACTCCTTTTACACGATGGTTGCCGACCCCCTCGAGCAGAGCTTCCAATCTCCCAGGCTCACAGGGTTCAAGGGAGAGTATGTGGATGTGGACAAAGTACCCAAGGGACGGCTGAACTCGCCTCGCCGCAAGATGAAGTAACTAGACGAGCGAGGCGAGAAGTAAAGGGGACAAGGCGGCGAGGCGAGACAACGCACAATCCAGGGGTTCGCCGTGTGGAGGAAATGAAGCTCCGTGCGAGAAGCCGAAGTTGCGAGTTCGGCATGAGGGTCAGACTAGCCCTAAACACTAGCACAAGCTTTAAAGAGCAGAATTCGAGAATGAAAAAGCAAGAAGAAAACTCATCATACAAAAGTAAATGTATACACAAAGGCGCAGGACGAACTCGCACGGGCCAGAAGGTTTTCAAGTAATAAGCAAAAAAAAGCTCGCCAAAACCAACTAAAAGAGGTACAAAGCAAATTCATTCTCTTGGATCGTCAGCGCGCGGGCTCGCGGGAGGGGATTTATCCGGTGCAGGGAAGAGCTCCGGGACCAATGACTCTGGAGTGAGTGCAAGGCCCTGATGCGTGCCAGTCCCACTGACGCAACTGAGATGATCGGAAAACTCACAACTCGCTCTCTCAGCAACTAAGACGTAACCACACCGAAATGCGTTGTTATCAATCGCACGCTAACTCGAAGGATCGCCAATCCTCTAGAGATTAAATAAAGGCTATTTGTCAATATTTGCTCAAGTGGAATGGACCTACACGATCCGAACGGTTGTGTTGTACCAAAAGAGATCCACCAAAAATAAATCGATGCACAAGGTGGTTGATCTATCCTAACCAAAAGAAAAACAACGGAAAACCTAATCCTTAGAACGCCAAATAAATCAAGAGTTTCAACAACGCATAATCCGGAAAAAACCCACGATGCAATTCTCGATTTCAAAATTAACACCACCGTTTTTTTTCCACAAGAAATATGTCGGGGAATGAATCAGACACGAGATGAGGAAAGAAACTCGTTACCCACACTCGAGGAGGTTTTCACGAGGCGAATCACTCTACTACAGTTCCACTGGAGTTCCACCGAATGGAGGCCAATAATCGCCAATCTCCACGGAGCCACGCTGATGAGTTCCGTCGGGCAGCGGATCTGGACAGAGGGGTGCAGGTAAGGGTGCCGGGCAGCAATTCGATCAAGAATGGGGCGGGCATCAGCTCGGGTAAGGATTTGTGGAGGCAGTAGCTCGGGTAGATCCGTGGAGGCAGCAACTCAGGTAGATTCGTAGAGGCAGCAGCTCAGGTAGATGGGGCGGGCCGCCGGAGTCGCACCGACGGAAGGAGGGGCGAGTCACACGCCGACGAGGAGGGGCGGCGGCAGCGTCGCACGACACGCTCGCAGGATTCGGGCCGAACCCTAGGGAAGAAGCTCAAAGGCTGTTTTTTCTTTTTGTTCTCAATCTCCTTTTCATTTCACAAGAGACCTATTTATATGGTCTTTAATACAACATCCAAGCCACTCATCACAAGGCTCATCATAACCATTAAAATAAAAATAAAAACACAAACTTTGTTTTGATTAATAATAAAAAGAAACCAAAATGATGCTTTATTATGACTAGACGCATAATGAAACATCATTTTGACGAGAACGGACGCGAGCGGAGATTGTAGCGATGGAAATCTTCGTTTTCTTGAATGTTGCGGCGACGCGGCCGCGAACGGAGATTGTAGCGGCAGATATCTTCAGTCATTGGCGGGTCGGCGTTACCAATCCTCCACCGGTCAAAAGCACTCATCACCGATGAGTGGTCACGTCGATAGTGTTGGAGGAGTGCATCATCCAAGCGTTCTAAATCAGCCTCGTGAAGCCAAAAATCATCCGAAGCGGGGCGGTCACGCCAAAGAACAAGATAGCGGTGGAGGCCACCACCAGCGGAGGTAACAACTTCATCGTCCAGAATCCTGTCAGGCACAAAGGAGGCTTTTGGGAAACCTTGGAAAAACGTTAGCAAAATCAACATTCAGCATACCTTCAGTAGAAGCCGCACTAGAGAGCGATCCAGGAATAATCTCACCCCCAACCCAGTAGTAGAAGTGGAAGAAGACGTGAACGAAGGGGAAGATATTTCAGGTGGCGGAGAAACATATGAAGTCAAATCCGAAACGTTCAAAATAGGGATATACCCCAATCAGTGGGTAAATCCAGAAGATAAGCGTTGTCTCCTAATTTCTTTGCAATTCGAAAAGGACCGGCTCTCCGATTAGCTAATTCTTTTATGGAGCCCGAAGGCAACCGTTCAAGGATGAGACGAACCAAAACCAAGTCATCGATGTTGAAGTGAATTGCTCTCCGATGCAAATTTGCGTGCACTTGATAAGACGCGTATTGAGTGGCCAACGTCTCTTTAATGTGTTTGTGCAAGTCGCGAACATGTTGAGTGAACTACATGTGCAAATTGACCTGACTTATACGATGGTGGTAAGAGAATCAAGTCAAGTGACACGAGAGCCTTATAACCATGCACGATCTCGTTAGTGGAAAATCAGTAAATCTATTTTTGGAGTTGTTATAAGCTAGTTGGACGTGGGGAAGAAGTAAGTCCCAAGTGCCCTTGTGGTCACAAACAAGACACCTCAATAAGATTCCCAAACTTCTGTTTACCACTTCCGTTTGGACAGCCGTTTGCAGATGATAGGCCCAAGAAAACAAAAGCTTGGTGCCCATTAACTTTCATAAAGTTTTCCAAAAATAATTAGTAAATTTAACGTCCCTACCAGTAACTATAGTTTTAG
Source organism: Platanthera guangdongensis (assembly GCA_039583875.1). Taxonomy (NCBI): domain Eukaryota; kingdom Viridiplantae; phylum Streptophyta; class Magnoliopsida; order Asparagales; family Orchidaceae; genus Platanthera; species Platanthera guangdongensis. The sequence goes on along the minus strand of CM077151.1, from coordinate 264,940,370 downwards.
GAACGACACGATGTCCGACAACCTCTTTAAAATACAACTTAGCGATATGAGACACATCACCAGTTTTATCGCACGGGATAAAATAGGACATTTTTGAAAAACGATCTACCACCACTACGATGGAATCATGACGTCAAAAAGTGATTGGTAGACCCAAGATAAATCCATACTAACGTCCTCTCACGGAATGGACGGAATCGGGAGAGGTGTATATAGACCCGCATTAGTCTTATTCCCCTTGGCCAATTGGCAAACATGACAGCTACTAACGATTTTACTAACTAATGGCTTGAGACCGGGCCAGTAAAACTTGTCCTCCACCAATGCGATAGTTTTGTCGCGACCAAAGTGACCACCAAGGCCACCGCTATGCAACTCCCACACAATAAGGTGGCGCAAAGAAGATCGCGGGATGCACAACTTCGCATGCTTAAATAGATAACCGTCCCTAATATAATATGTCAAAATAATGGTGGGTGAATCGCTTTGAACAGATAAATAAATATCTTTAAAATCATGACACTGAACATACTCATCCTTGATCCTCTCAAACCCGATAACTCTCACTTGTAATGTAGACAATAATAAGGATACACCACTAAGGGCGTCAACTACGCGGTTTAGGGTTCCCTTAAGATGTTCAACGAGAAAAATATATTTTTGTAGATAGGAAATCCATTTAGCATGACATGAACTAATTTTACTTTGTGAGTTAACAAATCTCAACGCGTCATGGTTCGAAAGGAGAACAAACTTTTTGAGGAGATAGTGCCGCCAATGTTGGAGGCATCGAATTACTGCTTAGAATTCCCTATCATAATTAAATAGTTTAACTTAGGACCAGCCAGTTTCTCACTAAAATACCCAACTAGGTGGCCCTCTTGACTCAAAACAGCACCAATGCCTACCCCAGATGCATCACAAGACAACTTAAAAACCTTGCCAAAATCAGGTAATCGTAAAACAGGTGCTTTCAACATTCGGGTCTTGATAGTTTGAAATGCCTTAGTGGCCGACGCCGTCCATTTAAAATCTCCTTTCTTTAACCACTCCGTGATTGACACCATAATACTACTAAAGTCACGAATGAAGCGACGGTAAAAAGTGGCAAGACCGTGAAAACTTCGCACTTCACGTAGGGTGGTGGGCTCAGACCAATCTTTAATGGCTTGGACCTTCTTTGGATCAACAAGAATACCCGCCGAATTCACAATATAACCAAGAAACTTTATGGAACTTACAGAAAACGTACATTTTTTTTATGTTAACAAATAATTTTTCCGACCTTAACGTAGTAAGGAGTACTCTTAAGTGAGATTCATGATCACTCGGAGAAGTGCTAAAAACCAAGATGTCATCAAAATAAACCATAATAAATTTGCCCATGAAGGATTGTAGCACATGAGTCATCATCCTTAAGAAAGTGCTTAGGGCATTAGAAAGTCCAAACGGTATTACTAGCCATTCATACAGTCCATCTTTGAATTTAAAAGCTGTATTCCATTCATCCCCCTCTCTAATTCTGATCTGGTGATAGACACTCCTAAGATCCAGTTTGGAGAAGATTGTGGCCCCCGCTAACATGTCAAGTAAATCATCCAAACGAAGGATGAGAAACCTATATTTAACGGTGATCTTGTTTATAGCTCTACTATCTATGCACATCCTCCACGTTCTGTCTTTCTTTGGGGCTAACAGGGCGGGAACGACACACGGGCTCTTGCTATGCCGAATGAGTCCCTTAGATAATAAATGTGAAATTTGCTCTCCTCTTCCCTTAGCCGCATCCTGGTCGCGACTTTCCTGGTCGCGACTTTCCTTGTCGCTGCTGTGTCCGCCGAGACCGTGCGACTACTTCCTCTGTCGACCTATGTCTCTTCGGCCTCTTCTCCTTCTAGCCGCTCAGCTTCTCTTGCAAGCCGCCCGACCTTCTCTGCCAAGCCGCCCGGCCTTCTCTGCCAGGCCGCCGACTTCTCTTGCTAGCCGCCCGGTCCAAACCTTGCTAGCCACCCAACCGTCTCTGCCAAGCCGCCCGACCGTCTCTGCCAAGCCGCCCGGCCTCTCTTGCTAGCCACCCAGCTTCTCTTGCTAGAAGCCCGACCTCTTCTGCTTGCCGTATGACTTCCGATGCATCCGCTGCTACTTCTGCTCCGCCAGCCCGTGCGGCTGCTACGACTTCCGAACTCCGTGATGAGCTACGATTACTACCATTTCTCTGACTAGGAAACGAAATTTCGTCGAATGGGTTCACTCTGTTCGTCGTGTTCTGCAGACAATGGGTCTTCTTCACCACTTGACCCGAGCTACCCCCGATGCTCCCTCCGATGACTGGCTTCACGATGATGGTCGGGTCCAGTCCTGGCTCCTAAACTCTATGGACACCGAGCCCTATAGGATGACCATGTATCATGACACGGCCAAGGCCATATGGGAGGACCTCCACTCTTTTTACTCTGGGCACAACAGTCTTCAACACTTATATGATATTCTCTCCGACCTTCAGAATCTTGCTCCTGGTGCTCTCGACGATACGATCTCTTTCGTCGCCCAGGCAATGACCCTGGTCGAGGCTTGGATTCAACATCAGCCTCAAACTACTGATATAACTACTCAACGGGCCCAAAAAGAGGCTGTCACCATCGTGATGATGATGTCTCGTGTTCCCGTCCCACCTGCATAGTGTTCGGGCCCAGATCCTTTCTTCTACGATGACTCCTTCATTGTCTGTTGTCTGATCAATGCTGCTTAGAGTTACGCCTCCTAGCGAGGCTCCTCCCGGATTTGCACCGGCTCTTCTTCAACAACCTCTTCTTCCGACCCCCCTCCTGCTCGTGGATCTTCCACTCGAGGGGGCCGACCTCTGTCTCGGGGACGAGGACGTGGTGGTCGTTCGTCTATGAAATGCACATATTGTGGCCGGGGTGGTCATCTTGAGGCTACCTGTTACAGCAAGCATGGGTTCCCTCCCCACCTTACTGCTACTTCCTCTGCTGCTCCTGCTCCCACTGGGGCTTTTGCCCAGGATCCAGCGTCCAGTACCCGCCAAGATATCGATGAGCTCCGCACCCAACTCCACCAGCTACAGGGTGCCCTCGGCCGCTCCTCCGGCTCGGTTGCGTCTTTCTCTGCGTAAGGTATAACATGTCTCTCTCATAAGCCCCCACTGGATCGTCGATTTCGGCGCTACTCACCATATTACCTCCCAGAAGCCCTCCAAGTATCTCCAGACGGCTCATCCTCCGTGTTTCACTGTGGCCAATGGTGACACCCTACCGGTCTCTGGCGCCGTTGCTCTCTAGCTTACCCCGGCCATTTCTCTTTCCTCGGTTCTTCATGTTCCGGGGTCTCCTTTCAATTTACTTTCTGTTAGTCGTCTGACGCACGACCTTGATTGCTGCATAACCTTTTCTCCTTCTTCTTTTCTTATGCAGGATCGCCGCACCCGGAGTATCATTGGTAGGGGGCAGCTGTTGAATGAGACTCTACATCTTGGATATCCCACCCACTTTTCTCTCCGCCGTCTCCACTGTCGATTGGCATCGCCGCCTTGGGCATGCTCCCCTTCCGATTCTCAAGCGACTCTTCCTGATGTTCCTTTACGGGAGTTCTCTTGTGAATCTTGTATTTATGACAAACAATATCGTTCTTTCTTCCCCCCTGCCTGTACCAGGAGTAGTACTCCTTTATCTTTAGTTCATTCTGATGTATGAGGCCCTTATAAAGTCCCTAGTATATTTGGATTTCGCTATTTTGTCACCTTTATTGATGATTACTCGCGTACTACGTGACTATATTTACTACATGATCGTACTGAACTTACATCTGTGTTTTCGTGCTTTTTTAACTGAGATGCGTACACAGTTCGCCACCCCCTCAAAATCCTCCGCACTGATAATGCTCGCGAGTATACAGGCCGCACCTTCTCCAATCTCTGCACCGAATTTGGCGTCATCCATCAAACTTCGTGTGCGTATACTCCTCAGCAAAACGGGGTGACCGAACGAAAGAATCGCTATCTTCTCGATGTTGCTCGGTCCCTCATGTTTCAAATGCAGGTTCCGATCGAATATTGGAATTTTGCCGTCTCCACGGCCTGTCATATCATCAACCGCTTACCCTCGTCTGTTCTTGACTTTGCCTCACCTATCCAACTCCTCTATCCTTCCACCAACCCCACCTCTCTCACCCCGCGGGTCTTCGGGTGTGTTTGTTATGTTCATCTTCTTGGCCCCCCTTCCGACAAACTTGCTCCTCGGGCGGCAAAATATATGTTTGTTGGCTACTCCCGTACTCAAAAGGGGTATGTTTGCTACTTTCTTCTGATGACAAGCTAGTCGTCTCGGCAGATGTCACCTTCTGCGAACACCAGCCCTTCCACTTACCATCCCCACCCCGTCTTCCTCTCCTCCTCTTCCCCGGCCTGCCGTACCTGTCACGCCCTCTTCTCTGCCATCTCCTTCCTCCTCTCTCCCACCCCCCTCAGGTTCCTCCTCCCCTCATCCGTGTCTACAATCGTCGTCGCTCCAAAGATGATTCCCTGCACTAGCTCCCTGCTCCCAGCGACAACCCGACACCGGCAGATCCAGCTCCCGCCTCTACAGCTCATCCTTTGGCCAACTACGTTTCTCTCCATCGGCTGACTCCACCTCTCTACGCCTTTGCCACCTCTCTTTCCTCTATTTCTATTCCTAACACTGTGCAGGAGGCGCTTCAACACCTGGGGTGGCGGGCGGCCATGGACGATGAAATGCGGGCTCTCTGGGCTAACCGGACTTGGGATCTAGTTCCTCTTCCTGCAGGCCAACACTGTGTTAGCTTCAAGTGGGTCTTTGTTGTTAAACATGCGGCGGATGACACCGTTGAGCGTCTAAAGGCCCGCCTCGTGGCCCAGGGTTTTACTCAGCAACATGGTCTTGATTATGAGGAAACCTTCTCTCCGGTGGCCAAATTGAACACGGTCCACGTTCTTCTCTCCTTGGCTGTTCATCGTCATTGACCTTTTATCAGCTGGATGTTAAGAACGCATTCCTCAACGGCGATCTGCAGGAGACTGTTTATATGCACCAACCTCCCGGGTTTGAGACCACGAGGGAGTCTCGGGTCTGTCATATTCAAAAATCTATTTATGGTCTCAAACAGTCCCCGCGCGCTTGGTTTGAAAAATTTAGTAAGGTTGTCTGTGATATTGGCTTCATTCGGAGCTCGGCTGACTTTTCTCTCTTCACTCGACACCGGTCAACCGGAACTGTGATCCTACTTGTCTATGTTGACGATATCCTTATTACTGACGACGATACTACATGGATACAACATATCAGGCAACAGTTGAACTCCGACTTTCAGACCAAAGATCTTGACAACATTCAGTATTTTCTTGGGCTTGAGGTTGCACGACGCCCTAATGGTCTTGTGTTATCCCAAAGGAAGTATTGTATGGACCTCCTTCATGATGCCGACTATTCTGGATGCAAACCTGCGGATAATCCTATGGACGCTAATCACAAGCTCTCGCCCACAGCTCTGACTCTGATAAGCTGCTTACAAATCCGGAATACTATAGACGCTTGGTTGGGAAGCTGATCTATCTTACGGTTACTCGACCAGACATTTCTTTTGCCGTGGGAGTTGTGAGTCGTTTTATGCATGCTCCTCGGACATCTCATCTTCAAGCTGTCGAGCGCATTCTTCGATATCTCAAGAACGCTCCAGGACAAGGGCTTGTGTACAAGCCATCCACATTTCTATCTCTTGTCGCGTACTCTGACGCTGACTATGCAGGATCCATTGATGATAGACGTTCCACAACTGGTTTCTGTACCTACTTCGGTGGACATCTCATAACCTGGCGTAGCAAGAAACAGACTGTGGTTGCTCGCTCCTCTGCTGAAGCGGAGTACCGGGCTATGACTGCTGTTGTTTCCGAGTTAACTTGACTTGAGAGCCTTCTGGGAGACTTGAGTGTTCGTCTCTCATCACCGGCGATCCTATTTTGTGATAGTCAAGCAGCAATACATATTGCCAAGAATCCGGTCTTTCACGAACGCACAAAACATATTGAAGTTGACTGTCACTTTATTCGGGAAAAGTACAGTCCAAGAAGATAGATTTGGAGCATGTTCTTGCTACAAACCAAGTTGCTGACATCCTGACTAAAGTTCTCTCCCGACCGCTATACTATCAGTTTTTATCCAAGCTTGGTGCCTACGACTTGTACGCTCCAGCTTGCGGGGGAGTGTTAGAAAAGCCTAATTAAGGGCCCATCTGGGGGCCCATTTTTCTCTTTTCCCTCTCTCTTTGTATTAGTCCCACATCTTGGATTGAGATTTTTCTCCTTCCTCTTTTCCTATATAAATGTGTTCATACTTATAATTTATCATTCAAGAAGTATATACAAGGTTTGAGGCCTCTCTTTACAGGTCATACTATTATAAAGGAACAAACAGTTGGCCATGAAAAACATTCACAGCAGAAAGGAGATAATGCAAAGTCTCACATACAGCATATTCAAAGCCCAAAATCATAATTTTCAAGGTGGGGTTTGAGGGAAATATGATTAAGAGAATTGGATTGAAAATGAAATGTTTTCTGAGGCATTCATTTGGAAAACTCACTGGAAACAGCTAGGCTACTGACTAGAGCTTCTCATTAGTATTGGAGAACCAGGCCCCAACTTTTTACTCAGTTTAGCATTGGAAGGAGCTAATTACTTATTTTCCCCTTTTATCAATGAAGCTGGGATTTGTGGGATTGGGATTTTCCTTGTTTGCATCAGGTACCGCTGAACCTTTGTTAGCCTGATCATCAGTGGAATTGCGATTTTTATTGTTTGCATCTGTTAACACTGAGCCTTTGTTAGCCTGATCATCAGTGGAATTGGGATATTTCTTGTTTGCATCTCTTAACGCCGAGTCTTTGTTTGCCTGATCATCAGTGGAATCGGGATTTTTGTTGTTTGCATCTGTTAACGCTGAGCCTTTGTTAGCCTGATCTTCTGTGGAATTGGGATTTTTGTTGTTTGCATCTGTTAACGCTGAGCCTTTGTTAGCCTGATCATCAGTGGAATTCGGTTTTTTGTTGTCGCCTGATGAATATTTATCTTTTGCATCTGGTGCTGTTGAACTCTTGTTACCCTGATCATCCATGGGATTGAGAATTTTGTTGTTGCCTGATGAAATTTCACCATTCACGCCAGTTACTGCTGATCCTTTTTTATTCTGATTATCAGGTTCATCTGGGCCACTGCCTTCCTTTTTCTTCGGATCAGGTATGTCCCCATTACCAGATGAAGCCTTATTTTGACCATCCAGTTGATCTGCGTCCTGATTTTCATTTTTATTATTTGGATCAGGTTCTTCTCCTTTTCCTGGTGGAGTCTTAACTTTGTCATTGGGTTTAAGGCCATCCTTTTTGCCTTCAGTACCTGGATCCGTTGCTGCTGAATCTATCTTGCGTTGATTATCAGGTTCAGCCGTGCCACTGCTTTCCTTTTTCTTGTTCAGATCTGGTTTGTTCTCTTTTCCAGATGAAGCCTTATCTTTGTCATCCACAACCTTTTTACCTTCAGTAGGTGGTTGTACACCTTTCTTACCTTGGTCATCCAGTTGAGTTGTGCTATGATTTTCACTTTTCTTATTTAAATCTGGTTCTTCTCCTTTTACCCATGGATCCTTAGCTTTGTCATCTGGTTTAAGTCCATCCTTTTTTCTTTCCGTACCTGCATCAGTTGGTGCTGAATCTTTCTTACCTTTGTTATCCGCTTCACCCATGCCACTGCTTTCCTTTTTCTTATTCAGATCAGGTTTGCTCTCCTTTCCTGATGAATCCTTATCTTTGTCATCCACAACTTGTTTTCCTTCAGTGCCTGGATTTGGTGATTGTATACCTTTTTTAACTTGATCATCCTGTTGAGCTGAGCTTTGATTTTCACTTTTCTTATTTGGATCAGGTTCTTCTCCTTTTCCTGATGGATCCTTAACTTTGTCACCAGTTTTAAGTCCATCTTTTTTGCTTTCAATACCTGGATCCGTCGGTGGTGATTGAGGTGCGATTTTATTTCCTAGAATGCCTACTTTAGCTTTCTCTTGCCTGCTACCTCTTTCTGGATTTTCATTAGGTACCTTTTTGAATCCATTTTTACTTGGAGAAGAAGAGTTTGTTTCACTGTGGGCCTCTGGAATATTGAATAGGAGGTCTTCCTCTTTTAATTTCTTAACCGCATTCTTCCACGCAGCCCTCTCTGAGATTCTTTCCCACCATTTTCTAACGTTCTTCCTCTCCTTGAAGAGATAACCGTACTCAGCAGAACCTTCAAGGAAGTATGTATTTGGGAGATGGTTGAGGTCTGCGAGTGTAAAGTAATCTCCTGCAAGGAAGTTAAATTCTCCCAATCTTTGTTCATACAAGTTCAGGACTTTTGCCAACTTCTTCTCACTCTGGGTTGCATTCTCATCATCTTGCTCTATCTTATATGCCAGATAAAAAATCAGTGCGGAACTTGGAGGGTCAAACCTTTGCTCCTCTGACTGAATCCATTGCTCTACAGAAACTCTTGCCAATGGATCTTCTCCCAGGAGAGACTTGTACCCATATTCTCTATACGTCTCCGCAATGTACTTGCATATTTTCCTGGATCCTGCATATGGTAAAGACCCACAGAGTTATGGCTTATATTAGTATCTTAGTTCTTTGTTTCTAATTCTGTGATGCAGTCAGAATCTTAAATATTCAATAATCATCACAGTCAGAATCTTAAATATTCAATAATCTATGACAGGAATTGGAATTTACACTTCCGCGCGTTTATAAGTGAAGGAAATGATGTTTCACTTATTGCCGTATGTTATGAATCCTCATAACGATCTGCTCGCGGGATAACAACAAAGATGGCGGAAGGATGCGACATCAAGCGGGGCTGAATCATCTGGTTCAGCCCATCCCTAATTAAAACAAGAGGCGGTTGGGGGCTAAACCAGACGCGGGTTCAACCCCTATGGGAGGGGCCGGCCGGCCCCTCCATGGCCCGAGGGGTATAAATACCCCTAGGGTTTCCTGGCAGGAGACAAGCAAGTATTTCCGAGGTATTTCCCCGTCTCTCTCTCTCAAACCCTAGATCTCTCCTTTCTCTCCCAAATCTCTATCTCGTTCGTATCATTTGGTATCAGAGGATCTTTCCTCCCCTCTTTAGCCGACGTCTTATCCAACCGATCCATTCGCAACAAGCATCGTCGTCGACTGGTACGCTCGATCGATCTGCTCGATCGATCTGCTCGATCAACCGGGCCGACGATTCCGCCACGAGCGATCGAACGATCGATCGCCGTTTCCGTCAGTGTGCAGCGACGACTCCCCCAGCGTGCAGCGACGATTCCGCTAATCGACAATTCCGTCAATTTTCCCAGCGAGCGATCGGACGATCCTTTCAATTCCGCAGCGTGCAGACGCAACCAAAGGGATTTCCCACCGCAGCTTCAGCGACCGAGCGGCCTTCTGCGACAGTCGACGGGGCCGATCCAAGTTCTTCAGCGATCCAGTCAACCTCGGAGTCTCTTCGACGGCTTGCCCTCTACTTGCTTCTTCTCCGCAACAGGCTTCTTCTCCGTTGTTTCGGCATAATCCGACGCCGGCTTCGTCCACCTTCAGCGTGCATACTCCGAGTTCTCCTGGCCGACTGCCTCACCCGATTTATGCAATGCCACCATGGTGACTCCCTCCTAGGAAGATTCCAATCGGTTGGCAACTCTCGAAGAGAACTACACCGGGCTGACAGACACAGTGGCGGACATCGAAGAAAAGTTGAAGGCATCGAAAAAACGAATGGAAGAAAAGTTGGATGCGTGCATGGACGAGATAAAAAATTTGTTTACTCAACACCTCAAGGGTAAAACTGTTGTGAAAGAGACCAGCGCAGTCCCGATTTTTCCTCCGGCGCCAACAGCGGGATACAAAGACTGTGTGGGTAGGGAGGGTAATGATTGGGCCTCCAGCATCAATAGGGGGCTTGGGATCGACAACGAAAGGGCAGGAGGCTCACGACGACCACCAACTGGGCCCGAGGCAACCTAGATTGGCAGAATCGACGCGTCTTCCTTGAATTTTCTTCCTTACCGGGAAGGGCGATAGGATGACCGACGACCCAGAGGGATGGGGTACCCACATCGGGATGGACTCCTTCCTATTCCTGGAATGCCGGGACACACCGATGGCGGCAAAGAAGGAGGCGGATGGGAGTTTAGGCCGTCAGTAGTGGTTGGAAACCCATACAGAGGGGATTGGGGGTACCCACACGTGACGTGGCCGCTGATCGACGATGATCATAAGGACTCGGGCAAGAGTACGGAGGACTCGGGCAACCGCAACCGAGGGCATATATGCTGCCAAAAGTGACACGCATGAACTACCCCAAATTCAAAGGAGGAGATACTTTGGAATGGGTCCAAAAGTAGAGTTCTACAATTTTCAGGGAATTCCAAAAGAATAGTGGGTAAAGTTAACATCGTTTCACCTTGAGGACACATACCAATGGACCAATGGTTCCTTCGAGTACGGAACCACACACCATGATACGAATTTGTTGACGGATTCACATGCCGCTTTGGCCTACTAGAGTACGAAGATTTTGAGGCTCTTCTTCAGAAGCTGAGACAAAAAGGGACAGTGATGGAATACCGAGCAGAGTTTGAAAGGTTAGTCAACAGAGTGCAGTGGGGCGAGAAGACATTATTGAGTTGCTTCATTTCAGGGTTGAAGGAGCACATCAATGATGAGGTACATGCCTATATGTCGTGCAGTTTAACCCATGCTATTAGTTTGGCCCGGATTCAAGAAGAGCGACTTAACCGACAAAAATCCAGTGAAGGAAATACAAGAACACTACAAATCCGCTAGATACAAAAAATGATCACGGAGCTACGAAAAGAGTGACGGTTAAGAAATTTACATGGTTAGAGCTACAGACAAGAAATGAAAAGAGATTGTGCTTGAACTGTGATGAGAAATTCACCTCAGGACACAAATGCCAGATGATCCAGGTGTACATGTTGCAGGAAGAAGATGAGATGCCAGATACAGAAGGAGGAGAACTTGGGCACATTTCAAATACAATCGAGTTCGGGATATCTAGCCTGGCCATGGAGGGAGAGTCCACGCCGCCCACTATGAGTATTGCGGGGTGGATCAGTCAACAGAAGGTGACCATTTTTGTTGATAGTGGGAGGTTACATAACTTCATCAACCCCGCCGTGGCACAGAAGCAATGTGAAGGGGTGCTGGAGGGAGTGGGGGTCAGGGTGCAGGGATACACCTGCAGGATGAATGTCTACTTGTTGCCCATCCAGGGGCCAGATATGGTTCTGGGGGTCCAGTGGTTGCGACTATTGGGTAAGGTAACCCTGGATTGGGGCAACTTGACCATGGAGTTTGCTCAGGATGGGAGAGAGCACTACCTGCACGATGTCAGACTCTCACCGGTGAAAGGGGTCTCTCTTCGCTGCTTGGAGAGACTGCGGGAACAAGAGAACGACATAGCTGTAATGAGCCTGTAGGAAGGGATTGAGCATACCAACACTCGACCCATGTGTTACCCAGATCTCCACCTTGGGGACAAGCTAGTTCTTGAAGGGGAAGATAATGCTATGAATCCTCACAACGATCTGCTCGCGGGACAACAACAAAGACGGCGGAAGGATGCGACATCAAGCTGGGCTGAACCATCTGGTTCAACCCTCTCTAATTAAAACAAGACGACGGTTGGGGGCTGAACCAGACGGATTCAGCCCTTATGGGAGGGGCCGACCGACTCCTCCATGGCTCGAGGGGTATAAATACCCTTAGGGTTTCCTGGCAGAAGACAAGTAAGTATTTCCAGATATTTCCTCGTCTCTCTCTCAAACCCTAAATCTCTCCTTTCTCTCCCAAATCTCTATCTCGTTCGTATCACCATATTACTGGTATATTAGCCTCATCCATTATCATATTTTCAAGTATTTTTTATTTTGTTTTTATTTTACTTTGTTGGCATGCAATCTCCTTACCTTCTATTTGGAAATAGTGCTCTATCTACCTAGGATAATGCTTAGTGATTCCTCTCTATATGAAAGTGACTAGCATTTTTTTATGTATATATAAATATGCTGGAAATGAAAATGAAGGGGAATTTGAATTTGAAAATTATGCTTTAGAAGTTTTTTTAAAAGAGAATTACTATTCGTATCCTTTTTTTAGTTTAGTACCGCCTTACAAAATACAAGACCTTCAAATTGAAGATTACACCGTTCTTTTCATCTCTCACATGAAAATTGAAGATGAAAATGTCTAGCATCTTAAGTGTATACTTAAAATATAGACATCAATCGACATATAGAATTGCATATTAAATATTTTTTTTGAATTCATATTTCACCAATAAAATAAACCAACCTATGCCGGTCCCAAGCCCGGATGAAAAATGGTGAGGGTTGTGTTAGGTAGACGACCAGCGTAAAATTTAGTCACTCTTATGAATATGGATTATTTGAGAATTTGTGCAAGAGCTAGGTTGTTCTCCTTAAGGAACGCGTTGTATGGTCTGAGTGCGGCGTCTTGGCAAGGGCCGCTGCATCTCCAGTTCTTGGGTGTAGTGTTAAATATGCAAGAGTTCTCATCATATGGTTCGAATGCAGCGTCTTGGCAAGTACCGCTGCACCTCGAAAAGTGTAACGCCCCCGAATTTTTCGGCAATTATTTAAATCCTCCTTTGGCATTACGTTGGCGCATTTCCGGCTCGTGCCGTTGTTAGAGTACCTCGTTAGGTGTTCTTAGAGGTTATAACCCGTTGTAAGGTTTCCCCAGCTAGCCGACGTCTGTTTTGGAGGCCCGACTGAGCCTCTTAGGGAATCCTTGTGCTTTGGCTTCGGGTGAGGTTAGCCCGAGTGCGTGGTCGTCGGAGGTTGTGTCCGACTTCGCCGATGTTTTCGTAGCCCGAGTGTTTAGCTATGGCGCGGATTTGTTCGGAATCCGAGAGCGTTAATTTTCGCGTCATTTTGACGGTTGCTAGTTAGCGAGTCGTCATTTATGTGAGCGTATTTACACGTTTGCGCATTTAGGGCATAGCGCGTGATTTAGACGTGCAAGGTTCTAATAATTTACGTGTGCGTGTCTATGTTTATGTGTTAGTATGTATATATATGTGTGTGTGTAAGTAAATGTATTAATGTTCATATAAGCGTTAGTATATATGGAATAATATATATATATATATATATTGTAAATTAGTTAGTGTTTAGTTAATAGGGGCAATTAGGGGCTGCCTTTAGACTTGAGTCAATTAAAATTAGTATAGGGTTAATTATTAGATAGGTCATATATATATATAGGAGAGTTAGTAAATTAGGTTTTCCTCCCGTTTCCTGAACCCGACGGCTCTGTTCTTGCGGGAAGAACGAAGAGGCGGAAGCAGCGTGTGCCCCGACCGTCCAGCCCCTGCCCTGTAAAGCTTGGAATTTTCGTTTGAGGCCGGATCCGTGCTCCTCTAGACAAGGCCTTCGTTCCGAGGTAACCATTTTGGGATTTCACCATCTTTTTTTTCCGATCGGGTGTTGAGAGTTCTTGTTCTTTCCATGCTTTGACCGCCCAGATTTTCTTGTCCAGATTTTTCATAGGATTTTGCTGTGATCTTGTCCTATTGGGAAGAACACTGCTGGCCGAACTCCTCCATAAGCCAAGGCAAGTATCCCCTTGCCAAAGTAAATTTTCCATGCTTAGTCTTTGTTGCTTGATTTCTGGAGATTGATTGGTTGTTCTTGGACTTGAATATGAAATTAAGATCGGTATTTGTATGGTCACTACTTTGAAATCAGCTTTTCCATGAGATTGGTTGGTTGTTCTTTGTATTCCATGTACTGCCTTTATTTTGTTGTTTTCCCTTTTTTTATTCCTGCACATTCATAGCATAACTTGCTCCGTAACCGGATTTGTATCAAAACCACCCAAATCTCATGTTTTCTTTTATCTAGTGTTAATCCTCCGGTTTGCATTCGATGTCAAACTCCCTTGCTTATGTGTGGTATCAATCACTCAATTTAAGCTTTTATGTTTTGATAGTGAACTAATCGAACGTGTGTTGTACCAATTTACTTGCGCATGTGTAGTATCAAACTACTTGGATACATTTAGTATCGTGTTATTTTTTTTCTTTTACTTCGTATCAAATCACTTGAATATACAAACTAGGGGTTTAGTACTCTGGTAAATATATAAATTCGTAGGTGTAAGATCTCTTGATACTGAAGTTTAGCCCAAGATACCTGCTTGCGATATAAAATTCTCAAGTGTTTTGCTATCTGTAGTGCTTGTGTACTCATGTTGAATATAATTTTGCGAGGTTAGATGCGTGTCTAGATAACCAACGCCGTCAGCAGCTTGGCAGCTAAGGCTCTTAGGTGGGTTGCTATAGAGTGTTTAGGGTTCAGTGTGACTTCTTGAGTGGTTCATGGAACTACTAGTAAGGGTTTGCCCGAGTCACTGAGTGCTGAAATAGGATGTGATTTTTAGGTGGGTCGGACCGATGCCGCCACCCTTGTTTTTACTTCTTGTCTTACTAAGACAACATGGGCTGTTTGGTTGAGTTGGACTGATACCACCACCACAGCACCTTGGAGATATTTAAGCCTGTTAGACTTGGTTGGACCGTTGCCACCAGTCTAGGCCCTTGTGCTGATTTTGTCCATCTCCAGTACTAGGCGACTCTTTCTGCTCTAGCTTTATACTAGGATTTATTTATTTTGCTAATCCTTCTTGCAGAGATTTGTGAGGCTTGACTTCACCCGTGCACTTGGTGCACCCCTTTTTACTCACTCATGTCGAGTATTTTTCCTTAACTTGTTTACTTTATTCTTACCTGTTTCACTTTTTCTTTATACTATTGTTTCATTTTCCTATCGATAAATTGTTTTGCTGAGGTGTTCTTTTATTTGAATGCCTCAGGTTCAGGTTTATAGCCGACCGTGCGGCTAGATTTCTTCTGAAGCTTGCTAGTGCTATAGCTGCTGCTGAGTTTTTTTCTTTTCCTTACTCCTGGGAGGTAGTTTCTTTAGACTTGTAGTACAGATATGTCTACTCACAAGTGAGTTCGTGTCAGTTGTTGACGCCCACTGGTGGTTTCTCTTTTAGATGCTTTGTACTTTGCTTATACTGCCAGTTTTTTTCCTGTTTTGGAGTTTATTAAACTTGCTGCTGGGATGATTTATGTTAGCTTGCTAGTTACTTTAAAATCTATAAAAGAAAACAATTATTATATCTAAAACATAGACATCATGTTTTCTCTTCAAAAAGCTTAATCTCTACTTTTAAAACCACGTAAAAGGTCATTTTCTATATATACCATATAAGTTAAATCTAGGGTCTTGCATAGTCTTAGGTGTCCCATGGGGACGCTTATGCATTCTCTTAGGATGTTAAAAAATGAATAAAGTATTTTCCGCTACGTATAAGTATAATTTTGAAGGGTGAACTAGTTGATCCACGAAGCCGAGGGATACGAGCTCTAGAATAAAATGGATTTTCACATCATTTAATCTTATGTTTTCTTTTTTCATAGTCTTAGTAGTTGGTGGTTGCCTGAACGTCGGCAGTTATCCCCTATCCGACGTGGCATCACGACGCTTGTTTTCTCCTACTCTGATACTTCTTATTTCGGAGAAAATGCGGGTTGTAACAGTTAGTATCAGAGGGAGGTTGCTTGGCAATTTGTCGGGCAACCTTTCCTTGTAGGTATTAGAAGTTTAGCATCATGTCATACACACACCGATATGTCATCAATACGTCTTAGCTGAAGCACGAACACTACACTCATAGCATAACATGAAGTATACGTGACATATTATGTAGTATGAGATGCATAATATGTGTTTGTATATGGATCCACCATATGAGGCAACATGTGAGGGTTATGTAGTATGGGATGCATAACCTCACCACATGAATGCGACTAACACGTTTTCTATTTCGTTGCATGAAAATGTTATGTAGTATGAGATGCATAACATTTTCATGTGTACGCCGCTCATAACATGTATTAGGGCCTTTTTAGAATGCATAGCACAATCATGCATAGCATAACATTGCATAAGCACAACGTGCCAAGCTAAAGACTTGCAGGATGACATACGTACACACATGGTTTTGAGTCAAAAAGAATATAAATTCATGCATTCCCGATTTAGGCACAAGAGTTAGTGTGATGGTGGTGAACTATCTTAGGTTAAGCATGACATTATTCCCTCTGTATAAAACAATATATATATATATATATATAAAACCCCAGAGCAAGTTGGCAGTGAAAGCAAGTACTTATGTAGGTTTGTCTGTACCTGTTTGTTTTGTCCTAGTAGTTGAACTAGGTTCTGATGACTGCTTGTTTGTTCCTTTCAGTATGCCGCCGAAGCGTAGAGTGGCGAGGTCGACTCCCCAATCTGAGGGTGAGTCTTCTGGTGCTCAAAGCGGTGCAGTTATGAAAAGTCTGAGGCAGAGCAATGAGACTCTATCGAGGCAGATGGTGGACGTTCAGTCTCAGATCCAGCCCCTGATATCTGTGGTGGCAGGACTAGCCCCGAGAGCGCAGGATCCTGCTGCGGGTATAGCTGTTCCCGCACCTCCTGTACCCCCAACCCCTTTGGTGCCTCCAGTGGTGGTGCCCCCGGAGATGGCTTTCATCACTTAGTTCCAGCGATTGCGACCCCCTACCTACGATGGTAAGGCGGACTTCATGATATTGGATGACTGGTTGATTTCCATAGAAGAAATGTTTCATTACTCTGGAGTGTCTGAGGATCAGAAGGTGATGTTGGCCGCCTATCAGCTGAAGGGGTTAGCGAAGAGCTGGTGGATGAGGGAGAAGGAGGGAATGGTAGGAGGAAGCACTTGGGCTTCCTTCAAGGAGATCTTGATGCGGAAATTTCTACCGTCAGTGGAGCGAGACAGGCTGATGAACGACTTCTTGCATCTGAAGCAGAGGCAGCTCTCAGTCAGCGAGTATGAGATTGAGTTTAGCAAACTCAGTCGCTTTGCCCCTAGTTTGGTGAGCTCAGAGGAGGATAGAGCGAAGCGTTTCCTCGATGGCCTGCGGAGCGATGTACAGCAGCTAGCAGTGGCTCATGGAGCAGTGAGTTATGCTGGGGCGGTGGAGGCCGCTTTGAAGGTAGAGGCCATCGAAAACGCGAAGCAAAGATGACAACAGACGAGGAATGAGAAGAGGAAGGCTGTTGAAGCAAAGGGCCCCCAAGTGCCCGGTGCTCCTTCGTGGAAGAGGAGCAAGGAGGTCTGTTGTTTTTGTGGCCGGTCGGGCCATCCTGCTGAGAGATGTTTCAAGAGGGCGGCGGCGCAGAAGGAGCATGTGCATGCTATACAGGGTGCTCCCAGGCAGAATGTGGTGTGTACACTGTGCAAGAAAGAGGGGCATGATGTTGCCCGTTGCTGGTTGAAGGACAAGGTCTGCTATCAGTGCGGACAAAAAGGTCATACCAAGGCCCGATGCACGCATCTCCAGTCTGTGCACCGACCAGTTCCTCTTCAGGCGTTGCCACCGCCTCAGTATATGGATAGAGGTAAAGGGAAGCTGAATGTGATATCTTCAGCGGAGGCTCAAACTTCGACGCAAGTCATTTCAGGTAAACCTTCTCGCTAGTCTTTTACTTCCATTGCAGATTAGTTTGACTTTTGTTTTCTTTATTGATTGTGCAATTTTCCCGTTTATATTTATATAGGGAGTTTTAAGGTAAATAACCGCTGGGCGCGCGTTCTCTTTGACTCAGGTGCTACCCACTCATTTGTGGCTAGAGCCTTTGTAGAGCGGTGCCAGCTGGTTCTTGATCGTGTCGGTGATGCCTTTTGCGTCAAATTCCCCTCGGGTGATTCCGTGATATCAGATCAGGGCATTCTGGATTGTCCGATTATGTTGGGGGATTTCCCAGCCAAGGCAGATCTGAAGGTTATAGACTTGGAAGATTTCGACGTCATCTTGGGTATGGATTGGTTGTCCAGATACGATGCAGTGATCCAGTGCAGGGGTAAGCGCTTGGATTTCAAGGACAACGGTCAGCCTGAGAGTATTTATGGCGATCCGCGCCAGGCCTCTCCGGCGATTTCTGCGGTATGTGCTCAGAGGTTATTCAGTTCTGATTGTTTTGCTTGCTTAGTCTCAGTGCTGGGGGCTGTTAGCAGTGTGCCGCTGTTGGATGAGATTCCTGTTGTCCGTGAGTTTTCTGATATGTTTCCTAGCGACCTTCCCGGTCTTCCCCCTGTCAGAGATGTCGAGTTCGTGATTGATTTGGAGCCGGGTACGCGTCCTATTGCTAATGCGCCGTACCGGATGGCCCCGCGAGAGCTGGAGGAGCTGCGTACCCAGCTGGATGAGTTATTGGAGAAGGGTTTCATAAGGCAGAGCTCGTCGCCCTGGGGTGCGTCTGTTCTCTTTGTGAAGAAGAAAGATGGGTCGATGCGCCTTTGCATCGACTACAGAGAGCTGAACAAAGTCACCATCAAGAACAGGTATCCCCTGCCCAGAATCGACGACATATTCGATCAGTTGCGTGGTAGCTCTGTGTTCTCCAAGATTGACCTTCGATCAGGTTATCATCAGCTCAGGATCCGGGAGTCGGACATTCCACGGACGGCTTTCCGATCGAGGCATGGACATTTCGAATTCCTAGTTATGTCTTTTGGGTTGACCAACGCGCCATCAGCATTCATGGACATGATGAACCGGGTGTTCAAAGATTTTCTGGACAAGTTTGTGGTCGTATTCATAGACGACGTTCTGATTTATTCACGGAATGCTGCGGAGCATGATCAACACTTGCGGTTGGTGTTATCTGCCTTGAGAGATCATCGGTTGTACGCTAAGTTGAGTAAATGTGAATTCTGGTTTCCTCAGGTGTCCTTCCTGGGTCATGTGGTGAACAAGGATGACATTTCAGTGGACCCGGTGAAGATTTCTGCAGTGATGGATTGACATAGGCCGAGCACACCCAAGGAGATTAGGAGCTTCTTGGGGTTGCCCGGCTATTATAGAAGGTTTGTTAAGGGCTTTTCTACCTTGGCAGCGCCCTTAACTAAGCTGACGCAGAAGCATGCAGCGATCTGGAGCGAGCAGTTCGAGGAGGCCTTTCTGGAGCTAAAGAGGAGATTGTGCACTGCTCCTGTTTTGACATTGCCTGCGGAGGGCAATGACTATGACGTATATGTGGATGCCTCGCATGTTGGGCTCGGAGGCGTGTTGATGCAAGAGGGGAAGGTGATCGCGTATGGGTCGCGGCAGTTGAAGGCTCATGAGCGGAATTACCCTACGCATGACCTTGAGTTTGCGGCGGTGATATTTGCGTTGAAGCTGTGGAGGCATCTACTCTATGGGGCCCAGTGCAAGATTTTCACAGATCATAAGAGCCTGAAGTACGTGTTTACACAGAAGGAGCTGAATCTGCGCCAGCGGCGGTGGCTAGAGTTTGTGGCCGATTATGACGTGGAGATCCAGTACCATCCAGGCAAGGCCAATGTGGTGGCCGACGCCCTGAGCCGCAAGACAGGGAAGATCTTCAACCTCACGGCAGACCGTTTAGCAGAAGAGTTCTTGTTGATGGACATCTCCGTGGGATGCTGTGAATTGCAAAGCAGTTTGGCAGTGGCAGAGCCATCTTGGATTTCACTCACCAGGTTGCACCAGAAGGATGATCCGGATTTGTTACACCTGTACCTCAGGGCTGAGAGAGGGGAGTTGCCGGATTTATCCATCGATGATTCGGGTACCTTGAAGTACCGCGACAGGTTTTGTATCCCCGCGGTTGGAGACATCAGGAGTTTGGTATGCAAAGAGGCTCATGGATCCAGTGTTGCCTACCACCCAGGATCCACCAAGATGTATCATGATTTGAAGCAGATCGCCTGGTGGTATGGTATGAAGGGGGATATAACTCGGTATGTTTCAGAATGTTACACTTGCAAGCGGGTGAAGGCCGACCATGGGAGGCCGGGTAGCAAGTTGACTCCTTTGGAGATTCCGACTTGGAAGTGGGAAAGTATCTCTATGGACTTCATCACGGGCTTACCAAGATCTCCAAGGGGATTTGACTCAGTTTGGGTGATCGTGGACCGATTGACGAAGTGTGCGCACTTCGTACCTTATAAGATCGACTACTCGATGAAGAAGATAGCAGAGCTGTATTTGAGCGAGGTCATCAGATTGCACGGTGCGCCTGTTAGCATCATTTCAGACCGAGACTCCAGATTTACTTCCCGTTTCTGGAAGAGTTTGCAGGAGGGTTTGGGTACAGACTTGAGATATTCTACCGCTTACCACCCTCAGACAAATGGGCAGACCGAGCGTGTGAACCGGATTGTGGAGGATATGATCAGGTGCTACATTCTAGACCACGGTGGAGCGTGAGATGAGCGTTTGCGGCTCATGGAGTTTGCCTACAATAACAGTTACCAAGAGAGCTTGCAAATGGCTCCCTTCGAGGCATTGTATGGGAGGCGCTGCAGAACTCCGTTGTTCTGGACTGAGGCCGGTGAGAGGCCTTTGTTGGGTCCTGATGCTCTCGAGGAAATGGAGGTTGCTGTGAAGCTCATTCGGGAAAAGCTTCGGTTAGCTCAGGAGAGATATGAGAAGAACGCCAACCGGCGTAGGTCCGATTTGGAATTTTCGGTGGAGGATTTGGTCTTCTTGAAGGTGTCTCCGATGGTTGGAGTGAAGAGGTTCGGCAAGAACCATAAGCTGGATCCGAGGTATGTGGGCCCATTCAGAATTTTGGAGCGTATTGGTGTGACAGCTTATAGGTTGGATCTACCAGCCAACTTCCCGGGCGTACATAATGTTTTTCATGTAAGCCAGCTGCGGAAGTGTGTGCGGAGCAGTGGGCAAGTCTTGGATACCGTGCCCCAGTTGGAGCCCAACCTCTCGTATGTTGAGGTGCCGGTCCGCATCTTGGATACTCAGGATCGGGTGCTGCGATCAAAGTCTATCCCGATGGTGAAGGTTCTTTGGAAGAATCAAGGTTTGGAAAGCGCGACTTGGGAGCTAGAGTCGGCTATGAGGGAGGCTTACCCTCGCCCGTTCTCCTGATTTGTTGGGTATGCTTTCTTCCCAGTAACTTTTATTTTGTTACTTTCCTTCTATAGTAGAGGTAGTGTACGTAAAGTTTCGGGACGAAACTTTCTTTTAGGGGGAGTGACTGTAACGCCCCTGAATTTTTCGGCAATTATTTAAATCCTCGTTTGGCGTTACGTTGGCGCATTTCCGGCTCGTGCCGTTGTTAGAGTACCTCGTTAGGTGTTCTTAGAGGTTATAACCTGTTGTAAGGTTTTCCCAGCTAGCCGACGTCTGTTTTGGAGGCCCGGCTGAGCCTCTTAGGGAATCCTTGTGCTTTGGCTTCGGGTGAGGTTAGCCCGAGTGCGTGGTCGTCGGAGGTTGTGTCCGACTTCGCCGATGTTTTCGTAGCCCGAGTGTTTAGCTACGACGCGGATTTGTTCGGAATCCGAGAGCGTTAATTTTCGCCTCATTTTGACGGTTGCTAGTTAGCGAGTCGTCATTTATGTGAGCGTATTTACACGTTTGCGCATTTAGGGCATAGCGCGTGATTTAGACGTGCAAAGTTCTAATAATTTACGTGTGCGTGTCTATGTTTATGTGTTAGTATGTATATATATATATGTGTGTGTGTAAGTAAATGTATTAATGTTCATATAGGTGTTAGTATATATGAAATAATATATATATATTGTAAATTAGTTAGTGTTTAGTTAATAGGGGCAATTAGGGGCTGCCTTTAGACTTGAGTCAATTAAAATTAGTATAGGGTTAATTATTAGATAGGTCATATATATATATAGAAGAGTTAGTAAATTAGGTTTTCCTCCCGTTTCCTGAACCCGACGGCTTTGTTCTTGCGGGAAGAACAAAGAGGCGGAAGCAGCGTGTGCCCCGACCGTCCAGCCCCTGCCCTGTAAAGCTCGGAATTTTCGTTTGAGGCCGGATCCGTGGTCCTCTAGGCAAGGCCTTCGTTCCGAGGTAACCATTTTGGGATTTCACCATCTCTTTTTTCCGATCGGGTGTTGAGAGTTCTTGTTCTTTCCATGCTTTGACCGCCCAGATTTTCTTGTCCAGATTTTTCATAGGATTTTGCTGTGATCTTGTCCTATTGGGAAGAACACTGCTGGCCGAACTCCTCCATAAGCCAAGGCAAGTATCCCCTTGTCAAAGTAAATTTTCCATGCTTAGTCTTTGTTGCTTGATTTCTGGAGATTGATTGGTTGTTCTTGGACTTGAATATGAAATTAAGATCGGTATTTGTATGGTCACTACTTTGAAATCAGCTTTTCCATGAGATTGGTTGGTTGTTCTTTGTATTCCATGTACTGCCTTTATTTTGTTGTTTTCCCTTTTTTTTATTCCTGCACATTCGTAACATAACTTGCTCCGTAACCGGATTTGTATCAAAACCACCCAAATCTCATGTTTTCTTTTATCTAGTGTTAATCCTCCGGTTTGCATTCGATGTCAAACTCCCTTGCTTATGTGTGGTATCAATCACTCAATTTAAGCGTTTATGTTTTGATAGTGAACTAATCGAACGTGTGTTGTACCAATTTACTTGCGCATGTGTAGTATCAAACTACTTGGATACATTTAGTATCGTGTTATTTTTTTTTCTTTTACTTCGTATCAAATCACTTGAATATACAAACTAGGGGTTTAGTACTCTGGTAAATATATAAATTCGTAGATGTAAGATTTCTTGATACTGAAGTTTAGCCCAAGATAACTGCTTGCGATATAATATTCTCAAGTGTTTTGCTATCTGTAGTGCTTGTGTACTCAAGTTGAATATAATTTTGCGAGGTTAGATGTGTGTCTAGATAACCAACGCCGTCAGCCGCTTGGCAGCTAAGGCTCTTAGGTGGGTTGCTATAGAGTGTATTGGGTTCAGTGTGACTTCTTGGGTGGTTCATGGAACTACTCGTAAGGGTTTTCCCGAGTCACTTAGTGCTGGAATAGGATGTGATTTTGAGGTGGGTCGGAGCGATGCCGCCACCCTTGTTTTTACTTCTTGTCTTACTAAGACAACATGAGCTGTTTGGTTGAGTTGGACTGATACCACCACCACAGCACCTTGGAGATATTTAGGCCTGTTAGACTTGGTTGGACCGTTGCCACCAGTCTAGGCCCTTGTGCTGATTTTGTCCATCTCCAGTACTAGGCGACTCTTTCTGCTCTAGCTTTATACTAGGATTTATTTATTTTGCTAATCTTTCTTGCAGAGATTTGTGAGGCTTGACTTCACCCGTGCACTTGGTGCACCCCTTTTTACTCACTCATGGCGAGTATTTTTCCTTCACTTGTTTACTTTATTCTTACCTGTTTCACTTCTTATTTATACTATTGTTTCATTTTCCTATCGATAAATTGCTTTGCTGAGGTGTTATTTTCTTTGAATGCCTCAGGTTCAGGTTTATAGCCGACCGTGCGGCTAGGTTTCTTCTGAAGCTTGCTAGTGCTATAGCTGCTGCTGAGTTTTTTTTCTTTTCCTCACTCCTGGGAGGTAGTTTCTTTAGACTTGTAGTACAGATATGCCTACTCACCAGTGGGTTCGTGTCAGTTGTTGACGCCCACTGGTGGTTTCTCTTTTAGATGCTTTGTACTTTGCTTATACTGCCAGTTTTTTTCCTGTTTTGGAGTTAATTAAACTTGCTCCTGGGATGATTTATGTTAGGTTGCTAGTTACTTTAAAATCTATAAAAGAAAACAATTATTATATCTAAAACATAGACATCATGTTTTCTCTTCAAAAAGCTTAATCTCTACTTTCAAAACCACGTAAAAGTTCATTTTCTATATATACCATATAAGTTAAATCTAGGGTCTTGCATAGTCTTAGGTGTCCCCTGTGGACGCTTATGCATTCTCTTAGGATGTTAAAAAGTGAATAAAGTATTTTCCGTTACGTATAAGTATAATTTTGAAGGGTGGACTAGTTGATCCACGAAGCCGAGGGATACAGCCTCTAGAATACAATTGATTTTCACATCATTTAAGCTTGTGTTTTCTTTTTTCATAGTCTTAGTAATTGGTGGTTGCCTGAACGTCGGCAGTTATCCCCTGTCCGACGTGGCATCACGACGCGTGTTTTCTCCTACTCTGATACTTCTTATTTCGGAGAAAATGTGGGTTGTGACAAAGAGGGCTTGAGTGTAGTGTTAAATAGACAACAATCGTCATATATTAGACGTCCTAGGGAAGTATGTCGTAGGAATTGTGATCGACTTAGGTTTGGAAGTTGGAATATAGGTACACTAACGAAGAAATCGATAGAAGTAGTGGATACGATGTTTAGGAGAATGATAAATATTTTATGTCTACAAGATATTAGATAGGTGAGCGAGAAAGCTAAATTTGTAGATAATTCACGTTTTAAATTATGGTACACATAAAAAAACAAAACAACAGTGTACTAGATATTATTGTGGATACTACTTGTAAGAATTAAGTTGTTGAGGTAAGTAGAAAATGTGATGAAATTTTAGCTCTTAAATTGGTCATAGGAAAATAAACTATTAATGTGATCAGTGCTTACGCCCCACAAGTAGGATTAAATTAAGCCATTGAAGTGCAATTTTGAGAAGACTTAGATGATTTAGTAAGAGAAATCTCTCAAAAAGATAAGATTTTCATAGGATGAGACTTAAATGAACATATAAAGAAGAAAATGTAGATTACACAGCCATTTATGGAGGATATGAATATGGAGAAAAAATGAAAAAGGACGAAACATTTTTGACTTTGCCGTAGCATATGAGCTAATTGTATCACATACGCTTTTCATAAAGAGGGAAGACCATTTAATTACGTTTAAAAGCAAACCAAATAAGTCACAAATTGATTATTTTATGACTCGCAAAATAAATAAAATAATTTATAAGGATTGCAAAGTCATACCGGGAGAAAGTTTGACAACACAACATATGTTAGTGGTGTTAGATGTACAAATTAAATATAATAAATTTAAGACAAAAACAAAAATGTTACAAAAAATTCAGTGACGAAACTTGAAAATGGAAAAGCAGGTTGCTTTCAAGAAGACAGTTATGAAACAACTAGTTAATGACCCCTATGTTGATCTTAATATCTCATGAGAAATTATGTCTTCACATATAAGCATAAGTGAAAAGAACATGCTTGGAGTATTAAAAGGTCGTGCACCCCAAATAAAGAATCTTGGTGGTGGAAAGAGCAAGTGCAAGACAAAGTGAGGGTAAAGAGGGTCGGCTATAAATCACTCTACGCTTATAGGAATGATGAAAATTTAGCCAGATATAAAATCGCAAAAAAAGAAGCTAAACAGACAGTAAGTAAAGAAAGAAGTCAAGCTTATGAATAATTTTATAAACGACTAGATAACAAGGATGAAGAACGTGATATATATAAAATTACTCGAGGTAGAGAAAAAAGACAAGAGATTTAAGTCAAGTAAAATACATAAAAGATGAGACAGATACAGTTTTGACGGATGATGCAGATATCAAAAAGTGATGGAAAAGATATTTTTATCAACTATATAATGAAATAAAAGACAATGAATTGAACTTGTAAGAGTTAAGTAAATTAGAGGAGTATAAGAACATAACGTTTTATCGTAAACTTCAAGTATCGGTGGTAAAAAATGCTCTAAATAAGATGAAAAATGGAAAGACGGTTGGGACAGACGATATACCCATCAAAGTATGAAAATGTGTAGGAAATGAAAGAATTTTGTAGCTTACATAGTTTTTCAATAAAATATTGAAGTCAAAGAAGATGTCAGACCAATTGAGAAAAAGTATCTTGGTACCTCTGTATAATAATAAAGGAGAAATACAAAATTGTGTTAATTACAGAGAAATAGGGGCACACGATTTCGGCGACACTATTTCCTTCTCTTCCCAGCTGCCGCAATCGGTAGGGGGTTGATTTATAATAAGAGATTCGGGTTTTTGATGCGGAGCAGAGACGAGCACGAGCTTTGGGCCCGTTCGGGGCTGATTTGACGACTTACCATATATGACGTGCCCATATCGATGATTGGACTCCGCGATTGCGTCTGACACGTCGCCGCGAGTCAAAAACATATATTAGTTTATTTGTTTTGAATTTATTTTCATGTATTTAATGGCCGATCCCACCGACCAATCATAGCCGTTGATGGTGAAGCCCTAGTTTGTTCTCTTCTTATAAATATTGGTTTAAGCGGCTGAACCAAGGGATTGCAGAATTTGGAGAACATTCATTCCCGGATTCCAGCAACCCCTCCCCGGTGTCGACGCCGTGAAACCCCAGGTGACGACTCGTAGGCCTCTGAACTCCTCCCCAAAGTAACCCCTACCCCCACCCCCGTTTTCCACTCCTCAAATCCCATTTCCAACCACCAGAAATCATGCTAAACCTCGCTCTCCCGCTGCCGACCTGCTGTATTCCAGCAGCCGACCGCCGCCACTAAACCTCCCCTCCCCTGTGCCGCCGGCCCCTGTACCAAAACCCCAGCCCACCGCCGGCTCCCTTACCAAAACCAGCCACCACCAAGGGTCCATTTGTACTAGCCGACCACCCCTCACTTCCCCCTTCGCAGAACCACCTCCAAACAACCCTAACTCTCTAGATCCATTCAGATATGAGAATTTCGCCTTTTATCCGTTATTTCCACCGCTCATACTTTCCATTTTTCCCTGGATCTGACCCTAAATCGCGGATCTACTCCTCCCTGACCCGGATCTACTTATACATGGTCGGATCCATCGTTTTATTGCCCGTATTCACCATTTTTTGCCGAGGACAGCTACCGCCATCGTCGCTTCGCCACCAGTTCCATTGCCGATCTACATGTCCGGACCCCAAATTCTTCAGTGACTCGGTTCAGCCCTCTACTCTGTGAGCGTTTGTAGTATTGTAATATTTGATTCAACATTTTCATTTAGTGATCTATCATATCCTGCTGTGATTCCTGTTTATGGAAATTTGTTTTGGTGCACTAATAACTTGCAGGACGAGACATTCGCCGCGCGCTTCGTTTTGGCCCTCCGAGCGGAGGAAAACCATTATAATTTGCCAAAAAAATAAATATTTGCTTTCTAATTAAATATCTGTGTGGTGCTAAAATTTACATTGCTTAATTTATTCGTCAAACAACAATCATTACATTGCATGTAAAATTGGATTAGCGTGTCACCCTTGCACTATCACCTAGCGTTGTAGGTTTTGTGCATCAGTAGCGTACCCCTACATCATTTTGGTATTAGAGGTCAAGGATAGACCATTTGCATGCGTCGTAGTGGTAGATTTTAAATAGTCTTTGGGTTCATTTATGTCTAGTTTTCATCGACGACAATCTCCCTTATCTAGGGATCCCGAGTCTACTTATATCCGACCTTATATAACCCCTTTAGAGAAACCTTCATGTTATCTGTTACGCCCCCGCTACGCTTTACGGGTCGCCACTATGTTCGGAGGAGCAAGGATGCGCTAAACAACGGGGCTGAACCTTCCGGTTCAGCCCCCAATCAGTGAACCGCCGGCCAGGGGCTGAACCAGGCGGGTTCAGCCCCTTTGGAAGGGCCGGCCGGCCCTTCCGGGCCCGGATATAAATATATCCGGGCAGCCCCCTTTTGGAGGCTATACAGAGTATAATCAGGTAGCCTCCTTCTTCCTCCTAACCCTAAATCCTCTTTCAATACCTAGATCTTCTCTCTTAGTTGCTCCTTGTAGTTTCTCCCCTAACATTTGGTATCAGAGCTTTCGTCCATGGTGACCACTCGCACTCAAGAGGAGTCCTCACGGATTGAAACCCTAGAGGAGAGCGTTGTTGGCCTAACCGACTCGATGGCGGCCATGGAAGGGCGGATGGAGCCCGGATGGAGGAGTTGAAGGCGTTGTTGAAAGGAAAAGGGCCGGCTAGTGAGGATTCGGCCGGATCGGGTGCGGAACTCGGCGGAATCGGCGGAAATCCACCCGGCACGGGTTCGGCAGCCGCGTACGGCGGCTCGGCGGGTCCGACTCCGCGCCTGGAATCGGCGCAGGGGGGTCCGGCGGGCCTGGGTGGGCGGCGTACGGGCCAGCAGGGGGTTCGGCGGCGCTGCAGGGTGGCTTCGCGGGTCCGATCCCGCCCGGATTCGCGGCAGGCGGGTTCGGCGAGCCCGATTGGGTCGCGGCCAGGGGCGCCGGGGCTGGGAAGACCCGGGTGGGGTTCGCCGGCCACCCGAGGGTGCGGGACAGCCAAGGGGAGGGCTCCTCCCTCCTCCTCGTGGATTTGGGGCACCGGGAGCGGCCGGTTTTGGCCAAGGATGGGGCGGCCAGCCACAACCCCCTCCTTGGGGAGCAGGTCCGCATCAAGGCTACGGCGGTTTCGAGCAAGGGGAGCCCGCAAGACGGGAAGGCGGTCAGGGGGGACACCGATTAACACCCGGATTAACTCGGATGTACTTTCCGGAGTTCGAGGGCGGCGACACCTTGGAGTGGATCCAAAAGGCGGAACTATTTTTCCAATACCAAGAAGTGCCTGAAGGCCAGTGGGTGCAGTTAGCGTCCTTCCATTTGAAGGACGACGCTTTCCAGTGGACGCAGTGGTTCCTGCGAGGAAGGGAGTACATACCTTGGGGGGAATTTGTGGAGGGTTTTTCGGCCAGGTTTGGCCCGCTGGAGTACGAGAACTTTGAGGCCCTCCTTCAGAAGCTTCGTCAGAAAGGGTCGGTGATGGAGTATCGTACGGAGTTCGAGAAGCTGGCAAATCGGGTTCAGTGGTCAGAGCGGACACTCTACAGCTGTTTCATATCTGGTCTCAAGGAGCACATTCGAGACGAGGTGCAAGCACTCATGCCTCGATCATTGAACCATGCGATTACCTTGGCTCGTATACAGGAGGAGAGGTTCAACCGGCAGAGGGCTCGCACCATGAGTAGGCCGGCTTTGACTCCTGCGACCGCAGCACGACGGGAGCAGCCTACGGGTACCAAGCCGACTGTGACTCGGTTATCGTGGAGTGAGTTGTCCGCTCGAAAGGAGAAGGGTCTGTGCTTTAACTGCGACGAGAAGTTTGTGCCAGGTCATAAATGCCAGAAGATACAGATGTTCATGTTGCATCAAGACGCGGAAGAGCCGGCTCCGGATGAGGAGCTGGAGGTAAATGTGGAAGAAATTGAGTTCGGGGTTTCTATACATGCTCTTGAGGGTTGCGCTCCCCCGCTTACTATGCGGCTGGCGGGCCGGATTGCCCAAGAAAGAGTTACCATTCTGGTGGACAGTGGGAGTACCCACAACTTCATACATCCCGATGTGGCACGACGAGTTGGGCACGTGATTGACAGGGGAGCTGCCTTTCACGTTATGGTGGCGGACGGCAGCCGGCTGCAGTGCGAGGGGTGTTGCGGGGAGTGGAAATGCGGATACGTGACTATGTGGGAAGGACTGACGTCTACCTGTTACCTATTCGGGGCTCAGACATGGTGCTGGGAGTTCAGTGGTTGCGCCAGTTACAGCGGGTGACATTTGACTGGAAACAAATGACTATGGAGTTTGGGCACGGAGAAAAACAGTTTTGCCTGCAAGGGATCATGTCTTCTCCTGTTAAGGAGGTTTCTTTTCGCAGCTTGCAGCGGTTGAGCGGGGACGGACAGTTGATGGCGGTCCTTCGGGAGGTCCAGACCGGAAATTCCACGCCTTCTGAGGTACCGGTTCAGTTACAGTTACTTCTGACAGATTATGCTGATGTTTTTCAGGAGCCACGTACTTTGCCACCACCGCGGTTTCGCGACCACCGTATTCCGCTCAAGGCGGATGCCGAGCCGACGAATGTTCGGCCGTACCGTTACCCACATGTGCAAAAGGCGGAGATTGAACGGAGTGTCCGCGAGATGCTGGAAGCCGGCATCATTCGGCCGAGTACGAGCTCCTTCTCGGCTCCTATCATTCTGGTCAAGAAAAAAGACGGGTCTTGGAGATTCTGCGTGGACTACCGGACGTTGAACGGCGCTACTGTCAAAGATAATTTCCCGATTCCTCACATCGAAGAGTTACTGGATGAACTGCATGGGGCGCAACGATTCACCAAGCTGGATCTTCGTTCCGGCTATTATCAGATTTTGATGGCTCAGGAGATGTTCATAAGACGGCGTTCCGGACGCATGACGGCCATTATGAGTTTCTGGTTATGGCCAACGGACTGACTGGGGGGCCTGCGACATTCCAGGCCAACATGAACGAGATCTTCAGAGACTTTTTGCGGGAATTCGTCCTGGTTTTCTTTGATGATATCCTTATCTACAGCACCACCTGGGAGGACCACGTGCACCACGTGGGGCAAGTCCTTGAGAGACTCCGCCAACACCATCTTTATGCCAAACCGTTCCAAGTGTTCCTTCGGGCAGGAGGAGGTGGAGTATTTGGGCCATTTGGATTCCGGTCAGGGTGTTCGAGCCGATCCACAGAAGATTCAGAGTATGCAGTCCTGGCCGCGACCCGTGACAGTCCGGGCCTTGCGGGGTTTCTTGGGCCTCACCGGGTACTACCGCCGGTTTGTCCAGGATTATGGCAAGATCGCCCGGCCCTTGACCCAACTGCTGCAGAAGGATTCCTTTTCTTGGACTGAGGAGACGGAGGAGGCCTTTCAGGCCCTCAAACGGGCCATGACCTCCACACCCGTGCTTGCCCTACCCGATTTCACGAAGGAGTTCGTGCTGGAGACCGATGCGTCGGGGGTCGGCATCGGGGCGGTTTTGATGCAGGCGGACAGCCAATAGCCTTCTACAGCAAGGCCCTGGCTCCTCGTACCTTGGGCCTCTCGGCCTACGAGAAGGAGATGTTGGCCATCATTCACGCGTGGCGGTATGGAGGCCCTATTTGTTGGGCCGGCACTTCAAGATCAAGACGGACCACCAAAGTCTGAAGCACTTCTTGGACCAGCGGGTCTCTTCGCCTCTACAGCAAAAATGGGTTACCAAGCTTCTGGGCTACGATTATGAGATTGTGTATCGCCGCGGCAAAGAGAATGTGGTCGCCGATGCCCTCTCTCGTCTCCCAGGAGCTGCCCTCTCCAATATTTTCGGGACCGTTGATTGACTCTTTGGCGGATATTCAGGAGGAAGTGTTGCGGTCCGACACGCTTCGGCCGTTGGTGGACTCTTTACAGCGGGGCGAGCCGGGGCCGACCGGCTATCACTTGGGTAACGGCCGGCTATACTATCGGGGACGGGTGGTCGTTCCCGCCGATTCAGCTTGGAAGACGGTTCTGATGCATGAGTTCCACTCCTCTCCCACCGGCGGCCATGCGGGGGTGCTCCGGACCCTCCAGCGGGAGCGCGCAACGTGTTTTGGGCCGGCATGCGGCGGGACATTCAGCAGTTTGTTCGCCACTGTGACATCTGCCAGCGACAGAAATATGAGACTTCTTCTCCGGCCGGGCTCCTCGTACCATTGGATATTCCGCAGCTTATTTGGGACACAGTTTCCATGGATTTTATCGATGGGCTGCCTAAGTCGAAGGGCAAGTCCGTCATTTTGGTGGTCGTGGATAAGCTTCAAAGTACGGCCATTTTCTGGCCCTCAGCCATCCGTATACCGGGGAGTCTGTCGCCGCGCTTTTTGCTCGGGACATTGTTCGCCTGCATGGCCTTCCTCGGGCCATTATTTCGGATCGCGATCCTACCTTCGTCAGTGGGTTCTGGCGGGAGCTCTTCAGGTTGCAGGGTACCCGCTTACACTTCAGCACGGCCAATCATCCGCAGTCGGACGGTCAGACGGAGGTCCTCAATCGGGGTGGCGAGACATATCTTCGTTGCTTTGTGATGGATGAACCTCGGAGTTGGCCGGATTGGTTACACTGGGCAGAGTACTGTTACAATACGTCATATCATTCCGCCAGCCGGATGACACCGTTTGAGGTGGTTTACGGCCGCCCTCCTCCGACCTTGGCCAGTTATGAACCTGGCAGCACTGCCCTTCCGGCCGTGGATCGGGCTCTTCTGGATCGGGATCGTATGTTAGTCACTCTTCGGGAGAACCTCCGCCTGGCACAGGAACGCATGAAGTCCCAGGCGGACAAACACCGCACAGAGCGGGAGTTCGCCGTGGGAGATGAAGTTTTTCTCAAGCTCCAGCCGTACCGGCAGTTGTCTGTGGCTCGTCGTGGCAACCATAAGCTTTCTCCGCGCTACTACGGCCCCTTTCAGATCCTCAGCAGGGTGGGGCCGGTGGCTTATACGTTGGCGTTACCGGCCGGTTCCCGCATTCATCCTACCTTTCACGTCTCTTTGCTCAAGCGGAAGTTGGGTCCGCATGTCCAGCCAAGTTCTTTTCTACCAGAGGTTACGCCTGCGGGCGAGCTGCGTCCGCCACCTGCGGATATCTTACGGCACAGGTGGAAGATTCGGGGCACGGAATACCGGCCCGAGCTCTTGGTCCAGTGGAAGAATCTGCCGGCAGCGCACAACTCTTGGGTAGACTTCTTCGATTTCAAGGAGCTCTACCCGGATTACCACCTTGCGGACAAGTTGGTTCTTGATGGGGAGGGGAATGTTACGCCCCCGCTACGCTTTACGGGTCGCCACTATGTTCGGAGGAGCAAGGATGCGCTAAACAACGGGGCTGAACCTTCCGGTTCAGCCCCCAATCAGTGAACCGGCCGGCCAGGGGCTGAACCAGGCGGGTTCAGCCCCTTTGGGAAGGGCCGGCCGGCCCTTCCGGGCCCGGATATAAATATATCCGGGCAGCCCCCTTTTGGAGGCTATGCAGAGTATAATCAGGTAGCCTCCTTCTTCCTCCTAACCCTAAATCCTCTTTCAATACCTAGATCTTCTCTCTTAGTTGCTCCTTGTAGTTTCTCCCCTAACATTATCATTATGATTATCATCGTTCCCTGCATACCACACCTAGAGATCGTGTCGACCCCTTGACACAATCCCATTATGCTAGAGGCGATCACCACGACAAGAGGTCCTCATTCCTTCGTCATTACACCTCTCCGCGAGTTCATGATGACAAAATTGAATATCGTTCAGGTCATCGTCGCTACACATCTTCTCTAAAAAAGGAACCTGAGTTTGGATATGAGCGACCTCCACTGCACGTTCACAGGGCCCATACGCACCCATGAGCACAATCTGATTATGTTAGGAACTACCGTCTAGACGACCCTCAAAAACCCTATAAAGGTCACCATCGGCAGGAACACAATACATGTCAAGACTCTTCTAATGTTCCACCAATAGAGTTACCTGAGACTGAATTTATGCGATTAGTTCTTGACCGTTTTGATCTCTTAGAAGCTCAATTTGATCATCTAAGATCTACATTACGAAGAAATCCTAGGAATTTTGGTCAAACCATCGATGCGGCGAGTAGTGCTCCTACCAAGATAAGAGACCCGACAATTTGTTTGGATCCTTCTCAGTTTTATGAGATTCAGTGCTCACGTGATCTTGAGATTGAATCTGATCATGACCTTTTGATACAGGTGGAGAGTGTAGCATGACTAGTGAGCATGGTCACATGGGTGAGGACGAGCGACCTAGTGATGCTGCGATGGTATACCCATCCTTTTCTCCTCACCTAGACCTAGACCTAGTGCCCCCTTTAAACAAAGACACAAGTCTCAACACTATATCGATTGACCCACACTTGAGTTTGGGCACCCCTACTCTTCTCTTAGTACTATCTCGAGTCACTTTTCTACTAAGAGTCGAGAGTATAGTGTTGACTTCATAGTGACTGCCTCACCCACTTACGAGGACACTACCTCTATCAGCGATACTTATCTGAGGAGTCTTCCCATTATTAATGACCTCATTGTTGAACCTCCAGATAAGTATTCTGATGAGCCACTACTCCCTTGGGAGGTTCATGAGGCTAGTGTTGACTTTGTTGTGGGTGTTCTACTTGCTCCCACAGACAGTACTGTTATTGGTGCCCTCCTCGCGGTGGGCTGTCCTATCATTATCCACCTCCTCGGGATTAAGTCCCCAAGAGGATCAATCTCCAAGCCTTCCCTCCTACACTTTAGTGATGAATCGTGTATCCGCACTAGTGATCATCTCATACGTGATGACTTTTAGTATACACCCCCTGGCGAGCCACCTGACGAGATATATCATTTGAGAGGTACCCATTGCACCAAAGCTCCACACTATTTTGTCACCATCTACGTCGTCCCCACGGGCGATGACGTCGGTCACCCCAGATTTTTCTATTGACCACCTGGTAAGCCTCCTGATAGGACACCCCATGTTAGTAACATCCAAGTCATTGTCAAGTCTTCCCCTAAGAAGTGTGTCGAGTATGTTATGCTCTATGTGCATCATTCGCTTCATTTGCATGGGTCAGTTGGGTCACTTGTTCATCATTTGCATGCATTACATGAGTCGGTTCGCAGACGAATAATAACAAGCAATGAAAATTTTAAAGCCCGTGCATATAAGCGAAGACGAGAACGAATATTTAATGAAACCGAAAGGGTAATGGTACGAATCCGTGCAGAGAGGCTCCCTTCGGGGCCTGCCAAGAAGTTAAGCACTAGGCGAATGAGTCCGTACTTTGTTATTAGTCGCATTGAGACAAATGCCTACCGGCTCGATATCCTGGATATTATGGGAATTCACTCGGTGTTTAATGTTGAGGATCTGACTTCATACTACGAACCTCACAAGTATGTGGACCCGAGCAGTGGAGATACCCAGCCATCCCCACCCCCACTGTTGTTACCTTACCACCCTCATACGTCACCACCGTTTGATGGCCACCCTAGTCCACCCACTGTTGACATCCACCCACATGTGAACTCGTCTTCTTTGGTTTCACCGCAGGCACCACCGATCGCACCGGGTTCCACCCTTCGAGAGATGAGCGATAAGAGCATCACAGTGTTCAGATTCCACCAGTTTGTTCCTACTTCAGATGGGTCGCGCTATCGCTACTTGGTACATTGGTGGGACCGCCCCGATGCAGTTGACGCTTGGATACTTGCAGCAGAGCTTGATCGATTCGCCCCTGGACTTCAACTTCAGCACGCCCGTCTCCATTCATCGGAGATGACAACTCTTCAGTCAAGGGGAGTTGATGGGTGAGGACACTCTTCCATTGACGACACTTGGACGACTCCCCTCGGGCCTCTTCGAGTTGTACCTGACATTCATCGAGAGAATTCAAATCTCAATTCATCGGGAGATGAATTCTTTCAAACCGAGGAGATTGATGCGGAGCAGAGACGAGCACGAGCTTTGGGCCCGTTCGGGGCTGATTTGGCGACTTACCATATATGGCGTGCCCGGATCGACGATTGGACTCCGCGACTGCGTCCGACACGTCACCGCGAGTCAAAAACATATATTAGTTTATTTTTTGGGAGTTTATTTTCATGTATTTAGTGACCGATCCCACCGACCAATCATAGCCGTTGATGGTGAAGCCCTAGTTTGTTCTCTTCTTATAAATATTGGTCTAAGTGGTTGAACCAAGGGATTGCAGAATTTGGAGAACATTCATTCCCGGATTCCAGCAATCCCTACCCGGTGCCGACGCCGTGGAACCCTAGGTGACGACTCCTAGGCCTCCGAACTCCTCCCCAAGGTAACCCCTACCCCCACCCTCGTTTTCCACCCCTCAAATCCCATTTCCAGCCACCGGAAATCATCCTAAACCCCGCTCTCCTGCTGCCGACCTGCTGTATTCTAGCAGCCGACCGCCACCACTAAACCTCCCCTCCCTTGTGCCGCCGCCCAGCCCTCCTTCCCCCTCTTCCCCAGGTTCCGCCGCCCGCTCGCTCTTCAGCCCAGGCCACCGGCCCCTGTACCAAAACCCCAGCCCACCGCCGGCTCCCTTACCAAAACCGGCCACCACAAAGGGTCCATTTGCACTAGCCGACCACCCCTCACTTCCCCCTTCGCGGAACCATCTCCAAACAACCCTAATTCTCTAAATTCATTCAGATCTGAGAATTTCGCTCCCGATCCGTTATTTCCACCGCTCATACTTTCCATTTTTGCCCGGATCCGACCCTAAATAGCGGATCTACTCCTCCCCGGCCCGGATCTACTTACACGTGGCTGGATCCACCGTTTTATTGCCCATTTTCACAATTTACCTCCTAGGACAGCCACCGTCATCGTCTCCTCACCACCGGTTCCATCTCCGATTGCCGATCTACACGTCCGGAGCCCAAATTCTTCAGTGCCTTGGTTCAGCCCTCTACTCTGCAAGCGTTTGTAGTATTGTAATATTTGATTCAACATTTTCATTTAGTGATCTATCATATCCTGCTGCGATTCCTGTTTGTGGAAATTTGTTTTGGTGCACTAATAACTTGCAGGAGAAGACATTCGCCGAGCGCTTCGCTTTGCCCCTCCGAGCGGAGGAAAGCCATTATAGTTTGCCAAAAAATAAATATTTGCTTTCTAATTAAATATCTGTGTGGTGCTAAAATTTACATTGCTTAATTTATTCGTCAAACACCGATCATTACATTGCATGTATAGTTGGATTATCGTGTCACCCTTGCACTATCACCTAGCATTGTAGGTTTTGTGCACCAGTAGCCTACCCCTACATCAGTTTTCATGTGATGGGGTGAATCTTACTTGAAAAGGATTTGAGGACTACACAAGAGGGCATGATTAAAGACATTTCAAATCAAACCCAAAGTTAAAATTAACGTGCTCATAATTTTAGACTTTAAAATATATATTTTGAAATAGTTAATTTTTAAGCTTGTCCTAATTAACCTTATCTCCTAGACTACTAGACCAATGCATTTAGGGTCTCGTTGGCCGGTCATACCAACGAGTCAAATAAAAAATAAGCGAACAACTTGCGCGATGCAAAACATAATCATCCAACTAAGCGCGAAAACATGCGTGGCAAAAGAAAATACAAGTACAATAATAAAACTAAAAAGATGTGTCGCGGGTTGCATCAATTCTCCTGGGGTTGAAAGAGCTTGACCCCGACGAGAATTGATGTAACATGGTAGTCGAAAATCCAAATGTTGATCAGAGAGATGCTGCATACATCGTACTGTCCTGCGAGTGTTGGCGTTGCGACCCAAAACTTGGAGGTAACCTCTCATCCTTGAAAGAGACAGGAAACAAATCTCCTTTGGAAAATTATAACCCCGGTTGATGAAATCAACCATGGGATTATAAAGTCCCAAAAAAACTCGCAATTCTTCATTCAAAATTTCTTGCCAAATATTTAAAGGAATAATAATTATTAGAGCTTCCAGAGGATGATAAGGTCGGTGTGTGGAGCAAACATGTGGCAGGAGAAAAAACAGGAAACAAGTGGGGTCAACCCGTGGAATCAGTAATTACGCAACATAAGCTCGCTCAATAGACACCTACGAACGCCTGCTAGACCAGGATCGGCTATCGCTTTGTTTTCACTCGATGAAATCCCATTCGAGTCACAAAATTTTAAACAGACCCCAATTTTATCATGTAAGACTTTCCATAAAAAGCCATGAAAACGCGTGTCCCGATGAGGAGTATAAAGTCTGCGGTTCGCTCGACTCTCCTAGTACGGGCTTGCCTAAAAATTTTCGACAACAAACGACAGTGGTGAAGTGGCTCAATATGTTCGGCTGCCATCAATGAAAAGTGACGTGGACTAAACACGTGCTCGTCGAATACGAAGTCAATACAATGTGGTGCCTCCAGAGCACCCAAGATGGATGACTCCCGGAATCAGACACAACTTCCTGGAGCGGGGGCCCGGACCGACGCGTAGTACTAAATAAGAGAGGTGTTGATGTAAACAGGATTCAGAGTTTTCAAATTAAATATATTTTTTAAAAGCAAACTGATGTAGGCTCAAATCTAGGGTTTTGAACAATAATTATGTTTTAAGCAAATTAATATATTTGTTATAAAACAAAGCTTACGGTTAAAAAAAAGTTTGATTTCAATTTTTTAAAGAGGGGCCGAGTTGGCCAAATCAAGTTTTTCGCGCATCACCCAAATCGTCGTTTTGAACTTTAGAAAATTCGTTAATTTCGTTCGGGTAGAATTCATACGTATTTCCCGGATCGAGCTTTGCACGAGATTAGAACAACCACAAGCAAACACAACAATAATTTATGACTAACGACGATTTATTTAGTAAGAACGTTCAACGACAAGCTCAAGATTATTGTCGAGCTACATAAAATTAAAGTAATTTAGTGCGAGCAAGAGATCAGACAAGAAAACCACTGAGGAAACTGGCTGATCCAAATTCTTCCTGCATAGAACAGCTTGCTGCAGTTGGATGTCCAATGGTGAACCCGGATAAACAGGAAATTGACCGGCTCGTTTGATGTTGCGGCTGGATCGTCGGGCAGTATCTCCCATAATCGACGACGATCCAACGACAGTTGACGATGCGGGCGGAGGAAACAGCGGCGGCCAACATCGTTGAGAGAATCACTGCTCTGGATTGTCGGGTTAGGGTTTGCCGAGGTCGACGACGGTCCAGAAGCGACGCATCGGCCGGGAAAACAACGTCGACTGATGAGTCTTGCGAAAACTTGGTCGGAACGGCCGGCTCTTGGACTGACGGCGGCGGAACTGCGTCGGTAGAGGGCTGGACCGGTAATACAGGGAGAAGAGAGATGTTCTCTTCCCTGTTTGTACCCGACTCCCCTTCTTCTTCACAGGGAGTTGTTTTAATAGGATGAAGTGATTCGAATTTCTGCCTTGAATTTCCTTCCAAATGAGCACCCAAATATTTGCACTTGAATTATTTCCAATTCCATTTCAATTCATGGTTGTATATTTCCAACAGGTTTTCCTGAATAACAAACTATATGTTGCCTTTTTCTCTTGCTATTAATTTTAATTCCATGCAGTTTTTAAATACCGTAAGCTTCCACCGACTTGTCCTAACTATTTAAATTGCCGAACCTCTTTATTCAGGGTCTCACCGGTCGGTCAATCCGACGAGCCAAAACTAAAAGTGACATTAAAATACGGGAAATAAACGGACATAAATAACATGACAGAATAATAATAATAATAATAGCTGAAAATTAAAATGTGCGACTTATGCTGCGACGAAAGTTGCATCAATTCCCCCAAGGTTGAAAGAGCTTGACCCCGACGAGACTTTGCAAAAGCTGACAATGGAGAGATCTGACATCTTCGCTGGTGCTAGATCGGGTGGAATATCTGGAGCCTCGATGGGTGGCTCAATGTGCTTCTGATCATGAACTAGACCAAACCTCATACAGTAAATAATCACCAGACCTTCCTTTGAAAAGTATATCTCATGGCGATAACGACCGACCGTGAGTTTGTAATTTTCAAAGGTTGCTCGCAAAAGATTAGCTGTAATTTTAGGCAATCTTTTTAAATAAT
The DNA here is from genome assembly GCA_039583875.1 of Platanthera guangdongensis. Lineage (NCBI taxonomy): Eukaryota > Viridiplantae > Streptophyta > Magnoliopsida > Asparagales > Orchidaceae > Platanthera > Platanthera guangdongensis. The sequence continues at coordinate 264,901,007 of CM077151.1, read as the reverse complement.
TAATTTGAGCTTGCACATCGAAAATACGTTCATGAAACGAGAGATGATGACAGTCAGGTAGGCAGGGCATTGCATGAGAAATCTCGAACAGAGATATAGTAAGAGATCGACGTTTAGAATTATTACATGTAAATTTAGCTTGTGGCGGTACAAAATCCCATTGCTTTAAATTTGCCCTGATTAAACGTCTAAGAAAATTCTCCAAACTCTTATTAACGATTTCAGTCAATTCATCGATTAGAGAGTGATAAGCGCTACTAAATTCGAATTTAGTGTTCTCTCGACCTCCTAATATGTTCCAAAATTTTGATATGAAATATTTAATATAATAATGTAGCTCCACAACTCCGCTAATATCTAACTTACAAATATTAAAATTAATTCCAATTTTATTTTTAAAAAGTTTCCAAAGAAATCTTTTAAAACGTGTATCCTTATTAGGAATGAAAATTTTCAGAGTTCTTATTATCCTTAAAACATGATTTTTCTTGAATATATTGATAATTTGACAATAATTTTTTTTAAATAGATTTATATGTATAGGATGACAAAATAACATAAAGTGGTATTCTCCAAATACGAAATCAATATATGGTAGTTACACTAGTGCTGCGGGTGGGTGATCATCAAACGTAACCTGTGTTGTCAAGGTGCGCGCCTAGGCTCTCCTGAGGCGCCAAGCGCATGGGGCACAAGCTGGTGCACCCTAGGAGGCCCAGGGCGGGCGATGTACCTCAGGCGCGCTTCAGGCGCGCCTAGACGCGCGCCTCATGCGCCTACCGGGCGCGGTCCAGGAGCGCCTTATTGCATGAACCGGTTTTAACCTAAAAATCGGTTCAGGCAATCAGGCGCGGCCTTATATCCCGATACTTCACTACCACATGCATTTTAGGTTTTAGGATTAAGAACGATCTGCTTCCCGCTGAGGCGCTAACTGCCGATTCCCGTCCCCGACTCCTACACGCTCCTCCTATCTTCTCACCGGCTGCTCTTCTCGCCGGAGTCTTTGATTGCTCGCCGGAGACGCAGAAGAGGATTAGCTGGCTGTCAGCGTCGTTCTTCTTTCCGGAGTCACCGAAACTCTTGCATCCTCTCATCTCCTCCTTTAATTGTAAGAATCATTCTCCATTTCTCCTCTTCTTTCTTGCGATGAAGCTTTACTTGTGATTGATTTTTTTCTGATGAATTTGTGATGAATTTTTTGTGATCATTCCTGCAAGCGTGAGCAAGTTTTTTGTGATGAAGCTTTACTTGTGATTATTTGCGATGAACTAAAAGAAGCTTTACTTTGTGATTACTTGTTCTAAGCTTTACTTGCTTTCATTTCTCCCTTTTTTTGCTCTCCTGTAAATCATTGAATGAAGAGGCGAAATGTAGAAATGGATGAAGCCCTGTTCACTGTTTACAGTGAACTAGATGAAGCCCAGTTCACTGTAAAACAGTGAACCGGACTTCCAGTTCACTGTTTTATTACACTATGAAAGTTTGATGCTGAACATATAATGATGCATAGGTAAAAATATATGACTTGAGATAAAAATGTTTTACTCTTTTATTCACTGTTTTGATAATTATGCATATGTAAAAAATGTAAAATGATGTTGAACATACGTAATTCCACCATTATCCGTGTATTTCTTGCTGTCCTCTATTACACTATGAAAGTTTGAATGCATCATACCATGTCTTGCTGTCCTCTATTACTCAGTCATAGCTACAGTCAATATGCACTATATTTAGTTATGAATCTTATATGATTTTTAAGTTGGTTTAATCAATTATTTCAATTCTAAAACATGATTACTTCTTATTTATGCTAACATTATTTTTTTGCTATAGTCGTTAATTACTCCCGGTTGTTTTTTCTCATATTAATCTTTTAACTAATTTTAGTTAAGTTCAATCCATGAATATGATTTTGCTGAGCAGATGATATGAATATTGTTGGTGCTAGAAATGCATCTCCACAACGACACACTGGAGGAGAGCTAAAGGGAAGGAGGAGATTGCGAGTTATAGGCTGCTAGCGGTCGAGCATATGTAATAGTTTATCTTCTTATAAAATAAGGTTGTTTGTACTAATATCAGCTGTTAAATGCAACTCAGTGGTGCCATACAACGTGACATTATATCTATTATTTTTATTTGCTTAAGTACACAAAAAATATGTTTGTGTTATGAACATATAAAATTAATTATGTTATTTCTTTTCTTACTGACCCAAATTTTTGCATGCTTCGTACGTGCGTCAGATTTCTTCCAGCTCTTAAAATGGATGCAAGTGGTTCTGGTTCTTTCAGCATTCAATCAAGGATTGATCTATGTTGGAAGTACGTGCGTCAGATTTCTTCCGCCAATAAAAACGACTTGGCTTGCATTTTCTGTGATGAAGTCACGAAGGGCGGAATTTATCGTGCTAAATAACATATTGTTGGAGGATTTAGAAATGTAAAAAACATGTCTCAAAAGCGCCCCACATGTGCACAACAAAATTGGTGGATGAGTTAGTTCAGTTTTCTGTTCTCGTAGTGCAAAGGTTGCTTGAATTGAAGAACCAAATTCAGTTCACATGCAAAGAATGACCAAACAACATACTTATATGACAAATATTCTGATATTTGTGTTTTTTATGGACTGTCTTTATGGATTAGAACCGGCTTTTGTTTAATGAACTACATTTTTGTAGTATTTGGTTCCAATTTCAAGAATTACAAAATTTCAACGAATTGGACGCCCAATTTGCTCAATTTCAGCGAATTGGGTGCCCAATTTGCTCATTTTCAGCGAATTGGGCGCCCCATTGACTCAATTTCAGCGAATTGGGCGCCCCATTGGCTCAATTTCAGCGAATTGGGCACCCCATTGGCTGAATTTCAGCGAATTGGGCGCCCCATTCGCTGAATTTCAGCGAATTGGGCGCCCCATTCGCTGAATTTCAGCGAATTGGGCGCCCCATTCGCTCAATTTCAGCGAATTGGGCGCCCCATTCGCTCAATTTCAGCGAATTGGGCGCCCCATTCGCTCAATTTCAGCGAATTGGGCACCCCATTCGCTCAATTTCCTCCCCCCCCATTATTGCGCTTCACGTGCCTCAGACACGCGCATGTGCCTTGCGCCTATGCTCCAGGGCCCCTTTGCGCCTTGGTGCGCCTTGCGCTTTTGACAACATAGAACGTAAAATCAATAGGCTCAATGGTTGGTGAGTGTAGTGGGCTTGGAGACTTGGGATATATGTAGTTCAAGTCTATGCCACCTAAGACGTGAGGTTCATCACTGGTCAACTCCTCCCGGAGCAGGGGCTCGCAAAGGAATTCAGTGACCACGGTTAATGATTCAGTGCGTGCAAGTGGAGTTGCTACTACAATCGGTATGTCATAAATATGGCGAAGAATCTTTTCTTTCTGGAGTTGGGGCTCAGTAAGAGTTTTCTTGACTGGAGGGATTTCTATAGTAGAGACTAGTGGGGTCAAGGTGCTCGTGGGGGAAACGACGAGTTTATAAAGATGACTGTTAATTTTTCCCAGTGCGAGTTCTACCGATTGGGACGTACTTGGGAAGTGATTAAAAAACACATATCGTCCGTGCATTTTTATTTCAAGGTTGTGTACATCGGCACACAACCCATTCAAACTCTGCTTGAGGTCTGCAGTGACAAACTCTACGCTTCTCATTAACATTTTAAGTTGCTCGTCCATATCTTCCATTTTTTTTAAATTATTATCACTATTATTATTATTTTAAATAAGATAAAGTTTTTTTTATAAATAAAATAAAAAATGTTAAAATAAATGGACATAATAAATTTTTTTAAAAAAAAAATTTAATTGAGAAGCAGATTGCGTGATTCGCGATAAGAGCGAATCACAGTCCTCTGATACCAAACTAATGTAAACCGAATTCGGGGTTTTCAAATTAATTATATATTTTAAAAGCAAACTGATGTAGGCTCAAATCTAGGGTTTTGAACAATAATTATGTTTTTAAGCAAAATAATATATTTGTTATAAAACAAAGCTTACGGTTTCAAAAAAAATTGATTTCAATTTTTTAAAGAGGGGCCGAGTTGGCCAAATCAAGTTTTTCGCGTGTCACCCAAATCGTCGTTTTGAACTTTAGAAAATTCGTTAATTTCGTTCGGGTAGAATTCACACGTATTTTCCAGATCGAGCCTTGCACGAGATTAGAACAACCACAAGCAAACCCACAACAATAATTTATGGCTAACGACGATTTATTTAGTAAGAATGTTCAACGACAAGCTCAAGATTATTGTCGAATTGCATAAAATTAAAGTAATTTAGTGCGAGCAAGAGATCAGACAAGAATACCACTGATGAAATTGGCTTGATCCAAATTCTTCCTGCACAGAACACCTTGCTGTAGTTTGATGTCCACTGGTGAACCAGGATAAACAGTAAATTTACCGGCCCGTTCGATGTTGCGGCTGGATCGTCGGGCAGTATTTCCCGTAGTCGGCGACGATCCAATGACAGTTGACAATGCGGGCAGAGGAAACGGCGACGTCCGGCGTCGTTGAGAGAATCGCTGCCCTGGGTCTTCGGGTTAGGGTTTGCCGAGGTCGACGACGGTCCAGAAGCGGCGCATCGGCCGGGAAAACAGTGTCGGCTGATGAGTCTTGCGGAAACTTGGTCGGAACGGCCTGCTCTTGGACCGAAGGCGGCAGAACTGCGTCGATAGAGGGCTGGACCGGTAATACAAGGAGAAGATAGATGTTCTCTTCCCTGTTTGTACCCGGCTCCTCTTCTTCTTCACAGGGAGTTGTTTTAATAAGATGAAGTGATTCGAATTTCTGCCTTGAATTTCCTTCCAAATGGGCACTCAAATATTTGCACTTGAATTATTTCCAATTCCATTTCAATTCATGGTTGAATATTTCCAAACAAGTTTTCCTGAATAACAAACTATATGTTGCCATTTTCTCTTGCTATTAATTTTAATTCAATGCAGTTTTTAAATACCGTAAGCTTGCCCCAACTTGTCCTAACTATTTAAATTGCTGGACCTCTTTATTTAGGGTCTCACCGGCCGGTCAATCCGACGAGCCAAAATTAAAAGTGACATTAAAATGTGGGAAATAAACGAACATAAATAACTTGACAGAAAAATATTAAAAATAATAATAATAATAGCTGAAAATTAAAATGCGCGACTTATGCTGCGACGGAGGTTGCATCAGGTGTAGTGACAATTAAGGAAAGTGAGACAGATGATGGCGAGGTCCTCCCAGGGTATAGTTAAAGAACTACTAACCCCAGATAAGCGGTACGACTGCTCCAAGAGGCGTGTCACAGGTCCTAATTTCTCTACCATACACTGAGAAACGACGTTCTCCATACTACCACTATCAATAATAATGGAACAAAAATGTCCCTGAATGCGCGCAGTATTGCGGAAAATTTCTTTTCTCCGAGAATCATACTCGGTGGTCTCGCTAGAAAGCTAGAGTGAATGACACAAACTAAGTGATCTGCTTGCTCGCCCTCGACCTCTGTATAAAGAGCTCAAAATCTTGTATATACTTCTTGTGTGTCAAAATACAAGGAGAGAATACAAATATATAGGATAGAAAAAGAGATGGAAAGTCCTATACAAGATGTGAGACTAATGAGAGAAGAGGAAAAGAATCAAATACATGGGCCCAATAATAGGTCTTTTTACATGGGCTTTTCTAACACTCCCCCGCAAGCTGCAGCGTACAAATCGTATGCGCCAAGCTTGGACAAGCACTGATAGAAGAGTAATAGGAAAGACCTTTGTGAGGATGTCCGCAACTTGTTTCGTCCCCGGAACATGCTTCAGGTCGAGTTTCTTCATTTGAACCTTTTCCCGTACGAAGTGACAGTCGACTTCAATGTGTTTGGTTCTCTCGTGGAATACTGGGTTCTTCGCAATATGTATGGCAGCCTGCCTGTCACAGAGGAGGAGAGCTGGGGAAGGGAGCTTTAAACCCAGATCAGTAAGAAGATCTTCCAGCCAAGTTAGTTCAGAAACCACCGATGTCATTGCCCGGTATTCTGCCCCGGTGGATGATCGAGCAACGACTGCTTGTTTCTTGCTTCGCCAAGTAATCAGATGTCCTCCAAGATATGTGCAGAAACCACTGGTTGACCGTCGATCATCAAGGAAACCAGCATAATTGGCATCGGAATACGCCACCAACGTTGGAGCTGAAGATGAGGTTTTGTAAACCAGACCTTGACCAGGATCTGTTTTAAGGTATCTGAGAATGCGTTCAACAGCCTGAAGATGAGATCTTCGAGGGGTATGCATGTATCGACTGACAATACCAACCGCGAAGGAAATATCTGGTCTGGTTACCGTGAGGTAGATCAACTTCCCAACGAGACGACGATAGTATTCTGGGTTCTGGAGTAGGAGATCAGAGTCAGATGCCTGAGCGCACAACTTGTGATTTGCATCCATTGGTGTGTCAATTGGCTTACAGCCTAAGTAGCCAAAATCTCAAAGGAGGTCGAGGCAATACTTCCGCTGAGAGAGAACGAGACCGTCTGACCGTCTGACAACCTCAAGGCCCAAGAAGTACCGAAGGGGCCCCAGATCTTTTGTTTGGAAAACTGTACTCAGGTGTAGTTTGACCTCCTGTATACCTTTCGAGTCGTCTCCCATAATTATGATATCGTCCACATAAACTAACAGAAGAACAGTTCCCGTTGTTCGATGACGAGTGAATAACAAGAAGTCGGCCGAGCTGCGAGTAAAACCAACCTCTCGAAGAGCCTTACTGAATTTGTCAAACCACGCCCGAGGGGATTGTTTGAGACCATACAGAGCCTTCGTCAGTCGATAGAACTGAGACTCCCCCGTGGTCTCAAACCCGGGAGGTTGCTGCATATAGACCGTTTCTTGGAGATCGCCATTCAGAAAGGCGTTCTTAATATCGAGTTGGAATAAAGGCCACCGGCGATGGACAACCACAGAGATGAGGACTCGAACGGTGTTGAGTTTGACAACCAGAGAAAAAATTTCGTCATAGTCCAACCCCTATTGTTGGGTGAAGCCACTGGCCACCAGACGAGCTTTGAGGCGGTCAATCATTCCATCAGCAACATGTTTGATAACATAAACCCATTTACACCCAACCAGCGTGTGACCCAGAGGAAGGGGTACAAGAGTCCATGTCTGATTGGCGCAGAGAGCAGCCATTTCCTCTTCCATGGCGGCCCGCCATCCAGGATGTTGTAGCGCCTCCTGCACAGAGTTAGGAACCGAAATCGAAGAAAGAGAGGTAGCAAATGTGTCGAGGTGAGGAGAGAGGCGATGCAAAGAGACATAGTTTGCCAGAGGATGAGCAGTGGAGGCAAGTACCTGATCAGCAGGGCGCGGAGTAGCCGAGGTCGAGGCCGACTGCAGAGGGGCAACGGAGTCGGACGGGCGACGAGAATAGACACGAATGACAGGTGGCCTGGAGGGGGCAGGAGTCGGTGCTGGTGGTCCCAGTGCTAGAGGGGTAGTCACGGGAATAATAGGCCGTGGGAGGAGTGGTGGTAGAGGTGCTGGCGTGGAAGGAGTGGGTAAAGGAGCAAAGAAGAACGGTTGATCTTCCCGGAAGGTAACATCAGCAGAAACGGAAAGCTTGCTGGTAGCAGGAGAGTAACATACATAGCCTTTTTGTGTACAGGAATAACCAACGAAGATATGTTTAGTGGCTCTGGGGTCCAACTTGTCCGTGGAGGGCTCCAGGCGGTGGACATAGCAGGTGGAGCCAAAAACCCGAGGCAGGAGAGGGAAAGCTGGAGTAGAGGGAAAGAGGAGGCTAAACAGAGTAGCATAGTGGAGGACAGAGGAAGGGAGCCGGTTGATCAAGAAGCACGCTGTAGAGACCGCAAAGTGCCAATAACTTTTGGGGACATTCATTTGAAGCATGAGAGAGCGGGCAACATCAAGCAAGTGCCGGTTCTTCCGTTCGGCAATGCCGTTTTGCTGCGGTGTGTAAGCACATGATGTTTGATGAAGAATCCCGAATTCAGAGCACAAGGCCGCAAAGTCACAGCTAGTGTATTCCCGAGTATTATCGGTGCGTAATGTTTTGATGCTAGTGTTGAATTGCGTACGCGTTTCAAGGATAAAGACCCGAAAGACACGAGAAAGCTCGGTACGATCACGTAGTAAGTAAAATCACGTTGTTCGAGAGAAGTCATCAATAAACGTAAGGAAATAACGATAACCAGAAATACTAGTAACTTTATAAGGACCCCAAATGTCTGAATGCACTATATAAAAAGGAGCAGTGCTCCGGGTACAATGTGCAGGAAAGGAAGAACGCAGATGTTTGCCGAAGATACAAGACTCGCACTGAAAAGGATGAAGAAAAACATCTGGAAGAGCCTACTGGAGTACCGGGAGAGGAGCGTGGCCAAGACGTCGATGCCACTCACTAGAGGAGACAAAGGATAGGATGGTGGGATTGTCGTCGAGAAGGTAGAGCCCGTCCTGCAGTGTTCCCCTACCAATGGTAGTCCGCGTCCGCTGATCCTGTATGAGAAAAGAAGAGGGGGTGAATATGACAGAGTGATTTAGATCATTTGTAAGGCGACCAACAGAAAGTAAATTGAACGGAGAGCTCGGAACATGAAGAGCCGAGCGAAAGGAGAGCGAGGGGTTGAGGACAAGGTCAGCCGCGCCAGAGACGGGGACGGTTGCCCCATTTGCCACTGTGATAGACTTGGGATGAGGAGAATCCGTGTACTTGGGTGGCTGTTGCGAGGTAATATGATGAGTGACACCCGAGACCAGAATCCATCGCGGTCTGGTGGATAAACAAGCAGTACCTGCGTCGGAGGCGGTGGCGATGGAGGCAGAGGGCGGGTTGAGCAGCCCTTGTAGTTGCTGGAGCTGGAGACGAATAACCTCAAGGTCAGAAGGAGTGGCAGAGGAGGTGTTCGCAGCAACCGCGACTGTCAGACGAGGAGGATTACCAATCTTCTTGTAGCAGGTCGCCGCATAATGACCATCCTTGCCGCAGTAGGAACAAGTCAGCCGACCCCGACCACCGCACCCGCGGCCCCGCGGCTCCGAGAACCCGAACGACAACCACGAACGGAAGTAGGGGTGGGCAGTAAGGGAGAAGGGGTGTGCTGAAGAAGGACCGAGGGCGGAGGCGCAGGAGTATCAGGAGGCGGTGAAACCCGGAGGAGCATAGAGCAGACATCATATAAGGAGGGTATAATGGAGGAAGCCAGAATCTGAGTGCGAATATTCTGAAGGTGAGGCGGGAGACGAGCCATCATGATGGAAATACAAACGACCTCTTTCTGAGCACACTGAGTAACATGGTCAGTGGTAGACAGTTGATGTTGAATCCATGCCTCAGCGAGAGTCTTTGCACGAGCGACAAACAAGGTCATGTCCGAGGCGCCCCCCCCCCCCCTGTGTCGAGAGCCATAAGATCGATGGGGATGTCATAGAGATGTTGAAGGCTGTCTTTACCCGAGTACAGGGAGTGCAATTCATCCCACATAGCTTTGGCCGTTTCGTGATACATGACCATCTGATACGGTTCGCCATCAAGGGAATTCAGGAGGCAGGTCTGAACACGACCATCATTGCGGAGCCATTCGTCGGTTGAAGGAGGAGCTTGAGTGAGGTGATGCAAGAGGCCCTTGGCTTGAAGAACCCTGCGAACAGAATGAACCCAAGGGAGAAAATTCTTCTTCTCGGAGAGGGAGATAGTTGTAATCCGCAGCTCATCATGGATTTCAGGAACATGTCTCGAGCGGTCTGTAGAGGGGCTGGCCGCAGTGCAGTCGCTGGAAGTCATGGCGGGGAGAGGAAGCAGAACCGGCGGACTGCAGAAGTGGACTGACACAGAAGCCCGCGGGGAAGTGAGCGAGCGAGGACCCCGAGGGGCAGGTCGCAGCGGCTAGGGGAAGAGGCAAGGAGGAGCAGGCCGCAGCTAACCGGGGAAGTCCGCAACGAGTAGAGAGGCAGTCCGCAGCGAACCGATGTAGTCGGCAGCGAGTAGAGAGGGCAGTTCGCAAGTGTAGGAAGGGAGCTCGCCGATTGGAGATGCAGCAGACTAGAGCAGTCAGCGAGCAGGGAGACCGCAGCGGATATGAGCAGTCCAGCGGCGAGATAGACCAAGAGACCACGAGCGAGAAGAGAGAGCGCGGTCTGGACATGGGTAGAAGCTCGCAAGGAGAGAAGGGAAAAAACGTAGGGACTGGAGGACAGCCCGCGCAACGTGCGGGAGCAGGTCGCAACGGACTGAAGCAGAGAGCAGGCCGCAGCGGACTGAAGCAGAGAGCAGGCCGCAGCGGACTGAAGCAGAGAGCAGGCCGCAGCAGAGCAGATGAGAGCTCGCAGCGGACTGAAACAACGAGTAGAGGCGTACGAGATAGGAGAGCGAGCTCGCAAGGGAGAAAAACAGAGCAGAGAGAAGAAACCCTGTGGCGGACTCAAGCAGGAGCTTGCAGCAGACAGGAGAGTGAGCTCGCAGCGGACAGAAGCAGAGAGGGATTGGTGGGCCCCACGGTCAGGGAAAGGAGGTTATAAGAGGCTTGAGGAGGAGGGTGGAACCACAGAGAGAAGTGGAAGCTGAATCAGAGAAAGCAGGCCGCAGAAGCCTAGCAGCCTAGGGAGAAGGTCGCAGACAGAGTGGCAGACAGAGAAGCGGGTCGCGGACAGAGAAGCAGGTCGCGGACTGGAGCGGATAGGGGAGAAAACCGCGGGTTGATCAGGAGAGGCGGACAGAAGAAAGGAATCCGCAGGAAGAAACCTGTCTCTGATACCATGTAGAAAGAGCTCAAAATCTTGTATATATTTCTTGTGTGTCAAAATATAAGGAGAGAATACAAATATATAGGAGAGAAAAGGAGATGGAAAGTCCTATACAAGATGTAAGACTAATGAAAGAACAGGAAAAGAATCAAATACATGGGCCCAATAATAGGCCTTTTTACATTGGGCTTTTCTAATAACCTCGATAACACTATCAGCCTCCGGTAGGGGCTCGGGCTGGGAGTCACTAAGGAAGAATCCATACTCAGGTTCACTCTCAGTGGTGGAATCAATCTGTTATGCCGCCGCATCCGCTACAATTTCAAGGGCAAACGTACACTCGGCGACCGAAAGCACGGAGGCCAAACAACGGGGCTGAACCATCCGGTTCAGCCCCCAACCTATGAAGACGCCAAGGGGGGACTGAACCGACCCGGTTCAGTCCCCAAGTGGGGGGGGCGGCCGGCCCCCTTGAGCCCCAGGTATTAATAAACCCGGGGCTCCCGTTCGTTGGCATGCATGATCATTCTCAAGGTATTTCCTCTCTCTCCCTCCCTAACCCTAATTCCTCTCCTTGCTCTCTCTCTAAATCTTCCCCTAGATCTCTCTTCCACTTGCAAGTTCTTATCATTTGGTATCAGAGCAACATCCTGCGACAATGGTGACTCGCTCAGAAGCCGAAACCGCGCGACTTGCATCCCTCGAGGAGAACTATGTAGGGTTGTCGGACACGATGACGGCGCTCGAAGAACAAGTGAAATCCTCCCAGAAAACCCTAGAGGATCGCTTGGATGCGCGCATGGAGGAGATCAAAACCCTCCTTGCACAAAATATGAAGGGAAAAAATCCTGCGGTGGAAGGATCGGAAACGGAGGCATCCTACCATCCTATGGCGCAGAACGACACTGGAATCGGAAGCGGAGTGCAGCAGGGGACCGGATCGGGGCCTCTGGGGGGCGGTTTCGTCGCTGCGGGATCGGCGGAAGCCGATCCTACGCGGATCGACGCGTACGCCTACCGCGCGGCAGGATCGGCACCGGAGGGATACGGGGGCCCTGTGGGGCACATCGGGGGGTCGACGGAGGCCGGCTACCGCCGCCCAGGTGGCTGGAGACCGCCGGAGGGCCTGGCGGCTCCGTGCGAACCGTTCGGCGCCCAGCCCGCCTGGAACGGACCCGGGACTCAAGCTGGCCCCTCTTGGCGGGGTCCGGGGCAAGGAGTGGCCCCTTTTCGACCAACTGGAGCGAATGCGGTCCCAATCGGAGGAGTGGCGGGCATCCTACCGACACCTCCGCTCTACGGAGGACCGGCGGACTACGGAAATGGCAACCCATGGGGTGGAGGGCAACAAGGAGGCTACGACATGGACCGGGGGCGGCCCGGGCCCGCAGCGGCCCCGGCGCAACCTTACCAACCAGCACATGCAGAACCCCGGCCATACATGCAGCCCAAATTGACACGGATGAACTTCCCTAAGTTCAAGGGCGGCGACGCCTTAGAGTGGATCCAGAAGGCTGAGCTTTTCTTCAAGTACCAAGAGATTCCTGAGGGGCAGTGAGTCCAGTTGGCGTCTTTCCATCTGGAGGAGGACGCCTTTCAGTGGACCAAGTGGTTTCTGAGGGGACGCAATTACACACCGTGGGAGGAGTTTGTGGAGTCCTTCTCGGCTCGTTTCGGGCCCTTAGAGTATGAAGATGTGGAGGCTATGTTACAGAAGCTGCGGCAGAAGGGATCAGTCACAGAGTACCGGACAGAATTCGAACGGTTGGCCAATCGGGTCAATTGGGAAGAAAGGACAATGCTGAGTTGTTTTGTATCTGGACTGAAGGACCATTTGAGAGACGAGGTCCACGCGTACATGCCACGCAGTCTGAGTCATGCCATCAGCCTGGCCAGGATACAGGAGGAGCGGTACAACCGGCAGAAGACCCGAACAACAGGACGGGCACCCACAGTGACAGAGGTAATCAGGAAGGAACCACTGGCCGGGGGCCGTCCCACTGTGACGAAGTTGACGTGGCAGGAGCTGCAGGCCAGAAAGGACAAGGGGTTGTGCTTCAAGTGTGATGAGAAATTCGTTCCGGGGCATCGGTGTCAGAAGGTCCAAGTCTTCATGCTGCGGAACGAGGACGGCGAAGAAGACACTATGAGTGACTCAGTTGAGGATGATTTGGATCTTACGGAGTTTGGAATATCTCTTCAGGCGATGGCAGGGTGCACAGCCCCCCTCACTTTACGGATCGCAGGGGAGATTGGCCAGGAGCGGGTTACTATACTAGTCGATAGTGGGAGCACCCACAATTTCATTGACCCCGGGGTGGCTCTCAAGACAGGGATTCCTATTGATCGGGAGGCCGCATTCCAGGTCATGGTTGCGGATGGGAGCAAGTTGCGATGCGAAGGGGTCCTGAACTGGGCCGAGCTGCGGATGCCGCGGTACATTTGCCACACCGACGTCTACCTTCTCCCCATTTGAGGCTCGAATATGGTCTTGGGCGTGCAGTGGCTCCGGCAGTTACGGCGGGTGACCACAGATTGGGACAGGATGACGTTGGAGTTTACTCAGCAGGGTAAGGACCACTGTTTGCAAGGCATCAGGACATCTCCACTCAAGGAGATCTCATTCATGGGTTTGCAGAGACTGAAGGAGCAAGGCGGGACAATAGCCATGATTCTGGGGGTGGCACCCGTGGGATCAGAGGCTAGCGCGGAGCCCGAGCAGATACAAACACTTTTGGGACAGTACGATGATGTTTTCCAGGAGCCACGCTCCCTTCCACCGTCCCGCTTCAGGGACCATCAGATCCAGTTGAAGGTTGGGACGAATCCCACCAACATCCGGCCTTACCGCTACCCCCATATTCAGAAGATCGAGATAGAGCGTAGCGTACACGAGATGCTGACGTCCGGTATTATACGTCCCAGTACTAGTGCTTTCTCTTCCCCGATCATACTAGTGAAGAAGAAGGACGGTTCGTGGAGATTTTGCGTGGATTATCGGGGGATTAACAGTTCCACCATCAAGGACAAATTTCCCATTCCCATGATTGAGGAGTTGCTGGATGAGCTACACGGGGCGCACCTGTTCACTAAATTGGATCTCCGGTCCGGTTACCATCAGATTCGCATGACGGAGGACGACATCCACAAGACGGTCTTCCGTACCCACGATGGTCACTATGAGTTCTTGGTGATGCCATTTGGGTTGGCCAACGCACCTTCGACCTTCCAGGCAGTCATGAATGAAATATTCCGCCCTCTTCTTCGAAGGTATGTGCTAGTTTTCTTTGACGATATACTTATCTACAGCAGGAATTGGGAGGATCACTTGCAGCATGTCCGCACCGTCTTCACCATACTGCGAGATCACAAGCTGTACGCCAAGCGGTCCAAGTGCTCATTTGGACAGCCGGAGGTTGAGTACTTGGGACACCTGGTGTCCGCACACGGGGTACAAGCTGACCCAAAGAAGATCGCGAGCATGGTCGATTGGCCACCTCCTACGACGGTCCGGGCTTTGAGGGGTTTCCTCGGGCTGACTGGGTACTATCGGCGATTCGTGAAGGATTATGGCAAGATAGCCCACCCCCTCACTCAGCTGTTGCAGAAAGACGGTTTTCACTGGAGTTCAGAGGCTGAGGTCGCCTTTCAGTCTCTGAAGGCGGCTATGACTACTACCCCGGTTCTGGCGCTTCCGGATTTCTCCAAGACATTCGTAGTGGAGGCCGATGCATCGGGGGTCGGTATTGGAGCTGTGTTGATACAGGAGGGCCGACCCTTGGCCTACTTCAGCAAGGCGTTGGCACCCCGGACACTGGGCCTTTCGACGTACGAGAAGGAGATGTTAGCCATCCTGCATGCGGTCGCCTTGTGGCGGCCTTATCTCTTGGGACGACACTTCCAGATCCGTACCGATCACCAGAGCCTGAAACACTTTCTGGAGCAGAGATTAGCCTCACCATTGCAGCAGAAGTGGCTGACAAGGTTGCTGGGATACGATTATGAGATTGTGTATAAGCAGGGGAAGGAAAATGTGGTGGCTGATGCACTCTCCCGCCTACCAGAGAGTTCCTTGTCCCATATCTCCGGACCAGTGATTGAGTCACTGGAAGAGATACAGGCAGAAGTTCAGCAGGATCCGGATCTACAAGCCATCATTGCAGCACTGCGACAGGGGAAGCCTACTGAAGCCGGCTACCACTTGCAGGGAGACAGGCTTTACCATCAGGGCCAGCTAGTCCTCCCTGCCACGTCGGCCTGGCGGACGGTCATGATGCAAGAGTTTCACGCCTCACCCACCGGCGGACACGCCGGCATCTTGCGAACACTACAACGGGTCCGAGCAAATGTTTTTTGGAAAGGGCTGCGACGCGATGTTCAGCGGTTTATACGGGAATGTGAGATCTGCCAGCGACAGAAGTACGAGACTACCTCTCCCGCCGGGCTGCTGACACCGTTGGAGATCCCCCGTCAGATTTGGGACACTGTCTCTATGGATTTCATTGACGGCCTGCCCAAGTCTCAGGGCAAATCCGTCATCTTGGTCGTGGTTGACAAGTTATCCAAATACAGACACTTCATCGCTATGAGCCATCCGTACACTGGAGCAACCGTTGCTGATGTTTTCGCCAAGGAGATTGTGAGACTTCACGACATTCCAAGCGCGGTCATATCAGACAGGGACCCCGTCTTTGTGAGCAATTTCTGGCAGGAGCTGTTTCGACTTCAGGGGACTTCCCTCCGCATGAGCACGGCCCATCACCCTCAGACAGACGGGCAGACGGAGGTCCTCAACCGTGGGGTTGAAACCTATTTGCGGTGTTTTGTCATGGATGAGCCACGCTCCTGGACTCGGTGGCTCCATTGGGCGGAATACTGCTACAATACCTCTTTCCATACGGCCAGCAAGCTCACTCCTTTTGAGGTGGTCTACGGCCGCCCCCCGCCTACTTTGAGTTCTTATGAGCCAGCCAGCACCGCTCTGCCCGCGGTCGACCGGATGTTACTGGATCGCGACCGGACTTTATCGCTCCTCCGGGAGAACTTACGCCTCGCCCAAGATCGCATGAAGATTCAGGCAGACAAACATCGTACCGAGCGGGAGTTTGCGGTCGGCGATGAGGTCTTCCTTAAGCTCCAACCATATCGGCAACTATCGGTCTCTCGACGGACCAACCAGAAGCTGACACCGAAATACTATGGCCCGTTCCGCATCCTCCGCCGGGTGGGGCCCGTGGCTTATACTCTTGCTCTCCCGGAGGGTTCTCGCATCCATCCAACGTTCCATGTATCCTTGCTGAAGAAGAAGCTCGGGACCTCCACTACCATCAGCCCTACTCTTCCAGAGGCTACTAGCAGCGGCGAATTGCGGCCTTCGCCGGAGGCGATTCTGTTGACCAAATGGAAGCGGCGGGGTGCCGAGTACCGGCTCGAGCTCCTCGTCAAGTGGGCGCACATGCCCGCCGAACATAATTCTTGGGTTGACTTCTTGGAGTTTCACGAGGCGTTTCCGGATTTCCCACTTGAGGACAAGTTGCCGCTTGAAGGGGGAGGGAATGTTATGCCGCCGCATCCGCTACAATTTCAAGGACAAACGTACACTCGGCGACCGAAAGCACGGAGGCCAAACAACGGGGCTGAACCATCCGGTTCAGCCCCCAACCTATGAAGACGCCAAGGGGGGACTGAACCGACCCGGTTCAGTCCCCAAGTGGGGGGGCCGGCCGGCCCCCTTGAGCCCCAGGTATTAATAAACCCGGGGCTCCCGTTCGTTGGCATGCATGATCATTCTCAAGGTATTTCCTCTCTCTCCCTCCCTAACCCTAATTCCTCTCCTTGCTCTCTCTCTAAATCTTCCCCTAGATCTCTCTTCCACTTGCAAGTTCTTATCACAATCACTGCGACGAAGTGGCGTCGCAGACACTCAGAGGATTTGTGCCCAAGCTCCATACACTTGAAGCATTGAAATACTCCAGTATTGGGTCGGGCTCCCATGGTTTCCTTACCCCTGGGAGGGGCCAGGGTGAAGATTCAGTGCCCCAGTAATGGCAAGAGGAGGGGGATCATAAATACCAGATGTGGATGCAGTGGTGAGGGTATTTGAAGTAGGTATATGAGTCTATCAGTAGACCTAGGTCCATCAGTAGACCTCTGACCAAATGTCCTTTTCTGGAGGGCCTCCACTCGACGTGGTCGGCTGGAGACCTCTCCCGTATCTCGAAAATCACAAAGCTCTAACTGGTCACGTATCGCATATCACAGGCCATTAAGATAACGGGCCATGACCATGTGGTCTTTCTCCTTCAGATCTAAGCGTGACTGGAGCACAAGAAACTCGTTTGTGTACTCATCGATGGTTTACTTGTCCTGTCGTAGGTTGTGATACCTACGATACAAGGTCTGCATGAAATCAACGAGAACGTACCTCCTCTTGTGTTGAGCTTTGAACTCAACCCAGGTGGTGATTAGTGGTTGTCCCATAGTGTACCGCATCTGCTTGACTTGCCCCCACCATGTAAGTGCGGGGCCCTTCAACTTCAATGTAGTATACTCCACCTGTTGATGGGTAGATGTGCGCTTCCAGCGGAGGAATCGCTCTAATCAGTCGCACCAGTCTAGACATACCTCAGGCTCTAGTGTGCCCACAAAATCCCCAACATTTAACTTAATACCTGCATCCCATCGAGGTGGATTCCTATTATCTTGATTCACTGGTTGGGATTCTGGTGGAGGAGGTGTAGGGGGTTGTGCAGGAGGACCCCCTAGATGATATTGTGCTTCTAGGTTATTGACCGAGGTGCGTAACCCTAACATGTCTTGGTTCGATTCTCTCACGGAGACGGAGAGTGTGGTGACAACGGCCATGAGTTCTTCCATATACTTACCCATGTCTCCTAAACTTTCCTCGATGTGTCTGATTCTCGACTCCATGGAAAAATTTGGAAACTATTAACTTTGAAATTTTGAAAACGACCGCCGCTCAGCTATCCCACGATAAGAGTGAGATATCCCAGCAGCCACACCAAACAGATGTGAACCAAAACAGGGGTTGTAGATCTTAACGATAATTAAATGCGATCTATTTAAATAAATTTGGCGCGAAGCGACTCCACGAGCTATTTTTAAATGAATAACGGTCTAGGCATCGCAAACACTCGCAAGGCTACTGCACGCACAACGTTGTGATTCACAATTCTGCATGCACAGAAATACGGTGGTGGACATTCATGGAAATGGAAAATAAACGATAGTCAGGAGATAAGAATTGCCCGACAAGCTCTAATAATTTCACTATTCATTTATAAAATTCGCGCATAAAAATTACTAAGGCTTGAGAGTGTAGAGGTCGAGAGGTATACCACAGGTGAAGGAATATCAACTGTGCACAAAATCCGCAAAGAAGGGACTGCTTGGGACTGTGGGGGTGCTGAAAGCTGGCTGAAAGGCTCACTGGAAGCTGGGCTGGACTTGGCGGTTGCAGTGGTGGCTGGAGCCGAGGAACAAGCCGCCAAAAAGTGGGGGAAAACGATGGAGGTTCCCCAAATCTGGCGGAGGACGGTGCAGGAGGGGTCACCGGAGCCTAGGTATGCTCAGGAGAGCGCGTCAACGGTTGGAGATGGCTTCCTGGAGGCTTCTGGAGGTGGTTTCGTCGGAGGAGCTGTTCGCTGGAGGAGGCAGTGACGTGGGCGTTCCGTCGAGGAAGAAAGACGATGGAGTTTCCGGGGAGCTGAGGCGCATGGAAGATCGGGGCTTGTAGCGGAGGATGAGGAGACGAGCTTTACAAGAGTTTCGTCGGATGGGGAGGCCGAAGGCAGCGCTGGAGGGAAGGAAATAGGGGCACACGATTTCGGCGTCACTATTTCTCAGCTCGAAATCGGTAGGGGGGGGGTTGATTTTATAATAAGAGATTTGGGTTTTCATGTGAGGGGGTAAATGGGCTTTGAGAAGATGGACTTCAAGGTGGGCTGGCAGAATACATGAGATTTGGGTTTACTTGAAAGGGATTGGAGGACTACATAAGAGGGCATGATTATAGACATTTCAAATCAAACCTAAAGTTAAAATTAACGACCTCATAATTTTAAGACTTTAAAATATATATTTTGAAATAGTTAATTATTAAGCTTTCTCTAATTAACCTTATCTCTTAGACTACCAGACCTATGCATTTAGGACCTCGTTGGCCGGTCACACCAGCGAGCCAAATAAAAAATGTGCGAACAACATGCGCGTTACAAAACATAATCATCCAACTAAGCGTAAAAACATGCGCGACAAAGGAAAATACAGGTACAATAATAAAACTAAAAAGATGTGTCGCGGGTTGCATCAAAGGATTTATGTCTGTCACCGAGTACATGAATCCTTTTGACAAGTTAGTTGTGGGGAGTGATATCCTAGAGGAGCCAGCCTTGACCACTTCCTCATTTTGATCAGAACTTCGATTTGACATACATACTGAGTTGGCTTTGTAACGACCTAAAATGAAAATCCGTATAAATATTTTGAGAATATCCCCGATGATGAAAAGACACATATTTTCTGATCTTTCTTCCTTGCATGATGATTTTGTAGATTGCCTTTTAAATTTTATTGGTATCATTCATGTGGGCTGTTAATGTGTTTATGGGCTAAAAATTTTGGGCTTTTGGGCTGGCTTTATGATTGTTTTGCTACTGATTGTGCTGGCTTGGTGTGATGTGCTGGCTGTGTTTTGTTGTGCTGGCTGTATTCAAATGTGCTGGCTGATTTTGATGTGCTGGAGGTTGAGGTGTTGGATGGGTAGGTATTTGGCTTCGGTTAAGTACACCTGGAGCGGTGCTTGGCACGATCGTACCGCTTAGCCGCTGAGTTCACTGTATAAATGTCGGGCCGCTACTTCGTTTCTCCTGCACTTCCTACTTCTGCGATTTTTCCCGTCGCCTTCTTCCTCCGGCTGCCCCACTGCGACAAAGAACACTATTCTCTTCCCTCTTCTACCTATTCTCCTTCTCTTACTTCATCCCCTTTCTCTGTGCCGAGCCACTTGAGCTGTCGTTGCCGTGCTCCCGTGCCGACGCTGCTTTGCCGCCGATTCGTTTGAGCCGACGACTCTGCTGGACCGATTAGGGCTGCTCTATTTCCTCTTCTTCTTCTTCTCTGCTGAGCTGCTGTGCCAAATAGAGCTGCTGCTTCCTTCGTCTCCTTCTAGGGCTGCTGCCATTCTTTTTTTCCCCGCTACTGCTACTGCGCCAAGATTTCGGCTTCTTCCTCTTCTCCTTCTTCTTCTCTGGCTGATTATTTCTCTGCGTCTTCTTTTTCTTCTACTGCTGCACCCGAGTACTGCCTTGTAGTTGCTGTCTCTGCTCCTGATTTAGGGTTCCTGCTGCTCCTGAGCTTCTCCTGTGTAACTGCTGCCACCGCAAGGTTGCCGCCGCTTCTTGTAGCTGCTCCCGAGCTACCGCCTCCCTGCTGCCTTTTTCATTTGGCTGGTTTAGTTTATGTGCTCTACTTGGATTAATTTTTGATTTTCATTACTGGTTTTGGGAGATTATGTTGTGAGCCAAGTTCAATTTTATGCATTGCTGGACAATTAGGTTAAGAGGACGGGAAGTCCATTTTGGGGGCTGACTTTTAGCCCAATTTTGAGACGAATGACTAGTTATCCGGCAAAGCAAAAAGTTTTGGCCTTTAGCAATTAATTGGTATTTTCGGTTTATTATTTTAACTTTCCAATACAACTCTTTACGCTCAATGTTACAACGAGACGCAACCCAAGTTAAGATGCGTGTTATTTCAGTGGTTTCCAAAGCTTAAAACTTCGAAAATGGCGTCCCATGACAACCGTGACATACATGTGGCAATGGATATGAATAAAAGAAAGGAAAGAGTGAGTATTTTATTTCTTGAAATTATGGGTATTCAATTATTTTGCCATATTTAATGTCTTTGAACAAACTTGCATGTGCATATGAGTTTCGCCTTAAAGATATATCGCTAAGGAAATAAAGTGGGCGAGGGGACAATTAAGCGATAATTATTTTGAGGGGAATTATTTTATTAAAAACTTCTATTTACGCTCCAAGATAAAATTCAGTTAAAAGTCTGCATGGGGAAATGTGATGGCTTCGAATCCGATGATGTGGAGACATCCACTGATGGATTCACCAGTAGGGGTGAGCCTACACTTACGCTCTTCGGAGGCGGGGCCCAATTCAGATGCATCACCGGAGCATTTTTCATTTTATGTAACTAAAGTTAAGAGGAAATTTAAGGACTAGTATTGGAATCAAGTGACTAATTTTATTGTACTGTATGTATATTGGTATCATCCCCATTGTTTGCATGTATAACTGTTTTACGAAATACTGTTCTCACATATTCATAAATTTTTATGACTAACTTAGAGTGGACACATTTTTTTAGGAAGCGAGACCAACTCCAAGTAGAACGCGCAAGATCTTGACAGCTGAACTGGTAAAAGCACTAATTGAAGCCCGAGACTGGACATAGAGCTCGTTGTACTGGACCTATGTGTATCTATTGTAATAAGTCTATATAGTATATGTAAATAAAAGGATGAAATAAAATTGTACTGTTCTTAAATATGCTGCGACTCTATTGACTCTCTGTTCAATTTCTGGAATCATTGGGAAGCCCGAAGATTTTGGGTCTTCACAACTTGGTATCAGAGGAACGGTTCAGATGTCAATAGAATATGTCGTAACATAAACAGTACGAAAACATTTCAATCTAAGGAAGTTACATTCGTTTATAGCAACCTGTCCAAGTCTATTCTAGCCTGTCGCAACCAACGCCGTCGAGAGAATCAAGATGATCTTGTCTATCAAGCGGCCACCAGATCCGAGGAAAGTGACAACGGGCATCAACAATCTCGGCGTCCTTCAGATTTCGTGCTATCAATAGCTGAAGCTTTTAAGCTAGCTTTTCCTACGTTAGCCACTGTAGGACCCACACTTCCTCAAGAAAATCCTACTCCACCACATCAACCACAACATCCAATGAACGCTTCTCCAAATCTCCCTCCAAGAGTAGAAGCTCTGACGCCCCAATACCGTCAAATGGACTTCGATCTTAAACAGTTTATGGAATTAAAACCACCGACGTTTGTTGGAGGCCTATCTCCCTTAGAAACAAAAGATTGGATAATGCGAATTGAAACAATCTTCCAAGTCATGCGTTGCCCAGAGGACCGGAAAGTTGAACTCGCGTCATTTGTCCTGGAGGACACCGCGAAGCGTTGGTGGAACAAATTAGTCGCCACAAAATTTACGGGACGTAAAGCTGTGACATGGGAAAATTTTCTTCAAGAATTCACTAATTGGTTTGTACCCCGATCAGAAAAATTAGTCATACACGATCAATTTTTACGGCTTGTCCAAGGATCCAAGTCGGTGTTACAGTACAAGACAAAATTCTCCAAGTTGGCCTATTATGCCGATTCTCTCGTAGCTACCGAGGAAGATCGTTGCAGGCAATTTCAACAGGGACTGCAGGACGACATACGCAATGTACTCGTACCGTTGGATATTCTAGAATATGGAAAGTTTGTCGAACGAGCACGATTATTGGAAATCGATCAAGACAAAACGCAGAAACACCGAGATGGGAAAAGAAAAGCCACGAAAATCTCAACTCAAAGTGAAGTACAGAGCAAAGATTTGTTAAGACAATACAAACTGGTCTATCAACCAGTACTACGACTCAAGCAAATTTGACGAAATGTGCAAGTGTGGCAGAAATCACCGAGGCGAATGCTTGACTGGCGTTTGTTATTACTGTCGTGAGCCGGGTCACACAAAGAAGAATTGCCCAAAGCTCCGGAATAAAGCAATCAATTCACAACCTCCACTGCAGCAGCAATTATATCAAATGCTTGCTGAATCATTCGCATCAGCACCCTCACCAACGTCTGCACCAGTACCTGCACCTGTACCAGCACCAACACCTGCTCCTGTACCGGCCCCAACGCCACCTTAAGAAGGCCCAGCTGATCGATTAGTTTTTCCCCGGGCTTATACCTATGGAAAATAGGTTATGTTAAACATGACATTTCTATAGTAGTTTTCGGAGATAAAAACTCCTAAAGGAGGGGAGGATTTGTAACGACCTAAAATGAAAATCCGTATAAATATTTTGAGAATATCCCCGATGATGAAAAAGCACATATTTTCTGATTTTTCTTCCTTGCATGATGATTTTGTAGGTTGCCTTTTAAATTATATTGGTATTATTCATGTGGGCTGTGAATGTGTTTATGGGCTAAAAATTTTGGGCTTTTGGGCTGGCTTTATGGCTGTTTTGCTACTGGTTGTGCTGGCTTGGTGTGATGTGCTGGCTGTATTCAGATGTGCTGGCTGTATTCAAATGTGCTGGCTGATTTTGATGTGCTGGAGGTTGAGGTGTTGGATGGGTAGGTATTTGGATTCGGTTAAGTACCACCTGGAGCAGTGCTTGCCACGATCGTACCGCTTAGCCGCTGAGTTCACTGTATAAATGTCGGGCCGCTACTTCGTTTCTCCCGCACTTCCTGCTTCTGCGATTTTTCCCGTCGCCTTCTTCCTCCGGCTGCCCCACTGCGACAGAGAACACTCTTCTCTTCCCTCTTCTACCTATTCTCCTTCTCTTACTTCATCCCCTTTCTCTGTGCCAAGCCACTTGAGCTGTCGTTGCCGTGCTCCCGTGCTGACGCTATTTTGCCGCCGATTCGTTTGAGGCGACGGCTCTGCTGGACCGATTAGGGCTGCTCTATTTCCTCTTCTTCTTCTCTGCTGAGCTGCTGTGCCAAATAGAGCTGCTGCTTCCTTCGTCTCCTTCTAGGGCTGCTGCCATTCTTTTTTCCCCGCTACTGCTACTGCGCCAATGTTTCGGCTTCTTCCTCTTCTCCTTCTTCTTCTCTGACTGATTATTTCTCTGCTTCTTCTTTTTCTTCTACTGCTGCACCCGAGTACTGCCTTGCAGTTGCTGTCTCTGCTCCTGATTTAGGGTTCCTGCTGCTCCTGAGCTTCTCCTGTGTAGCTGCTGCCACCGCAAGGTTGCCGCCGCTTCTTGTAGCTGCTCCCGAGCTGCCGCCTCCCTGCTGCCTTTTTCATCTGGCTGGTTTAGTTTATGTGCTCTACTTGGATTAATTCTTGATTTTCATTGCTGGTTTTGGGAGATTATGTTGTGAGCCAAGTTCAATTTTATGCATTGCTGGACAATTAGGTTAAGAGGACGGGAAGAAGTCCATTTGGGGGGCTGGCTTTTAGCCCAATTTTGAGACGTATGATTAGTTGTCCGACAAAGCATAAAGTTTTGGCCTTTAGCAATTAATTGATATTTTCGGTTTATTATTTTAACTTTCCAATACAACTCTTTACGCTCCATGTTACAACGAGACGCAACCCAAGTTAAGATGCGTGTTATTTCAGTGGTTTCCAAAGCTTAAAACTTCGAGGATGGTCGTCACGTGACAACCGTGACATACATGCGGCAAGGGATATGAATAAAGGAAAGGAAAGAGTGAGTATTTTATTTCTTGAAATTATGGGTATTCAATTATTTTGCCATATTTAATGTCTCTGAACAAACTTGCATGTGCATATGAGTTTCGCCTTAAAGATATATCGCTAAAAAAATAAAGTGGGCGAGGGAACAATTAAGCGATAATTATTTTGAGAGAAATTATTTTATTAAAAACTCCTATTTACGCTCCGAGATAAAATTCAATTAAAAGTCTGCATGAGGAAATATGATGGCTTCGAATCCGATGATGTGGAGGTATCCATTGATGGATTCACCAGTATGGGTGAGACTACACTTACGCTCTTCGGGGGCGGGGCCCAATTCAGATGCATCACCGGAGCATTTTCCATTTTATGTAACTAAAGTTAAGGGAAAATTTAAGGACTAGTATTAGAATCAAGTGACTAATTTTGTTGTACTGTATGAATATTGGTATCATCCCCCTTGTTTGCATGTATAACTGCTTCACGGAATACTGTTCTCACATAGTCATAAATTTTTATGACTAACCCAGAGTGAACACATTTTTTTAGGAAGCAGGACCAACTCCAAGTAGAACGCGCAAGATCTTGGCAGCTGAACTGGTAAAAGCACTAATTGAAGCCCGGGACTGGCATAGAGTTCGTTGTACTGGACCTATGTTTATCTATTGTAATAAGTCTATATAGTATATGTAAATAAAAGGATGAAATAAAATTGTACTGTTCTTAAATATGCTGCGACTCTATTGACTCTCTGTTCAATTTCTGGAATCATTGGGAAGTACGGAGATTTTGGGTCTTCACAGGCTTATCACAACTCGAAATCCCTTTAGCAGACATATCAACTCGTCGTTCATCATGAAAAGTTCTTGAGATCCGCAAGAGCTGGTCGATTGGATTCACACCTTGACCGCCGTAGTACGAGTCCCTCCCATACCTAGGTCTCCACAATGCCCTACCATTGTCCTGTCAAACATGACAAAGATGATAGTTGATAGGATCTCTCTCACCCCAGTGATGTACTTAGTCCAGTGAGCGGTCTGTCTTTTGTTGCTGACTCTTCTCATGTGACCCCGACTGAGAGTGAGCCTGAGCGACCTATTGATTCTATAATGATGTGTCCCTCACCTACACCTCCTTCTTTGGCCACGCCCCGGGTTAGTTAACACCCCTACCATAGACTTATTTCTTGACACTGCACCTACAGACCATTCTTGAGAGCAAGTCTATGTCTCTTCCCTTGTCATTGCTCCGAGTCACATCACGACCGAGAGCCCAAAGCTTGGTGTTGATCTCGTAGTGGCTATCTCACCCAGTTATGGGGACATTACCCTTTACGTTGGTACTCATTTGGAGGATCTTGACCCTGTTGACAGGTTCTGTGATGAGCCCCCTGTTGAGCCTTCTAATGAACCACCACGTCTTGATGAGGATGAGATTCAAGTGAGCCACTCATTTATGAGTATTGATTTATTGACGCCTCTTTCATTATTGTCTCTGATCTTGCCTCGGAGAATGGATCTTAAGTAGAGCATCAAGTATTTAGACTTTCCTCAAGTACACTTGAGCATACTCCTGATATTTTGATGACCTACCTTATGACACATCACACTCTTTATGAGTTTTGAGACACATCACCTGCTGACCCACCAGATGAATTCTTTCTTTTCAGGGCCACTCACCACACTCTTGAGTCACGTCCTATCGCCGGTGTCTCTGGTATTCACGCAGGTGATCGTCGCATCCGCGATGAATTTTCATACATACCTCCCGCTGATCCCCCTGATGCGTCACAATCCCCAATAGACATTTGACATCTTATGAGCTCATCTTTGAGTGATGATGTCCCACCCGGTCACCTAGACACTCATCACACACTGAATGAGTTTTTTTACACTCCAGCGAGAGAGCCTCCTGATAGGCCATCTCATTTTATAGATTTGCAGGCCATTGTCAGACGACCCCGTAGACAGCGTGTTGTGTCTATCGTGTTTCATTTGCATTTTTGCAATGAGTTTATTGATTTATTTCTTCATCATTTGCATGTATCCGTGGAGTTATATGTTCATCATTTGCATGTGTTACATGAGTCGGTCCGACGAAGGATCAATTTTGGTAATAAATCTTTTAGGTGATTGTTATGGGCAAACCAATTTTAGATAAGTGCAAACCAATTTTACGGGCAAATCAAAAATTTATATGTGCAATCCAAATTGTTACGTGCAAACCAATATAAAATTTTCAAATTCATCATATAAATTTTCTTTTAATGATGAGTGCAACTCTTCGACGTTTTTTTTCTTTGTTGGAGAAATACGAAAACAAATGATAAAAATGAGAAATAAAAAAAAAACGGTTTAAGGCTTCATTTGTTTTAGCGGTGACGGGTCGATCCGGCGGGTGGAAACGAAGAGTTCGAACCGGAGGAGGGAGGTGGCTGCTCCAAATGGAGCTTTTTGGGGCGTTTCTCAAAGCGGGCGGGTGGAAACGGAGCAAACGCTGCCGAAGGTTCATTTGTTTACCTCCTTCCGGCGGCGTTTGCCCAAAACGAAGTTGCGAAATGCCTAAACAAATAGAGCCTAAATCTACGGCTTGCTTCTGATCAAAGGAGATGAAAATGAGTGAATGTCCGACGTAAATAAATTTGGAGCTCCAGCAGTAGTCAGAAGCGATGATGTGTGGTAGGTGTCATCGCGTATGGCTTACGGTAGGTGTTGGCGGCGTTGTCGATGACAGGTGCGGCGGCGGCGTTGGCGGCAACGGCGTTGGCGGCGGCGAAGTGAGAGGCGTCAGCAGTGGTGACGGTGGTGGTTGTGGTGGCGGTGTCGTCGCATATGACTCACTCCTGTCAACATGATGAGGAAATGGTTTGCCCCTATCAATTTTACCGCAACATTTAAAATAATTGTTTAAGAGTTTTTTTTAAAAGTTGGTTTGCACCTATCCAAAATATGTTTGCCCATAACAATTACCATCTTTTAAATCATATGCAAATGTTCATTGGTAATGACATGTATTTCGTGAAGGAGAACAGACGATGGTGAGAATCCGCTTTGTAAGGCTCCTTGAGAAGCGTGGATCCCTACACAATCATTAGGCGAATGGATCCCTACAAAATCATGAGAAAGATCAGAGCAAATATATATGATCTTGATATCCATACGAGTATGTGTATCCATCTCGTATTTAATGTTAAGAGTCTGACGTCATAGTACAAGTCTCGTGAGTATGTGAACCCATTTCATGGAGATCCTATTGAGCCTACACCCATACATTCTTTGGAGCCTACACCTCCACTGTTGGGTTTTACTATACGTCATAACATTTGTGCGCAACGGAATAGGGAGAAGAAAAACCCAAAAGAAATGCGGGTTTTGCGATGAACATTGATCAAGAAGTAACATTGCTATAAATAAAATTATACGTTTGCGGGATTGAGTCAATACTCAATCAAGGTGCTCCGAAGAAGTCCAACGAACGCTAACGGCCGGAGTTCCGAGCGTAGAATTGTGTCCACGCCTCTACGGATATTCACACGAGCACAGAGAACCCTTAGACTCTTGTCACACAAGATCTTGGTTGGAAGAATGTATGCCCTCAACATCTCCACGATTTGCTAGAACCGTTAAAGGAGAGACGACAACAACGAGGATACAGCCTTAGGAAACATTTTCCGACGACATAGCAGATCGACGAACGGTCGACGGCGAGATCGGCTATCAAGACCAGGCGGAACTGTTCCGTCGGGAAGAAGAAGAATTGCCGTTCTTGTCTCGCTCGATTAGGTCAAAATGTAATCGTGTATCACATACATCTCGGTTTACTGTACATATCATATATATACATATTACCGAACCAGCCGATACCCGCAGACCACGCCGAACCAGACTTAAAGGAATTAAACCGGAGGAAACAAAATTCGTCGTGTATATACGTCGATATTCGACGAATCAGAACTATTCGTCGAAATAACACAGACATACTCGACGAATCGAGACAGAGCAAACCGTTCAAGTATTAAGGCGATATTCGACGAATCAACGATACTCGACGAATCGACGGCATTCGACGAATAAGTCTAATTCGTCGAAACTGTCATTACGATACTCGACGAACCCAAGACAAATTCGTTGAGTCTATCATGACGATACTCAACAAATTCAAAACCTATTTGTGGAAACCTTAAACGATACTCGACGAATTTCCCTTAGAGTCTTTCGACCACTTGCATGATGACCCATATTCACAATATAGGTCCCAGAATAAAAATCCTTCACATCCAGAACGTCATAGGTTTGGTCCTTCACTCATATCACATATACGCAAGACCAACACAAACCTTTCCAACTTCTCCAAAACTCTTTTGTGTGACCCCATAGGCTCATATTACGTTGGCAGTGAGACTACATGTTTAATCACTTGTAGATCACAATGGTAACACCAACAGTCTCCCACTTGATCTTGAAAGCGTCAAACAAAAGCTTCACAAATAATTAGCGGCATCTAGCAATGCATCATTACTCTCCAAGCAATTAGATTTTAAAACTCGAAAGCCATTGTGACCAATGTATCGGTGTTGTCATCTCTTTGTCCCTTACATCCGGATAGAACTAGAAGTATAGACCGTGTCACCATCATAATTGTTCAATCCAAGTTTTCTGATCTAGAATAGACTTTCAGAAATTAGTGAGCTCAATATCACATATTGACTCAACCAAGCATGAACATGCATTTCTCAGTCTCATTCCATCAAGGGGTCCATAGATGCAACTCCTGTCATATAGGAGGACAAATCTCATTTTTGTTCACACGCAAAACACCCATATGATTCTTAACGTACCCAATAACCATCTTTTTCATCCAACTTTCTCAGGATTGGACTTTCGATAGCATCAAAGTATGTTCTTCCTCACTTGGTGAGTGCTGTGACTTCAGGTCAAAGAACCACAAACACCATTGCCACTTGAGACATATTTGTGACACGTTCATATAATAATCCACAAAGTATTCTCATGGTGGGTCTGTCCAGTACAACTTATTCACTAACAAGTACCCATGTGATGACTTGATATCACAATATCATGACCTGTGAGAATCGGTCTTCAGTCAACGCATATGCTAGTCTTAATGTATCATCATTGCCCTTAGCTTCTAAGATGACACGCCGACCATGGACCATTTAAGAATGAAGGTTCTAAAACATAGACTCTCACATTCAAGTCACCATTTGACTCATATGGAAGCAAACATTCTAAGGACATTTATTACGTTAAATTAATCTATTACAATAGAAATAAATTTACACAATAAAAGAACTTGTCAAAATATAAAATGAAATGTATAGTACACTATTCATCAAGTGAATTATTACAACAACCGACAAATATACAATCCACAAAACTCCTACTAGGGCTGATCATTAAGGTATCGTATACCCATAGATCTAACATGACCATCATGCTTTCTCTGCGCTAGAGGCTTTGTCAGTGGATCAACTATATTTTCTTTAGTCGACACTTTGCAAATGTTTACATCCCCTCAATCGATAATCTCACGAATAAGTTGAAACCGCCGAAGTATGTGCTTGGAGTGCTGATGAGATCTAGATTCCGAAGTAATGCAATTGCACTATTGTTGTCACAGTAGAGAACTACGAGATCAACAATGCTAAGAACTACATCTAACTCGCCGATGAATTTCCTAATCCATACAGCCTCCTTCGCCGCATTCGCAGCGGCGATATACTCGGCCTTAATTGTAGAATCGACAACAGTCTCCTGTTTGAAACTCTTACAGCTAACAACTCCTCCATTTAGGCAAAATACAAAACTGATTGAGACTTTGAGTCGTCCATATCAGTTTGGAAGCTAGCATCCGTGTAAACTTTTACAACGAGCTATTACTCTCCACCAAATACCAAGAACGTATCCAGTCCTTCTCAATTACTTTAGGATATTCTTGACAGCAATCCAGTGACTATCACTGGGATCAGACTGATACCTGCTAGTCATGCTTAAGACATATGAGACATCGAGTCGAGTACATATCATTGCATACATGATTGATCCAATTATCGAAGCATATAGAATCAATTTCATGCGGTAATTATTTTGACAAGATTTAAGACATTGGTCCTTAGAGAGACTCACACCATGATACATGAGTAGGAATTCTTTCTTGGACTCAAGCATGTTGAACCGTTTCAACACCTTCTCAATGTATGTACTGTAGGTCAAACCCAACAACTTATTCGATCTATCTCTATAGATCTTAATACCAAGTATATAAGTCGCTCCGCCCAAGTCTTTCATAGAAAAACAGTTCCCTAAGTTGTTCTTAACAACTTGTAGGGTTGGTTTGTCATACCCGATCAACAGTATGTCATCTACATACAATATCAGGAAGATAACAATGCTCTCACTAATCCTCTTGTAAACACACGGTTCATCCTCATTCTTGATAAAACCAAACTTTTTGATCTTTTCATCAAAACGAAGATTTCAACTTCGAAAAGATGATTTTAATCCATAAATGGATCTCTGCAGCTTGCATATTTTAGTGTCTTCACCTGAAGATACAAAACCCTCGGGTTGTGTCATATATACTTTCTCAAGAAGGTTTCCATTTAGGAAAGCCGTTTTGACATGCATCTGCCAGATCTCGTATTGATAATACACAAGAATAATAAACAGAATTCTGATGGACTTAACCATAGCAACATGAGAAAAAGTTTCATCATAGTCAACACTATAAATTTGCTTGAAATCTTTATACACTAATTGCCCTTTGAGTGTCTATACATTCCCATTCATGTCGGTCTTCTTCTTGAAGACCCACTTGCACCCTATGGGTCGTACCCCTACAGGTGGTTCCACCAAGGTCCAAACTTGGTTTGCATGCATGAAGTCCATTTCAGATTTCATGGCCTCAAACCACTTTTCGGAGTCCGATCCACACATAGCCTCTTGGTAGCTTGCAGGTTCATCATCATGATCCTATATGAGACACGGGAAATCCATATCTCTCGAGCTCAAACCTTGGTCTACCAGATCTACGTGGAACTTTTGTTTCTTAAGCAGGCTCTTCAGCTACAACACCTTATAATACTTGCTCAGGTTCCAATTCCGATTCATCCACGGTTTGTGGTTCTTGAACTTCTTCAAGTTCTACCCTGATAGTTTTTCTACTTAAGAACTCTTTCTCAAGAAAGACCCCAGTTCTCGCGACAAATATTTTGCCTTCAGACGGTAGGTAGAAATAGTACCCTTTAGTTTTCTTAGGATACCCCACAAGATAACATATATCTGACTTGAG
The DNA here is from genome assembly GCA_039583875.1 of Platanthera guangdongensis. Classification (NCBI taxonomy): domain Eukaryota; kingdom Viridiplantae; phylum Streptophyta; class Magnoliopsida; order Asparagales; family Orchidaceae; genus Platanthera; species Platanthera guangdongensis. The sequence goes on along the minus strand of CM077151.1, from coordinate 264,869,451 downwards.
TTCCACCTTGTCAGGCATTTGACGTCTCATGTACGGTTCACAGCCCCAAATCTTAATGAAAGACATACTTTTACACTTCCCAGTCCATATCTCATATGGTGTATTTAGAACCGTTTTCATTGGAGCACGATTTATTGTAAAAGCAGCAGTCTCTAGAGCGAAACCCTAAAAGGAAACAGACAGATCTCCATGACTCATCATCGACCGTACCATGTCTAACAAAGTACGATTCCTCCGCTCAGACACACCATTATGCTGCGATGTTCTGGGTGGAGTGAGATGTGATACAATACCACACTATTTCAGATGATCACAAAATTCATGACTTAGGTATTCGTCATCTCGATCAGATCAGAGTGCTTTAACACTCTTACCCGGCTGGTTCTCTACTTCGTTCTTAAACTCTTTGAACTTTTTAAAGATCTCGGATTTGTACTTCATAAGATACACATATTCGTATCTACTGAAATCATTAGTAAATGTTACAAAGTAGAAGTACCTTCCTCTAGCTATAGAACTCATGAGTCCGCATACATCACTATGTATTATACCAAAGAGATCATCAGCCCTCTCATTGGAACCAGTAAAAGAGACTTTAGTCATCTTGCCTAATAAACAGGATTCACATATCTCAAATGATTAATAATCAAATGTGTCCAGTAGTCCATCTTTATGAAGCTTGGATATGCATTTCTCATTTATATGACCCAAACAATAATGTCAAAGGTACGTATGGTTCGAGTCATTCGTTTTTAGTCTTTTAGTATTTTCTATATTATAGATCTGATGGTATAAGTTCAAAACATATAAACCATTAAATATTTGGGCTATACCGTAACAAACACGTTCTTAAATATAGAACAATTGTTTTTAATAATAAAAGAAAATCCAATCATGTCCAAATATGAAATATATATAATGTTTCTAGTTATGCAAGGAACATAATAACAATTATCTAGTTCTATTACAAGCCCACTGGACAAAGAAAGACGGTAAACTCCCACGGCGACAACAACAACTCTTGTTCCATTGCCAACACGCAGGTCTACCTTCCCTTTACTCAGCATTCTTCTCCTTCCCTGTTCCTGCACATTTATTCAAATGTGAGAACTGCATCCGGTATCCAATACCTAAGATGCATGAGCAGAAAAGTTTATCTCTATAACATAAATACTAGAAGCGGAAGTCATACCTCCCTTCATTTTCTGCAGACCCTCAATATAAGAAGAACAGTTCCTTCTCTAATGACCAGCCTTGCCACAATGGTGACATTTTTCTTGTTTCGCCAAGCCTTTCTTTTTCAGTGTTGAAGACTTGGGCTCAAGAGATGACTTAGGTCCAACCTTCGTCTTCTTGAAACCCGTGTCCTTGTCCTTGCCTTTATGCACCATCAGTATGAGGCTAGCAGACTTGACCTTCATATTGATTTCGATAGTTCTCAACATGCCTAGGAGCTCGGACAGTGTCTTGTCTATTTCATTCTTATTGTAGTTCAAGACAAACTGCTTGTAACTGTCCGACAACGATAGCAGGATCAGGTCTGTAGCCAACTTTTGGCCCAGAGGAAAACCTAGTCTTTCAAGGTTCTCTGTATACCCAATCATTTTGAGTACGTGAGTCCCTAATAGGTCTCGAACTCTCATCTTACACTGAAACAACGTCTTGGTGACGTCAAACCTCTCTTGGTGAGCTTGCCCTTGAAACATTTTTTTTGAGATGCTCGTCAATTTCCTTACAACTCATGTTCTAATGTTGCTTCTGAACCTCAGAGTTCATGGTTGCCAGCATGAGACATTCAACATGCAAGGAGTCGTCTTAATACTTCTTATAAGCATATTTATCAGATCGGGATGCATTCCCGACTGGCTTTTCAGGGGATTCCTCTTCCAAAACATAGAACTTACGCTCTTGCCTGAGAACAATTCTCAGGTTTCTGTACCAGTCCAAATAGTTTGTCCCCCTCAGTTTTTCCTTCTCAAGGATGGCTTTGAAGGACATGGTGAAATGAGATTTACTTGCCATGAAAATTCTACAATGATTTAGCAAAGAAAAATTCAGTACTACATTTCAAAATACATTTTATTTCAATTAGGACTTTAATTTAAATTACTCCCACTATTTTAATCAAACTGATAGCCCTTGATATCAATTCAGAGAGTTAATGCGAGCAACTCTTTTTGTGGATAAGATCCGTATTTCACCAACACTATGAGTCATTTTTGGCTTTTCTCTCACAATGTAGTTATTTAGGTAGACAACGCTTGCCGATTGCATCATCATGCAACTCTTGTATGATTGGTGAATAACTCTTTATTCACATCCATCATATGGTGCATGCCAACCTTATGCCTCTGGGCACTCAACCTTTGAGGTCACCCAGCTAAGTTTGACCCGATGTCGACAGTGGGATATCACAACTATCCGCTCGCACCCTTATTAAGATAGATTAATGCACTTTGATTTGACAAGCTCACAATTCATCGATCGAGACAAGAAGAGGGTCATCCATCAGAATACATCCGACTACTTAATATTGCTTAAGAGATTTTAAATAATTGATTAATTATGGTTAACAATTAACCAATGCACGCATTCACAAAATAAAGCTTATATCATTCACAATCCAAATGCATCTCAGATATACACAATAAAAATCATCAACACTTGATGAACTGGGGTAAATCTGAACATCTAGAACCCTTCTAAATCTCCAGATTTACATGCACTGGACATGAGCAACACCAACTCCACTTACACAGTAGACAAGATTATCTCTCTATGTGAGATTCAAAATCAAACCCACTTGGTTTCACAAACCAACAAGATGGACGGTTACTGTTAAAGAGTAACAAAGATATCACAACGAAATCACATGCGCTCCTTGCGGGGTTCCAAGGGGTTGCGCCCCTGGCGGGGTCTTAGGGGCAGAGCCCCTAATGGGGTCCAATGATTATATTTGGGCATTTAGAACACTTTTAAAATTTTCATATCTACACGCAATGAATTTAGCAACTTCTGAAACAATGATCATCGCGTAACTTGGCTCTGAGACCACTGTTGAGTTTTACTATACGTCACAACATTTGTGTGCATCGGAATAAGGAGAAGAAAAACCCAAAAGAAATGCGGATCTTGCGATGAACATTGATCAAGAAGTAACATTGCTATAAATAAAAATTATACTTTTGCGGGATATAATCAATACTCAACGAAGGTGCTCCGAAGAAGTCCAACGAACGCTAACGGCCGGAGTTCCAAGCGTAGAATAGTGTCCACACCTTTACGGATATCCACACGAGCACGGAGAACTCTTAGAATCTTGTCACACAAGATCTAGTTTGGAAGAATGTATGCCCTCAACGTTTCCACGGTTTGCTAGAACCGTCAAAGGAGAGGCGACAACAACGAGGATACAATGTCAGGAAACACTTTCCGACGACATAGCAGATTGGCGAACGGTCGACGACGAGATCGGCTATCACGACCTAGGCGGAACTGTTCCGTCGGGAAGAAGAAGAATTGTCGTTCTCGTCTCGCTCGATTAGGTCAAAACGTAATCGTGTATCGCATACATGTCGGTTTACTGTACATATTATATATATACATATTACCGAACCAGCCGATACCCGCAGACCACGTCGAACCGAACTTAAAGGAATTAAACCAGAGGAAACAGAATTCGTCGTGTATATACGTCGATATTCGACGAATCAAAACTATTCGTCGAAATAACACAAACATACTTGACGAATAGAGATAGAGCAAACCGTCCAAGTGTTAAGGCGATATTCGACGAATCGACGACATTCGACGGATAAGTCTAATTCGTCGAAACTGTCATTATGGTGCTCGACGAACCCAAGACAGATTCGTTGAGTCTATCATGACGTTACTCGACAAAGTCAAAACCTATTCGTGGAAATCTTAAGCGATACTCGACGAATTTCCCTTAGAGTCTTCCAACCACTTACCTGATGACCCATATTCACAATATAGGTCCCGAAATGAAAATCCTTCATATCCAGAACGTCATAGGCTTGGTCTTTCACTCATATCACATATGAGCAAGGTCAACACAAATCTTTCCAACTTCTCAAAAGCTCTTATGTGCGACCCCATAGGCTTATATTGCGTTGACAGTAAAACTACATATTTGATCACTTCCAGATCACAATGGTAACACCAACATCCACATCCTTAGTCCTGCACCTAGTCCACTTTTGAGCCTCACCTGCATTTGGGTCTGTCGCCAATGGCTTCACCATTTACACCAGGGACCGCACTGAAACTTCCACATCAGTGGATTATTGAGAGAATTATTGATATCGCGGCTCATGTATGTATAGCCGCGCCAGACGGTAAGACGCATGAGTTCCATTGGCGAGTATACTTCACCATCAACGATACTTGGACGACATCTGATGGACCTCATCGATTTTTACCTAGCACACACCGAGAGGATTCCGATCTCTATTCATCAGGAGATGAAATATTTCATGTCGGGGAGAATGATGCGGAATGGAGACGTGAACGCGCAACAGAGGACGAATTTTGGGTCTGTTCGGGGCCAATCGGCTACCTGCCATATATAGCATCTCCGGATCGATGATCCGACTCTACATATGCGTCCGACTCGTCGTTTACCTACAAATTCATATATTACTTTGTTGTTTTATCTTCTATTTTCATGTAATTGGGCCCTCCACATCCCCGATCAATCATAGTCGTTGATGTCGGGGTGCCCTAATCTTGTTTATGTATAAATAAAGTGTAAATGGAGCTGCCATGGATCATTGCGGATTTTGGAGAAAATAATTCCGAAATCCGGCGATCTTTACACGACACCGAATTTGTGGTACCCTAGGTGACGACTCGTAGGCTTTTTCCCGCTCCCCAAAGGTAAGCCCTAGCCCTAGCTACCATTCTCAAATCTCTCCACCACCTCATCTCCTTCGCACCCCACTCCACCCCCCCCACCCACACACCCCACACCCCCCCCCCCCCCCCCCCCCCCCCACACACACACACACACACAAATACCGCTAGTTTTCCCTGGAAATCCACATAAAAGCCAGCTGAGCCCTCTTTCTTTTCCTCCTGGAAGACTACATTCATCCCTTTTCTTCCCAAAACAGGAAGTCCCACATCCCACACAATAATCCCACTGAAATCCTTTTGAAACACATTTTTTTCCTCCACCAAGACTCCATACTTCCTCCCTGTTTGCCCGAACTGCAACCTTTCAAGATACTTGCATCAGAAATAAACCTCATACACTTCAGCCTCCTCTACGAAACAGTTTAACTTCACACCGTTCAACCTCAAACACCATCAGGAAGTACCCAATTCTTTTTCCCCTCTTCCACCGACCACAGAAAACCTTTTTACAGCAAACCCATGCTTCAAACATCACAAACAAGTCCCTGGTTACCTCCCTCCAGCCCCTCCACTCAGATCCTGACCACCTACTTCCAGATCCAGCCCTATATAGTGAGATTTCAACCGCGCATCGTCGCGCCTTTCCTGATCTACCCGCCAATTGCAACTCCCATACTTTGTGAGTTATTTGTTGTATGGATCTTGTTTTTCATTATTATAATATGGTGATGTGATTTCATATTTGTTTGGATAAATAGCATTCTAGAACTTTGTTCTAGATATCTTGTGATTTGTAGGAATCATTCGTAATGCGCTTGGCTTTGGCCCTTCACGCGGAGCAAAGCTTAAGTTTGCTTTGCCATAAAGAATTATTTTGTCATTGCTAAAATCATATGCGTGCGATCTAATTCTTTATTGCTTTAGTTTGATTTTGTCGTCGATTCATGCAAGTGCATTCATATAGAGTTCATTTGTGTAACAAAATTTTCTTCAGCACTTCACCTAGGATTGCATTCTAGTAGTTATATATCAAGCCTCTAACCCTTCATTAGACGGTGTTTAGATTTATTGCATTTGACACGTGCTTATTTGCATTGCATGTAGAGTTAAATCATCGTTAATCCGTCGCCTATTGATTCGTCTTGCGTCACTTTCTCTCCGAAGAGAGTCAAACACACTATTATCCAAGATAACTCTAAGACATCTTCACTCCCTTATATGGGCAAGAGTGGTCGTACATTGAATAGTATCAAAATTCCATTTTGTTTGCATAATAAATAGACACATGTGATACTAAGTGATGATGCTTGACAAGACGACTGTGGGCCCAGAGAGTCGTATTTGTATCAATAATCCTCTCTTGAAAATCAATCTCGTCCTTCGGGTCGAGGCTTGAAGGTGTTGGGTCAAAGTCCATGTATTTGTGTTGTTACTTTTGGCAGCAATCAACAAGCGCAATTCTTTGAGAGTGAATTTGTGTGTTGACAAGTACATATTCGTGCAACAAAAGATGTCATTTCAGCGGGGCTATAGGTATTCTTGATGGGTCAAACACTGAGCTGGTAGAGGTATTATTGTCGACAGAACGGTCTGAGGTGGTGGATGAATGATCTACAGAGGTCTAGTTGGAGGTGGGGTATCTAGTCGATGGAATGGTGCTAGTGGTTTAGGAGGTGGTAGCAGCCAAGGGAGTGGTTAGGTATAGGAGTGTGTTTGGGCTGCGTTGAGTTTCTCATCGAGGCATCGGGCTTGCTACATAGCGCTGGGGAGAGTGGATGTGTTGTGGACACAAAGACATGCATGGATGGGTTGCAAACCCTCGAGAAAGTGCCCAAGGTAACATTCCGGGGAGAGGTCCGTCGTGTGTTAATAAACTTCGTAATATAGACCGTAATGGTGTCTGACTGTCGAAGGGGGCTGATGTGCTCGTATGCATTGCCGTCTGAAGTGTGTCATAAGACAAAGAGGTCCCTCCATAAGCGTGGGATGGGAGAGATTAGGAGCATTTTGGTGCTTCCAACGTGCCGAATTGAGCATTGGACCCTTCCATATAGGTTGTCCCCATGGGCACCTTCTGGTTGGTGGAAGTGGACTAGAAATCGAAGAACTGGGCGCAGGTGAACCATTTGAGGATATCAGTGTCATCGAACATCGGGATATCAATACGTTGGAGGTTTTCCTGATGAATGCGTAGGATGGGTGTAGAAACCCTATGTAGCCAATGGCAGGCCCATAGGGAGGCAACGATGGAGGAGAGGGGCGAGAGTGCTGGTCGACGACACTGGTCGTGAGCTTGCGTAGGAAGGTGAGATCTTCCAACCGAGCTTCGTGCCAATCCAAGCGAGTGGAATCAGTGGAGTCCAAAGCGGAGGTGTTCTCATCTGCATAGATGACGATGGATCGTTCCATGGACATGAAGGAAAGGAAACGAAGATAGATGCTGAGGATGAGGGACCGATCATTAGCTTGGACCGGGGGGAGGCTGTTGGAGATTGCGTGCAGAGGGTGGTGGGCCGTGCACCAGCATTATGCTGGTATTTTTTTGCTATTGGGGCAGCATTGGAATTGGGGATGGCGCGAGTCTAGAATTGCCTGGCGGTGCGCTAACCACTGGAATCGCACGAGGCAGGAGGAGACATGTCCCGCTCGAGCTTTAGGCTCAGTTTGGCACGACAGTGGCGATTGTGAGCGCGGGGGTTATGAACTGTCGTTCGTGAACGCCTGACGGCCCTTACCTCACCTAAGGAACTTCATCTATTTTTATATTCAAAACTACTTTTCTTTTCTTGGTGGCGGTCATTACCTTTGTCTTGCCAAACATACATTCTGTGATGGTGGTGTTCTTGTCCATCACCAATCTGATGCACCTCAAAATATTGACCTGCTATTATGGTCCCTTCCTCATACTCATGCCTATAGCTGAAATTGTGTACCACGTACTGTTCCCCGACCAGAGTTAGGTCCACCATGTGTTCCCCGTGTACCAAACTACAATGAATGATGAGTAACCACACAGTTACCGCTTCATAACCTATTGAATGCAACTTGCATTTACCACTTAACACCATTTTGTCCCACAACACCGATTAAAATGAGTGATATAAATGTCACCCAAGTATTTATTCAGCAGTGGTGATATCCGAAGGGTGCTAGTTGGATGAACTCCAGCGAGTTTTACACTCAACTTCATTCGGCTCGAGGACATGACACATCTTCCTGGAGAGAGCATTATGCACGCCTAGCTGAGGGACCATGAATCTTGGGACCTCACTCAGGAACCCGGAGAACCAGTCCCTGCGTATTCTAAGAGAATCCAACTACATCTGAAGATTGCGATTAAAGCATCTTCAATTTCATAGTAAAGGAAAAGGAGGAATGCAGGAAGTCTCTTTGTGAAGGAATTATAATGGAACAATTTTAAGTAAAAAGGATGACTTACTGTGGAATCAATAAATCATTGTTATTAAAGCTGTTTTTTGTTATTTCTCTATTTAAGAAAGCTTATAATGGCATTAGACTTCAGCAGAATTTGAGTAAGAAAATAGCTCTCCATTTTTATCTTCCTTTTGTTCCATTATCATCATACTAACAGGTACAAGAAGACTAGAGTGTATACAACAGTTTTTCTACATGGAAAAGAGCCAAAACGTGTCCTATGAGCATTTTTTCCTCATTGTTCTTTTTAAATTAACAATTGTCGAATGCAAATTTTAGATAACAATGAGTGCATTTTAGCAACCAATATCGGAATTTGTGTTTCAATTTTTTTATAAAATATTTAAAAAAATATTATAGGACTAAAATTTGCACAATAAAACAATTGATATTACAAAGCATGAACCTTGAAGAAGCTTTACAGGTTCAAAAGATGGAGGATCTTCTATACAATGCAGAGCAGTTGCATGTTAGCATGAGGCTTACTCTTCAGCTGGGTTGCATGTTATGAAATGTGAACTCAGGAGGGAGGTTTATGTAATTTCAGAAGATAGAGTGGTGCAACGTGTAATTATGCTAACTCCCAAGGGAAGTGTTATGTGCCGCTCATTCACGGGCCTAATCCCGCCGATCGAACCACACAACATGGGCCGCGGCCCACACACTCCAACCCCTTTCCGCACGTGTTCTCGATGCGGCGGGATGTTGAGGCTGGTTCTCGAACCCTTCACCTCCTTGATGAGAGGCACTTCACGCTTGTCCTCATCACCAATTGATCCACGACTCAGTTGGTGATATGAGCTAGCATTACGAGCATACATCAAGGAGGTCTGAGAATCGAGTCCCAGTTTCAACAACCCGCCGTTCCGAGAACACGTGCAAAAAGGGGTTGGGGTGTGCGGGGCGCGACCAATGTTGTGTGGCTTGACCGGCGGGATTAGGCCCGTGAATGAGCGACCCATAACATCAAAAGTACAGTTGCTGGACTCGGCGGTTGAATGTCTGCTGGTATCGGAGAAGGAAGATCGGCTGATGTTTGTCGAAGGGCTGGAAGGAAGGAAACATTCGCTGGAAAATAACGACTGGGATGTCGGCCGATCCGATGGGATGTTCAACGTGGAGTGACGTTGGCTTTGGAAATCGTGCAGACAGCAGTAGTGTCGAGCGATGGAAGTCGCGATCCGAGGAAAGATAGCTCAGATAACAAGTTGTTACGGGTCTTGGAATGTTGTCAGAGGAGAGGCCGGAGGTGGAGATGACGATGGTGGAGAATATAACAGAGCTTTAATCGCGGCTGCCTAAGCGAGGTTGCTCGTTAGAGGAGAGAGCCATCAAGATCTCACAACAAGGGGACAAAAACTATAACTTCTTTTATTGATAATTGATACAAGACTGTAAGAGTCTATTTATAGAATCCCTAATGGCATAACTGTAAATACATCAATAGATGCTAAAATATTAAAATATACAATGGCTATGATTAGACTCATACGACACTAATAATACACTCGACTCGACTTAATATATATGATAATAGATAACTAACGAGGGATCCGTAACAGATCCATAACATCTCATCCGCCCTTGAAATCAAGCTTGTCCTCAAGCTTGAACTCCACGTGGTGTCTAGATCATCTAGCAGCTTGATATCCCACTAGAACAATGCATGATATCCCATAGTGACCACGGAGGCGGCAGTGAGTAGCTGTTGAAAAACGAGTGACAAAAGTAATGTCTTCGGCAAGGTCGGTGGAGCGATGATGAGCAACAATAACAAGTAGGTCGGGGAAGTGACGATTGACAGAAAAACGGATTTGAAGGCAGTGAGGTGGTCGGAGGCAGGAATGGGTCCATCGTGGTTGGCGGAGTGGGAGCCGGCGGAGCAAGTGCTGGCGAAAAGGCGAACACAGTGTCATACAATGGTAGCCCAAGGCGGGGTGTCACCACCACAGAAGGTGATGGCGGAAGGGCTATCACCGCTAAGAGCGGTGGCACATCCGTGGCTGGCGCAGTTGGAAATTTCACAAGAAGGGGCGATGACGACAAGGGTGGCAATTTCGGCGGAAGTGCAACTATCAAATTATCAAGTTTGTGGAGGAGCGTTGTCTTGGCGTCCTGACGAGGGGCTTCAACATCCCAAAAGCGTGCACCCATGGGCTCATTATTTCTCGTAGCATCAATTGAATGGAGGTCGCATCCACGACAGTCAGCTTGGTGTTCCCCATAGTGAGATAATATGATGACTTAATTAATTAAATTAAGAATTAATAAGTTGAAAAAAATGAAATTATTAATATTTAATTAATCTAGAATTGATTAATCAATTAAAATGTAATTTCATTAATTGAGATTTGAGAATATGATGGGGGTAGATATGTTACTATCCATAAAACTCAATGATGCGGGACACGTGAAATGATAATTATGACAAAAATTAAAGACCTAGCGGGATCCACGTGGGTCTCAAAGAGGAAAAAATACTATGTGCGTTACTCTCACCTAGAAATAGGTGCATGGGTAATTACTGGCCGTTGATTTCCTGCAGAAATAGCATGATTGATCCAAATATTGACCTACAATTAGTATTTAATACCGTATGGGCCGTATGATATCAGATCAACGGTCAGTATTTACTTCTGCACCTAGAAATAAGTGAGAGTAACTCACCTAAAATTTTTTTCTCGAAGAGGCGGAAGATAGTATAGGCGCAGTTTATTTTTTTGCTTGAGATACTGCAGGCGACTCGAGAAAATTAAAAGCGGGCTTAAGAAAGGCGCTGGGATCAATAAAAAGTGGGGGCGCAAGCTGCTCATTGGAAGCGTACGATGGAAGTGGAAAGGCTTGGGAGGGAACTAGGATACAGGGGGCGGCGTGCGTTGCTGGCGTCGATAGTGACAGAGATGCTGGAGGGAAAACGACAGAGAGGCTGCGTCGACACAGATGTTGGGTCGTGTCTACGATGAGTTTCCGCTGGAACTTGCGTGAAGGAGATGATGGCGCTGCAGTGCGGAGCTACTGTGATGATGGCTTCTTCGATGATGCTGGCGAAGCGGACTAAGGACACAGACGCAGACCATCGTTAGGGCTGCAGCTGTAAGACCCGAACGAATATAAAATGCAATTAGTTTGAAATATTCCTCGATGATGAAATATAATTTCAGTGCTGATTTGACTTCGCACTTTAAATTTGATGTTCGGATAATTTTATGTTTATTTGCCACAGCTGCTTCGGTTTCGTTTAATTATGAATGACTTGAGTTGGCCGGATTTTATATGAGTTTAATGGATTGGACTTGCTTTGATTTGGGGTTTATGTATGGTATTTGAAGGTGGACCGGCTGGGTATGGGTGTGGTTTTGGCTGTGCACTATTTGAAACCGGTTGTACCGGTGATGACTGGCTGTCTGGGTTAAGCGGTGACCTTATCCCGTGATATAACATTATGTTGTTTTTATCTTCTTCAGTCTTGACGGAACGAACCCGACGGAGCCGCTCCTGCGCCGATCACTCTAGCCGCCTCCAATCTCCTCCGTTTCGCACGATTTCTTCTTCTTTAGGAAGGTAATCTCCTTCCCTCCACTCCTCTTGTGTTGATCACGAAGTTTGTGTATTGATTTATGATGGATGAAAACCCTAGGGTTTGGGATTTTGGTTTTGATTCACTCCTTTCTAACTCAAAAATTTCTTTATAACTTTACAAACCCTAAACCTTGAAATTGAGCTAAATTTGGGAGAGATGAGGTTAGGGTTTCATTAGGGGTTTTGTCTTGACCCCTTGCAAACCTTTGTTAACGACTGTATTGTTGAGGGTTACCTAGGGGTTGTTTTTGTGCTTTTGGGCTGCTGGGTATTAGCTGTCCGACTGTTTTGTGGGGATTGACACCTTGCTTTGAGCTGCTATTCACAGCCCTTAGTGTTGCCTTCGCGAGAACCCTTGCGGATGTGCATTGAAGCAACTTGGATAGACATTGTGATTAATTGAATCCTTTTATTGGCTGAATGGTGTACCCTCTTTTTGATCAACCACACTAATCCTTCCCTAGACAACTCCTAGAGGTCGTAGTTGTGACCGTCGTAGGAGTCCGCTCGTAACTATTTATGACGCAACCCTAAAGTAAATGATATTTTGATACTGCAGAGGATGACGTCCGACGATAGACGTGACATTTACCCTACGAAGGACAAGGACAAAGGAAAAGTTGGGGTGAGTCCTTACTGCTTTTTCCTCTTTTGTGAACTTTTCAGTTGTTTGATATCACTGAATATATGAATCGCCGAAAACGCTAACATGACTTAACGAGCGATAGAATTCTGAGGGGAATCAAATACAAATAAATCCTATTTTGAATCAAATTGAATGAATCGAAATGATTGAAATTGAATTGAAATGGAAAACGCGTCGACGCATCAAAATGCTAAGGGTCGGCCTAGTAGGGGGGGTGGATGGTTCAGACTCCTACACCTCGTGAGGGGGGTAGAAATCTCACACCTCGTAGGGGGGGGGGGGTCGAACTCCTACAAATTATGATATGAATCCGATTAGGAGGCGTTGAAACCTGTTGCGCGTTGAAGCGCCCTAAAGTGTATACTGATATTAGGGGTCGACAGACCCGAATAATTGAGATATTCGAATGAACCTAAGTATTTCGAGAAATGAATGATGAATAAAAAGAAAATTGATAGAAACAGGGCAAATGAAATATGAATTGATAGCAGATATAAAATTGTTGATTTTACCTGTTTCTAGCATAGAAACATGTTCATATAGATTTTATTGCTGCTGACTCTCTTGTCTGCTTACAGGGCGAAGCTACTAGTAAGGGTAAGGATTCACTTAGGTTTCAAAACTAATTGGTTCCTCATTTTTTTGTAGGAACCGAGCACCAGCGTAGCAGACCCCGCTAGGCGGGCCCAGGAAGAGGCAGAACGAATACAAGTTGAAGGCGTGGCTCGTCCACGGGTTAGCATGAGTTTATTCCTTGTACTGATGTTAGATATTTGTAATGTAGTAAATGTAGACATTTTTGTCCCTGACAGTGTATATATATTTTGTATTTTAATGAAATGTGATGTTATGTTTTTCACTGGTACACTTTTTTATGATCCTGCTGCGTATAATTATGTGAGAAACTCCCTCAGAAAGAATGCAATTAAATTGTGGCAGATTTTAGGCCGTTATAATTAAATGATATCAGAGGGAGGTTTCTCGCAGTGCGTGTAACGCAGAGTGTACCCGGATGGAACATAAACCACGATGATGAGATTGGACTATCAGAATATACTGAACTGTCTTATGCTTGTTCCTCAGGAACCATTTCAAGTGTATTCGAGCTGCATAATGCGAGAGGCTCTGAATGAACCTGAGGATTCAAGGCATTCCAGATCAGAAGAAAGTGCGAGTGGGCGACAGTCTTCCATAGTACATATCGCTGATATTGCACAAGCCATCGCTGAAGCAATTAAGTTGGTTCGGGACACCCCTCAACTTGTGCCTTCTCCTGGCGTACCCCAGTTGTGCCAGCTGCGCCTCCTCCAGCATTGGTGGAACCGCAACAGTCTCGCTAAGAGGTGGTGGGTGAACCTGATGAAAGGGAAATTTCAGACTCGCGGTTTGGCGAACGTGACATGGGCAGAGTTTGTGCGCGAATTTACAAAATGGTTCGTGCCGCAGACAGAAAAGAGGCAGCTACAGGAGAAGTTTTGCGATTGGTGCATGGAAACCGCTCTGTCCTTCAGCATGAAGCCGAATTTTCCAGCTTGGCATACTATGCAGAGTTTGCAGTGGCGACTGAGGAAGCTCGTTGTTTACGATTCCAGGAAGGGTTGCGGGATGATATCCACGCTTCAGTGGTTCTGTTTGATATTACTGAGTATGCACTGCTGGTGGAAAAATCTCAATTAGTCGAGTTAGACAATGAGAAGAGACAGAGGAGGACAAAGATGAGGAATAGGGTCCAAGAGGGTGTTAGCCAAGAGAAATCGGGCAGAACAGCTGAAGCCCCGTGGAAAAAGAAGAAGCAGCAACAAGCAGTATCAACTAGTAGCACTCAAGTGTTCCAATCAACGTCGACCAAGTGTGCTAAATGTGGCAAGATGCATAGAGAGGAATGCTTGACCGGCGTCTGCTTTTATTGTCGCCAGCCGGTCCATTGTCGAAAGGATTGTCCAAAGCTGCAAAGGGATAAAAGTTCGAGGGGAGCTCCAGCCTTGCCGCCTTAGAAAATCAATCATATTGGGACTTCCAGGGAAGGGGAATCGATAACATCGGCACCCGCTGAAGGGGCCAGAGATGAGAGACTGATTCAGGCCCGAGCTTTCAATCTCGGTTAACAAGAGACGAAGGCCGATGATACTGTTGTCACAGGTATGCTGCTTGTTCATGATCAAGTACTGAAAGTTTTATTTGATACTGGTGTCAGTCAATCTTTTATTTCAACCTCTATTCTTGAATCACTTCATATACGACCATATCAAGTTGCTCAACCTTTGAGTGTACTGCTACCGAATAATACAATTATGATAACGAAAGAGCGAGCCGTAGTCTCGCTGCCTTTTAATGATAAACGATTTGAAGTTGATGTTGCGGTCTTACCGTTGGTTGAGTATAATGTCATCCTCGGTATGGATTGACTATCGGAGCGAGAAGCCGTTATTAATTGCAAAACAAAAGTGGTGTCATTCAAATGTCCAGATGGAAGTCCGATGAACTATAAAGGTCTGGGCGAAGTTGCAAAAATTAAGATTTCGGCAATGCAAGCCAGAAAAATGGTACGGAAAGGCTGTGAGACCATTTTGGTAATGATTAAAGAAATGGAAGAAGAAAAGAAAGCAATTACGACTGTGCCCGTAGTGCGGGACTACGTGAATGTATTCCCAGAAGAGCTACCTGGTGTACCTCCAGCCAGAGAAGTTGAATTTGAATTAAGGTGATTGAAGGAGCTGCTCCTGTGGCTAAGACTCCGTATCGAATGACGCCAAAAGAATTGGCAGAATTGAAATTGCAATTGCAAGAATTGCTTGATAAATACTTTATTCGACCGAGTACCTCATCTTGGGGCGCTCCAGTATTATTTGTGAAAAAGAAAGATGAGTTTCTCCGTCTATGCGTCGATTATCACGAGCTTAACAAGTTGACAAAAAAAATAAATACCCTCTGCCGCGTATTGACGATTTGTTCGATCAGCTGGTAGGCGCACGTGTATTTTCAAAAATTGATCTTCGATCAGGATATCACAAGCTGAGAATTCTAGAGGGAGATGTCTTCAAGACAGCATTCAGTACCAGGTATGAGCATTTTGAATTTGTGGTTATGCCTTTTGGCCTAACGGATGTTCCTGCAGCTTTTATGACCTTGATAAATCGTGTGTTTAAGGCATTCTTGGATCAGTTCGTGATTGTTTTATTGGTGATATATTGATTTATTCAAAGACAGGGGAAGAGCATTCCCAACACCTGTGTCAAGTCTTACAAACATTGAGGGAACAACAGTTGTATGCCAAATTTTTAAAATGTGCGTTTTGGCTGAATAAGGTGGCCTTTCTAGGTCATGTGATTAATGCGAAAGGGTTGACTGTGGATCCAACTAAAATTGAAGCAATAATCAACTGGGCCCGACCGAAATCTGTGACTGAAGTACGAAGCTTCTTGGGTTTGACTGGTTATTATCGGAAATTTGTCAAGGACTTTTCGAAGCTAACACTACCCTTGACACAATTGACTCGAAAGAACGTTTTTTTTACGTGGGGAGACGATTTCCAGCAAGGGTTCGAAGCTTTAAATAAACGATTAACGACAACGCCAGTGTTGGTGATGCCTGAAGGCTCAGATGGTTTTCAAATTTATAGCGATGCAGCCTATAAAGGATTGAGTTAC
This sequence comes from Platanthera guangdongensis, assembly GCA_039583875.1. Lineage (NCBI taxonomy): Eukaryota > Viridiplantae > Streptophyta > Magnoliopsida > Asparagales > Orchidaceae > Platanthera > Platanthera guangdongensis. The sequence goes on along the minus strand of CM077151.1, from coordinate 264,853,266 downwards.
GTGTTAATGCAACGTGAAAAGATGATTGTCTTTGCTTCCCGACAATTAAAGGATGCCGAAAAGAACTACCCAACACATGATCTAGAATTAGCAACGGTTGTGTTCGCTTTGAAAATTTGGCGTCACTACCTGTATAGTGTTCGATGCGAGATCTTCACAGATCATAAGAACCTGAAATATATATTCGATCAGCGGGAAAGTAATTTACGTAAGAGAACATGACTGGAATTTATTAAAGATTATGATTTGGATATTCAATACCATTCAGGTAAAACAAATATGGTCGCAGATGCATTAAGCAGGAAGAATATTGTTGCGCTGTCCGTGATGCCGCAGTATAATAGAAAGCTTCTTTATATGCTTCAGGAAATCGAAATTTGTGTGATATTTACGTCAGAAAAAAAGCAAGCACAACTATTCCAGATGCGGATTCAATATTTGCTTAAAGAGAGAATCCAAAAAACGATACCTCAGGATCCCTTTTTGATGGAGATATTTGCGAAATTGAAAAATGGAGAAATGAGTGCCTTTAGTGAAAAGGATGCCCTATTGCTCTTGAATGACAGACTGTGTAACAGATTTTGATAGCTTGCGGAAGGATATCCTGTATGAGACGCATAATACGTCATATTCGATTCATCCCGGTCGGACAAAAATGTACCACAATTTGAAACAGGATTTCTGGTGGCCACATATGAAGAAAGATGTCATTCAGTATATTGCTCAGTGTCATACCTGTCAGATAGTGAAAACAGAACATCAGAAGCCTCCTGGGTATCTTCGATCTCTTCTCATTCCGGAATGGAAGTGGGATGATGTTGTGATGAATTTTGTATTTGGCATGCCTCTCAGTAAAGCTGGGAATGATTGAATTTGAGTCATCATTGACCGATTGACAAAGAGCGTCCATTTTATACTGATCAAGCAAAGCGGGCCGACTGAAAAATTGGTGGAACTCTATGTAAATGTGATTGTGAGATTACATGGTATTCCGCATACGATCGTGTCAGATCGTGATGGACGGTTTACATCTGATTTGTGGAGACGAGTGCACAACAGATTGGGGACAAGGCCGCTGTACAGTACTGCCTTCCATCCACAAACAGATGGCCAGTACGAACGCACCATCCAGATGCTCGAGGATCTATTGCGAATGGTGGTTTTGGACTTGAAAGGCTCCTGGGAAAAATACTTATCATTGGCTGAATTTGCTTATAATAATAGCTATCAAACAACGATCCAAATGACCCCGTTCGAAGCTCTATATGGGAGGCGATGCAGAACTCCTTTGAGCTGCGCAGAGGATGGAGAAAAGAAATTATTCCCGCAGAAGAGGACAGATAAAATTGAGGAGAAAGTCCGTGTTATTCAACAAAGAATGAAAATCGCACAGGATCGACAGCATAAATATTTCAACGCCCGACATCGTCTGGTGGAATTTGCTGTGGGCGATCAGGTGTGTTTGAAGATTAAACCGTTCAAAGGGATTTCCCGACTACGACTTATTGGAAAAATAATCTGAGATATGTTGGTCACTTCCCTGTGATTGAACATATTGGTGAGGTGGCGTATCGCTTAGCGCTGCCTACTGAATTGCAGAAGTTGCATGATGTCTTTTATATATCCGCACTTCGACGGTATATTTTGAACCCAGATTTGATGATATCTGTCAGTGATGTACAGATCGACGCTGATTTGTCCAGTCCGACGACACCTTATCAAATTGTTGATCGTCAGAGCAAGAACCTTCGGAATCGACATGTGAACTTTGTCAAGGTCTGGTGGACCGGTCATCCTGCTAAGGATGCTACTTGAGAGCGAGAAGACTTGCTGAAGAAAATATATCCCTCGTTCTTTGGGAATCAAGGAGATGTTTAAATTTTCGAGGACGAAAATTCTGATAAGGAGGAGAGGATTTGTAAGACCCGAACGAATATAAAATGCAATTAGTTTGAAATATTGCCCGATGATGAAATATAATTTCAGTGCTGATTTGACGTCGCACTTTAAATTTGATGTTCAGATAATTTTATGTTTATTTGTGACAGCTGCTTCAGTTTCGTTTAATTATGAATGACTTGAGTTGGTTGGATTTTATATGAGTTTAATGGATTGAGCTTGCTTTGATTTGGGGTTTATGTATGGTATTTGTGGGTGGACCGGCTGGGTATGGGTGTGGTTTTGGCTGTGCACTATTTGAAACCGGTCCTACTGTTGATGACTGGCTGCCTGGGTTAAGCGGTGGCCTTATCCCGTGATATAACATTATGCTATTTTCGTCTTCTTCATTCTCGACGGAACGAACCCGACGGAGCCGCTCCTGCGCCGATCACTCTAGCCGCCTCCAATCTCCTCTGTTTCGCACGATTTCTTCTTCTTTAGGAAAGTAATCTCCTTCCCTCCACTCCTCTTGTGTTGGTCACGAAGTTTGTGTACGGATTTATGATGGATGAAAACCCTAGGGTTTGGGGTTTTGGTTTTGATTCACTCCTTTCTAACTCAAAAATTTCTTTATAACTTTCCAAATCCTAAACCTTGAAATTGAGCTAAATTTGAGAGAGATTGGGTTAGAGTTTCATTAGGGGTTTTGTCTTGACCCCTTGCATACCTTTGTTGCCGGTTGTATTGTTGAGGGTTACTTGGTGGCTGTTTTTGTGCTTTTGGGTTGCTGGGTATTAGCTGTCCGGCTGTTTTGTGGGGATTGACACCTTGCTTTGAGCTGCTATTCACAGCCCTTAGTGCTGCCTTCGTGACAACCCTTGCGGCTGTGCATTGGAGCAACTTGGATAGACATTGTGATTAATTGAATCCTTTTATTGGCTAAATGGTGCACCCTCTTTTTGATCAACCACACTAATCCTTCCCTAGACAACTCCTAGAGGTCGTAGTTGTGACCGTCGTAGGAGTCCGCTCGTAACTATTTATGACGCAACCCTAAAGTAAATGATATTTTGATACTGTAGAGGATGACGTCCGACGATAGACGTGACGTGAACCCTGCGAAGGACAAGGGCAAAGGAAAAGTTGGGGTGAGTCCTTACTGCTTTTTCCTCTTTTGTGAACTTTTCAGTTGTTTGATATCACTGAATATATGAATCGCCGAAAACGCTAACGTGTCTTAGCAAGCGATAGAATTATGAGGGGAACCAAATACAAATAAATCATATTTTGAATCAAATTGAACGAATCGAAATGATTGAAATTGAATTGAAATGGAGAACACGTCGACGCATCGAAATGCTAAGGGTCGTCCTAGTAGGGGGGATGGTTCAGACTCCTACACCTCGTGAGGGGGGTTGAACTCTTACACGTCGTAGGGGGGGTCGATGTCCTACAGATTATGATATGAATCTGATTAGGAGGCGTTGAAGCGTGTTGCGCGTTGAAGCGCCCTAAAGTGGATAATGATATTAAGTGTCGACAAACCCGGATAATTGAGATATTCGAATGACCCTAAGTATTTCGAGAAACGAATGATGAAAAAAAAAAGAAATTGATAGAAACAGGACAAATGAAATATGAATTGATAACATATATAGAATTGTTGGTTTTACCTGTTCTAGCGTAGAAACATGTTCATATAGATTTCATTGCTGCTGACTCTCTTGTCTGCTTGCAGGGCGAAGCTACTGGTAAGGGTAAGGATTCACTTAGGTTTCAAAACTAATTGGTTCCTCATTTTTTGTAGGAACCGAGCACCAGCGTACCAGACCCCGCTAGACGGGTCCAAGAAGAGGCAGAACGAAGACCAGTTGAAGACGTGACTCGTCCACGGGTTAGCATGAGTTTATTCCTTGTACTGATGTTAGATATTTGTAATGTAGTAAATGTAGACACTTTTGTCCCTGACAGTGTATATATATTCTGTATATTAATGAAGTGTGATGTCATGTTTTTCACTGGTATACTTCTTTGATTATCCTGCTGCGTATAATTATGTGAGAAACCCCCTCAGAAAAAAGAATGCAATTAAATTGTGGCGGATTTTAGGCCGTTACAGCAGCTGCTGGACTCGACGGTTGAATGTCTGTTGGTGCCTGAGAAGGAAGACTGGTTGTTGTTTGTCAAAGGGCTGGAATGAAGGAAACAACCGCTGGAAAACAACGACTGGGATGTTCAGCGTGGAGTGACCTTGGCTTGTGGAAAACGTGAAAACAACTGAAGTGTCGAGCGATGGAAGTCGCGATCCGAGGAAAGATAGCTATGATACCAAGTTGTTACGGTTCTTGTAATGTTGCCGAAGGAGAGGCCGGAGGTGGAGATGACGGTGGAGGATAAAACGCAGCCTTAATCGCGGCTGCATAAGTGAGGTTGCTCGCTAGGGGAGAGAGCTACTAAGATCTCACAACAAGGGGTCAAGAACTAGAACTTCATTTATTGATAATTGATACAAGACTCTAAGGGTCTATTTATAGAACCCTAATGGCATAACTATAAATACATCAGTAGACGCTAAAATATACGACGACTACGCTTAGACTCATACGACACTAATAATACACTCGACTCAACATAATACATATTATAATAGATAACCGACGGGAGATCCGTAACAGATCCATAACAGGGAGTTTGGGTAGTTAATGGTTATTTTAAATAATGGCTTTGAGAAGCTGACATGAAGCATCTCCTAGCCTTCATATCTTGGATATTTGTGTTCAATCAGTTTACTAATAGTTATATGCAATTTTTTGTGGTTAATGGAGGCCTTCAAACGTAGGACATGTTTTGTTGTCAAATGGTTGAAAGATACGACTTCCCTGTTTTAGCTTAGTCAGTTTTCTCAAAAGTGTGTTTGAGAATCAATTCAATTCTGGTTAATGTGCTTTATTATTTATTTATGCAGTTTCCTTAGCCATTTATGTAGCCCAATTCTGGGAGTAGCCCACGCATTAATTTGATGATAGTGACAATAAAGTAATGAACCAAAGAGCAAGGCACATTACCAAATAACTCGATAGTGCCATCTTGAAGTCCTGGGGTTGGCCCATGGGAAGATATCTGTTTGCAAATGGAGAAAAACTTTAGAACAGCCGTGAGAATTAATGATTTACTCAAGTAAAGAGTGACTACCATGTTAAATAATTTCATGTATGCTGAGCTTTCGCTGGCGTTGTGTGTGTATATACGTACACACGTACACACGTGCACACACACATATGCAAATGCATACGTAAATACATATATACATTTGGAGCTAGGACCCGAACATCAGCGTCTATAGTTTTAGTAATCTTTATCAAATTTTTTACAAGACTTTCAAGCACCCTTCAATTTCATGGTGATCCCTTCGGTTCGCAGACGCATGCTCACAATATCTTTGTGTCAATAGTTAATGTCTAAATAATTGAGTATCCAATGGTAAAAACTTCAACCATTTGTTGAGTTCGGGTTCCCTCCTAGGTGAACAAAACTTGCCGCGACGGATGTCGAGAGGTCCGTAATGGGTTGGATTGAGTTGTGGCACACTTCAATGCATCTCAATGCATGATGTTCCTGCATATAAATCTCTTGCTCTCTTTTATGGGTTCTTTTTATGGCATTATTTATTATTATTTATTTCTTAAAGTGCTTCTCTCTCTCTCTCTCTCTCTCTCTCTCTCTCTCTCTCTCGATCTCCCATATCTTTTTTTTCATTTTAATGCTGTCAGAGAGGTATGAAGTGTTGGGATATGAGTTAGCCAACAAAGCATCTGAAATAATTCTTTTTTTTCATTGTGGATTTAAAGTGGTTTTGAATGCAACAGAATTGTTCAAACTGATCATTTTATTTCCACATTTTCTCTTCCCCACCCCTAACATATCAAAATTGAACGGCACGATACTTTCGGTGGTCTTATATGAGGATCAGGAAAAATAAAGGTAATTTTCATAAAGGGGTTGGATTTTGTAGGCTTTATATGAAAACTGAGGCTAATGTTTTCCTTTGACATAAGGCGATGAAGAATGACAGCCTGAAATGTAATGAAGTTAGTATTTTCCTTATCATGTGTTGGTATTTGTGTAATTTCATGCTTTTTATTTTGTGCTTTCCCTATATATATATATATATATATATATATATATATATATATATATATATATATATATATATATATATATATATATATATCTTGTAACCCCTTTTCCTAAGTATGATTGGAAATACGATTCTCCTCATGGTGTCAGAGCCCTAGCCCTAGGGCATCTCCCGATCCGGCCCCTGCTCGTGATCCCACTTCGGCTCCGCTTTCGTTCGCCGATCCCGCTTCTGTTGCTTCTGTGCGCCTCCGCCTCGCCTCACCTCGCTTGCAGATCCCTCCGACGCCAGTCCTCCTTCCCGCCTCACCTTGCTTGCAAATTCTCACAGGTTTCTTTCTCCCAGCAGTCCGTGGGTTTCTTTCTCTTCCGCCCCTCTTCCGTTCTAGCAGTTCATTCCTACAGTTCGCCTCTTCTGCTTCTCCAGCGGGCTTCACCTCCAGCAGCAGTCCTCCAGAAGGCTTCTCCTTCTAGCTGGGGGGCTTCTCTCCGTTTTTTGTTGCCGCTCCTTGCTTGACACCGGATATGCTGATCTAGCTGGTTTCAGTCTCTTTTGGATGCTCCTATATGAACTTGGGTGGTTTCGTCTTTCTCTGAGCATCTTCTAGGCTCTTGTTTGGTGGTGTGGTGTTTCTCTCTTGGCTCCTTGATTTCTATTCTTGGTTTAACATGTCAGGTAATGGTGACTCTCCAACGGTCTCTTTTGCGGTTGGGGTGTCCTTTGCTACTTCGGTCTCCGGTGGCCCTGCCCGGCCTAGTCATGACCACAATTTTCCTTAAATCATGACTATACGTCTCGATGAAACTTTCTTCCGTGGTCTCAGGCTGTCACTCTTGCCTTGAAGAGTAAATGGTTGTTTGGTTATGTACTGGGTACTACGAAGGCGCATACCCAGGATTCCCCTGATTGGTTGCAGTGGGAGTCGGAGAACTCCCTTGTCATGCCTTGGCTGACCAACTCCATTGTGGGCTCTATTGCCTTGAATTACTTGTTCTCAAGCACTGCTGCCGATATTTGGAAGATGGTTGAGGCTACTTACTCATGCAGGGGGAATGTTGCCCAGATTTATCAGCCGCGACGGAAGATCCTCCTCCGTCAGGGTGATCGTCCTCCTTCGGTCTATTACATGGAGTTCACCCAACTTTATCAAGAGTACGATCATTTTGACTCCCTCACTTTTGTATCTTTCGAGGATGAGATCCTTGTTTGGGCTAGGGAAGAACGAAATAGAGTTCTTGAGTTCCTTCATGGTCTGCATTGTGACTTCGATTAGATTAGTGTTCAGATATTTGGGCGCTCTCCCACACCTTCTCTGCAAGAGGTTTATAGTCTTGTTCAACAAGAGTTTGATCGACAACATACTTGGACTCCTGATGCTGCTCTGGAAGGTTCTACCTTCGCTGCTCAGCTTAGTAGTTGGGCTTCTCGTGATCTAAGGTCCAAGTCAACTGATAAGGATCATTTGCTATTTGATTATCGCGGGAAGTCTCGTCATACCCGGGACACGTGCTTCTGTCTTCATGGTTTTCCTACACCACGGGCTGGTCTGCACCACGAGGAGGTCGTAGTTATGGTCGCTCCCAAGTTAGTCTACTCAGTCTCGGTTTGCTCATTTTTCGGATGCCTCGACAGAGCTCTTACTTTCCTCTGACGCTCTTGCTCCTGTGACTATCTGCTGATGAAATTCATGCGTTCCACTGATTGATGCAGGGTTAGTTTGTTGAGCCTCCTTCTTCCTCCTCTTTTGTGCACTTGGGATCCTCTGGTGCTCATGTTGGGTCTTCTCATCCGTCTACTCACTGGATTATTGATTCTAGAGCCACAGATCATATGACCGGCTCTGCCACGGGTTTTGTGTATTACCTTCCCTTGTCTGGTAGGGATAAGGTGACCATTGCAGATGGATCCTTCTCTCTGATTGCTAGGAAATGATCCATCTCATGCTCCTCTCTCACCCTCTCCTCTGTGCTTCATGTACCAAAGTTTCCTCGCAATCTTCTCTTCATTAGTCATCTAACCAAATCTATGAACTGTTCTGTGACCTTCTTCCCTTCCCCTTTTATTTTTCAGGACCTGAAGACGGGAACAGTGGTTGGCTCTGGTAGACTGCTGGATGGGCTCTACTTGTTTGATTCCTACCACCCTCCTCCTCCCACGGCCCTTCACGCTACTCAGTCGGTTACTTTGGAGTCCTGACATTGTCTCCCTCACGTGTTCTAGGGTATAACTCTCCCCTTACCACTCTTGGTGTCCCTTCAACAAATTTACCACCTCGTGTGTTTGAGTGTGTGTGCTTTGTCGACATCCATCAGAAAACAAAACTTGATACTCGTGCTCACAAACGTGTCTTCATCGGCTATTCCCCAACTCAAAAGGGTTATAAATGTTTTGACTCCATCCACAAGAAAGTCTTTGTGTCAATGGATGCCACATTTCATAAATCTATCACTTCGGGGGGGGGGGGGGAGCTCTCATCTGATGCAAATGAGTTCCTTAACGCCCGATGATTCTCTCTCTACTACTCTGTTACCCATTCCTCCTTTGGATCAATTTCACCCGACCTCCTCTCCCGTTGCCCTTGTGCCAACTCCTACTGCTCCTTTGACACGATCTAATATCCCTCCTTTGTTGGTGTATTCTTGTTGTTCTATGGGAATAAACACACGAGCCCCTCACAAAATTCTAGAGCCGACATCTGACCCGTTGTCGGAGTCCAATGCTCTAAGGGACGGTACCTCCACACAACATCCTTTATTTCAGTTTGTCTTTTATTCCTCTCTAACGACTTCCCATATGGCCTTTCTCTCTTCCTTATCTACGATTTCCATTCCTACTTCATGGCAGGAAGCTCTCTCTGACGATAAGTAGAAGACAACTATGCTTGAAGAAATGCATGCTCTGGACAAAAACCACACATGAGACCTGGTGTATCAAGATATTTCTTGTAGTGAGTGTTTTAAATATCTTGGATCGATAGTTCAAAAAGATGGAGGTATTGATAGAGATGTGACACATAAAATCCAAGTGAGTTGGTTAAAGTGGAGAGACATGTCAGGGATCTTATGTGATCGTAAAGTACCATTAAAACTTAAAGGCAAGTTATACCGTATTGTAATTAGACCAGTGAGGTTCTATGGTTCTGAGTGTTGGGCAGTGAAATTGTGTACACAAGCAAAAATGGGAGTTGCAGAGATGAGAATGCTTAGTTGGATGTGTAAACACACGAGACTGGATAAAATTAAGAATGAATATATCAGGGATAAGACAGGAGTAGCACCAATTGCAGAGAAGATGCGAGAAGCTCAACTAAGATGGTTTGGACACGTACAAAGGAGACCATTAGAGGCACATGTTAGGTGTTGTGAGAATCTAGTCACTAGGCATGTTAAGCGAGGGAGGGGTAGACCAATAAAGTCTTGGAATGAAACTATATGGAAAGACATGATGTACTACTTAGGCATTAGTGAGATTTTGACTAATGTTAAAAGACCATGTAAAGTGGCCATTAGTGGCCCATTTATTTGTTTTTTCTTCTTTTCTCATCTTTAGTTCCACATCATGTATAAAACTCTCTTCTCTCTCTCCCTCCTGTAAATGTGTATTCATACCTTGTATTTCATTATTTGAGAAAGTATATACAAGTTTGAGTTTTCTCTACATGGTATCAGAGGATATGGTCCAGCCTGATTTTTTTCTAACCGCCTGCTTGTTCGGCTTACCGGGCGGCCTGTTCTCCTTCTTAGCCACAGTGTCTTGCGGCCTGCTCCCTGTTTGTAACCGCGGCTTCCTACGCGATTAGGGTTGTTCTAACCGCTTCCTCTGCTCCCCCTTTCTCTCTCTTGTGGCTTCCGCCACCTCTTCTCCTTCTCCTCCCTTTTATAACCTTTCTATCAGGTGGGGTTTTCCCTCCCTTGTTTCCCTCTGATCGCGCGGTTTCATCCCGGTTACCCGCTTCCTCTCTACTCGGTGCGGTCTCCCTGTCTACCCATCGAGTTTTTCCCTTCTCTCTGCTCTCCCCCTTCTCGAAGCGACTTCTCTTAGCCGTCGAGTTCTTGCGGTTTCATCCCGGCTACTCGCTGCGCTCTTCTTTGGCTACTTGCTGCGGTCTCCTTGTCTACCCGCTGAGTTCTTGCCTCCTCGCTACTCTGCTCGACTGCTCCCTGCTTGCTGCGGTTTGTCTTAGTCGTCGCGGCTTCTCTTTTCGCTGCGATTTGTTCTTCTACTCACTGCAGCTTCTCTCTTCCCGGCGAGCTGCGCATCTAGGCCGCAACATCTTCCCTTGCCGCTGGTGTACTCACCGAGACCGTGCGGCCTCCTCGACTGGCTTGCTCCCTGCTTAGTCGTCGCGGCTTAGTCGCTGCGACTTGTCTCCTCGAAGGCGGCTTCTCTTCCCTGCTGCGGGCTCCGCATATTGGTCGCGACATCCTCCTTGCCGCTGGCGTGTTATCACCGTGACCATGCAGCTTCTCTTCTTCTCTAGTTGCGGCGACTTCTCCCAGCTAACCGCCCCGCACTCTGGTCGCCGCGACTTCAGTGCCTTGCCGCTGGTGTGTTGTCACCAAGTCCGTGCGGTCTCCCCTCAGTTCGCTGGTTGTCTGTCCGCCGGCCTAGTCTCCTGCTCGCCTTGCCATGACATCCTCTCCTGATTCTACCGGACAGACGACTTCCTCTGCAGACCGCCAGACTTCTGCCCCGAAACTCCGTGATGAGCTGCGAATTACTACTATTTCGTTGGCTGGGAAGAAGAACTTTGTGGAGTGAGTCCACTCTGTTCGCCGCATACTTTAGGCTAAAGGATTTCTTCATCACTTGACCCAAGCGGCTCCTGCGGCTCCTACTGACGATTGGTTGCGTAACGATGGTCGGGTTCAGACATGGCTCCTCAACTCCCTGGATACCGAACCCTGCCGCATGGCCATGTTTCACGAAACCGCGAAGGCAATGTGGTATGAGCTCCATTCTCTATATTCCCGTAAAGATAGTCTCCAACACCTATATGACATCATCATTGATCTTCAGACCCTTGAGGTTGGCAGGGCCACCGACCTCACCTCCTTTGTTGCTCGGCCCAAGACTCTGGTTGAAGCATGGATCCAACATCAACCTCCTACGCTGGATCTTGCTGCACAACGTGCTCAGAAAGAAGCTGTTGGTGTTGCTATGATGATGGCTCGTGTACAACCTCATCTTCAATGTGTTCAGGCCCAGATCCTCTCCTCTGCTGCTACCTCATCACTTTCAAATGTGTGTTCCATGTTGCTCAAGGTCTCACCATCTCCTGATAGTTCCGCTCCTCCGTCACCAGCTCTTCTTCAGCATACTTCTGCACCCCTACTGCCTTCCCCCCCTCTTGCTCGCGGGGGGCGTTCCGGATCGCGGGGCCGAGGTCGGGGAGGCCGGCCTCGACCAAAGTGTTCCTTCTGCGGTAAGGACTGCCACCTTGAGGCCACTTGCTACCGCAAGAATTGGCTTCCTCCTCGACCACATGCCACTGTTGCTACTACCGACTCCTCTTCTGCTTGTACTGACCTTGAAGAGGTCTGCCTTCAGCTCCAACAAATCTAGGGTCTGCTCAGTCGCCCACCTGCCTCTGTTGCCTCTGCTGCCTCCATCTCTCAAGAAGGTATCGCTTATCTCTCCACTAGTCCGAGCTGGATAGTGGACTCAGGTGTCACTCATCACATCACCTCCCTACGACCACATCAATGTCTGGATTCTCCTCATCCCAAGTGTATCACAATGGCCAATGAGGACACTGTTCCCGTCTCCGGCTCTGCTGATATCCCTCTCACTTCGTCTCTCTCTCTGCGCTCGACTCTTCATGTTTCGGGCTCCCCGTTTAATTTGCTTTTTGTTGGTCGTCTTACTAATGATTTAAACTGTTCTGTAATCTTTACCTCTTCTTCTTTTCTTATACATGATCGACAGACGCGGACTATCATTGGTAAGGGACGACTACAGAACGGGCTCTACCTCCTTGATGACTCTCTGACTATCCTCTCTTTCGTCTCCTCCGTCGATTGACATTGGCGTTTTGAGCATGCCCCTTTACCAGTCCCCCAGAAGGCTCTACCAGATGTATCTCTACCTTCTTTTCAGTGTAAAACATGTGTGTTAGGCAAGCAGCCTCGTTCATCTTTTTCGTCTCATTGTACTCGGAGCACTACTTTTATTTTAGTACACTCCAATATTTGGGGTCTGTACAAAATCACTAACATTTTTGGTTATCGCTATTTTCTAACTTTTATTGATGATTATTCGCGGATGACGTGACTATACTTCGTGATCGCTCCGAGCTTCCCCGTGTCTTTGGGCTTTCCTCCTTGAGACCCACACACAATTCTTCACGAACATCAAAACTCTTTACACTGATAATGCTCGCGAATACACTAGCCACGAATTTGCGACTCTTTGATTGGGATTTGGGGTCATTCGCCAAACTTCATGTGCTTATACCCCCCAACAAAATGAAGTCGCTGAACGCAAGAATAGACGTCTTCTCGATGTGGCCTGCTCCATCATGCTTCAAATGCAGGTTCCCAAAGCTTATTGGAACTTTGCCCTTTCGACGGCTTGCTATCTGATTAACCGTCTTTCTTCCCCCATCCTCCACAATGCCACTCCGTTCAGCCTAATGTTTCCGTCTACTCTGCCATTCTCTCTTACACCCCGCATCTTTAGGTGCACTTTCTACGTTCACACTCTTGGTCCATCCTTGGACAAATTGGATCCTCGGGCATCCAAACACATCTTTGTTGGCTACTCCCGGACTCAGAAAGGCTGCGTATGCTACTCTTCGGCTACCCGCAAGGTGACAGTCTCTGTTGTTGTTACCTTTCCTCCAAATCCTACACCTCTACCACCAACCCTCCTACACCCTGTCATTCCCGTTACCAGTCCTCCACCACCAAGCCCTCCCGTTACCACTCCACCACCACGAATTCCTGCCCAGGCTCCCCCCATTTCCAAACCACCTCTTATACGTGTCTACACTCTACAATCGTCACCATCCTACCTCCGGTGCCCCACTGCAGTCGGCTTCGACCTCTGATGCTCCGCGTCCTGCTGATCCGACACCAGAATCTACAGCTCATCCCCTGACAAATTATGTATCCTTATATCGCCTATCTCCACAACTTCAAACTTTTGCCACTTCATTATCCTCGATTTCTATATCTAACTCTATGCAGGAGGCTCTCCAACATCCTGGCTGGCGGGCGGCCATGAAAGAAGAAATGACAGCTCTTTGGGCTAACCAGACCTGGAACTTGGTACCTCTACTTACCGGTCAGACACCTGTTGGGTGTAAATGAGTCTTTTTCATCAAACATGCTCCTGATGAGACGATTGACCGTCTGAAGGCCCGTCTGGTGGCTCATGGGTTCACCCAACAACAAGGTCTAGATTATGATGAAACATTCTCTTCAGTGACTAAGCTTAGCACCATTCGTGTTCTCCTCTCTGTGGCTGTGCATTGCCAATGGACCTTACACCAACTGGACATAAAAAATACGTTTCTCAACGGCGACCTCCACGAAACGGTTTACATGCAGCAACCTCCCGGGTTTGAGACCACGAAGGAGTCTCGAGTTTGTTACCTTAAGAAGTCCATCTATGGTCTCAAACAATCCCCTGGGGCACGGTTTGACAAGTTTAGTAAGGTCGTCCGGCAAGTCGGCTTTACTCGAAGTTCAACTGACTTCTCTCTGTTCACACGTCATCAGGCAACGAGAACTGCTCTTCTATTGGTTTATGTTGATGACATCTTAATCACTGAAGATGATTCGAAGGGCATCCAAGCGATCAAACAACACCTCAGCTATGTCTTTCAAACAAAAGATCTGGGGCATCTTCGATACTTACTCCGTCTTGAGATTGCGAGATGACCGTATGGACTTATCATCTCCCAAAGGAAGTACTGCCTGGATCTCCTTCAAGATGCTGACTACTCTGGATGCAAGTCTACTACTCCAATGAATGCAAATCATAAGCTGTGTGCACATTTTTGTGATACAGATCTTTCTCTTCAAAATCCGGAATATTACCGACGACTGGTTGAGAAATTGATCTACCTAACGGTCACAAGACTGGATATATCCTTCGCTGTTGGGGTGGTCAGCAGGTTTATGAATGCCCTACGAACATCTCACCTACAAGATGTTGAGCGCATCCTTAGATACCTTAAAACAACTCCGGGTCAAGGATTGGTATACAAAATCTCATCCTCCACTCCAACATTAATTGCGTATTCTGATTCAGATTATGCCGGTTCTTTGGATGATCGGCGGTCAACCAGTGGCTTTTGTACCTATTTTGGAGGTCATCTTGTTACCTGACGAAGTAAGAAACAAGCAGTGATTGCTCGATCCTCAGCTGAAGCTGAATATCGATCGATGACATCTGTTGTCTCTGAGCTTACCTGGCTTAAAAGTCTCCTTGCTGATCTAGTGGTAAAACTTTCCTCACCTGCCATCCTGCTATGCGACAACCAAGCGACTATACACATTGCAAAAAATCCAGTCTTTCATGAAAGAACGAAACATATTGAAGTGGACTGTCACTTTATCCGGGAGAAAGTCCAAATGAAGAAGATAGAATTGAATCATGTTCTGGGTACTGAACTGCAACTAGTTTTACCAGTGTCTGTCCAAGCTGGGTGCATACGACTTGTATGCTCTAGCTTGCAGGGGAGTGTTGGAAAAGCCCATGTAAAGTGGCCCATTTATTTGTTTTTCTTCTTTTCTCCTCTTTAGTCCCACATCATGTATAAGACTCTCTTCTCTCTTTCTCCCTCCTATAAATGTGTATTCATATCTTGTATTTCATTATTTGAGAAAGTATATACAAGTTTGAGGTTTTCTCTACAACTAAAGATAGGCACAATGGCGACAAAGGATGGGATAAAGGCTTGAGTGTTGTTGTAGTAGTTTGTTTATTTCATAAAAATTAGCTGAGATATACTCACTTACTATGATTTTCCTCAAACAAGTTATAGTTTTGACTTGGTTTATGTTTTTAAAAGATATTTTTTATGGATTATGTGATTTTTTTAAGGACAAAGTTTGTTAATGACATAATGTTATGTGCAAAGGCCAATTCATAATCAAATAGGCCATGATGCATACCAAGCTGAGCCGAGGATTTTGGGTTAAATAAATTGTGATCTTGATTTAAGTAATTTGAGTTTTAGACAGGTTTGTTACACAAGTCCTGATGCAGTACTTCTTGATTCACTTTTGTTGGGGATTGTTATAACATATCTTTTGGGAAGGGCTTGGTTTTAGTCTACAACTAGGAAAACCTATTTAGTCTAGGTTCTAAGCTTACAAGAAGTCACTTTTTTTTGAAGGGATGAATTTCTATACAGTATGGGTTAGCTTATTATATCATGATTTCATGGGATGGGGCAAGGTTTATAATCTGTTTCTTTCTCCATTATTATTTGAACCGCATGAGATTGAAATGAAAAGACCATGGGTCTTACTAGTATTTGATTTTACCACAAAGTTGAAGAAGGTAAATGTATAAGAACATAGGAATGATTCTCACCTTGATTTAATTGATTTATTAAGTAATGAAGACCTAAGAGACCGTGAAGCTTACTAATTAGCCGAGCCAAGATTGGGCTTACCCAATTCACTATGATTTAGATAAGGCTTCGGCCTTGGACTCAACTTTGGTTTCTTTAACATGGATTTCAAAATGGTTTGATTTAACCTCATAATTTCTTTCCTTCCGTTTTAAAATGATAAATGATGTTTATGATTTTGTTTTCTTGGAAGAAAATAATTCCTATGAAAATAAATGTGTCTTCATAGAATACATGTGCCCTCGAGAAATAATTCATACGAGAATAAATGTGCATTTGAGAAAATAATTCTTACGGGGATAAAATGTGTCTTCGAGAAACAATTCCTAAAAGAGTAAAAGTTCCTTCGAGATATTAATTCTTATGGGAATAAATGTGCCTTTGAGAATATAATTTTCATAGGTATTAAATGTGCCTTCGAGAAATGCTCCTTCGAGAAATGTGCCTTGGGGAGAATAACAGATGGCTGATGAGTTTTAATCCGAGGCAACCCACATGTTGAATGGTTCAAAAGGAGAACCCGTGCGATACCATGAAGAGCTACGTGGGCCTGAGGCCATATGCAGTTTAATATAGACTACGTAGGAGGTGGCCGTGGGAAGACTGTCACGACTCAATAGAAGTCTAGATATCACCTCCCTTCAAATACTTTACTACACTTGTCTTCACCCATTATGTTTATTTTTTATGAATTTTAATTATCTATTATAAGCGTACGTGATAGGTACAATCGATCGACGTGACAATGCCGAGATAGAAAGCTATAAATGTTTATTAGTGGATGATAAAGCACGAGAAAAGCGAAAGCCATTGGATGAGCTTTGTTCAGGAATAATTTAATTAAGTTGCATCAATTCATGTATATATATCTTATTGTGTCCACTGAATGTTATGTGATACCATTCATTACAGCTTATGTGTCGTTTTACTCATTAGTATTCATGCTATTATTGACACTGTAGTAGCTTTAAGTTTCTGTGATATTAATGTGGTGGTTGGCCATCCTCTAAGAATGAGCTTCTTTTGGTTAATCTTCTGCTAAATATTAAGTCTTTCGCTATATGAACTATTTCCCTACTCTGTTAATGTGTGATGCAATGCTCTTAGCACCACCGTCGATGCGTGACATCGGGGTGACCAACAGGAGGGGTTGGAGATGATTGTGCCTCCACTTTCTTGTTAATCACTTCGACGTCGCGTGTTAACGATGGTGTGCAATAAGATCCCAGGTCGGACCGCTTTTTTGAAAGAGCGATCTTACATTTAAACCCTCACCGTCTAGCGTGCTCCTTGGTCCCGGTTGTATAAACGGGGTGGCCACTCCTCCCCTAATGCGTGATTTTGGGGAGTGGCGTCACAATGCTTTACATTGTATCAGAGCAGGGGAGCACGCGGCGAGGGAGGTTTTGAGTGCGCTACGCGAAATGGACGGTGATGTCTGAGCATGTGTCGCTACTCGTTAAAAGGGCGGTTTACTCCCACACATCCTAGCATGATCCTTGGTCCTAGGTGTTTAAGCGGGGTGGACACACCTCCCCTAACCGCGTGGTTTTGGGGAGTGACGCCGCAATGTTTTATATGGTATTAGAGCAGAGGACACGTGATGAGCAGGGGTGTTGAGTGCGCCGCACAGAATGGATGGTGATGTCTGAGCATGTGTCGCTGCTCGTTAAAAGGGGTGGTTTAGTTTCACATCGCTTCGCATGCTCCTAGGTCCTGGGTGTATAAGCGGGTGGCCACTCCTCCCCTAACTGCATGATTTTGTGGAGTCGCTCACAATGTTTTTCATGGTATCAGAGCAGGGGGCACGTGGCGAGGCGGTGTTGAGTGCACAACGTGGAATGGACGGTGATGTCCGAGCATGTGTTGCGACTTGTTAAAAGAGGTGGTTTAGTCCCACGCCGCCCCGCATGCTCTTTGGTCCTGGGTGTATAAGGGGTGACCACTTCTCCCCTAACCACGTGGTTTTGAGAAGTGACTCCACAATGCTTTACAAGTCCAAGTGTGCTCATACCTATGTTGTTGCCTTGCATCACACCAAGTAAATTCAAACCCTCAAAAGCTGGTCGTACTCATTGTGTAAGATTTTCAATCAATTAGTGCAGAAAACTGAAGCCTCCTGATATTCTAGCTTACCTCGAATAGCTTTCTACTTCTATTTTCTTAACTTCCTCTGCTTTCTCCTCTTCATGATTGGAGTAA
The DNA here is from genome assembly GCA_039583875.1 of Platanthera guangdongensis. NCBI lineage: Eukaryota > Viridiplantae > Streptophyta > Magnoliopsida > Asparagales > Orchidaceae > Platanthera > Platanthera guangdongensis. The sequence goes on along the minus strand of CM077151.1, from coordinate 264,835,456 downwards.
AGAAATTACTTGTTTCCCATATTTATATAAAACAACTGAAAAATAATGCAATTATATTTGCCAATGTTATGTGAAAAAAGCAAGATCATTTTTGGTTGATTTTATTTTTGGAACGAACATTTTTTCCATCATTATATAATATTAATAAAAAATTATTTTCTGTAATAGAGACACAAATATAAGTATTAACAGATGGATACTATTCTAATCTGCAAAAAAATTGCTTGATATTTGTAGCGATATGCTGAGAATATAGTCCTACATTGAGAAGCTTATGTTGTAAGTGCCCTTGATATATCCTTGCTCTTATTTCTGTAATAGTTCTAACAGAATTTTACCTTAAATATCCTTGCACTTATTTTTTGAACTTACAGCTACAGTTTTAGGGACAAATACATTCTTGTGTGAATACCCATACTCCAACATTAGTCATAGATATTGTATTTGATGGCTTTGTTTGGTCTAAAATGATTAAGAGAGGGAAGAATTGAGTTGGAATTAGTTTTCATTAGTTTTTCAAGAGAGATTTAGTGTGCTTTATATACCTGATGCTCGAATCTCTTTTTTCAACTCTAATGCTAATGCCTACATATTTTTCACCTATCTGATATCAGAAATAACCCAATACTCGTGCATGCATTAATGCAGTGGAAAACTCTAGAAGGATCCAGAATTAGATACCTGTAGATTTAGGATGTCTTGGGACATTTTCTTTCCTCTGTACATATCCTCCAATTCATACTTAATATTCTTCTCATTTAAACATGCCAGCACTCTAGCCAAATCTGGAGCCATAGGTTTCCCATAGATCACCTTGACAGTTGGTGTCTCCATCATTGCCTTCAAGTAAGTAGGGAAAAAAAGCATTCCCTGTCCCTTACTACTTGGGCAGTTCTCTCGTCTATAGACAATGCCATGATACTAATCTGAGTAATATAAAATAGGATTAAGGAGAAAAAAAATCAGGGGAAGGGTAAGAAAGTTAAAGGCAAAAGAAAAAGGAAAAGGGAAAGATATAAATGAAAAAAATGAGAGTTGTTGCCCTACAAAGTAAAACACAAGTCTAGCTTCTCTGTAGAGCAATCTAAGATGCACATGGTCCTCTACTCTGTTGGCAGGCTTTGATATGATCAAAGCAAAATTTATTTTATTCCTTACTGAAGGAAGTAATGCAGAACCAAGTATAAAGCGATATTCTTTTTACAAAGAGCACGTTAGGGAATGCGGTGTACATGCAAAAGTGGCAACAATTTAGTGATTTAGAAGGCTAGTTTTTTATTTTTAGCTGAAATTTTAAGGAAAACATATTCTGCTATATTGTTCATATGGTGTTTCCAACTTTATCTCCATCTAGCCTGATGCATTAGATTTTATACTTGGCTATGCCCAATGAATAACTTGTTTCTTTGGTATGCAGGGATAAAACCTGGTTGTTCAGAACAATTTTCTATTCTCCGGTCATTCATACTGAGTTTGTCGAAGTTACTATGCCTGGTCAGCCAATAAAACATCCTGTTCTGATCTTTAATTTTACAAATATGATGGTACAATGGTCATTTGTTATTCAGAATTCATTTGATATTTAAATATTTTCTCTTGGTTTATTTAGGAATTTTTAATACGTGCCTTAAATCTTGTATACTGGAAAAAACGAAAAAAACTATCTAAAAGCTTCCATGCTGGAGAACGGTTCCTCCATATTTAGTCGCATGTCTTTCTTCCTCTTTCTATCAACTTCATGCTTCCCTACTTTATGATGCATTCATTCATCTCTCTAAAGGTAAAATAGTCATTTGTTGTTTAACGTATATTTGGCATCTTAATATTTCCCTTTAGGGTTTATTTACGAATTGCTAATTAGCGCCTAAAATCTTTCCTCACCCAAATTATTGTTTTCAATCCTGCTGTCACCTAGAGTAGTGGTTAAGTTCTTTCCTGTGTCTTGTGGAGGTCTTAGGAATGAGTCAAGAAAACAGTCTCTCTGCAAAAATAGTGGTATGATTACCTACAACCCCTCTTCATTCCCCAACGGGAGCGCCATGTACTTGGGCTCTGTTTGGAGCATCTTATTTGCTCCGGTAAGTTTGGACAAACGCCACCATCATGGAACGTATGTTTTGCAAGACAATGGTTATAACCTCCATCAACAAAAAGAAACTAATTTTGGTCATAAAAGTGGATGAAGTTCCATAGGTGAGGTCGGGCGTTCACGAACAACAATTCATAACCACCGCATTCGTGACCACCACCACCGTGCCAAACGGAGCCTTAGTTTGTCATTTCATATGTAGTGGAAATGTTATGATTCGTTTGTTCACACGAGCGAGTGAACAAAAGAGAATGAAAAACTATGAAAATTAAATTACAGTGTCTTACCTCATGCAGAACTTAGTACGTCCAAATTTACACTAGGAATTTTTTATTTTATTTTATGTCGATGACCTTATGTATAGACAAAATCTAGGGATATAATCTTGGTGAAATTACAAAAATTCCCCCCAAAAAATTGAGTCAAGGGACTCTCTCTGCCCCAGACCCGCAGGCAGGGTGTTGGTAGCTTACTGCACCTTCCATTCTACTCATTACAGAGTTGGGTCTACGTAAAGGACACATTGTAACATCCTAAATCTAATGAGAACTGGCCGATGAGGGCGGAGAATGTCTTTGGGGTAGTGAACCCCAATGCATAGCAACTCCATACATAATTTTAGGTGAAATGTGGTGTATGAATGAACAAAATTTCTGTTCGAAATTGAAGGAAAAGTTAATGCGCTTTAGTAATAATGGTGACCTCATAATATCAGAGGCGCCTTTTTAACCAAGTGATAGAGTTTTGTTAGAAGCTCCACAGTTACCTGAGTTTTTAATAAAAGTAATTTTGTGATGAGTGATCTCCTGAAAAGTAATCGTAGGTCGCATATGAAAAAATATAAAGTTGTGTGGTTCAGTTTAGTATGGACGGTCTAAATCAAAATGGGCAATACCTCAGATAATGTAGGCTTGGTCTTTGCACAGTGTACCCCTCCACATCTCCGACATGTAAATCACTAATACTCCTTTTAACGTAATAAATTAAAAAATAGCATGGGAATTAAATTTAATTTCTCTCGATCCTTATTTGTTGTTGACCAAACAAATGACGTAAATTAGCACATTTTTCTTGGTCTTCACACAAAATAGCATTGCATTCAAAAACAGTGAACACTTCATAGTCCACACAGACACAGGACATTTCGAGTACAAACCTTCATTCTATATATAAACCATGCAAACCTGGATAACACTCGGTGAAAGGAAACTGTAATAATAACTCCGTAGACACAGGACAGGTGCAAACTGAGCAAGCAAATAACCAGTTCAAGACATAGACAAAACAAGTAAGCAGCACAAGGACATTCTAAACAATTTTTTTTCCTCCATCCTCAGTCAAGCCAGCGCCGGTGCCGCCTTCTGCAACTCCACCACTCTAGCCCACTTGGGACGGCAAGAGATTGCCTCCCACCACTTCATCACATTGGGACGCTCCTTGAACATGGCGGCGCACTCCGGCACCATCGTCATCAGACTGTAGGTGTTCGGCAGGTGCGAGAGGTCCGCCAGCGTGAATTGGTCACCCGCTAAGTAGTTCGTGTCATTGAGCCTCCGTTCGTAGATGTCGAGCACCTTCTCCAGCTCCTTCTTGCTCTTCTGCACCTCCTCCTCATCCCTCTCTATGCCCTCCGTCTGCGCAAATGCCAGGTAGAATACCAGCCTAGAGCTCGGTGGGTCGAAGCTCTGCGACTCGGTTCGCAGCCACTGCTCCATTGATGCTCTCTCGAACGTTCCCCTTCCCAGCAATTCCGTGTTCCCCTTCTCGGCGAAAGTTTCCGCTACATGCAGGCATATAGCCCTCGAATCTAGGACGAGTTATACCAGATGTTAGGAGGAGAGGCCGGCATATGGGCAAAGCATTTTTGTTTTTGTTTTCAAGAGATGTTTTTCGTGCTTACCTACTAGAGTTTTCTTCCCATCTTCATAGGTTAGAGATTCTCCTGATGGCTGCAGTAAAGGGAAGAAATTGAAGCAACGATCAATTAAGAATTGAAAGAATTTGATGAGTTCTGATTCTATTTGTCATTGTTTCTATTCAAATTTGAATTGGTTCATATAGAATTATCATGACCTGTAGCTTGAGATAATCTGGCTTCCTGTGTTTTCCTCTGTAAGTATCGGTGCGGATGAGCTGGAACTCGACTTCCTTCTCGAAGAGGCAGGCCAGAACTCGAGCTACCTCCGTCGAAGCCGGCGAGCCGAAAACCTGCACGCTCGTCATTGGACCGGAAAGAAACTATTAAGGACTTGTGGTAGGAAACTGACACACCCTGGGTGGTAACTGTGGGAGGGGAGGACCTTAAGAGCAGCAGCAGATATGTGGGAAGATTGGAAGAAGAATGTGAAATAAAGAGTAGTGAGGAAGTTGAAAGAGAGATGGAAAAGATAAAGGTCTGGGAACTGTTGATGAGCACTGGTTTAAGAACAGAAAAGAAAAAAAAAGGCAAAGTGAAAGAGCTGGGTGTTTAGCTTTAGATTTGATTCAATGAATGTTTCCTCGGGTTTTGTAGCAGATCAGGATGAGCGAGTTGGTTGTTCGGATTTGGACGCTCCTATAATCGTTCCAGAGAACACAAGTGCTGCAGAAAGTAAAATACACTACAGTTTTACACAGTGCTGCAACCATGGTTGTATCAGAACTTCTCTATTGCTTTTGTGATATGAGATTTCATGAGAGGGTACCATTTATATAGATGGAGTCTAGGGCTGCATGTATAAACTGTTGAATAATGTAGTATGTATCCGCTCGTGTCGAAATTGACTCGGTATTGACCCTTGAGTTTCGTGTCTACCTATGGGTTAGGTTCTACGCTGGGGATACTATAATAGCCATTCCAAACTTGATTGTCTATTATACAATACTTTGAGCGGAGCCAACCCTAATATAAACTACCAAAATATTCTTTATAATTTGGATGGGCTCCCCCGACGACGACGTTGCTATCTCGAATTTTAGTCATGTAGAGAGGCTCTTGAATCAATAGGAGTTTCAACTTGTGCTTGTGAACACATTTTGTAAGATTTAATAATAATTCCTTCTGTCTGAGATTAATATTTAAATATACCTACATTTTTTTTGTTTGATATGAACAATCTCTTATGTCTTGATAATCTCTCTTGAGAGTTTTCTACATTGGCCATTGCTCCCCCGAGTAACAACATGAATGATCTTGTACGGACAACAAACTCGACTGCATCGAAGCACGGTGGTCGTGAGTTGTCTTCTTTTTCTGATGGCGGTCATTACCGTTGTCATGCCAAATATACATTCTTCTATGACTGCGGCGTTTTTTGTCCAAACTCATCGAGACAAAAATGCGATCATGATTGAATGGGACGACTTAGGGAGTCATAATTGTATGAATTTTGCTTTCCTTAACACACAAATCTTCAAATAACATAAATAAACTTAGGCTCTGTTTGGTGGACTTATTTTCACCGGTCAAGCGATTACGATCTCATGAACCAGACCTGTGATAATAAGTCCCCCAAACGGAGCTTTAATCAAACAAAAGGCAAAAAATTTAGTCATTTCCTTTATTCCATGATTTATTTACATAAATATATGTCATATTCATGGTACTGTCTCTCATACTCTGAGGCAAATAATAATAATAATCATCATAATGCAAGCCTTGAAACTTCTCAGACTTATTATAAGAATAAATTTGCTTTAAAATAAAATCGGAGTGAGAAGGCCTGCAGCGAATCAATCCATGTTTATTCAGTTGAATTTATTAATTTATTTAGTGAATATTAAATGGGCAGGTTGTCCCTGATCCTCTCCAGTATTCCCTTCTTTTCCTTTTCACTTTTCCTTTCATCTGCAGTTTCTTCTGCCTGCCTGCTCTTTTCTGTTGCTGTCTTCTCCTTGTTAGAGGCTTCTTTCTTTTGCTCTGACTTCTCTTTATTTTCCTCATTATCAGTCCTAAACACCTTTTTGAAATAGTCTGTTCAGTTTCCTATTACAGTATTATCCTAATTTACTATTTTCATTACTAAACATTTTATATAAACCTTTTATAATATATATATATATATAATTGTCTTCATCATCGTCGTCGCCGTCGTCGCCGCCGTCGTCGCCGCCGTCGCTATATCGCCGGCGCCGCGGCGATCGATATACTCCTCTCTCCTGTTGCCGCCACCGCCGTCGCTCCTCTCTTTCTCGGCCGCCGCCGCCGTCGCTCCTCTCTCCCGCGGCCGCCGCCTCCATCGCTCCTCTCTTCCTCGGCGCCGCCGTCGTCCACCTGCTGGATTCTTGATTGTCGTCAATATTCAATCATGCTCCCGCCATCGTCGCCTTTCTTCAAAAAAATGAAATATATATTATTAGAAGCTAGCATCAGAAAATATAAAAGATTTAACAATAAAAATATAAAAGGATTAGCAATCAATTGGGTAATGATAAATCAGAAAATCAAAAACAAAACAGCTTTAGGATTAAATTGCTTTGGTTTTAAAAGTTCAAGGACTGATTTCTCATCAGGGACTGATTTCAAAAAGGATGTTTTTCTAGTGTTTTTCTATATGTGTATATTTACACAAGTATATATACAAAGAAATTGTTTTGAGGTTTTAAAGTGTAACCGCGTGTTTAATTAGAGTCATCTTAATCGTCCGATCTTACTGAAATCTAATCTAACCGTCTGATTATATATATATATAGAGAGAGAGAGAGACACATACTACGATAGGGTTTATGATTATATAAAGATTTAGGGTACCCTACAACATAAAATTGTGATTTTGTCGCTAAATTTATTGAAAATGAAGGGTCATATGAAATATGATCGGATTTTTAATGACAAAAAAATTGTCAATGATGAGATTTGAACTCAGGTTCTTACATTGATATATAAGCCGCCTCATGTTTGGAAGTATTTGTGTGTATATGCGTATGTATATTTACATGTATGTATACGTAGAGGCAAACCCGCATAGGGCCTAGTGGCTGCTTACACTAGTTCTTAAAAATGCTATTTTTAATGGTAGAAACTAGAAAGCACATTTTTTTATGTATTAGGTACTGAATATATAAGTTTATAACTAAAATATACAAATAATTAACTTAGCTAAATTGGTAGTGTTTGTGACGTTTAGGCTCCATTTGGCACGGTGATGTCATGATCATGGGGGTTAAGGCTGCATTTGACACGACTTATCACAGCTTATTTGTTCCGGTGAGGTTGGACAAAAACGTCATTGTCATAGAATGTATGTTTGGTATCACAAATGTTATAAAAAAGAAACTAGTTCGAGACATAAGATTTTGGTATGACAATGACATTATTGTCCAATCTCACCGGAGCAAATAAGTCGATAAACCGCGCCAAACAAAGCCTTAATTGTCAATTCGTTAATGCCCACCTAAGAAATTTCATCTACTTCTATGTTCAAATGGATGATGTTTGTTAGGTGATCATTAATGAAAGACGGTTTTACCCATGCGTTCACGACTGCCACCACCATGCGTAATCTGTGCTGCCAAATAGAAAAACTCAAGATCCTTGTGGCGGGGCGGAGATCCAGCGGCCGCAGAATACAGTCGCATTGCGGCGTTCTGATGATGCCACACGAAATTTACAGCGATCCACCGATAAATGTGCATAGGTGTCGGCGGTTGTTCCTCTGATATTGGCCAAGTTCTTTTGTTTGTATGTTTGTTTGAGATAATTGTGTAGTCTACAAGATTTGAGACTGGTTTTAACTGCATGACCTGTTGCATGCCTTGAGCCGTCCGGTTCAAGCTGACAACCAGCGGTTCAAGTGAAGAAAGCAGCTCAAGAATTGAACCAAAATTTGGTAGAAAATACCAAAAAGCAAAGAAAATTTGATTTTGAGGTTGAGTAATTAGTGATATGAAGATCTCGCACGTGAGAAAAGTTTGCTTTAATCCTTTTTTTCAAATAGCAAAATATTATTTTCTTCATGTTTATTTAAGCACTTTTTGGATGTTACAACCCTAATTTTATAAGGGCTGCATATATGCTTTTGCAATAGTTTCGTAACAAAAGACGACGACGAAGATTCAAATTATTACCATAAAAATACTAAATGATCCACCCTTTCTCACAAATCATGGCTCCGTTTGGGGTGATTTATTTTCACCGGTTAAGCGGTTATGACCGTATGATTCATAAGTCCATCCAAACAGAACCTATAACTACTGATGAGGTGCAATTTTATAGCGAAAAAATTGATGTTTGGACAAACATGTTTTACTTTAAAATTGTACTACCAAACAAGATGGAATGTCTCAATTTCATAAACCGCCAAATTGATCATTGAACTTACCGTGACCGGGCCAGATTTGGGACCCGAGTTAGATTTGGAGCTCGAGTCCGACTTCGCTCCCGAAGACTCGTCCCCAGAATGTGCAGTGGAGTTGCCGCTTTGGTATTCTATACCTGGTTCAGTTGCCGTCTTCGGCCTCCTATTCTTTCGGCTTTTCTTCGGAATTTTTTTCTTTGATTTGTCTGCATCACTTGCCTACACGCATATAAGATAAAATGACATTTCTTCACCAATATTAATATATTGTTACTTACAATTTTTTTTTTTTTGCATTTTTAAAAATTTTAATCCATTTTTCAAATGTTGATTAATGTTCTGTGTTTAGGGATATTTATTTAAACATATTTTATAAAAATTAAATTTTATTAACTATGGCAGAAATCTAATATTTAATAGTACTTTAAATAGTATTTCTATCTCAAATTTTTTATTGGTGGTGATATTTATGTACTATTATATTTTAAATTTATCATTGATATTTTTGTTGGTAAAAAATGGAATTTTCTTATAAATTTTATTTTACTCTTCAAAATATTGTTAATCTCTTACATTACTCAATGGAAATTTAAATTACTTATCAAGAAAATTGTAATGTGCATAATCTATTATTCATTACTAATGGCAAAACTCCAAGAGTTTGTGATGTGTGATTGTTGTAAGGATCTTTATTTTTCATTATCATTATTATTATTGTTATAAAAGATTAGGCTAATTTAAAGAGGGTGCTGTTATGTGCACATCACTTTTGGCTATGTGCACACCAAACTCTTAAAATAAAGGACGATGTTACGTGCACACCACTTTTGGCTATGTGCACACCAAGTTCTTAAAATAAACAATACCACTACTTTTTTTCAATCTCACTCATATTAAACCTAAGCGCACACCCCGCTCCTGTTTTTTATTTTGTTTGTTTTTTATTTGTTTAAATGTAAAAAGGAAAAAAAATCTTTTGTATTTAAAGTAACAAAAAAAATAAAACTTTATTTTGGTGTTTATTGGCTTGCAAATTAAATTTATGGTGTTTACTTGACATTTTAGCCTGCAAATAAAATTTATAATGCACACATATCAATGATGTGCGCATAGTCAAAAGTGGTGTGCACGTAACAACGCCCTTTAAAAAAGATCTACATAAAAAAATATATATAATTTTTAGTTTGAAGTTCACCAAGCGAGAGGGCGAATTAGAGCCTTTCTCGGAGTCGTCTCCCGAGCCAGCGCCGTTTGACTTAGAATCAGAGTTTGCGCCAGAGTTATTATGACTCCCTAGCTTCTCTTCTCCTTCGTAGCCGAAACCTTCGTCTTCGTTTTCCTCATCATCTTCGTCGTCTTTTCCTTCCTCATCATCTCCTATGTTGAGACCTGAGCTAACCTTCTCTTCAATTTTCCCCTTAATTTGGTTTAATGCCTCAGAAATGTTTACCTCAGAGGCAGATCCCTCTCGTGCCTGAACCATAAATAGAATATATCATTAGAAAATGATAATTTTAATTTTTCTTTTGTTTATAATAGAAAAAATTACTACTATTTTTTGAATTATTTGAAGGTGTTTGTGGAGCTTAAATTCACTAGTGAGCTAGCTTTCGTTTGGAGGGACTTATTTTCACTGCTCAAACAGTTACAACCGTATGAATCGGATCTTGTCGTAACTGTTTGACCAGTGAAAATAAGTCCCCCAAACAAAACCCTAGGTACATGATTTTTTATTTAATTTCTATCATTTTTCAAGAAGTATCTTCTAATTTACCAAATTATGAGTGATTCATTGAATCAATATAATCTAAAAATTAATGCAAGTTTTTATTTATTTTTCACAAAGATAAAACACATGTAGCACCACTATAGATTATATTAAAGATACCTAGTCTTGTTATAGTTTTAGAAACATAAGTATTGAACAATTAAATCATTTTTAACATTAAATTTCAAAAAAATATAGAAATTTTATGTTACCTTAAAATTACGATTTTGCACTTTGTTGACAAAAAAATTTGTAGGTTGCAGTGATGGATTCAGGAAATTGATAATAAGTGGACATAGTTTTTTTAAATGAAATAGCACAAATATTTGTTAAATCTTTTTAAATTGAAGAAGAAATTTTTTTTTTCAGAAAATACTTGAAGTATCACTGTAATGTGGATCGAACATCAAACAGTGAGCAGAACACTCTTAGATGAACTCTGAAATTAGAAAAAAATTGAAATAATTTGCAAAATATAATAGATCAAACGATGCAAGACATTAACTCAAACAGTCGAGTGTACGGTATTTATTTCCTATGTCCGCCTCTCGCTATAAGAATGTGTCATTAGTTCTAGAAATTTTAACAAGTGGGTCAGACATTAACTTCCTCCAACAAAATAAATTGAACTCTTTCATATTATCGAACCTGTTTTTAATTTTCTCATCTGACCACCGTTTTTGTTGTTTTTTGTGATGCTCCAACCGGACCGGTCCAGTTGGACCGGTTCGGTTACTGTTCTCCTTATATACCTACAGGTGAAACCCCGATTTCTATTTTCTAACCTAAATCCATCGGGAGAAAAACTAAGAGCGGACGGCGGCATCAAGGCGGAGGCGGCATCGCGATCGGGAGAGGCGACGGCTGGGAATCCCGATCGAGCAGCGATTGAGCGTGGGCACAGGGCTTCTCTTCTCCGGCGACATCTAGGAGGAAGAGGTGCGGCGGCGTCGGTGGTTCTCCTGGCGGCGGCACCAACCTAGCAGCGGCGGGCGAAGGAGGAGCGGCGGCTTCGGGAGCTGCGATCGATTCGGGGGTTTCTTCTCCGGCCAAGATCGAGCGACGGCGGGCTCTTCTTCTCCGGCGACAGCGGCGCAGTGGCAAGCCCGATCTAGGGCTACGTAGGTCCGACGATCCTTGGGATCCGGCGGTGGCAAGATCAGGCAGGGGCGTTTCTTCTCCGGCGACGATCAGCGGGCATAGGGCCGATCTTGGGCCGGCTCTTCTTCTCCGGCGGGCATAGGGCCCAATCTTGGGCCAGCGGGCTTCTTCTCAGGCAGCAGCGGCGGCTTCTCCGGCATTCTTGGGCCGGCGGTTCTTCTCAGGCAGCAGCGGCGGCAGATCTTGCAGGCGAGCGGTGGTTGACGGAGGTGGCGGAAGATTGATCGGAGTTCCGATCTAGTGCACGGCAGCGGCATCGGCTCCATCTCCGGTGAAGGAGAGGGGAGATCCACGGCAGCAGCGGGTGCAGGTTTCCATCTCCGGCGGCTCCGGCGATCCAGCGGCGGCGGCAACTTCGGCGGTGAAAGAAGGCATAAGGCTGCGGTTCCTTCATCTTGAAGAGGGCAGCGGCTTTCTTGGCCGGAGAGCAGCGACGCGTGGCAGTGGCAAGATCAGTTTCAGATCCAGGCTGCGGATAGGGGAGTTTTCTTTGTTCTCCTGTTGTTCTTTATTTCATATTTTAGGTTAGTGTCGATCCGTTTGAGGATCGTTGAGTGCCTGTGTTGTAATCGGATTTTGTTTTCGATTAGTGGATCCGGCGCGCTCTCCCCGTGGATGTAGGAGCTTAACTCCGAACCACGTATATCTCTTGTCGTCTGTGTGTTTTTTCTGTGTTTTGGAAACTCGAACTGTGTTTGGTGCGCGCCATTATTTGCTCAAAGCTTCCGTTGCTATTGTCCGCGACGAGTTCCGTACTCGCGGGCAGGTGCCATTTGCACAACAATTGGTATCAGAGCCAGGTTCGACCTTCGGACTAGTGAGCAAATTCAATGGCGGCCAAATTCGAGGTTCCAAAATACGATGGGCGGATCGATTTCGGTCTTTGGCAAAAGCGCATAAAGGCCGTACTCGTTCAGCAGGGTCTTCACAAGGCACTCCATGGAAAGGAGAAGGCTAAGGTGAAAGACGACGACGAGTGGGATGAGCTGGACCTCAAGGCCATCAGCACCATACAGCTGTGTTTGGCAGACGAGGTCATGTACAACGTTATCAAGGCGGAAACTACGGTGGACTTGTGGAGGAAGCTCGAGGAGCTCTACATGTCCAGGTCGCTCACGAACAAGCTGTACGTGAAGAAGCAGTTGTACAGCTTGAGGATGTCCGAGGGAACGCAGTTGTTGGACCATATGAATGTGTTCAACAAGCTGGTATCCCAGTTGCGGAGTATGGATGTGAAGGTCGAGGAGGAAGATCAGGCTCTTCTCCTCTTGTCCTCACTCCCGAGGTCGTTCGATCATTTAGTTACCACCATGTTGTATGGAAAGGATACCCTTAAGATGGAGGAAGTGGTGACGATGCTTCTCTCTAATGAGAAGAGGAGCAGTTCCGGATCGAGTGCGAGCGAGGGTCTGCTCGTGAAGAGCAGAGACCCATCCCGAGGGAGATCGAGAGGGGGAGGCAAGGAGGATGATCGACCTAGGTCCAAGAGTAGATGTTACTACTGCAAGGAGGAGGGGCATTGGAAGGCCAACTGCCCAGTGAGGAAACTCAAGGGCAAAGAATCTGTGCCTCAGCAGGCTGCAGTGGCATCCGAGTGCGTGAGCGATGATGATGTTCTACACGTTTCACAAAGCCGCGACGTGGTAGTCGGGACCACAGATTCCTGGATCATGGATACAGGATGTTCGTTCCACATGTGCCCGAACATTGAATGGTTCTCCAGTATTAGGCACTGTGGAGGTGGTCGTGTTCGGATGGGGAATCAGTCAGAGTGCGAGATTTCTGGAGTCGGGAGCATCAGAATTAGGATGTTCGATGGAGTGGTTAGGACCCTCACCGACGTTCGGTATGTGCCCGAGTTGAGGAAGAGCTTGCTTTCTTTAGGCACTCTGGAGGCTGCCGGGTATTCTTATACCAGTAGCAGCGGGTATTTGGAGGTCATGCGAGGCGCGCAGACAGTCTTGAGAGGAGAGCGTTCAGGATCGCTCTATAGACTGATTGGCACCACGATTGCCTGGGGAGATGCGAGGAGAGAGGTCACACCGTCTCTCGAGCTACAGGATACGGTAGCGCATGCATTTCAGGCGATCTCCTCAGATCGCGATTCCTTCGATAGAGCTTTAGAGAGCAGAGACCGTTCTCAGCAAAACGCTAGGAAGGACCAGCGGAGGAGCGGGGCAGGATTCGTGGCAAGGGCGTGTGCGCGGAGAGAGGACCTTGGCGGAGGTAGAATCTTCGCAGCCGTAGAGGAGACGGGTAGAGAGTCATCTCAGGAGTACCCAGACACCGCGAGAGGAGCCATCAGGCTCAGAGGTCTCACCGAGGAACTTAGGATCACTCAGGAGAAGGTGGAGTTGCACAGTGAGAGTTCGAGTGCGATTCGTCTTGCAGTAGACCCGGTCTATCGTGCAAGGACGAAGCACGTCGACGTGCGTCACCGGGAGTTGAGGGAGTTCGCTCGAGGTGGAGGCGTGATGTTGCGGGAGATTCCTACGGAGGAATGCGTTGCGAGCGTGCGGGAGAAATCAGTGAGGCGAGTCAAGTTTGACTTGACTCAGACTGCTGCACGTTGATCGTGCCGGCCCCAGGGAGAGGGGGCTTGTAGTCGCCAGTAGGGGTCTGTGTGTTTTAGGCGGTATTCGTGTTCGTGGAGCATCAAGGTGGAGATTGTTGTTTTTTGTGATGCTCCAACCGGACCGGTCCAGTTGGACCGGTTCGGTTACTGTTCTCCTTATATACCTACAGGTGAAACCCCGATTTCTATTTTCTAACCTAAATCCATCGGGAGAAAAACTAAGAGCGGACGGCGGCATCAAGGCGGAGGCGGCATCACGATCGGGAGAGGCGACGGCTGGGAATCCCGATCGAGCAGCGATTGAGCGTGGGCACAGGGCTTCTCTTCTCCGGCGACATCTAGGAGGAAGAGGTGCGGCGGCGTCGGTGGTTCTCCTGGCGGCGGCACCAACCTAGCAGCGGCGGGCGAAGGAGGAGCGGCGGCTTCGGGAGCTGCGATCGATTCGGGGGTTTCTTCTCCGGCCAAGATCGAGCGACGGCGGGCTCTTCTTCTCCGGCGACAGCGGCGCAGTGGCAAGCCCGATCTAGGGCTACGTAGGTCCGGCGATCCTTGGGATCCGGCGGTGGCAAGATCAGGCAGGGGCGTTTCTTCTCCGGCGACGATCAGCGGGCATAGGGCCGATCTTGGGCCGGCTCTTCTTCTCCGGCGGGCATAGGGCCCAATCTTGGGCCAGCGGGCTTCTTCTCAGGCAGCAGCGGCGGCTTCTCCGGCATTCTTGGGCCGGCGGTTCTTCTCAGGCAGCAGCGGCGGCAGATCTTGCAGGCGAGCGGTGGTTGACGGAGGTGGCGGAAGATTGATCGGAGTTCCGATCTAGTGCACGGCAGCGGCATCGGCTCCATCTCCGGTGAAGGAGAGGGGAGATCCACGGCAGCAGCGGGTGCAGGTTTCCATCTCCGGCGGCTCCGGCGATCCAGCGGCGGCGGCAACTTCGGCGGTGAAAGAAGGCATAAGGCTGCGGTTCCTTCATCTTGAAGAGGGCAGCGGCTTTCTTGGCCGGAGAGCAGCGACGCGTGGCAGTGGCAAGATCAGTTTCAGATCCAGGCTGCGGATAGGGGAGTTTTCTTTGTTCTCCTGTTGTTCTTTATTTCATATTTTAGGTTAGTGTCGATCCGTTTGAGGATCGTTGAGTGCCTGTGTTGTAATCGGATTTTGTTTTCGATTAGTGGATCCGGCGCGCTCTCCCCGTGGATGTAGGAGCTTAACTCCGAACCACGTATATCTCTTGTCGTCTGTGTGTTTTTTCTGTGTTTTGGAAACTCGAACTGTGTTTGGTGCGCGCCATTATTTGCTCAAAGCTTCCGTTGCTATTGTCCGCGACGAGTTCCGTACTCGCGGGCAGGTGCCATTTGCACAACACGTTTTTGACGTATAAGTAGTCAAAATTTATTGTTACGATGAGATAAATCTAAATCCACTAACTATTTTGAAAAATAATGAGGGGGGGGGGGGGGGGAGGGCAGTGTCCCTCGGGCCCCCTCAGGATCTTCCCTTGGAAGTAGGCTTAACCCACGCAGACAAAGCTAGAGAAGAATTGTCGGCCATCCGCTCGCATGATCAAACGGTTCATAAAATTTAAATATGGTTTTTTTTCTTTTTTAGTAAATATGATCGGATTTAGTGAGCCGTCGGATCGTTACCACGGTTTTTTCCTACCTTCTTCTAGGTAGGTGGGGTTACTCCTATCAGATTTGAACTCAATATGTATACATTTTCCAACTTAAAAAATCAATAATATTAACATATATTTTTCTTATTAAAACAGTTTCTAAAATGAAATAATAAAAGTTATTTTTAAAAAAATATGCATGCATTTTTCAACTTAAAAAACCAATAATATTAACATATATTTTTCATATTAAAACCGTTTCTAAAATGAAATGCTAAAAGTTATTTTTTTAAAAAAACTCAAATTTCTGGTAACAATTATAGTATTATACCGTTGAAGTAGCAAGGCGCTGCTTCTCATCTCCGGCGTCCACCTCAGCATCTGCCTTCTTCACCTCCTCCCAGCCGGCAATTTCAGCAGCCATGGCCATAGATAAATAATGAATTCGCGAAGCCTCTACACTTTATATTTCTGTGAGCTAATTAATTCCTTCTCCGGCCATGGCTATTTGTAGACGCCGGTGGCCGGAGAAAATTCCCCTTTTTAGCAAACGCCGAAGCCAATAAGTGGACGGTGAAGTTATTATTAAAGTCGGAAACAACGTGTTAATTGGATCTACGAGGCTCCGGCGGGCGTTGGATTCCGGCGCTATGATTGTGAGGAATGCCGGCCCTCTTTATTCCGTCCGACTAGGAGGTAATCATTACTCATCAGTGGGTTTTGGGCGGACTCGGTGGAGTAAAGTGCACCCATGTATTTTACGGTAATGTACGAGTATCCAACGACCCGCATGGATGCCTGTAACGACCTGGCCCGCTAGGAGCACAGCGCCGCCCGGCTTACCACGCAGCCCAGGAAGGCAACCTGGCACCACGGGTGGTACAACCGAAATCTACAAGGCTTGCACGCCGTACACCCCAACCAAATCTTCGCGCCTGTTTCTCAGCATGGGTAGGTTGTTGCCACGGGGTTTCGAACCCGCAACCTTGATAAGACCCTCCTGCAAACAGGGCTCATCACCGGCTGAGCTGCTCAGCTGGTGATGAGCCCTGTTTGCAGGAGGGTCTTATCAAGGTTGCGAGTTCGAAATGTAACGCCCCGAATTTTGTGTGCGAGTCGGTCGCGGAAAAAGAGTTTTTGGTGCCTGTAGGGGTACACAGCCTAGGACACGGGCGTGTCCAAGGCCGTGTCTGGCTGGTGATTTTTGGCTGTTTTCAACCCGAGAAGGACACGGCCAGAAACACGGCCGGATGACACGGGCGTGTCATCCGACACGGGCGTGTGCCAACCCGTGTCCAGACCCGTGTCCTGAGGGGTCGTGTCCGTTGCCGTGGCGGTTATGCGTGACACGCCCACGAACACGGGCGTGTCGAGGAACCCGACACGGGCGTGTCAGGTCAGACACGGGCGTGTCTTGGCCCGTGTGCATTTCTCAGTTCGACGATCGTGCCTGGATCGAGGCACACGGCCTTGGACACGGCCGTGTGCCAAGCCGTGTGCGGCCCAGGTCTGGGGAATTTTGTGCAGATCCGAGCCGTTCATTTTCTTTAATTAGGATCCAATGACCCAGATGAGATCCTGCTCTGTTAAGGCCGGGAATAGGGAGTTATTCCCTCATTTTTCTCTCCAAAGTTCTCCCCTTCCAAAGTGAGAGAGGAGAGGAAGAAGAAGGAGGTTTCCGGCCGCCGGCGGAGCATCGGAGCACCGTTTCGAAATCGGAGAGCGGATCCGTGGAGGGAAGGTCATTGCGAAGAGTTCTAACCGCGTAGTTTTTCCATGGCGCCAAAACGGACTACAAGGGTAACGATTCTCAACTCGAGCGCTTGAATCTCTTTCTTTTTGCATAGGGAATCCCGCTCCCGCGAGTATGCGGTGAGTGCGTGGTGTTCCTTGGGGTTGACGGGAATAGTCCCCCTTGTGTTGCATGTAGAGCCCGGAATCGTAAGTACGGGCATAGGCATTGTGTGTGAAGCCTACCCGGACGTGTTTTGTCTGGATCGGTGATGTTGCATTTGATATGGTTTTGCCGAAGAAGACTCCGTGCTTTGGGTTTTTCGGGTTTCTACGCGGTAGATTGCAGCAGGGATCCTTGGAGGTTAGCTTCAAGGCGCACCCGGAAAACTGAGCGGAAACGTGTTCTGCTAACTTGGCGGTCTGGGAACCGGCCTTGATCATAACTGGGTTATGAGATTGTTTTGGAAAATTTGGGATCCGAGAGAAGCTTGGCCCGCGCAAAGTTCCTTAAATTGGACATGCGGCGTGAGCAACGGGCAAGTGGAATTGGACCTAGGCTATGTGATTCGGTGCGAGAGACCCGAAGACGGGGACTGGCCGTTGGCATAGTCGGAGCCTTAGACGGTGGTCAGAAAGGCTAAATGCTCACATGTTGTTGCCATCCTAGGGATGGTGGTGAATGCACTGATTTGTTAGGGTTCACCATGAATGTGCCCTGAGTGCACGGGGTGTTTGGCCGTGCGAGCCTACGCCTGTGGCGAATTATAATTGCGATATATATATTGTTGGGCTAATGTTTTGCAGGGAAAGAGCACCGCCGTCCCGAGTAAGGGGCGGGGTCGTTATAATTTGGTCGGCTTTTAGCTGACCGTTGCTTTATTTGCCACCGTGCGGTGGTATGTGCTTGCAGGTGCTGCGGAGCCGAGCGCCAAATAGCGGGCTGGAGCCCATGTTGCTGTGCTGGCCCTAGAAGGCCGTAGAATAGCTGTTTTTATATATTTCATGTGTGGCCGGCCTGCGAGCCGATGTATGTAAAACACTATTTATGAAGTGAACATTTGTAAGGCCATAAGGCCATGTACCCGTTTCTATGTATTTGAGTTTTCATTCCTATTGTTGTAGCTGTGGGCATTCATATTGATGAATTTAATTTTGGGTTCTTTCAACTTTAAAATCTTCCGCTAGAATGCTCTGTGATTAGGACGAGTAGTCTTAATTAGATGGTTTGATTTATTCATTTAGTAATCCTTCCGACTGTCTGTGGTATATGGCGTCGGGTTCCAGCTGGACCTTCTGTTATATGCCATGCGACGGATGGGGGTGTTACAATTGGCTAATGTTTTGCAGGGAAAGAGCACCGCCGTCCCGAGTAAGGGGCGGGGTCGTTATAATTTGGTCGGCTTTTAGCTGACCGTTGCTTTATTTGCCACCGTGCGGTGGTATGTGCTTGCAGGTGCTGCGGAGCCGAGCGCCAAATAGCGGGCTGGAGCCCATGTTGCTGTGCTGGCCCTAGAAGGCCGTAGAATAGCTGTTTTTATATATTTCATGTGTGGCCGGCCTGCGAGCTGATGTATGTAAAACACTATTTATGAAGTGAACATTTGTAAGGCCATAAGGCCATGTACCCGTTTCTATGTATTTGAGTTTTCATTCCTATTGTTGTAGCTGTGGGCATTCATATTGATGGATTTAATTTTGGGTTCTTTCAACTTTAAAATCTTCCACTAGAATGCTCTGTGATTAGGACGAGTAGTCTTAATTAGATGGTTTGATTTATTCATTTAGTAACCCTTCCGACTGTCTGTGGTATATGACGTCGGGTTCCAGCTGGACCTTCTGTTATATGCCATGCGACGGATGGGGGTGTTACAATTTGGTATCAGACTTCTGGTTACGGTCATGCTTAAATGAATTCGTGGGCGAATTCTTTTAAGGGGTGGTGAGCACATGTGTGCGTCATCGTTATAACATTAAAAAGAACCCATGAATGTCCACTTAGGAATGAAAATACACTTGTTTTGTGGAACCTGAGTGTTCCAATGATTGCTTTTAGCAATTTGTTTGTCGCCTAATCGTGTGTCTTTGCTTTTATAGGCAGCTAGGAGCGGTGCTGGTCAGTCAGAGCGTCAGCAATCAGCGGAAAGTAGTGCACCAAGGGACGTGCCTGCTACACCTCCTTCAGCGGAAACCATCAGGATGGTGGCTGAAGCCGTGTTCGCAATGATAAATGCCCAACCTGCAGGGCAAATGCATCGCGCACCTCCTGCGGATGAGCAAGAACCGGTTAGGGCGGCAGAGCCGAGAGTGGTGGAACGCGCAGCAGTTGAGTTAGTAGAGCCGAGGAGAACTACGGAGCGGCAGCTAAAGCACGTGATGGGCTTTAATCCTCCGAGGTTTAATGGGATTGGAACGCCAACTCAAGCTGAGGACTGGCTCTCTTCCATAAAGAGGGTGTTGACGGCCACAATGACTGAGGAGTGGCAGAAGACCACCATAGCGACTTTTCTTTTGGAAGGTGAGGCGAGACTGTGGTGGGACGAGTTGGAGTTTCATCTTCTAGTGGGAAGGCAACTTGCGGATGTGCCGATGGAAGAATTTTCAAGATTGTTCCTGGCCAGATTTATACCTTCTGCTCAGAAGTTGGAGATGGAGAATCAATTTCTTGGGTTGACTCAGGGATCCAGAAGTGTGGACGAATATCTGCAGGAGTTCACACGGTTGGGTCGTTATGCTGGTGCTATGTTTTCTGAAGAAGAGAGGAAGACCAACCGATTCTATGAGGGTCTTCGTGGCGATTTACAGTTACTCCTTGCTGGGCCTAAGGCGCAGGGCTTCCTAGCCTTGGTCAATTCGGCCCGATCGTTGGAAAAGGTTGCGAAGAAAGTTCAAGAGAAGAGGGACCCAGGAGAAAGGAAGACCGAGTTCAAGGTGCCAAGTCACAAGACAGGTTTCCGCAGATGGAACAAGAAGCGGAGGACTTCAAACTCAGCCCCTTCGGCTGATGCATCGGGGGCAACTACAAGTCGAGTCCCCGGAGCTTGCTACAACTGCGGGAAGACGGGGCATTTTGCTCGGGAGTGTTGGAGCGGACTGTTGGAACATGGTTTCACACTCCTTAGGTTTGAGAATATCAACTCCCTGCTTGTATTTGATGAGATTGGTTGTGTGATAGAGTGTGCAGGCTGATAGGTGAAAGGAAAGGAGAAGAGCTTCAAAAGGTTACTACCGCCCGACGACAACCTTATCGCAGCGCGGTAACCATCTCGATCGACGCATATCGGTTCGATGGTCGACAGCCCATTTATCAGCTAAGGAAGGATCGTCGACAATCAAAAGCTACCGCCCGGCGACAGGACGCTACCGCCGGCGGTATCCGGTCGACGTGCATCGAGGGGACGATCGTCGACGATGGTACCTACCGCTCAGGCGATAGTCTTATCGCAGGCGGTAGAATTATTTGGCGAAATAGCGCTATCGCTCTGACTGGGCGCGGTAACCATTACCGCCCGGCGATAGCTCTCTTGAAACGGCAGTTTCCTTAATGAGCAGTTATAGTTGCCGTTTCGGGAGACGTGTGGAGACAGCTGGCAGGCGTTACGCGCGAACCTACCGCCCGACGATAGAGTTATCGCAGGCGGTAGTCTATTTTCTCCAAGACGTATAAAAAGCAGCGCCGTTTCCTCAAGACCTAAGCCTCCAGAGATTATTGACGAAGTGCTCCAGGAATACTAAGTTCGGCCGTCTTCCTACGTCCGTTCTACTCGTCTTCGTCAAAGAAAAAGCAAGGCTTCTTCCTCCCGTTCGAGATCGAAGAACTCCGGCGATCAAGGCTTCGCATCGTCTACGTCTAGCGACCGGGTGCTTTCCATCGAAGATCACAAGCACCGGCCGTAGATCTATCCGGAGAACTTCTCAAGAGGGAGAACCTAAACTTTAACGAATATATTTTGTAATCTCTTTTTGTATCTTTTTCTTCTTCTATTGTTGTAAGTGGTAAGGGAAATCGACCGGGGAAGGTCGTCGGGATCCGGGTTGGATTCCGTGGAAAATCGTCCCGGGATTTGGGGCGTCTAGATCGGGGATCTAGCGGTGCTCTAAGACCCTTCCTGGTGTGGAGGTGAAGAGCGGCTCTAAGACCTTTCGGGGAGAAAGTGAGAGAGCCAACCGGTCCGGGTTTTGGGTCGGTATAAAAAACCCAAAGTTTTCTTCTCTTCGTCTTTGATCTTCGACGTCATGAAGATCGTACTGTAAAACATTCATCTTGTACTTGTATGAAATTGATTGTTATTGAATTTAATACTTGTGTTTAAAATCTTCACTTGTGGTGTGGTTTACGTTAAGATTCCGTTTATTCAAGCGAAATTTATAAAACCTTATTCACCCCCCCCCCCTCTAAGGTTGGCCTCCGGATCCAACAAGTGGTATCAGAGCCAGGTTACTTCGAATAGGCTTAACCACCTGAAGTAAGATGGCCAACCCAGTGCATGCTTTCACTGAGGGACAAGGTGTGAGTCGTCCTCCACTCTTTATGGGTAGTGACTATAGTCACTGGAGGACAAGGATGAAAATCTTTCTGATGACGCAAAGCATGGACGTATGGGCCATGATAGAGACTAAGTACACCACACCCACTACCACGGTTGGAGAAGTCATTTTTGAAAAACCACGCGATAAGTGGGATGATGCGGACAAGCTTAGGTGTACTAATAACGCCAAGGCTATGAACTCTCTATTTTGTGCGTTAGATAAGACGGAATTTAATAGAATATGTAACTGCGAAACTGCCTTTGATATTTGGCGACTTCTTGAACTTACTCATGAGGGTACCTCGCAGGTGAAAGAATCAAAGCTGTTTCGGCTTGAATCCGAGTATGAACAGTTCCGGATGGAGATCGATGAAGATGTCGACAGCATGTACACAAGGTTCACCAAGATCGTCAACGCATCAAGATCTCTTGGAAAGAACTTTCCAAATGGTGATCTAGTGAGGAAGATACTGCGATCTCTACCTCCCCGCTTCAACCCCAAGGTGACTGCTATCGCTGAATCTCATGAAATCAGCGCCTTGGAGATTGAGAGTCTTATCGGAAACCTGAAGACTCATGAAGTGGAACTGAAGATACAAGCCGAGGAATATCCCAAGGAAATGAAGAAAAAGGGATTGGCTTTGAAGGCTTCAAAAGCTGGGAAAACATCTGATTTCTCTGAAGAAGATGAAGAGGAAAGTCTCTATGTAAGGGAATTCAAAAAATTCATGAAGAACCCCAGAAAACAAGGGAAGTTCAAACGGTTTCTGAAGAAGGGAGTTGAAGAGGGTAGGAAGTGGAACAAGTCGGTAAAGGAGACCGATAGCGATGATGAAAAGTATCAGCCTGAATGCTTTCATTGTCACAAGCTGGGACATCTAAAAAGAGACTGTCCAAGACTCCAGAAGGAAGAGAAAGGAAAGGACAACAAGTATAAAGGGAAGAAGAAAGTACTGAAGGCTCTGACCTGGGATGAGGATGGATCAGAAGATTCGAGTAGCACCGACTCGGGAAGTGACAACGAAGCAAATCTGTGCCTCATGGGAAAAAGTCAAGAGGAATCTGAATCTGATGCTGAGTCCAGTGTCCAAAGCGACACTGAGGTAACTCCTCCTACTTACTCTGAATTACTTGAGATTTATGATCGTGTAGTTGGTAGGTTAGAAGAAGTAACATCTAAGAAAAATTCCTTAAGAGCTGAAAATAAACGTCTAAACAAGAGTTTAGAAAAGCTGAAGAAAGAAGTAATTAAAATTGGGAAAGAGAAGGTGGAATGCCTTGAATGTCCTCACTTGGTAGCATCCATCGAGGAGGGTAAAGCAAGTCTCTCCAAGACATCCTTGAGACTAGTATCTCTCAAAAATGAGAAGAATGTCTTGGAGAAGAAGCTTCATATCTCCCTTGCTAAAGTTGAGGAAGGAAAGAAACAGTTTGCTAATCGATGTGGGATGTTAGTAACTGAGAACACCGCTCTAAAAGCGAGGATCCATGATCTCAACTGTGCGGTTCAAAAATTTGGTGTTGGCCAAAAATCTCTAAACATGCTATTGGGCGCACAGTGTCATGGGTCAGGAAAGTTTGGCATCGGCTATGTAAGTCCATCATCACCATTGGAGGACTATAGCACTCTGTCCACGCCTAAGTCAACAAATAAGATCAAAAATCTGAATACATTATCTCCTTCATCTAGCAAGAGATCGAGTGAGGTGATGAAAGTCATTTCCTCAGCTTATGCTCTATGTGCCAACTGTAATAAGTTCGGACATGCTTCAAGCTCTTGCGGGAGGAAAGGTGCTAAACAAAACGCGCAAGTCTGGCTACCAAAGTCTACTACCTATAAAATAGGTGGAACAACTTGGGTAACCAGATCTTTACTCTCATCTCCTTTTTAGGTATGTTGGCAGGCAAGGGACACAAAGAACGTGTGGTACTTGGACTCTGGATGCTCCAAGCACATGACGGGTGATAAAGATAAGTTCCTTAGCCTGGAAAAGAAGAGAGGTGGAGTGGTCACGTTTGGAGATAATGGTAAAGGAAGAATTCTGGGAATCGGCACAATAGGTAACAAGTTTTTCTCTATTTCAAATGTGCTGTTTGTTGATGGTTTAAAACATAACCTTATTTCTGTAAGTCAACTAGGAGATAAAGGTATAGATGTTATTTTTGAATCATCATCGAACACGTGCAAACTCATTGATGCTAAAACCTCTAATGTATTGCTTGTAGCCCATAGAAATCGCAATGTGTACACAGTTAATTTTGATGATTTCTCTTCGTCCAATCTAAAATGCCTAGTAACTAAGAATGAAGAACTAGACCTTTGGCATAGGAGATTAGGACACTCGGGTAGCAAGCTAATTATTAAGTTATCTAGAAAGAAACTTGTTAGAGGAATTCCGTCCCTAAGCGGTAGTTTTAACGTTATGTGTGGGCCTTGTCAAAAGGGAAAATTTGTCAAAAACTCGTTTAAAAGTAAAACAGAGATTTCCACCTCTAGACCGTTAGAACTCTTGCACATGGATTTGTTTGGACCGCTTTCCACATGTAGCCTAGGAGGAAAGCGATATACATTCGTCATCATAGACGACTTTTCTCGTTATTGTTGGACAATATTTCTTGCCAACAAATCTGACACGTTTAGGGAATTCTCTACTTTATGCACGCGTATTCAAAATGAGAAAGAACTAAACATTAAGTGTATCAGATCAGATCACGGTGGAGAGTTTGAGAATGAGGATTTTTCGAAGTTGTGTGAGACTTTAGGGATTAAACACGAATTCTCCGCTCCTCGCACGCCTCAACAGAATGGAGTGGTAGAAAGAAAGAATCGCACACTTCAAGAGCTAGCACGTACGATGCTCGCGGAGTTCAGCTTACCTCGATCGTTTTGGGCCGAAGCGGTCAACACGGCAAGCTACGTGATGAACCGTGTCATGCTTCGCCCACTTCTTAAGCGAACCCCTTACGAGCTCTACTTTGATAGAAAACCCTCCGTCTCGTACTTTAGAGTTTTTGGGTGCCCATGCTATATTCTGAACACTAAGGATCTCTTAGGAAAATTCGACGAAAAATCCGATCTAGGCATATTCTTAGGATATTCTAGCAAAAGTCGAGCCTATAGGATTTATAATAAGAGAACCTTAGTGGTTGAAGAATCGGCTCATGTGCATTTTGATGAGAGTCCACCATCTAGTGAGCCTAGGTTGTCCGAAGAAGAGGTTGAGGAGAGTGTTCCGGTTGAGAGTAACGAGGAGAGTGAGTCGCACGCATATGTGCCTCCTAAGGATCTAACGTTTACGAAACAACATCCTCGTGATCTAGTTATTGGAGAACCATCCCATGGAGTTAGAACTCGATCTGCTTTTCATGAGGCGTTCTCCAACTTATGCTTTCTATCGGATATTGAGCCCAAAAACGTGTCCGAGGCTCTTCAAGATGAATCATGGTTCCTTGCCATGAATGAGGAATTGAGCCAATTCGAGCGTAGCAAAGTTTGGATTCTAGTTGATCGTCCGGACAACCATCCCGTGATTGGTTTAAAGTGGGTGTTCAAGAATAAACTTGATGGTGAGTCTAGGATCACGAGGAATAAAGCTCGGTTGGTAGCACAAGGATATTCACAAATTGAGGGTGTGGATTTTGAGGAGTCTTTTGCACCGGTTGCTCGTCTTGAGTCCATTCGAATGTTTTTGGCATTCGCAAGCCATAAGAAAATAAAGTTGTTTCAAATGGACGTTAAGAGCGCATTTTTAAATGGTTATATAAAAGAAGAAGTGTATGTCGAGCAACCACCCGGTTTCCTAAATGCCGCCCACCCTCATCATGTGTACAGATTAGTAAAGGCCTTGTATGGATTGAAACAAGCACCCCGTGCTTGGTATGATAGGCTAACTACGTTCCTCTTAGATCATGGGTTCAAGATGGGTAGTGCGGACACAACTCTCTTTGTTCAAGCCAAAAATTCGGATCTCGTTATCCTCCAAATTTACGTTGACGATATTATTTTTGGAGCGACTAATGAGAGGTTGGTTGAAGAGATTGTGAGTTTAATGAAATCTGAATTTGAAATGAGCCTTGTGGGAGAACTCAATTATTTTTTAGGATTTCAAATTTCTCAACGACCAGACGGAATTTTCATAAATCAATCCAAATATATAAAAGATATGCTTGTACGTTTTGGTTTTGAGTCTTTAAAACAAGTCAAAACTCCGATGAGTGCGTCCCTTAAATTAGGAAAAGACGAGAGTGGAATCTCTGTGGATCAAACAATGTTTCGGGGCATGATTGGATCTCTGTTATACTTGAGTGCGTCACGGCCCGATATCACGTTTGCGGTAGGTATGTGTGCCCGTTTTCAAGCTGACCCTAGGGAGTCTCACTTTAAAGCGGTAAAACATATTTTTCGCTATCTCCGTGGCACGCAACACCTCGGGTTGTGGTACCCTCACTCGGATGATTTTACCCTTCATGGATATTCTGACTCCGATTATGCCGGTTGCTCTCTTGACCGCAAGAGCACTAGCGGTACTTGTCATTTTTTAGGCCCGGCACTTGTCTCGTGGTCGAGTCGTAAGCAAAACTCGGTGGCTCTTTCGACCGCCGAAGCCGAGTATATCGCCTTAGGAAGTTGCTGTGCACAGGCACTTTGGATGTCGCAAACTTTAGAAGACTTTGGTCTTTCTTTTCGCAACATTACACTTAGGTGCGACAACAAGAGTGCGATAGACTTAACGTATAATCCGGTGCATCACTCTCGGTCCAAACACATAGACGTTCGACATCACTTTATTCGCGACCACATTAAGAAAGAGAATGTGAGTGTCGTCTTTATTGGGACCGATGATCAACTCGCGGACATTCTTACTAAACCGCTTCCGGATGCTCGTTTTTCGCTTCTACGACTCGAACTTGGGATTCTTGATTTATCGTCCTAATTTTTGTTATATTTTTTTCTTGTGTTTGTAGTTTTGTTTTTTTTGGTTTCATGTTTGTTCTGTTCAAAGTTGTAACACCAAAAACAAAAAGAAAAAAAAAAAAACATATGTACAGTTCGTTTTTTTTCCCTGCTCGTGTTGTTTTTGGTTGTTCCCTGGTTGTGGCTAAAATTGTTTTCAAAAATTCAAAAAAAAAACTGACTAGTTGGTTTGGGGCTCATATGATCGAGTCGTGGTATATTTTCAAGTATATACAATGTTTGCTAATCTTTTTGTCAATTTGTACGGCACATTGGTATCCTGTCATGATGAGCGAAGTTAAATTTTTGTCTAGCTATTGAGTGCGAAAATTAATGTGGGTGTACGTTGTCTATGCCTCTAAGTATGTGTGAGGATTTATTTACGATAATGATTACACCTCTCACACACCACTTGATCATGCACTCAACCTGAGATAATAAGCTGACATGCTATAAATCGTGACACTAACTTTAACATATCTGATATATCTTGAACAATCAATGTCATGAAATCAAATTGCGCGTGTCTATGCTAATTAAATTTTTGGGCCAAAACTAGAAAGGCATATGTCCAATGTAAACAAGTTAAAGTGGATCTACCTATGTGGGTAGATTTCGATTGACTTGGGGTCTTGTTCTGCTTTGATTATGTATAAAGTTGATGGCCTAACTCCAAAATAAAATGATGGCCATCACATCCCGCTTACAGACCCCCCAAGCACTACTCATCCCTCCTGATAAGTCTTCATAAGCGTTGTGAGGGTGAGCACCTTGGATTACAAAGTCGTTTTGATCTTGTGCATGGACTACACTTTATGATTTGTGCCCTTGATTTAATTTCTTTATGCCGCACTATGTCATGTGACGTGATTTTTCACTATATCTCTTTGGTGTTAGCATCGTTAGTTTGCTTGATATCAAACATGTCTGCCTGATATCTCTATTGAATGTTTTGTCTCTTGGTGCTACACGTGCACATGTCATTATCTTATTTAAATCTTCCGCGCATAAGAATTGGACCTCAACTACATTCGATGCTTTTCGCACAATACGTACTGGCACATTTTTTTCTCTCATGACGATATTTGTGTTTGCCTATTTTTCTCTCTATTTATCTAAACCCTGCAAACATTCATGTCATACTTGATGTGTGCTATGTCTCGTGCATATAGTCCATTTTCTTCACTCTGATTAGCGTTTGCTCCTGATTTTGACCCTGTTTTACAATTCTCTGATTTCAAGTGCTTTGTAGGTCTATATTACGTTATCTCTCGCCTACAATTTTCATCCTCCTTGGTCGGTTGGCCTCGCCCATTCTTTTGATATTATCAAAGGGGGAGAAGGTATTGGAGGTAGTGTTCATGATAGGGGGAGCGTATTGAGGTGTGTGTGTGCTCATAGATAGGGGGAGCGTCCCACCGATAGGGGGAGTATGTAGCAGGATAGAACAGGATTGAACGGGATCGATATAGGTGTGTATTGCTTATTTGTTCAATATCATTTTACTCTGATACTCTACTTTATACTGTTCTACGTTCATTTTACTCTGATACTCTACTTTATACTGTTCTACGTTGCTACATACATCTATTCTGGCACTCTATCTACTTGATTTTGGTTTATCATGAACGGGATTGATATTATCAAAAGGGGGAGTTTGTTGGAACATGGTTTCACACTCCTTAGGTTTGAGAATATCAACTCCCTGCTTGTATTTGATGAGATTGGTTGTGTGATAGAGTGTGCAGGCTGATAGGTGAAAGGAAAGGAGAAGAGCTTCAAAAGGTTACTACCGCCCGACGACAACCTTATCGCAGCGCGGTAACCATCTCGATCGACGCATATCGGTTCGATGGTCGACAGCCCATTTATCAGCTAAGGAAGGATCGTCGACAATCAAAAGCTACCGCCCGGCGACAGGACGCTACCGCCGGCGGTATCCGGTCGACGTGCATCGAGGGGACGATCGTCGACGATGGTACCTACCGCTCAGGCGATAGTCTTATCGCAGGCGGTAGAATTATTTGGCGAAATAGCGCTATCGCTCTGACTGGGCGCGGTAACCATTACCGCCCGGCGATAGCTCTCTTGAAACGGCAGTTTCCTTAATGAGCAGTTATAGTTGCCGTTTCGGGAGACGTGTGGAGACAGCTGGCAAGCGTTACGCGCGAACCTACCGCCCGGCGATAGAGTTATCGCAGGCGGTAGTCTATTTTCTCCAAGACGTATAAAAAGCAGCGCCGTTTCCTCAAGACCTAAGCCTCCAGAGATTATTGACGAAGTGCTCCAGGAATACTAAGTTCGGCCGTCTTCCTACGTCCGTTCTACTCGTCTTCGTCAAAGAAAAAGCAAGGCTTCTTCCTCCCGTTCGAGATCGAAGAACTCCGGCGATCAAGGCTTCGCATCGTCTACGTCTAGCGACCGGGTGCTTTCCATCGAAGATCACAAGCACCGGCCGTAGATCTATCCGGAGAACTTCTCAAGAGGGAGAACCTAAACTTTAACGAATATATTTTGTAATCTCTTTTTGTATCTTTTTCTTCTTCTATTGTTGTAAGTGGTAAGGGAAATCGACCGGGGAAGGTCGTCGGGATCCGGGTTGGATTCCGTGGAAAATCGTCCCGGGATTTGGGGCGTCTAGATCGGGGATCTAGCGGTGCTCTAAGACCCTTCCTGGTGTGGAGGTGAAGAGCGGCTCTAAGACCTTTCGGGGAGAAAGTGAGAGAGCCAACCGGTCCGGGTTTTGTGTCGGTATAGAAAACCCAAAGTTTTCTTCTCTTCGTCTTTGATCTTCGACGTCATGAAGATCGTACTGTAAAACATTCATCTTGTACTTGTATGAAATTGATTGTTATTGAATTTAATACTTGTGTTTAAAATCTTCACTTGTGGTGTGGTTTACGTTAAGATTCCGTTTATTCAAGCGAAATTTATAAAACCTTATTCACCCCCCCCCCCTCTAAGGTTGGCCTCCGGATCCAACACGGACGTCCAAAGTCCGAGAGGAGACCTGGAGCGACTTATGAGGAGAAAGGGAAGGCGGTGGAGTCAACCGCATCCCATCATGCTCCAGCCCAGCCTAGAGTCTACAACCTTGGTCTACAGGAGGCCATAAAGCAAGCAGACGTAGTGACAGGTATGAGTTAAATTATAGTGGTTTAACTTTTATAGTTGTTACTTTTGTATTTGTTAGCTTACGTTTGTTAGTGCTAGGCTTTGTGTTGATCTTTGGGTTTCCGGCGAGAGCCCTTTTTGATACGGGAGCATCACATTCCTTCTTGTCTGAAAAGTTTATATCGCGCATCGGAGTTCCGTTCTCGATGGCAGAAAACAAGTTGGATGTGTTGTTGCCTAATGGGTGCTCAATGCGTGCGGATAGGATCTGTGTTGTAAAGATTCGGATTGGAGACCGGAAGTTTGATTTGCGGGCGTTGGTTCTACCATTAGTGGAGTTCGATGTAATCTTCGGTATGGATTGGCTCTCGGAGCAGAGTGCATGCATTGATTGCAACCGTAAAGAAGTCAAGTTGGGTCTGGACACTGGTGTAGAGGCTACTTTTGCGGGCATGAAGGGGTCAGGGAAAGTTCTGATATCGGCCCTTCAGGTGTTCAAGGCAGTTCGGTCTGGGCAGAAATGTATGTCACTCTAGTGCAGACTGCGACGCCTAAACCTAGTTTGGGCAACATCCCAGTTATGTCCGAGTATCCTGATGTGTTTCCAGATGATCTCCCAGGAGCCCCTCCTCAGCGGGAGATAGACTTTACTATAGAGCTGGTACCGGGTGCCAAACCGGTGTCACGCTCCCCCTATCGGATAGCCCCAAGAGAAATGGCAGAGTTGAAGGTGCAACTGCAAGAGTTGCTAGAGCAAGGTTATGTGCGTCCAAGTTCGTCGCCTTGGAGCGCACCAGTTCTCTTTGTTAAGAAGAAAGATGGGAGCTTGCGGCTTTGTATCGATTATCGGGAATTGAACAAACTTACGGAGAAGAACAAATATCCAATCCCGAGGATTGACGATCTATTTGATCAGTTGGTTGGGTCAACTGTATATTCGAAGTTAGATTTGAAGTCCGGTTATTATCAGTTGAGGATAAGGGAGAGCGACATTCCAAAGACAGCATTCAGTACGCGGTTTGGGCACTACGAGTTCACGGTTATGCCGTTTGGGTTGACAAATGCGCCATCCGTATTTATGGATCTGATGAATAGGACGTTCAGAGAATATTTGGATCAGTTTGTGATAGTATTCATCGATGATATTCTAGTGTATTCGCGGTGCGAGGAGGATCATTACAAGCATTTACACATGGTGTTGGAGACTTTGAGGAAAAGTCAGTTGTATGCAAAGTTCTCCAAGTGTGAGTTCTGGTTATCCTCGATAGCGTTCCTTGGTCATGTTGTCAGTGGAGAAGGAATAGCTGTGGATCCGGCGAAGATAGTGGCGATACGGGAGTGGCCTACTTTGACTACAGTGGCAGAGGTCCGGAGTTTTCTGGGGCTTGCTGGCTACTACAGGCGCTTCGTAGAGAACTTCTCGCGGATAGCACTACCACTCACGACGTTGACAAGGAAGGATCAGAAGTTTGTGTGGTCTTCGGAGTGCGAACAGGCTTTTGTAGAGTTGAAGAGGCGGTTAACCACGGCGCCTATTTTATGTTCGCCAAGTGGTACCGAAGGGTTCGAGATTTATAGTGATGCTTCGGGCAGTGGTTTGGGCTGTGTTCTGCTACAGCATGGGAGAGTGATAGCTTATGGTTCACGACAATTGAAGGTTCACGAGAGGAATTATCCGGTCCACGACTTAGAGTTAGCGGCCGTGATTTTTGCTCTAAAGCTTTGGAGGCACTATCTGTACGGTGTGAAGGTAGATATTTACACCGATCATAAGAGTTTGAAGTACCTATTGGATCAAAAAGATCTGAACATGAGGCAGAGGAGGTGGATGGAGTTCTTAGGGGACTACACCTTCAAGATACACTATGTGCCTGGGAAGGGAAATGTAGTGGCGGATGCGTTGAGTCGTAAGATTCCCGCACAAGCCAACTGGTTATCAGTGCATGATAAAAGATTGGTCCAAGAGTTGGAGGCATTGGAGATATCTTGCGTTGACAAGCAGTCTAGTGCCGAGGCGAAACTGTTTTGGACAGAGGTGCAGTGTGACCTAGCGGATAGAGTTCGGCGGGCTTTGGTTCAGGATAGCAGCATGAAGCAAATCCTAGATGAAGCTTTGGATGGGTCAAATTCCCAGTTTGCGGTTGTAGATGGGTTGCTAAGGAAGGACAGTCGTCTATGCGTTCCTAGTGCGGATAATATTCGGGAGGAGTTGATGTATGAGGCACATCATACCAAGTACTCAATCCACCCGGGAAGCACTAAGATGTATAGAGACATGAAGAAATTATTCTGGTGGCCGGGTTTGAAGAAGGATGTGGCGCTTTATGTGGCCAAGTGCCGTACTTGTGCATTAGTGAAGGCGGAATGCCAGAAGCCCGGAGGTTTCTTGAAATCACTTCCTATCCCAGAATGGAAGTTTGACGATATATCTATGGATTTTGTGCACGGTTTGCCGAAGTCGCAGAAAGGAAATGACGCCATTTGGGTGGTCGTAGATAGATTGACAAAGGTGTCGCACTTTATCCCAATGAGAAAGGAAGATCCAGTAGAAAGGTTAGCCAAACTCTACGTGGATAATATTGTACGACTGCATGGTGTGCCTCGCAGTATTGTTAGTGATCGTGATGGACGCTTCACGTCAAATGACTGGAGGTTGGTGCATGGTCTGTTGGGTACTAAGCTAAAGTTCAGCACAGCCTTTCACCCGCAGACAGATGGCCAAACCGAGAGAGTCAACAGAACTATGGAGGACATGCTTCGCATGTGCGTCCTAGATTTCGGGAAGCATTGGGAGGATCACCTGTACATGGTGGAGTTTGCGTACAACAATAGCTTTCAGGCAAGCATTGGAATGGCGCCTTTCGAAGCTTTGTATGGGAGGAAGTGCCGTACGCCGTTGTCTTGGTTGGAGGCAGGCGAATCAAAGTTGTATAAACGTCAAGCGGTGGAAGATGCCACTTCAATGATACGGACAATTCAGGAAAGGCTGAAGATTGCTCAGGATAGACAGTCAAAGTACTACAATGCCAAACATAGAAATGTGGAGTTCAACGTTGGCGACATGGTATATTTAAAAATCAAGCCGTTCAAGGGTGTATCGCGGGTTTGACGCTTGAAGAAGCTGAGTCCGAGATACCTTGGACCATTTGAAATCCTGGAGCGTGTTGGCGAGGCAGCGTATAGATTAAAGCTGTCGACGGAGTTGAGTGGGCTGCATGACGTATTCCACGTATCGGTGTTGCGTAAGGCAGTTCAAGAGGCTTCGCAGATCATTGCAGACGATCAAGTACCGGTTGATTATGAGTTAACAACAAGGGTCAGACCAGTACGAATTGAAGATGTTGCAGTCAAACGACTCCGCAACAAGGAGGTCAGAATGGTTAAAGTCCGTTGGGATAATTGCGGACGTGAGGAACTTTCTTGGGAGCGAGAGCAAGCTATGTTGGAGGAATACCCCGAGTTATTCCACTCAGGTATCATTTAACTTTTGTGTACCTTTGTTTAATTTCGGGACGAAATTCCTTAAGCGGGGGAGATTTGTAACGCCCCGAATTTTGTGTGCGAGTCGGTCGCGGAAAAAGAGTTTTTGGTGCCTGTAGGGGTACACGGCCTAGGACACGGGCGTGTCCAAGGCCGTGTCTGGCTGGTGATTTTTGGCCGTTTTCAACCCGAGAAGGACACGGCCAGAAACACGGCCGGATGACACGGGCGTGTCATCCGACACGGGCGTGTGCCAACCCGTGTCCAGACCCGTGTCCTGAGGGGTCGTGTCCGTTGCCGTGGCGGTTATGCGTGACACGCCCACGAACACGGGCGTGTCGAGGAACCCGACACGGGCGTGTCAGGTCAGACACGGGCGTGTCTTGGCCCGTGTGCATTTCTCAGTTCGACGATCGTGCCTGGATCGAGGCACACGGCCTTGGACACGGCCGTGTGCCAAGCCGTGTGCGGCCCAGGTCTGGGGAATTTTGTGCAGATCCGAGCCGTTCATTTTCTTTAATTAGGATCCAATGGCCCAGATGAGATCCTGCTCTGTTAAGGCCGGGAATAGGGAGTTATTCCCTCATTTTTCTCTCCAAAGTTCTCCCCTTCCAAAGTGAGAGAGGAGAGGAAGAAGAAGGAGGTTTCCGGCCGCCGGCGGAGCATCGGAGCACCGTTTCGAAATCGGAGAGCGGATCCGTGGAGGGAAGGTCATTGCGAAGAGTTCTAACCGCGTAGTTTTTCCATGGCGCCAAAACGGACTACAAGGGTAACGATTCTCAACTCGAGCGCTTGAATCTCTTTCTTTCTGCATAGGGAATCCCGCTCCCGCGAGTATGCGGTGAGTGCGTGGTGTTCCTTGGGGTTGACGGGAATAGTCCCCCTTGTGTTGCATGTAGAGCCCGGAATCGTAAGTACGGGCATAGGCATTGTGTGTGAAGCCTACCCAGACGTGTTTTGTCTGGATCGGTGATGTTGCATTTGATATGGTTTTGCCGGAGAAGACTCCGTGCTTTGGGTTTTTCGGGTTTCTACGCGGTAGATTGCAGCAGGGATCCTTGGAGGTTAGCTTCAAGGCACACCCGGAAAACTGAGCGGAAACGTGTTCTGCTAACTTGGCGGTCTGGGAACCGGCCTTGATCATAACTGGGTTATGAG
The DNA here is from genome assembly GCA_039583875.1 of Platanthera guangdongensis. Classification (NCBI taxonomy): domain Eukaryota; kingdom Viridiplantae; phylum Streptophyta; class Magnoliopsida; order Asparagales; family Orchidaceae; genus Platanthera; species Platanthera guangdongensis. The sequence continues at coordinate 264,801,016 of CM077151.1, read as the reverse complement.
ATTGTTTTGGAAAATTTGGGATCCGAGAGAAGCTTGGCCCGCGCAAAGTTCCTTAAATTGGACATGCGACGTGAGCAACGGGCAAGTGGAATTGGACCTAGGCTATGTGGTTCGGTGCGAGAGACCCGAAGACGGGGACTGGCCGTTGGCATAGTCGGAGCCTTAGACGGTGGTCAGAAAGGCTAAATGCTCACATGTTGTTGCCATCCTAGGGATGGTGGTGAATGCACTGATTTGTCAGGGTTCACCATGAATGTGCCCTGAGTGCACGGGGTGTTTGGCCGTGCGAGCCTACGCCTGTGGCGAATTATAATTGCGATATATATATTGTTGGGCTAATGTTTTGCAGGGAAAGAGCACCGCCGTCCCGAGTAAGGGGCGGGGTCGTTATAATTTGGTCGGCTTTTAGCTGACCGTTGCTTTATTTGCCACCGTGCGGTGGTATGTGCTTGCAGGTGCTGCGGAGCCGAGCGCCAAATAGCGGGCTGGAGCCCATGTTGCTGTGCTGGCCCTAGAAGGCCGTAGAATAGCTGTTTTTATATATTTCATGTGTGGCCGGCCTGCGAGCCGATGTATGTAAAACACTATTTATGAAGTGAACATTTGTAAGGCCATAAGGCCATGTACCCGTTTCTATATATTTGAGTTTTCATTCCTATTGTTGTAGCTGTGGGCATTCATATTGATGGATTTAATTTTGGGTTCTTTCAACTTTAAAATCTTCCGCTAGAATGCTCTGTGATTAGGACGAGTAGTCTTAATTAGATGGTTTGATTTATTCATTTAGTAACCCTTCCGACTGTCTGTGGTATATGACGTCGGGTTCCAGCTGGACCTTCTGTTATATGCCATGCGACGGATGGGGGTGTTACACGAAACCCCGTGACAACAACCTACCGCTGCTGAGAAACAGACACGAAGATTAGGTTGGGGTGTACGACCTGCAACCCTTGTAGATTCTGGTTGTACCACCCGTGGTGCCAGGTTGCCTTCCTGGGCTGCGTGGTGGGCTGGACAATGCCGTGGGGAGGCCTTGAGGGCCTAAACCCGGGTCGTTACAATGCTCGCACACATCTCAAAGTGAGTACATCTCAGCTCGCTTTGAGATGTGTGCGGGCATCCAACATGTACCGATGGATGCCCGCACTTTACGGTAAAATTCAACGAGTGCACTTTATCTCCCCCGAATCAGTTTTGGGCAAGCGGGCCCGCCATCTAGGGCTGAGCATAAATTTGAAAGTAGCCCGAAAATCGCTCGAATATTGAGCCGAATTGGAATCGGTTAAAATTGATTCAACTCAATTTCAGTCGATTCAATTTGACTTGAATCTGATCTTTAGTCGATTTCGAAAAATGTCTAAATTGCTAGAAATATGATTTGAATTAGTTCGAATTGATTAAAAATATTATGTATTTATTAATATATTCTTATTTTACAACTAAAACACCAAAATTTAAAATTAAATAAAAGAGTGAAAGGTTTATTTAAGGGCAATGTTATAAGCAGTCTTATAATGACTAAGCGTGGTCCATTTTTCACAGTCTAATGAATTTAAGTGCTTTTAGAAGTGTGAATAACCGTTTTATGTGTTTTAAGGACTGCGAATAGCTATCGTTGGACTGCTAATAATATTGCTCTTATTTAAGTGCTTCATTTGTTAATTTCAGTGGTTGCACAATTTAATTTTTAGCCACTAGGAATAACGAGAAAACATTGTCAATTTCGAGCTATCTTGATTCAATTTCAAGCTGACTGGATTCAATTGAGTCAAAATTGATTTCAATTTTGTGCCGAGTTCAACTCGAAAATTTTGATTTCAAGTCAAGTGCAAATCGCTCGAACAAGACTCGATATCAGCCCTACCGTTGTTATGGGGCTCACACCAATTTCGAACTAGTTTAAAATGGACGATATTATCAGCAGTCTTACGGCAATTATTTACACTTTAAAACACCTAAAATAGCTATTCGCAGCCATAAAAACACTAAAATTCAGTGAACAGTAAATACGAATGAGCTGCGTTTAGCCGTTATATGATAGCTTATAACATTGCCCTTTAGAATTGACCATCATGAGCAACAGAAGCACGTGACTGAAGATTAGAGGGGAGGTGACCAAAGCACAAGAATTGGGCAAGCAATAGGGATGGACTTTGAGTTCAATGTTAGAGTTTTGAATTTAAAGAACCAAGAAGGGAGTAGGAGGAGAAATTCAGATCGAATTGGCACGGGCCCCCGCCTCGATCTGAGCTGGAGCCGGCTCTAAATATGCGTCGAAGTAAAAGCGAGTCATGTGTTAGTTCTATACTTTTATGCCTTGGCTCGGTGGGACGGAGCTGAGCTCGGGCCAAGCCACAACTTGATGTTCGAGATATATATATATATATATATATATATATATATATATATATATATATATATATATATATATATATATATATACATATATATATATATATATATATATATATATGTATGTATATCTATATATACATATATATATGTATGTATATATATATATACATACATATATGTCTGTATATATATATATATACATACATATATGTATGTATATATATATATACATATATATATATATATATATGATTGTTAACCGCAACCCGTAATTGGCTAGTCACACTTCAAAATCTTCCAATTTTTCGCGCTTTTTCGAAATACGTCTTGTACATACAATTTCAGGAAAAGTGTTCAACACGAAAGTTGTAGATATCGACGAGATGTACAACTTTCGTGTTGAACACTTTTCGTGAAAATTCATGTACAAGACGTATTTCGAAAAGGCGCAAAACCTGGGCATATTTCCAAAGTACGCATTGTACATGCATTTTTAGGAAAAGTGATAAACAGAAAAGTTGTAGGTCTCGTCGATATCTACAACTTTCACGTTGAACACTTTTCCTGATATTGCATGTACAAGGCGTATTTCGAAAATGCACGAAAAATTGGGAGATTTTGGGGTGCGACTAGTAAAATAACGGGTTGCGGTTAACAATCACATATATATCAGGTCTATCAGGTTAGTGAATCGATGGATATTTGCGCATATGAAACATTTGCGATCATTTATATATATGTGTACAAACATTTATTGTAAAAACTATGGCTTGTTGCTAAAATTTTATAGTATTTTGATCCAAAATGATAATTTTGTTTTGGGTCAAATGTAAAAAACTTCTTGACAAGTTGAGAAATGTTGCAGAAACACTCAATCAAAATAAGTCAAGTAAACAGAAGCAGTAAAAGAACAAGAGTCACTGAAATTAATAATCTTTTTTTATAATGAGAGACATACATTGCGAGACATGATTTAACAATACACCCGATGGAAGCAAAAAATACAAGCAAGAGTAAAACCGGCGGACTGACACCAGTAACTGCCCAAGCCGCCTAACCGCCAAAGCTGTCCGCTGAAACTGCCAAGTCACTGCTAACAGCTTCAGACCGCCGAAACTGTCGAACTGTCAGACCGCTTCTCTAGCTAGCTGTGTGAACTTCCTGCTTATTGAATGCTGATAACAATAATGTCTGCCACTTCTTAGTCGCCTGACCGCAAGGTCGCTTGACCGAGAACAGGTGTTGATGAACTGGGAAACAGCCTACCCGCTGAGACCAGACGAACTGCCTTATTGAACTATCCGCAACACCGAGGAAGAAGACTTCTAGTCGCACAAGCTGCGGCCTGCTGTATACTACAAATTTCTATCTGCAACTGTTCCGCACTGAGCCTCCAACCAATTGCCTAGTCGCCCGGTGCTAGCCGAATAGCCTGCACAGCACAAGTCAATCTTCACTTAGTCGTGCGGTTAACAAAGTCTAACAACAAGTTCAAAACGGGACTTGAGTTCTCATTGTTCCCGTTTTTTATGACGAATCGGGGACCCCTATTTATAGGAGACCGAGGGTGTGCAGTCACCTCCCATAAGCGATAGGATAACCGCCCATCATCTTGTGGCTAGCGACACATATACGCACATCAGCGTGGGCACCAAAATCAGATCACAAAGTCGGGTCGCAGCCAGACAACCTTGTGACAAACCGCGCAACCCAAGAGGTCTCCTCAAACTAGGCAACAACACAGACTTGACATATCACCGCGACCAAGTCCACAAACCCAGCAGACTCTTGTCGTAGACCACTCAAGCAAACCACAATGAGCTCAGTGAATAACCTCTACTACCCGCGCTAACTGTGAGCTTCCACGCAAACCAGAGAACCCGCCTCCTCAGTGAACTCCACAGTCTCTTAATCCAGACCTCATAAGTAGTGGTTTGCTCGACTCTAACTGCCCGGTTACAACTCTAGGATGCTTGTTGAGACAGACCGCATGAAAAGAATACTAGCCAGAATCCAGCTATTCGCCAACACCTAACTGTACTAATCGGCAGCGGTTACTGCAGTCTGTGCGGTTTGTCTTTCTTAGACTGTCCACTTCCACTTTAACAATTTCAACACTCCCTCTTAAAGTGAGAAGTTGAAATCAGCCTGAGCAAACTGTTGAAATTTTTGAATTGAAAGTGGCGGCCTGAGCGGACTGTTCGCACGAACTGTGCGGACATGAATGATGACTATCAAGTTCAGCAAGTTCTAGTGTCAGCTTGTTCCCAGGGTATAACCGTGCAGATATAATGTTTATTTGCGGGAGCCGCAGACTCTTCTGGAGTTCCCCAAGTCCATCCTGTTACGGACTCTCTAGAGGTCGCGAGATCGGCATAGTGTTGTGCTTGTGGTCTTGCTCTGGTGCGGTTTGGTGGAGTCGCAGAGTTCGTCGGCTAGCGCGGACTGGTGTTTGAGTCCGCCGGTTTGGAGTCCGTGTCGTTGACTCTTGGTGGTGTGGACTTGGTCTGGATTTGTACCAAGTCTGGTGGTGCTCAGTCCGCAAAGTTCGCCGGTTAGTGCGGACTGCTTTTCTATCCGCCGAGTTCGACGGCTCGACAGATCCTGGTTTGTGCTCTAGCTGCAGGCTCGGAGTGTGCATGAAAGAATTGGTTTCAAGATGTCCTAAATAGCTAGAGGGGGGGGGGGGGTGAATAAGTTCAATTCTTTTTCTAACTTAGGCATACAAATCTATCTAGTTTAGCAATTTATTCAGCAGATATCACAACACAGCATTCACATACACACAACATTCCACAGATTGCACACCAGATTTATAGTGGTTCCCCAAATGATGGGTACATCCACTTTCTCCCTTTGCCTATCTAGCAGTGTACTAGATTCGGCCTAACTTCCTTCTTTCTTCTCAGATCCGCAGATCTTACAGCTCAGAACCAAGAATGGTTCCTACAACTCAGAGTGAATCCACACTCCTACAACTCGGGCACAAGCCCTACCTCAGCCTCTTTCACAGACCTACAACTCAGAGTGAAACCTCACTCCTATAACTCAGGCAAAAGCCCTACCTCAGCCTCTTTCACATGCCTACAACTTAGGAAAAAGATTCCCCTACCTCAGGCACTCAGCCCTACCCCAGCCTTTATAATTTAGGCTTACAACTCAGAGAAATAAATCTCCTACACTCAGATATATTACAGATCCCACAAAAGTTATTGATGAAAAGATAATAATATCTTCAACCAGATGGAAAGAGAATTGGTTGAAGGCTTCTTGATTAGTTCTTGATAGAATTGATTACTTAAGGATGAACCTGTCTTTACTTCTTCAAAGCTTCTTGAATCTGAACAAAGTAAGGTTGATCTTCTTGGTGTTGGAGTTGATCTTCAATCAGCTTCCTTCTTATTCAGAAATTAATCTGAATTCTTCTTCAGAATTGATCTGAATTCTTCTGGCACACTGTTCAGGATCTGCCTTCACTGGATGAGAACTTCTCTCCTTCTTGTTTTCTCTCTCTACAATCTGTTGATTGTTTCTTCTTTCTCTTCTTCTGGATTCTCAATCCTTCAGAGATTATTCTTCATTCACTGATCGTGTTCACGATCACTTCTTCACAATTGATCATTCTTTCCAATTGTTGAGAGAGCATATCTATATATAGGCTTCATCCATGGTTACCGGCTGTTCCGGTTCCAAACGGTCTTCTGACACCTCTGGCAGATGTGACAACAATGTCAGTAATGATAGCTGTCAAGTCTCCAGTTGTATTACTTCAACCTTCATTGGACTTTGACTCAGCAGCAGAGAATGTCGAGTGAATACTTCACATGTGTCGACACACATAGTCCATGTGTCGACACAAGTCTTGATGATGTCGACATAATTTCTGTGGAATGTGTCGACACGAGTCCTGTGTGTCGACACAATCACTCCTTGTCTTGACAAAGTTTGTGTCGACAGAATTCTGGTGTGTGTCGACACAAGTTCTGTGTGTCGACACAGTCGTTGTCGATAGAATTCTGGAATGTGTCGACAGCTTCTCTATGTGTCGACACAAATTCTGGGTGTTGACACAATCTAGCCCTTGGTGTCGACACAGCGTTGTCGACAGATTTTCTGTGTGTCGACACAAATTTTGGGTATCGACACAATCTGGCCCTTGGTGTCGACACAGCGTTGTCGACAGATTTTCTGTGTGTCGACACAAATTCTGGGTGTCGACACAATCTGGCCCTTGGTGTCGACACAGCCATTCACAAGTGTCGACACTTGTACTTATAAAATTTTTCTTCCATTTACTTAACCTGCACATGATAACTCAACACAACATCAAATACAACTTGATGCATATCATTGAGTTAGATGAGGATTCTCCAAATCTGGTACACATTTTCCAATGTACCTAACAGTGTGGACTGACTGTCTATCTGGCAGCTTGTCTAAGCGAGAGTGTGCCTTAGTCTAGGGTTGTAGATATGCGGACTGAAGTAGTGTTTGCAGTTTGTTGCGGGCTGAAGGCTGTATCTGCAGTGTCCGCAGGTTTGGAGGACTGGTCCAGGTTCTGCCCTTGAATATGTTCAAGGCGGATAGGCTCTGTCCGGCCTTGTTGGTGCGACCTTGGAGGTCTGGCTTGTTTGACCGTCATGTGTGACCTTGGCGGACATGCTTTATGTTCGCACTATGCAGACATGTTTTGTGTTAGCTGGGAGATGGGCAGTGATCTTATCGGTTAGGGAGATGACCACACTCCTCTCCGTGCCTATAAATAAGACCACATGTCACATCAACATTACAACTGAATGAAGAGTAAGTCACCTCGGTTGATTGCTGCAGACAGGTTTTTGTATCTGTGCGGTTTGAGAAGTTAACCAGTGTTTGCTACTGCAAATTGTGCAGATAGCGTTGCGAAGCCATGAACTTGGTTCTGACTTGCGTCTGGGATTAGTGCAAACTCTGCAGATACAATCAGCGGTTAGCAGCAGGTTGCGGCTTGCGTCTAGGTGGTCTTCTCATTAGCAATCTTTCCCAGTTCAATTAGGTTGTCCGCTTTTGGCGGTCTGTCTATTCAGTACGTGTTGAAGCCAAAATTGACCTTTGTGGAGTTCGGGGTCCCTTGAAAGGGGTGACCTCACACCTACTACACTCGGGGGAACGTCACGGACCAAAGGCTCAAGAAACTAGAAACAGAGGGCTCTAGCGTGGAGGTCCCACCTCACACCCGGAAGACCCTGGAGATCTCCCCTCCCTAGCCAATGCAGAGCTAGGGTGCCTTAGAGGATGAAGAGAGAGTGGAGAAGTGATGAAGTGATCCTCTCCAAGTCACCCATAAGGGCTTATTTATAGTTTTCTGGGGATGGTATGCAAATAACCAACCTCCACTGCTCTGAAAATTACCAAAATGCCCCCGGAATGGCCTGCCAACAGCCAAATCCTGTTGTTCTAAGCGGCTAGATGCAGTCCACCAGGGGCAGTTTCTCAAACCGGGCGGCCTGTCAGTTAGACGGGAAGCGGGGGCGGCCTGGGCAGACCGGCGGCCTGTGGGTGGCGACCTGGCGGCCTGCTCGGCTGGCTGAAGCTTGACGAGATGGCGGCCTGGGCGAGGCGGCGGTCTAGCGAGCTGAGCCCTTCAAGACGGCGGTCTGGCGAGCTGAGCCCGGCGAGACGGCGGCATGACGAGCTGGCGGTCTAGCAAGCTGAGCCCTGGCGAGACGGCGGCCTGGCGAGTTGACGACCTGGGCGAGGCGGCAGTCTAGCGAGCTGAGCCCTGACGAGACAGCGGCCTGGCGAGCTGGCGGCCTGGGCGAGGCAGCGGTCTTGCGAGCTGAACCCTGGCAAGATGGCGCCCTGGCGAGCCGGCAGCCTGGGCGAGGTGGCAGTCTGGCGAGCTGAGCCCTGGCGAGAGGGCAACCTGTCAAGCTGCGGCCTAGCGAGGCGACGGTCTGGCGAGCTGAGCCCTGGCGAGACGGTGGCCTGCTTGCGAGCTGGGTGGCCTGCTTGAGAGTAGGGCAGCCTACTTGCGAGCAGGGCGGCCTACTTGCGAGCTAGGCGGCCTTCTTGCAACTCTTCAAAGGGGCCGGGGGGGGAGTTAGCAGATATTTCTTCCCCTTCCTAGTATGTTACGTAGGTCCACCTAAAATTGGCTTCCAAAAGTGCAAAAATCCCAAAAAGCTTAAAAACGTGCACCAAGTCTTGTGCCTTGCTTGGGGCCCACTCTTTGCGAATACAGGTTTGTACACAATCCCCGCTCTTTTCGAGGTTGGCACAAGCTCAAAAAGAAACGTCCAACCCAACATATTCGTTGAGTGGCCTTCTTAGAGCCGAAAATACTTGGCCTCACCTAGGGGAGTCAACCTGTCAAGCCAGCTAATGGGAGCCTGGGTGACGAGACGGCCTCGGGGTAAAAAACACTTGCCCCCCCCCCCCCCCAAGAGTCAACCTGTCAAGCCAGCTAATGGGAGCTTGGGTGACGAGACGACCTCGGGGTAAAAAACACTTCCCCCCCCCCCCCTCGAGGGGTAAACATGTCAAGCCAGCTATTGGAGCCTGGGTGACGAGATGGACTCGGGGTAAAAAACACTTGCCCCCCCTAGGGGTTAACCTGTCAATCCAGCTAATGGGAGCCTGGGTGACGAGACATCCTCGGGGTAAAAAATACTTGCCCCCCCCCCCCCTGAGGGGTCAACCTGTCAAGCTAGCTAATGGGAGCCTGAGTGACGAGACGGCCTTGGGGTAAAAAAAACACTTGCCCCCCCCCCCCCCCCCGAGGGGTCAACCTATCAAGCCGGCTAATGGGAGCCTGGGTGATGAGACGGCCTCGGGGTAAAAAACACTTGCCCCCAACCCCCCCGAGCAGTCAACCTGTCAAGCCAGCTAATGAGAGCCTGGGTGATGAGACGACATCAGGGTAAAAAACACTTCGGGTCAACCTATCAAGCCAGCTAATGAGAGCCTGGGTGATGAGACGGCCTCAGGGTAAAAAACACTTACCCCCCCCCCCCCCCAAGGGGACAACCTGTCAAGCCAGTTAATGGGAGCCTGGGTGACGAGATGGCCTCGGGGTAAAAAAACACTTGGCCCCCCTGAGGCAACCTGTTAAGCCAGCTAATGGGAGCCTGGGTGACAAGACGGCCTCGGGATAAAAAAACACTTGGCACCTTGAGGGGTCAACCTGTCAAGCCATTTAATGATAGCCTGGGTGACGAGACGACCTCGGGGTAAAAAACACTTGGCCTCTACGAGAGGTAGCACCAGCCCTGTCCAGCTAGTGAGAGCCTGAACAGCGGGACCATCTCAAAGCAAAAGGGACTTCGGCTTCCACTAGAGGTACGCCTGCCCTGCCAGCAAGTGAGAGCCTGACAGCGAGACCATCATCAGAGCAAAGGAGCTTATGTTTCCACGAGAGATATGCCTGCCCTGCCAGCTAGTGAGAGCCTGACAGCGGGACCATCATCGGTGCAAAGAAACTTCGGCTTCCACGAGAGGTATGCCTGCCCTGCCAGCTAGTGAGAGCCTAACAACGGGACCATCATCGGAGCAAAGGGACTTAGGCTTCCACGAGAGGTACACCTGCCCTGCCAGCTAGTGAGAGCCTAACAACGGGACCATCATCAGAGCAAAGGAACTTCAGCTTCCACGAGAGGTACGCCTGACCTGCTAGCTAGTGGGATCCTGACAGCGGGACCATCATCGGAGCAAAGGGACTCCGGCTTCCGCGAAAGGTACACCTGCACTGCCAGCTAGTGAGAGCCTGACAGCAGGACAATCATCGGAGCAAAGGAACTTCGGCTTCCACGAGAGGTACGCCTGCCCTTCCAGCTAGTGAGAGCCTGACAACGGGACCATCATCGGAGCAAAGGGACTTCGGTTTCCACGAGAGGTAAGCTTGCCCTGCCAGCTAGTGAGAGCGTGACAGCGGGACCATCATCGAAGCAAAGGAACTTCAGCTTCCACGAGAGGTACGCCTACCCTGCCAGCTAATGAGAGCCTGACAGCGGGACCATCATCAGAGCAAAGGTACTTCGGCTTCCACGAGAGGTACGCCTGCTCTGCCAGCTAGTGAGAGCCTGACAGCAGGACCATCATCGGAGCAAAGGAACTTCGGATTCCACAAGAGGTATGTCTTCCCTGTCAACTAGTGAGAGCCTGACAGCGGGACCACCATCGCAGCAAAGGGACTTGGGCATCCACGAGAGATACGCCTGCCCTGCCAGCTAGTAGGAGTCTGACAGCGAGACCATCATCAGAGCAAAGGGACTCGGGCTTCCACGAGAGGTACGCCTGCCCTGCCAGCTAGTGGGAGCCTGACAGTGGGACCATCATCGGAGCAAAGGAACTTCGGCTTCCACGAGAGGTACGCCTGCCCTGTCAGCTAGTGAGAGCCTAATAGTTGGACCATCATCGGAGCAAAGGAACTTCGGCTTCCATGAGAGGTACACCTGCCCTGCCAGCTAGTGAGAGCCTGACAGTGGGACCATCATCAGAGCAAAGGGACTTGGGCTTCCACGAGAGGTATGCCTGCCCTGCTAGCTAGTGAGAGCCTGACAGCGGGACCATCATCGTAGCAAAGGGACTTCGGCTTCCACGAGAGGTACGCCTGCCCTGCCAGCTAGTGAGAGTCTGACAGCGGGACCATCATCGGAGCAAAGGAACTTCGGCTTCCACGAGAGGTACGCCTGCCCTGCCAGCTAGTGGGAGCCTGACAGCGGGACCATCATCAGAGCAAAGGGACTTCGGCTTCCACGAGAGGTACGCCTGCCCTGCCAGCTAGTGAGAGCCTTATAGCGGAATCCATCTCGAGGTGAGACCTTCCCCACCATTCGAGAGATCAACCGCCCTGCCAGCTAGTGAGAGCCTGGCAGCGGACTCCATCTCAAGGTGAGACTCTCTTCCCACAAAGGGTCCAGGGCTGGGGAGCTCGCCGAGATCATCACTACCTCCCTGGCCTCCAGCCATGACACTCTCCCGAGACTTTTTGTGTTGGTCACTCTCCACGCTCACCACACCAAAAGTGTTGAAGCCAAAATTGACCTCTGTGGAGTTCGGGGTCCCTTGAAAGGGGTGACCTCACACCTACTACACTCGGGGGAACGTCACGGACCAAAGGCTCAAGAAACTAGAAACAGACCCTCTGCTCTAGCGTGGAGGTCCCACCTCACACCAGAAAGACCCTGGAGATCTCTCCCTCCCTAGCCAATGCAGAGCTAGGGTGCCATGGAGGATGAAGAGAGAGTGAAGAAGTGATTAAGTGATCCTCTCCAAGTCACCCCTAAGGGCCTATTTATAGTTTTCTGGGGATGGTATACAAATAACCAACCTCCACTGCTCTGAAAATTACCAAAATGCCCCTGGAGTGGCCTGCCAACGGCCAAATTCCGCTATTCTAAGCGGCTAAATGCAGTCCAACAGGGGCAGATTCTCAAATCGGGCGGCCTGGCGGTTAGACGGGAAGCGGGGGCGACATGGGCGGACAGGCGGCTTGCGGGTGGAGACCTGGCGGCCTGCTCGGCGGGCTGAGGCTTGGCGATACGGCGGCCTGGGCGAGGCGGAGGTATGACGAGCTGAGCCCTAGCGAGACAGTGGTCTGGCGAGCTGAGCCATGGCGAGACGGCGGCATGGCAAGCTGGCGGCCTGGGCGAGGCGCCGGTATGGCGAGCTGAGCCCTGGCGAGACGACGGCCTGGGCGAGGCGGCGGTCTGGCGAGCTGAGCCCTGGCGAGCTGGCGGTATGGGCGAGGCGACGGTCTGGCGAGCTGAGCCCTGGCGAGACAACGGCCTGGCAAGCTGCGGCCTGGCGAGGCGGCGGTCTGGCGAGCTGAGCCCTGGCGAGACGGCGGCCTGCTTGCAAGCTGGACGGCCTGCTTGCAACTCTTCAAAGGGGCCGAGGGGAGTTAGCAGATATTTATTCCCCCGACTAGTATGTTACGCAGGTCCACCTAAAATTGGCTTCAAAGAGTGTAAAACTCCCAAAAAGCTTAAAAATGTGCACCAAGTCATGTGTCTTGCTTGGGTCCCACTCTTCACAAATACGGGGTTGTACAGTACGATAGTAGTTGTTCGCGGCTATTTTGTGGCTAGAGACCTCGCGGTTAGGCGGCTTGCATATTGCAAACAGAGTTATTCAGTTTGGAATAATAGGATGTCTGTGCGGTTAGGTTGTGGTCTGATGTCTTGATGGCTTTTGCGGACTCCTTATTTTAGTTCAGTAGAGTCGGCAACTACTACTTCTATATGTTTGGCTAGTTTTTGCCTTGTTACTTTTTTGCTTCTATTTTGTATATTGATGAATCATGTCTCGTCATGTATGCCTTGCACTGTAATGAAGATTGATAGTACAAGATTTACTTGCTCTTCTATTTTCATCTGGTTTATTTGGCTTGGTTTGGTTGAGTGTTACTGCTACTTGGTCTCCCATTTTCCGCATTTCATAAAATTTTACATGGTATCTGAGGGAACAGAGGTTTGAGTAGTGATTAACTGTAGACTTACCTTTTTTTTCTTCTAGAAGTTAAGTAGACACGTGTTTGTGCAATGGAAGGAGGATTCACAAGAGGTCTTGGAATTGAACTTTTAATGCCGACCAACTTTAAGAAGTGGAGGTCGTGCATGAAAAGTTACCTTCTGGGCGAGGATATTTGGGAGGTCGTCTGTGGAGAGGAAAGGCAAGAGGTTACTGCTACCGCTGGCAATGCTGAAGAGGTAAGAGCTTGGAGGAAGACAAATGTCAAGGCGTGGTTTACACTCAAGCGGGCTATCTCACCGGAGCTCTTTGACCACACCATTGGATGTCGGTAAGCTATAGAGATTTGTACTTCCCATGATGAGTTGTTAAATAAGAAGAAAGTAGTGCGACTACAATTCCTGGAGAGTGAGTTGGTGAGAGTCACTCTAGGAGATTTGTCCATCTCTACGTTCTTCAGAAGATGAAAAACTTGTGTGCTAAAATTTCGGTATTGGACCCTGATGAACCGATTTCAGAGGCGAAGCTTAAAAGGCACATAATCTGTGGATTGCGGAAGGAGTATGTCGCCTTCGTTACTTCTATTCAAGGCTGGGCCACTCAGTCGTCATTGCTTGAGCTGGAGAACCTGCTGACTTAGTAGGGAAGCCTAGCAAGACAGATGGCTGGAGTCACTATCTCTAAAGGTGGTAGTGAAGTGCTATTCTCAGGGAAGAAGAAGAGATGAGAGAATAAGAAAAAGTCGTCTGTTGACGATGATCCTTCTACTTCATATCAGCAAGAGAGGATTGTTTCTTCTAAGCAGTATTAGAAGAAGAAGTAAGGACCAAGATGCTACAGATGCAATCTGCCTGGTCACTTCAAGAAGGATAACAAAGTCAAACTTCATCCAGGGCACCCTGCAGGTAAAGGAGAAGGAGGTTCCAGGGCTGAGGAAGGAGGATTGGGAAATGCTTTTATGACGGGCACATGTGTCCGTGCTTTATTCGCCATCGGCTACCAAGATGACTGGATCGTGGACTCAGGGTATTGTCATCACCTAATTGGGGATGAATCAATGTTCTCTTCTCTGCTGGCGTACTCAGGTAATGGCACTATTATTACCACTGATGATACTGTGCATGCAGTCAAGAAGGAGGGCGTCATTTCTTTTGGTAGTGATAAGGGTCCACTCACCTTGAGGAGTGTTTATCACGTGTCAAGCATGAAGAAGAACATCTTCTTTGTAACCAACGCGGTGGATGCGGCTTATCACATTCTGTTTGACCCAACACAAGTGAAGTTTCTCCGCAATGTGTCGGCGGTGAAGGCCGACGTTGCTCATGTATGTAGAAGGGTAAAGGACTTATTTGTGTTATCAAAAAGTTTCTATGAGGATCGGATGAGGTCCAATGATAATGCTATATTTGACATGAACGATTGAGGCATGTCGGGATAGATAAGTTGAAAGTTATGATGACGAGGAGACTTGGGAAAGGCTTGCCTAGATTGTCATCCTTCGGCGATGGTAATGTATGTGTGAGATGTCAATATGGTAAGGCTCGTCGCCTTCCGTTTGACAAGTAACAGACCAGGTATAAAACACCAATGGAGTGTATCCATAGTGATCTGATAAGACCGACCGTCACAACCAATCTTGGAGGCTGCAGATATATGCTGGTGTTGATCGATGACTATGTGAGTTACACATAGGTGTACTTTATGAAGGAGAAGTCGAACGCATTACAATTGTTCGTGGAGTTCAAGGAGCTAGTGGAGAACTGACTTGGCCTTTAGATTAAGAAGTTGAGAACTGACAACAGAGGTGAGTTCGTTTCAAATGAGTTCTTTAACTTCTACAGGAAGCATGGAATCCAGAGAGAGCTCACTTGTGCTCATACTCCATAATAAAATAGAGTAGTAGAGTGAAAGATCTGTCATCTGACGGAGACCTACAAGTGTTGGCTTCATGCCAAATGTATTCTTAGGGCCTTTTAGGCAGAAGGAATGACCTGCTCAACATATGTCATTAATCGGATGCCTTTGAGTCCGTTCAATATGAAGTCTCCTCATGAGATGATGTTTAAGGAGAAGCCCAGCACTGGACACCTTTAGTTATTCGGATCAACTGCTATGTACACGTTCCCGATGCTCTCAGGACTAAGCTGGATGCGATGGAGAGGAAGTTTGTCTTTGTGGGCTATGACGAGAGAAAGAAGGGATGAAAGTGTATGGATCATGTCATGAAGAAGTTCTTCATTTCTAGAGACGTTGTCTTCGACGAACTGACATCATATGGAGGTGTCTCATCTATAGAGCTACAAGAACGTAGGTCCGACGACAGGCAAGAGGAAGCTGCTAAGGATCTTCTGGTGGAGCTGTCTGTGTCACCAGGAGCTCCAGATGTTTATAGCTCCGGGGCGGAGGCTTTTGGTTCAGAAAGAAGGGGGAGCGATGCTCCAAGTATGCTCAGGATTAGAGCTAGTTTAGAATAAGCAGCGGAGGCGGTGAGTGATGCGCTCCCCGTGACGCCCGACCTTTATTTAATTAGTAATGCGGGGGTCGAATTTCGTGGGGGTCGTTAAAACTGAGTTTTAACGAAAGGAGGCAAGTGCACCTATCTTGAGTAGTACAAGATATTCAAGGGGGTGGGGAATATCGAAGTCATATATTTCTCGGGGCGGGTTGATTATTTCTACTCCTCCAGGAGGGACTATTATTTTACCGAAAATAAGGTGTCAGATTTACTAACTAACTAGGGCGACTAAATAGAAAAGACTGAAAATAGACTGGAAAAAAATCGATGAAGGAATAAGGCTCGGTATCAAATTGAATTAGGACTAAAATAACTTTTAATAACTATAGAACATAAATTTCAAATTAATTAAGGGCAACTTGGCCGTGGAGGTTCCACAAACATGAGCTCACCTATCTCTAGTGATATCGCTCACCTGAATATTAAGACTATTCGACCAGGCTCTCGTTCGACGAAGGATTCTTCTTAATTCCCGCATTACGCTAAGAACCTCGCTATTGCAAAGGGGAGCCCAATCCGGTAGAATTCTGCCCCTCTCTCGAGGTTTAGTGTGGAATTCTCTTTTCCCAAGGTGATCGGTGCATACGCACTGTCTCTCGGCTAGCTAGCGTATGGATAACGGAAATAGAGCCCATGCACACATCGATATGTGATCCTACGCATCGTAAACCCGGGGTAAACCTTAAGTCCTTTAATTAAAGTGAAAAAAGACCTTTAGTTATTATTAGTGATTTTATCTATCACAATGCTCTTTGATACTTAGGGCTAAGAACGATTAGTCACTCATCAGAATGAGGACGGTTTATGAAAAATTGCATAATTGAAAATATAAGTCCTACTCAAACGAGTATGCGGGAAATGAAAGTGATAAAGAGCAAGTCCTACTCGAATGAGTAAGCGTGAAATGAAAGCGATAAATTGCAAGTTCTACTCAAACGAGTAGACAGGAAATGAAAGCAGTAAAAAAGAGCAGTAAAAAAGAGTCCTACACGAACGAGCAGACGAGAAATAAAAGCAGTAAAGAGCAAGTTCTACTCAAATGAGTAAGCGGGAACTGAAAGCGATAAAAACTACCTCATACACACACACACTCTACATGAATTGAAAAATCATTAAAGAAAGCAATAAAATAACACACACACACACACACACACACACACACACACACACACTACATAAATTGAGAAAAGCGACGAATAAAATGATAAAATCTATCTCATACACGCACACTCTGCATAAAGAGAAAAACAAGGAGCTCTAAAAACTAAAATAACTACTTTTCTACTCCTAGATTTTGCCAAATGCATAAAAAGCAGAAATAAAAATTAAAAGAGTAAAAATTTTTTCAAAATAAAAGCAAAATCAAAGTGATCCGAAACTTAAAACGACTAAAAATCCATTCTTATAAATTCATAAAAATACATAAAAAGTGGAAATAAATGTTAAAGAACAAAAATGTTTGCAAAAATAAAGTGAAAAACAAAGTTAAAAAAAATAAAAAAAACACTTAAAAACACTTTTGTAAATCCATAAGAATGAATAAAAAGCAATTAAAAAGCACAAAAGCTAAGGAAAAAAGATGAGAAAAGCTATCATAACAACTAATTATAAGAGAAAACCTAAAACAAAATAAAGTAACAAAAACTAGAAAACATAAAGAAACAAATTACACTCATACACACACACACAACATAATTAGGAAAAACAAGAGACAAAAGATCACTAAAAGTGAGGCACTCAAATGTAATCCATAATAACATAAGGATGAAAAGACTAACATATTTTATTAAGGAAAAAGTTGGATTACAAAAGCTAAAACAAACATTAAAGAGAGGGGGAAAAATATCCTTACATAGCACAAAAGGCATCCAAACAGCCCACCTAAAGCAAAATGGTTCCAAAAAATTGAAACCTTGGCTCTTATAGTAGTTTATTTATAGGCAAAAATTTTGGATTACACGCCCTGATCATGGACGTAACTGGGGGCGTGTAACGTTGACGTGCTGGTGAAGCCGAAAACCCGGTAACCGACAAAATTCTGGAAGCTTCTGGAAAACCTACATGGCGGTCATGAGCGTGTTTGACGGTCGCGGGTGTGTCCGGGGGGGGGGGGACTGGACATCTGGCGGCAATTTGATGTCGGCAGAAAATATTTTTGAAGTGGATTGAAAACTCACTGACCGAACACGGGCGTGTCGGGAAGGTCACGGGCGTGTGCGAGGTGTTGAGTCCTTGCCATGCTAGAGGCGTTGAGTACCTACCTTGCTGGAGGCGTTGTGTCTGGCTTGCAGGCGTGACACGGGCATGTACCGAATGACACAGGCGTGTTCACTCTTTGTTTCACGGATTCTCAGCGGGGGGGGGGGGGGGGGGGGGCGGCAGTTTTCTGTAGGCGTCAAAGTGAAACGCCCCAGTCACGGGCGTGACCGAAGTGACATGGGCGTGTACTTTGAAAATTTGACATTTTCTGCAGAAATTTCTGGAAAAGAAAATAGAGCTAAGTTAGAAGGGTATATACAAAAAGAAACATTTTATTGAAGAATAAAAGCTAAAAATAATGAAAATAACATAAAACGACCTAAATAAAGTACTGAAAAATACAAATATTTACAACTCATCAGTGAGACATGGTCAGGTTCTTCGGAGGTCGAAGAGGACCATCAAACCACTGGCTCGGTACAACGAAGGGATCATGGTGAGCTTCGTCTCTTGTTTCTTTGCAGGACCTCTAGACGAGCGAGAGCCTTCAAGCTTTGAAGACGTCATTGGAGTCAAGGAGTGAGATAATGCCATGGATGAGGAGATGACTGCCCTCAGAAGAAATGAGACTTGGGATCTTGTGCACAAGGTCGATGACATTACTCCTGTGACATGCAAGTGGGTGTACAAGCTAAAGAAAAAGACGGATGGAAGCATCGAGTGATATAATACTCGTCTTTTAGCTCGAGGATTCTCTCAGCAATACAAAGAAGACTATAAGGAGACGTTTAGTCCTGTTGCTAAAATGACTTCAGTACGAGTGGTGATTGTCTTGGTGACTTGCCATGGTTGGAAGATGTAGCCCAATCCTTGTTAACAGCCACAGAGAGAAGAACCCGGATGGTGCTGAGGCGAGCAACCAGAGAGAAAGTGTCAAAGTAATCAATGACATAAGTCTGAGTGAAGCCTTTTGCCACTAGCCGGGCCTTGTAGCGATCCACAGTACCGTCGGGGTTAAATTTCACAACAAATACCCAGCGACAGCCAACCACATCAGTACCCACTGGTGGAGGAATAAGGGTCCAGGTACCCCTTTCAGTAAGAGTAGCCATCTCTTCATCCATGGCAGATTTCCAATGAGGAATAGCAAGAGCCTCCTGGTAGGTGCGGGGAGTGGTAGCAGCGGAGATAGCCAAGACAAAACACCTGCGAGAAGGTGAAAGCCGATCATATGAAACAACTACCGCAAGCGGGTGTTGAGTACACGCCCGCACCCCTTTGCGAAGAGCAATGGGAAGATCCAGGTCGATGCGTGCCTCAACGACCGGAGCGTCCGTAACGGAGAAGGCTGGCCCGGGACTAGAGAGACGGCTGCGGAGAAGAGGGAGAAGGGGTAGGGGGTGAGATGGACAGAGGAGGAGACGGAGGAGGAGATGAGGTAAGAGGGGAGACGTCGATAGGCGTGGAAGGAACAGAGAAAGGTGGTGGAGAAGCAGAGACATCAGGAGTAAGAGGGGAGTCAAGAGAGAAGTAGGATGTATTCTCGAAGAATGTCACGTCTGCGGACACAAATTGTTTGCGCAGAACGGGGTCAAAACAACAATAACCTTTTTGGGTGGTAGAGTACCCCAAAAAGACACACTTGGTGGAACGGGGGGAAAGCTTGTCGCGGGTAGCGGACGGAGCGTGCACAAAAGCCGTACACCCAATGACACGGAGAGGGAGAGGAAAAGGTTCCTTGCGGGGGTATAGAATGGAGAAGGGGGTCTGGCCGTGGAGAACCATGGAGGGAAGACGATTGATGAGATAGCAGGCGAGGAGCACAGCGTAGCCCCAGTAGGAGCGGGACACTTGCATCTGCGTCATGAGAGTGCGAGCGACATCAAGTAGGTGACGTTTTTTACGCTCCGCTACCCCATTTTACTGGGATGTGTAAACACAGGTGGTCTGATGAATAAGACCATGTTGCCGAAAGAAGGAGGAGAACTCATGACTAAGATATTCTTAGCATTATCAGAGCGAAAAACTTTAATAGAAATGCCAAATTGAGTTTTAATCATAGAATAAAAAGATTGCCAGATAGAAAAGAGTTCAGAACGATCTTTTAACAGATACACCCAAGTACATCTAGAAAAATCATCTATAAAAGTTACAAAGTAGGAACTACCCCGACCAACGGTGAGGGTAGGAGCAGGACCCCAGACATGAGAATGAATGAGATCAAACGGGCGAGAGGAGCCACAACCTTGCTTCGGCGGGAAGGAGGAGCGATGATGTTTGCCAAGCTGACACGCACCACAGTTGAACGGAGAACTGGTCGGAGGTAAGTGTGGCAGAAGCTGTCGAAGAATCCGAGGAGGAGGATGTCCAAGGCGAAGATGCCATTGAAGCAGATCTGTAGAGGAGGAGGAGTAGGCGGACAGAGCGGAAACGTTGTCGAGGAAGTAGAGCCCGCCGCTCTCAGTCCCAGTAGCAATCGTCCGCTGGATCCTCGGGTCCTGAAAAGAACAAGAAGTGGGAGTGAATAAGACGGAGCACTGAAGTTGCCGACATAAAGTAGTAACAGATAATAAATTGCACGGGAACTTCGGGACATAGAAAGTGTCCTCCAAGCAAAGCGACGGGGTGACTTGAACCATGCCCGTCCCATGAACCGGGGACGGTGAACCATCCGCCGCATGAACCGGGGGTAGTTGGTCATGCTTTTCAAGGAGAGAGAAGCAATGAGGGTTGCCAGTCATATGATTTGTAGCACCCGAGTCAATCAGCCATTTACATTGGGTAACGACGTGGGCACTACCTGAAGTCGTGGCCACAAAGTCAGACGACCGAGAGGAGGCGGAGGTCGAGGAAGGTGCATCACCGGAAGGGCGAAGATGAGGATGTTTCTGCCAGCAGCGGTCAACAGAGTGGCCTGTACGACCACAGTGAGTGCAGAGGAACCTGGACGAACCACGCCCGCCTGAGTGGCTGCGGCCACTACCCCCCCCCCCCCCCACCGCTGAGCCTGGTGAGCATAGGAGTCCTGGGAAGGGGGGAGGTCAACAGAGGATGCTGAAGCAGTGAAGTAACAGCGGCAATGCGAGCCGCGGTGGCATCCAAAGTGGGAGACTCCGCCTCACCCAAGATCTGCTGGCGGATCATATCATAGGAATCGGGAAGACGAAGAAGATAACAAACAACCAGGAGTTCCTGGAAGTGTTTGTGCTGGTCAGCCAAGCCCGCGGAGAAGGGGCGATTCTGGAGGATCTCTGCGCCAAGAGCCTGAACCTGCTGATAAGCTGCAGCAGGAGACATGGAAGGGCGGGCAAAGAGGTCCGCATAAAGAGTATAAATGCGGGACGTCTGGCCCCCCTTCGAATAGAGAGCAGCTAGGTGAAGCCAAGCGGCCTTGACCGTCTCATCATGGCAAATGACGGGAAGGCACTCATTAGAAAGGTTATTGGCCAGCCAAGTGCGGACAAGGGCATCACTCGCATCCCAGTCATCAAATTGAGGAGAGTTAAGAGGAGGAGGGTCATCGGTGAGGTGATGACTCTTGCGCTGAGAGCGAAGAAGAAAGATGAAAGAAACGCTCCAATCGGGATAGTTGAAGCCAACAAATTTAGAAAGCGTGCCAAGGTTGCCCGAAGGAGGAGGAGGAGGAGGAGGAGCTGCAGGGGTGGTGGAGGTAGAGATAACGGGGGTGGAGAGACCAGAATTGGCCATAGAGAAGGCAGGAAACCACGCGAGAAGAAGAGAAGCCGCGGGGAGAGAAAAAGGAGAGCAAGCCGCACGACTTAAGGAGGAGGCCGGGACACGAGAAAGAAATCGCAGCGAACAAGGACGAAACCGCAGCAGGCTAAAGAGAAGAAGCTGCAGCGGCATGGTGGCAGAACACCAGCGGCCAGGAAGCAGACCAAGGCACAGGGAAAGAGGTCGCGCGAACTGAAAGAGGCCGAGCGAACAGAAGAGAAGAGGAAGCAAGAGACCCGAGAGAACAGGTCGAGAACAGACCGAAGAAAGTCACGCGAACAGGGAGAAGCCGCGCGAATAGGGCAGCGGTCAGAAGAGAAAACAACCCGCGAAAACAGGTCGCGGAAAGAAGAAACAAGCCACACGCGCAGATAGAGCTCAGTTAGGAGGAAAGGACCGAGTCCTCTGATACCATGTAAAAATTGCAAACATGCATCTAACAAACATGCAGAAATTTGAATAATTGAAAGTTTTATTCCAAAAAGATATCATTTACAAAGGTATGACCTCCCTTTTATAGAATGGAGGAGATAGGAGAGAGTACAAACAAACAATGTGGGACTAAAAATGTACAGGGCTGAGCAGCTAGAAAATAAAGAGACCGCACAGGCCGCGCGGTTAGACAAATGGGCTAACCGCTCGGCAACTCCAGCAGGAAGAGAACATGCCGCAATAGGAGACCGAGAGACCGCCCGGTCTCCAGGCTTCTGAGAGAGACCGCCAGACCGCTCGGACTACAAACAACAACAGTCTGAATACGAACCTGCTGGAAAGGAACCACTAGACCGCGCGGTCAACAACCCGCCAGACAAGACCGCAAGGCCGCACGGTCTAATACTTCAATAGGCCGCCCGGTCTAATACTTCAACATTTATGAAAAGTTTGATATATATATATACACACACACGAGTGACAGACACGGGGCTCCGCCCCAACGACTAATCATGACAGTACCTTAATCACGTCAATGCATAGAGTGTCCCAATATCGGAGCGATAGTACTCCGGATAACGCCGGCCTTCCCCAACACGACGGCGCACCTACCGCTCACAAACCCACACCGCGCCCGCCTTCCGATCACAAATCCACGCCACGCCCGCACTCAACAATTTTGTTGATGTTAAAAAATAAGTATTAATTTTATTAAGATTTATATTTAAATTATAAGATTATATTAATATGAATTGTTTTAAAAAAATTATTTGACTTTCTCTCTCTCTTCCCATTTTAAATAAAATAAACCTACCCCTCTACTCTCAAATCAGGATCCCCTCCATTTCGTCAATGACGAAATGGAGGGGATCCAGCTCATGACTATGATGGCTTGCATCTTGATCCAACGTGTCAGTCATTCCTATCCTTTTATATTTTTTTTATTCTAAAAAATCGCATCCACAGGATATTATTTGGACTGATCTTGATCATTAAAGGATGAAATGGATCCCCTCCATTTCATTTGAAATGGAGAGGATCGGGATCCTCTACTCTCACCCTCTCTCCCCTCCCACTCCACACTCTCTCCAACATAAAAAATATATAAATAAACAAGTGACCCTCTCTTCTCTCATCACTCTTTTTCTCTGGTTTTAAGTCCTCTCTCTCCTCTGTGCCTCCCTTCTTTCTCTAATTTTAAGTTGAAATTAAATTTATTTGTCAAAGATAATTTAGGAAGACTCAATGTTTATATATACATATTCTCATTTTATTCTACCTAATGATCATAGAAAAATTTGAATCATGACATCTCCGATGATAATATAATGCTTCACAATTTACATTTTGAGCTAGAATCTACATCTATAATTAAATCTTACTTTGCTCTTCTACACCGCAATTTTGTTACATTGCATATTTTTGTATGAGAAGAAATTGCTTAACGATATTAATACATGCATCCATTAATATCTATTGTTTATCGTGAGAAAATATGATGAACTAAATTATATGCACTTGTAGTTCTTACCGAAGAGCCCAAATCAGATTTGGAGTCAGCACTGGGTTTGGAATCTGCCGAGTCGTCAGATTTGGAGGCCGAGTCGGACTTTGAGTCTGAGTCAGACTTTGAGTCTTCATCTGATTTGGAGTCTGATTTTGAGTCTGAGTCAGACTTTGAGTCATCACCTGACTTGAAGCAGCTACAGAGGCCAACTCATTATCAGTTTTGAGCTTTTCAATGTCTTCACCCTTTTCTTTATTATCACCTTGTACCATAGTCATTTCTTTGAGATTATCATTACAAACCATTGCTTCCATAGATTTTGATCTCTCTTGTTTCTCTTTTTCTTCCCCCGTCTTCTTTATACGATCTTCTGTTTCAACAATAATATTTGCTGGGCCTGTATTTTGTTTTTCTTCTTCACCAAACTATATCGAATTTGTGACAAATAAAATAAATTAGTAACAAACATTAGTGATAATCAGAATAGTCTATTAGTATTGTCGTAATGTTTGACTACTTTAAATTTTGACAATATTCAAGTACTCATTTTAAAAAAAATTAAACTATGTACTCTTTATATTTTAATAATAATAATAATTTGTTAGTTAATAATTGTTTAGTATATTTGAAGAAGAAATTAATAATTGTTCAAATTTGTTGTATTTATCATTTGATTGAACATAGTTAGAAATAATTGTAGATTTTTTTAAAAAAAACTACTCTCTATAAAACATATATGCCTACATTTCACCCTAATGATAGGATCCTTCCCCAAACTCTTACTGCGTGGGGATGCTTTAGGCACC
This sequence comes from Platanthera guangdongensis, assembly GCA_039583875.1. NCBI lineage: Eukaryota > Viridiplantae > Streptophyta > Magnoliopsida > Asparagales > Orchidaceae > Platanthera > Platanthera guangdongensis. The sequence continues at coordinate 264,777,015 of CM077151.1, read as the reverse complement.
GAGCTCAAGACCTTTGCTCTCTCTATAAAGCATATATGTATTTGTTAGATAATTAACATTCATAGGTATTTTAAGTTGCAATTGTTCCCATTTAATTATAATATTGGAAAAAAATTTACTCTTTTTTTACCTCAGTTTGTCGCACTTGTTGTTCACAATACAATATTCAATAAATGTTAATTATTTTATTTTATTTTATGATTTTTTTTGTTTTTATGCGAATTATCTTTTATATATTGTATAAATGTTAAATAATGTAAATACTAGTATGCTCTCGGTCCCGTCACTACAAGAAAAATTTTATTTAGCAACGAAAATTAGGAAGTCTAAATAATTTATTGTTAATTAGCATCAAATTTAGTTAGGCATGTGATATTTGTTTTTACCTACAAAAATAGCAACGAAAAAATCATTGCAAAAGTAGCAACAAATTATTTTGTTGCAAAATATTTGTTGCTAAATAGAAACAAAATATTTCATTTCAAAATTTTTATACTAATTATTTTAGATTAAATATTTATGGAGGGAAAGATTCAATTCCCTCCAAATATTTTCATCTCACTTTTAATAAAATATATATATATTATAAGTTCTTAAACAAATTAAAGAAGTCATTTATATCCACATTCTCATCCCAATACTGCTCCCCTGCCAAGATCATCACTCTCCCGCACGATCTCCCCGCCTAGCTCGTCACATTCTCGTGCGATCTCCCCGCCTTGCACTAACGAGAAATAAATAAATATATACATATAAAAAATATAAAATAAATAAACAAATATAAAATATACCGAAATATATAAATATATATATAATATATAGAAATAATGATATATATAAATAATTATATATAATAAACTATATATAATAAAACTATAAATAAATAATATATATAAATAAATAAAAATATATGTATGTATAAATAAATAACTGGATATATAAATAATATAAATTTAGAATTATATATATATATATTACCGCCACCTATAAACAAATTAGTTAATCAGGAGGGTGGTTGGGTGAGCAAATTATATATGAGAGGTCTCTAGTTCGATTCTTTACTAATTAAAATTAGCAACGAATTTATCTAATTAGCAACGAATTTTGCTCCTTACTAATCAAAGTTTTCTTGTTGTGCATGCACAATATATGAACATACAAATATCTTTAGTCAAATATAGGCTCCGTTTGGGGGGACTTATTTTTACCAGTCAAGCGGTTACAATCGCATGATCCAGACCACAAACTAAGGTCCGACTCATGCGGTCGTAACGCTTGACTGGTGAAAATAAGTTCCCCCAAACAGAGCCATAGTCTCCTCATATTCGAGCATAGGTTCTTTACCTTTTTATTTTATAGAAATAATAATGTTAAAATAATTGTGATGATCTAATGTTTTTAATGATGTTATCTTTATTATATATATATAATATATATATATATATATATTATATATATATATATATATATATATATATAATATATATATATATATATATATATATATATATAAAGGTTTGATCATGTGCTGCCGTACGGGCATGACTCAAGGAGGTTTTTAAATCGAAAAGTGTTTAACATGAAAGTTGTAGATATCGGTGAGATGAACAACTTTTATGTTGATCACTTTTTGATTTGGAACAGTCTTGACCTTCGATTTAGGCCTCGAAATTTGGGGCGGCGAGACTCCCACAACAAAGCCCCGAAAAACAGATTTTCGGGTCCCAATATGAGGGTCAAAACAGCTCCAAATCAAAGCCAAGGAACTGAAGGAGTTGATAACACTCGCCTCACTCAACGCCAAGGAACTGAAGGCGTCGACAGAGCGCGCATCACTCAACGCCAAGGAACTGAAAGCGTTGCGAGCACTCGCCTCACTCAACGTCAAGGAACGGAAGGCGTTGACAACACTCGCCTCTCTCAACGCCAAGGAACTGAAGGCGTTGATAGCACTCGCCTCACTCAACGCTAAGGAACTGAAGGCGTTGATAGCACTCGTCTCACTCAACGCCAAGGAACTGGAGATCTCGACAGAGCGCGCCTCAATCAATGCCAAGGAACTGAAGGCGTTGAGAGCACTCGCTTCACTCAATGCTAAGGAACTAAAGGTGTTGACAGAGCGTGCCTCACTCAACGCCTAAGAGCAGAATGCGCCAACAGGTCCAGCTTCACTCGACGCCTAAGGAAGTGGCTCGCGCGACCTGCTCGGTGAACACTGGAAGGGTCTCACGTAAGGTCTCGAGCCCTCTCGCTCATGGAGATCCCGCATAGCACTAATCCTGGCGGGGGAAACCACTCATCGAATACGGGGTTGTACACGACCGCTCCCGGGCTAAGACGGTCCAAGCTAGACGGGTTTAGGAGCACCTAGTTAGACCGGTTTAGGAGTGCCGAGTTAGACCGCAACAAAGCTTGTTATGATGGACTGAGAAAAATGCACGAGGGTCGTGTAAATTAATAATTAACCGTCAAGTACATAGAGAATGTGAAGTCATTTGAGAGGAGCAAGAGAAGAAACTACAATATATGCTTTTGATGTTAATACAATGTTACATGAATGTATTGATAAGTTGGAGGAACAATCTAGCAAGCTAAGAAGAAAAGTGAAGTACCTAATGGAACAACTAGCCATCCGCAAGAAGGCTATTGTCAATGGCGGTAATACCATTTCTTTCTGCACAAGATTGGACACCATGGGCCAGACATGTTTTTTGGTAGACGGGGATGTAAAAGAAGTTGAAAACTTCTTTTGAAGGATAGAGTGTACTTCCGCAAGTCAAATTAAAGAGAAAAATAGCCATGGAGAGAATTGTATAGTTGTAAGAAGTGGAAGAAGTTTAATTACAAAGCATGACGTCTAGAAATCCGATGGAACAAAGTGTGTGATGAGTTTAAGAAATTTCGCACACTAGAGCCAGCAAATTACATATGAGCTAAGCATTGAGTGCCCTACCTGTGGACTTGCATGCCCAAGCTTTTGGTAATTGATTCAAAATGGGTTCCTCAACAATTATTGCTTCCGAGTCTTCTTATAATGCATTAGAAATTTGTTGTTTTGGTTTGGTTCGGATCCAGATCCGTTTAGTTTTAGGTTTAATTAAAACTTGCAGCAGCGTAGGGGCGGATCCAGATGGGGGCCTGAGGGACACTGGTCCCTTTATTATTTTTCAAAATGCTTAGTGTATTTGGTTTTCTTCATCGAGACAATGAATTTTGACTATTTGTACATCAAAAACGGTGGCAAGATGAGAGAGAAACAGTTCTGCTAAGATAAAAACGTTTTAAATATTTTTTTGAAGGAAGTTGATGCCTGACCCACATGCTAAAATTTTTAGAACCCAGTGACGCATTTAAAAAAAATTGTGCACCCCGATTATCAATTTGTGCACCTTCATTATTAATTTGAGTGTCATCAATGTTCACATGAGGGTGGTAGCCGCTCCGCCTGTGAGAATAAAACTAGTCGCCCATACCACCTCCCTCTCTCTCTCTAAGCGTTGGAGGAGGGAGTTGCTGCCGACATTGGAGGATAGCTAAGGGTGTTGGATGATATATATTAGGAAAAATTTACCTGCGGCACCCTCACGGACCGTGGCTGCGGGTTTAAATATCGGTCGGGCTCACCTTTTTATTTTTTCTTTCGCGATTTCCCCGCTTGCACTCTTTCATCGGGGACAATGGCGAGAACCAGCGACAACCCTAGCTCTTTCATCCCCCTCTTATGATCTCCACAGAGAAATCCCTAGCTCCCGTCGTTGTTCAGGAACCACGTTTTATTCGTCGGCGCTGCCTAAACTCCCAGAAGAGAAGATACAAACCAGCGAAAGCCCTAGCTCCAACTCCGCTTCCATCCTCCTCCACGACGAAGGAATTAGATCTACGGCGAAAGCCCTAGCACCCGCTCAAGCTTCCACCGTCCTCTACCCCATTTTCAAGCTATTCGGTATTCTAATGATCTTTTTGAGCTTCGTCTGCATTTCCGCAACCACGGTTTTTCTCCATCTCCGCCATTGAAGTGTAGCTTTTTGAGGTAATACAACTGCTATTATTTCTTCAACAACAACATCATTCTCCTAATCCAAATGACTGCTAGCAAAAGTGTAAATGTCGATTCAATTCTCAAATGACAGATACTTTAGGACTCTTCCACATGTCCACCTCCAACCCCCAAGGTGCTGACGAAAGAGTAAGTCCCGATGCTCCCCTGAGTTTTCAAACTTGTTTCCAGTAACTAATTTTTCAACTGTATTTTTGTCGGTTTTTTATGACTGTATGCAGAAACTATTTTTCCAACTGGATTTTGTCCTACATTTCCCTAGCGGTATGAATATACAGCAATTACGACTGTATTTGTAATAAATTAAGTCTTGAAGCTCCCCTGACTTTTTAAAACTATATGTAGTAATTAATCTTTCAACTGTATTTCTGTCGGTTTTTTATGACTGTATGCACGTACTATTTTTCCAACTGGATTTTGATATCTTTTTTTTCTTTGATCTCGTAGGTGAAGAGAGAACCTGTTGTGTTCCTCATTGTTCATTCAGATGAAGAAGCATACACAATGTATTGTGACTATGCCCACAAATTAGGATTCAGTGTTTGTAAGCAACACCTACTGTACTGGACGCATACCAAAATAGTTAAACTATGAGAGTATTATTGCGCTAAAGTGAGACTAAAGAGCATAAAGAATTCCCCTTTGAAGTACCGCAAATCAGAAATACGGACTGGTTGTCTTGCATGCATAACATTCCATGTTGATAAGGAAGGCAAAAATTGGACATTATCCAAATTTGTAGAGGAGCATAATCATCCGTTAGCCACAGATAAAGAGACACATCTGTTGCGATCTAGCCGCTGTATTCCTGAAATGCAAGCGAGTCTTTTGAAAAATATGAGGACTGCCGGAATTAGAGCCGTGGATTCCTATAATTTCCTATCTAATGAAGCCGGGGGGTTGAGAACATACGGTTCACGAAGATGGATGCTTTCAACTACGTCCAACGAGAAAGAAAATCTTTGATAGAGAGTGGTGACGCATCCAGCTTGCTCGCTTTATTACAGAAAAAAAGTTGGACGACAATATGTTCTCCTATGAATTTCGTACAGATGAGCTCAACAGGTTGACAAGCTTCCTCTGGATGGATGGGCATAGCAAGATAGACTACGACTGTTTTGGATACGTTGTTATTTTTGACACCACGTATAGACTTAATAAGTATAATCTAGCTTGCGCACCATTCATTGCTGTGAATCATCACTGGAAGAATGTATTCTTTGGTGGGGCTTTTATCGCTGAGGAGACTATCGAATCTTTTTGCTGGGTTTTGAGTCGTTCCTTAATTCTGTCGGTGGGAAGCAACCCATTACCATCTTTACGGACCAGGATCAAGCCATAATTGTTGTTATTGAGTGGGTTTTGACTTCTACCCGACATCGGTTATGTCAGTGGCATATATGTAAGAAGGCTCCATCGAAAGTTCCAAGTGTCAACCACGATAGATATGTTCGAACATGTTTCTATAACTGTATGAACAAGTGCGATGGCGAGGAAGAGTTCAATAGGTATTGGCATGAAATGATAACGAAAGGAGGGTTGCATGAGAATAGATGTTTGGAAGATCTTTATACTATTAGGAGGCGGCGATCCACGGCTTTCAATAAGGATGTGTTGGACATGGAGATTTTATCCACCCAAAGGAGTGAGTCTGCCAATAATTGCATTCACGGATGTTCAAAGGCAACTAGCTCGCTTGTTGAGTTTTTTTCTGGATTGGAAAAGCTTGTCTCAACGGGCGGCGCAATGAGCACGATGAAGATTTCAAGTGTACACATTGTCCTGTGAGTTTACGATACAAAATGTGTGTAATACTAAAGGTCGTTTCGAGGCAGTACACCAAAAAAATGTTTGCAATATTTGAAAAATTATTCATGGAGGCAGTGGTAAGAGTAAGTGTGGTGGATGAGAATAGATATGACGAGCAGAACATCTTATATATAACAACACAGACCGATGCAGTTTATGCTGAGAAAAGGTGGTTCATTAGCTATAATTCTGGGACAGATATGACACAGTGCTCGTGTCATAGTTTTGAGACTCGAGGTCTGTTATGCAGGCACATAGCCAGGATATATAATCTTCGAAATGTTCAGCACTTTTCAAGTGCTTACGTTCTGAAAAGATTTTTTTGAATGTTAAAAAGGACATCTACCTACCGGGCATACCTTCTCTGACAGATCATGACTCCAACTTTATTTTTAGAAACCACCTACTGCTATTCAGTTATGATGTCGCTCGACGAGTCGAAAATTACAAATTAGCAAAGGATCATGTGGTAAGCGCAATGAATGTCATGTCCATAAAGCTTGATGAGTTGATTGGCAACGAAGAGCGACGCGTGAGAGACATCTTAGACGAAACTGAAAGGGAGAGGATAGCTGTAAACGACCCACCAGTGAAGAGACCCAAAGGCGCGTCGAGTGCACGCATGAAGAACCGTTGGGAGAGAGACAATCGAAAACAAAAAACAAGTAAGATCAAGCCAACTTTTTTTTCCTTTTAGGTAATCGTTGTAATACATAATTAAAACAGTTCTAAAACTATTTATTTTTGAATCTGTGATTCAGAAAAAAAACGGAGTGCAAGGGCAAGACAGTCAATGTTGATAATACGCCAACACTTCAGGAGTTCGATTGTTTTGGAGGCCAAGACATTGAGCAGCAAGATTCTGCCATTCTCACGCCACCGTGTGACGATTCAAACGACGACTACTTTGTTAATTTATCATATAATTTCTCTAGTGTACCGGATGTTTTTAAGCCCTTGTAAATTCCAACATAAAGTAACTCATTATTTGATGGCACTGGCTGATGGGTCTTGGGTAATATGAATCTGACTGATGTATCCATTATAATCAGATTAATGTGTTCTATAAACCAATCATTTGCTTCCTTTTTAGTAGTGATTTTACCATAATGGAATGTTGTTGAGACTTTGATATTACTTTTATATTTCTCATTCATAAGATTTTGATGACCAACAAAGTTATCTAAGGTCATTTATATGAAAGTGAGAAGCTGGCTCGCTTAGAGTTTTAAGATCCCTACAATATCATTCCCTATGATGATAGAATCATCTATATATATTAGAAAAATGACCTTAGAATCCCGATACCTGAAAGGTGGGAGGTCACGACATAAAAATAGTCTCAAAGAGATCGTCATTGAGAAATGATTATTTACATCCAGCCAATGAAGATGTCATATCAAAGGTTGTTTGAATCACACAAAAAATATTTCAGAAACACACGAGTGTCATGCGTGTGTGTCAAATTTCAGAAACATTATAATTAATTAGGTCATATCAAAGGTTGTTTGAATCACACAAAAAACAGAACACATCACAATGTCTCAACCTTTCCCCCTCTATCCCGCTACATTAGCTACTATGATTTCATGAAAAACACGGAAGTAGTCAGCTGCGATCTCAGCACGGAAACGTGTCATTGAAGATTGTCAATCCTTGTGGTTCTCCTATACAATCTTTGATGGAGAAAGTGTTGCTTCCATGTATTTAAAAACAAAAACACTGTAGTCTGTCCCACCTCGTTGTTTTGGGATTTTATCCACCGGCTCAATCTTCCAAGTCAACATATCTGATGACAAGGCTTTCCGGGCATCTTTGTAGAAAGTGGAGACCTGTATAAAACAAAGGAAATTAAAAAATATGTTCCTAAAATGAAGAGAATGTTCACCAGGTAATAAAACATAGCTAGTCATACCAAGGTGGTAAGGGATGCTTGATGCACAGAACATGGCATCGAATCATAGAAATCCCACTTGCGGCATTTCATGTCACATATTAGAAGTGACCAGTGGCGGGGTGTGTGTACGGGCATGAGTAATATATTCGCCTTTCTGACATTCTCGGGGGTTACATGGCTGATCATAGCCTCACTATTGGAGCATTTACGTCTCTTGAAGTACTACATGATATGAAAGATTTAGGTCTTAAAATTCTTTTTTTAATACCCAAAATTAGCCGAATATAAACCCCACTTATGGCATGATCGGGCGATATGTACATAAAGCTTTTGAATTGAGCCGGCGATCTCCTCCTCTGAGCACTTAGTACTAATGGCCAGGTATTTATATGCACGTCCGACAACCATCGTTCTCCTAGCAAATCATCGATTAAGGCCCGGTTCATTAACACATTCCCAATATCAAATATCGTCTGATTTATGTAAAAATGAAACCAAAAATGCTATAATCATTCTCTAAAGAAAAAAGGCATAAACATTGATTAACTTTTACCTTCTTGTAAATCTTGTTAGAAAAAACTCTATTATGTCTTGTTGTCGAGGTGTTATTAGATCTCTACCCCGGTAACACTCCGCACTTATCACTGTGTCTTTTTTCTTTCGGGGTTCCCGGTACTTTTCTTTTCCTGTTAGCCCTCTGCTTGACATTTTTAATCAAGTTATTTGAACTGGACGACGGCGTAGGATCAACCAGAGTAACCTCAAGAGTAGAAGGTGAGGTGGTGTCCAAAGTAGCCATGATTGCAGATGGTTCGGGGGATGGTTGGGGGATCGTTTGGGGTTGATCTGGGGGATTGTTTGGGGGTTGATTTGGGGGACGGTTTGGGGGATTGTTTGGGGGTTGATTTGGGGGATGGTGTGGGGATGGTACGGGGATGGTGCACAGGATGGGGCAGTTGTAGCACTTGGTTATTTAACCAACGACTCACAAAAAATCCGCAAGGATCGGACCTCCGTCCCAATCTCATTTATTGTAGTCTGAAGTCTAGCCTCCATATCTTTTAATTCTTCAGATACTCTTACCATTTCCTCCTTTCCGCTCCTAATTCTTCTTAGCAAAACCTTTTCCGATTTCTTTTTTCCTCTTTCTACTCAACCTCTTTTCATCTAACTTTTTCTTATACATCAAGATCGAAACTTACAGCTTAGCTTTTTCTTGCCCTTAGCCTACAGCAAGGAGTACCAAATCAATGGAAATGTTAAATGAATGGCAACTATTATTTTAATAGACAAACATATATACATCATGGAAAAATACCTTTGGTTTCTTTTCCTTCACAAGCTCAAAATATGATTCCTCTTCCTCACCAAGAAGTTCAATTTCCGCAGGTGTTATGCCTGTAAATTTTTCTCTGACCTGTAAAACATAGGCATCACAAAAATACATGCACAAAATAATAGCTCACACATAATAATGAAACTGGATGGACAAACTGATCCTCAATCCGAAGATTTCCTGAAGTGCAGAGAGCAGGCCTTGACGTTGTAACTAAGTGTGGATGATCATCTGCATATCCTAGGGCGGTGCAATGTCGTCAACAGCCAACTGTAACTTCGTATGTTCATACAACCACACCTACAAAACTATATGAGTG
>CM077151.1:264346302-264767097 GCA_039583875.1 Platanthera guangdongensis | reverse complement strand
ATTCTTCCCCCCAGGGGATTGTTTCCATGGAGATCGCCAAGAGTGGGATCTTGAATGAGGAGGTGAGACGAAAGTCTCAGGGGACTTCAGGCTCTTCTTCACGAGCTGACGTTCTCTTTACTGAGTCCAGGGAGAGGAAGGTGTAAGAGCCGAGGAAGGAAGGAGGACAGGAGTCAAGTAGGGGCAAGTCGAAGTCACGTTATCAGAACGTGGAATACCACTACTGTCATAAGAAGGGCCACATCAAGAAATTCTGCTACTCGTTGAAGAACGATCAGAAGAAGGGGATTGCCACTGAGGGCAAAGATGAGGGTCACACGGCAGCCACCATTTCGACTGAGGAGGACGACGTCATTATTATTGGCGACGACGTCACGGCTGCACTCTCATGTGACGACCGATGCTGGATCGTTGACTCTGGAGCCTCTGCGCATGTCTCCCACAACAGGGAGCTATTTGCCACTTACACCACTCATGACTGTGGGGTGTTGAGGATGGGCAATGGGGATACGTCTAAGGTACTTGGGCGTGGAGACATGCATTTGAAGACAAGCACAGGAGTCCTACTAGTTCTGAGGGATGTGCGACATGTGTCAGCCATCCGTTTCAATCTGATATCTGTTGGCAGACTTGGAGATGAAGGACACTTGAGTGTCTTTGGAGGAGACTTCTGGAAGCTGATCAGGGGATCACTTGTGATGGCTAGGGGCTACAGAGATTCTGGACTGTACTACATGGAGGGGAGGCCTGAAGCTGCTCAGGCCAACTCCGTAGGGATGAGGCATCCACTTCCTTATGGCACAGAGGCTGGCACACATTATTCAGAAGGGTTTTGGGATGCCTGGCGAAGAAAAAGCTCATTAGTGACATTTCTGGTGATCATTTGGAGAGGTGTGACCATTGCATGGCTGGGAAGCAAAACAGGATTTCATTCCAGAGCCACACGTCCACCAGGAGATCGGAGCCTTTGGAGCTGGTTCATACAGATGTTTGCGGACCTCTGAAGGTCCAGACTAGAGGAGGAGCTTTGTACTTCGTTACTTTCATCGACGATCATTCGAGGAACTTTGGGTCTATGCTCTCAAGACCAAAGATCAGGTCCTGATACCTTCAGGAGATTCCACGCTGAGGTGGAGAGACAGTCTGGGAAGAAGCTGAGATGCATCAGGTCCGACAATGGGGGAGAGTACATTGGTCCGTTTGACGAATACTGCATGGACCATGGCATCAGACATAAGAAGACCCCACCAAAGACGCCGCAGTTGAATGGTGTAGCCGAGAGGATGAATCGGACACTGATGGAGAGGATTCGGTGCATGTTATCTGAGTCGAAGCTGCCAGGGATGTTCTGGTTGAGGCTCTTCTTACTGCAGCGCATGTCATCAATCTCTCTCCGAGTTCAGCTTGCAGGAGGATGTCCTGATAGGATCTGGTATGGGAAAGAACCCTCTTATAGTCACTTACGGGTATTTGGCTGCAAAGCCTTTGTGCACGTCCCTAGGGACGAGAGATCGAAGTTGGATTCGAAGACCCGCATGTATTTTTTCTTGGGGTACGGCTACAGTGAGAGTTTGGGTACAGGTTCTTTGATCTAGTTGAGAAAAAGCTTGTACGTAGCCGTGATGCTGTCTTCTGTGAGGATCAGACTGTTGGTGAACCTGAGGGGACTGTTGAGTCTGAGTTGATTCTCGCACTACTGCAGAATTACCTATAGTTGGAGTTGATGACACCGAGGAGGCCATTGAGCCTGTGCCAGCACAGGGTACTGATACCCTTCCGGATCATGATATCACCATTGATGGTGAACCAGGAGTTGCTGAGGATAATATTGATGATGTGCCTGCCCCGGCACCTGAGCCTGCCCTGCGGAGGTCAGATCGGACCGGCACCCGTCCGCTAGATATTCTGCATCAGAGTTCATACTGCTGACTGATGCGGGGGAGCCTGAGAGTTATGACGAGGCTGTGGAAGCACCGAGAAGCGTCATGGATGGTTGCTATGCAGGAGGAGATGCAGTCACTGCAAAAGAAAAGAAAACACGTATGACCTGGTGAGATTGCCTAAGGGCAAGAAGGCCTTGAAGAATCGGTGGATTTTTAGGGTGAAGCAAGGTGATTCCTCCACACCTCTCAGATACAAGGCCAGACTGGTGGTGAAGGGCTTTGGACAACGACAGGTGTTGACTTTGATGAGATCTTCTCGCCTGTGGTGAAGATGTCATCTATTCGGGTTGTCCTTGGACTTGCTGCAAGGCTTGATTATTGGAGATAGAGCAGATGGATGTCAAGACCGCCTTTCTGCATGGCGATCTTGAGGAGGAGCTATACATGGAGCAGCATGAGGGCTTTAGGGTCAGGGAAAGGAAAAAGGTCTGGTGTGCCGCTTGCAGAAGAGTTTATATGGCCTGAAGCAGGCCCCGCGGCAATGGTATAGGAAGTTTGATTCCTTACATGGGGTGGATATCGACTTCAGGAGGACCACCTGTAACACCTCCCCTGTAATGGACGTATAATATGGGTCCGGCCGGGGCCCCACAACATACGAACACCACAGCTTTAGTATTAAAAGTTGATATAGCTACCCAAACTCAAAACACTTGCACAACACAGCGGAAAACCAAGCACAACTAGAAGTTATCCACTAATCCAAAAGAGTAAACAAATGGCCTTAAGGCCTTACATCAAAAGTCCAAAAGGGTATACAGTACAATCAAACTTGAATGTGCTCAGCACTCCTAGTCTACCTCGGCATGCAAGCCGGACAAAAATAGTCTCAAACATACATCATCAAAAGTAGTGCTACAAGAGAGAAAAACACTTCATGGGCTTAGGCCTTTTTGGCCGGCGTGCTAGCTCCTGCGTGCGATCCTTGCCCTGTAAAAATTATTAGTAACGTGGGTCAGCAAAGGCTGACCTCAAACTGTGTAACAACACATCTCCTCCCGCCGCCCCTAACGGACCCCGGGGAACCCTCCAACCTGCAAGTCAGCACTTCATATGCAATATAAATTTCTATAAATCAAAAAAAACATTAAAACAGGCTTGGATGTCTCAATCAACAAACATGTTCTCTACTGGTTGAGCATATAAAGAAAGGGCCTACTATGCAACATGAATGCAACACCCGGGCTTCACCCAAGGTACCCTAAACCGTATGCATCTAGCACAACATCACAACATTTGGGTACTCACATTTCCCCAATTGGCATAAAGCCGCAAACATTGAGGGAGACACAACTCCCTCACACGGCGCACATGCCGCCACATGGAAATCTTGCCAAGGCCCCACCCGCTCGTGGGCTTAGCCCCGGGCTTGCCTGCAAGCTCTGACGTCTCATGTCAGGATTCCAACAACCACAGACTGACCGATTCTAAGAAGCCTTGCTGGACCCCACCCGCTCATGGCCTCTTTGCCCGGGCTTGCCCCAAGCTTGGCATTCTCGTCAGTCTCACAGAAGGGGACTAGTCTCGCCGGGACACTCTCCACACATGACGCATGTGTCACGGGATAGCCAGCCGACCACGGAGACATAGCCATGCCTTGGCACAACACAACCAAGACTAAACACATCGCAATCCCTCTTTGTACCGCAGCGTTCCCGCGCTCCAAGGAAAACATCTCCAACTCGTGCGGAGCTAACCTTGTTCACCAAGGAAACCATCTCCATTCTCATTTGGAGCTAACCTTGTCAAGGAAACCATCTACCACCACGAGGAGCTAACCTTGTCCGGGTTCGACTACATGTACTCTTTTCAAGCAAACGGGACAATCACCACCACAACACAAACGGCAACTTGCCGCATCGGAAAATCTCTACGAATCCCTAGTTCGTATGCAACATCACCGAGTCGGACTAACGGTCGCGACTACGGCTTCACCCACCATGCCTAATCCACTAGCGAAGCGGATCTCTAATGCAAAGATATGCCGGGGACGGACTCAATCGACCCGGAAGTTCCTCTTGAAACTTGGCAAGCCAAAACCCCTCTCATTTGAGAGTTTGGTGCCCAAAAATTAGAGAAAAGAAAACTAGATGATGCTAAAACGTGCATCCTAAAGACCGAGAGGAGAGATGTCGTTACCTTCCGACTCCTCTTCCTTGCCATGGCAAAATAGCCGGATGGAACACTTCGCAATGCTCCAAGCTTCACGGATCCGGACTCGGCTCGCGATTCGGAGCTCCGAAACCCTTCCTACAGCCCAAAGTTCTTCTTCTTCCTCCTTGCTCTAGTTTCTCTCAAGAACTAAGAAAGAGAGGACTTGAAAAAGAATGAGGATCTGTAACCCTAAGTTCGGACTTAACTGTCCAGGAGATGGCCTGAACCGTTAGATCCCAAAACCAGAAAAAGACTGGCTGCGATTCGCCTGGAAAAATAAAAGACCTGGGCCGAACACGGCCTGGCACACGCCCGTGTCCAGGGCCGTGTGCCTCATTCGCCGTCTCAAATCGACGCGCCTGGAATCAGACACGGGCATTCGACACGCCCGTGTTCAATCCGACACGCCCGTGTCCCAAGTGACACGGCCGTGTGGCCTGCCGTGTGTCTCCAACGACACGGCCCCAACACCAACCCGAGAGGTGACACGGCCTGGGACACGCCCGTGTCCCAAGCCGTGTGCCCCAGTCTCGACACACTGTCGAGCAAAAGTGTCGACACTTGGGCCGAGTGTCGACACGGCCTCGACACGCCCTGCGACACGCCCGTGTCGCAGGCCGTGTGCCCCACACTCTCGACACTTTGTCGAGCACAAAGTGTCGACACTTGGGCCGAGTGTCGACACGCCTCGACACGCCCTGCGACACGCCCGTGTCGCAGGCCGTGTGCCTCACTCTCGACACTTTGTCGAGCACAAAGTGTCGACACTTGGGGCCGAGTGTCGACACGGCCTCGACACGCCCTGCGACACGCCCGTGTCGCAGGCCGTGTGCCTCACTCTCGACACTTTGTCGAGCACAAAGTGTCGACACTTGGGCCGAGTGTCGACACGGCCTCGACACGCCCTGCGACACGCCCGTGTCGCAGGCCGTGTGCCTCACTCTCGACACTTTGTCGAGCACAAAGTGTCGACACTTGGGCCGAGTGTCGACACGCCTCGACACGCCCTGCGACACGCCCGTGTCGTAGGCCGTGTGCCTCACTCTCGACACTTTGTCGAGCACAAAGTGTCGACACTTGGCCGAGTGTCGACACGACCTCGACACGCCCTGCGACACGCCCGTGTCGCAGGCCGTGTGCCTCCTGCCAGAACCCAAAAATTTTCCAGAACAGCAGACTGAACCTCTTGCAAAAACTGGGGGTGTTACAACTCTCCCCCACTTAACTGAATTTCGTCCCGAAATTACAAAACAAAAGGGTACAAAACTTAAATTGTACCTGACAACAATAGTTCTGGATAGTCTTCTAGCATGGCCTGTTCTCGCTCCCACGAGAACTCCTCACGACCGCAGTTGTCCCAACGAACTTTCACAAGTTTAACTTCTTTATTCCGCAACTGCCGAATCTCCGAATCTTCTATAGCGATTGGAAGGACTCGCGTCCTCAAGTCTTCCTCAATCGGCACCGATGCCGGCTCAATCACCACGCTAGCCTCCACCAAGGCTTTCCTCAACACGGAGACGTGGAAGACGTCATGTAATCCACTCAAATCTGCGGACAATGCCAACCGATAGGCTGCTTCTCCTATCCGCTCAACAATTTCAAAAGGCCCCAAAAACCTTGGACTCAACTTCTTGAGTCGGCGAATCCGCGAGACGCCTTTGAACGGCTTGACCTTCAGATAAACCCAATCACCAACTGCAAATTCTAACTTCCGGTGACGAGCATTAAAATATTTCGCTTGCCTGTCTTGTGCCACCTTCATACGCTCTTGGATGGTCCGTACCATCTCACAAGCGTCAACTACCGCATCCTTTCCCAGAAGTTTGGTGTCTCCCGCCTCTGCCCAAGACATTGGCGTTCGACACCGCCTCCCATACAAAGCTTCGTATGGCGCCATCTTTATACTAGCTTGAAAACTGTTGTTGTACGCAAATTCTACCATGAAGAGGTGATCCTCCCACCTCTTGCCAAAATCAAGAACGCACATCCTCAACATATCCTCCATAGTACGGTTCGTTCTCTCCGTTTGCCCATCAGTTTGAGGATGGAACGCCGTACTAAACTTTAGCTTCGTGCCCAAGCTCTTCTGAACCAGTCTCCAGTCCTTGGACGTAAACCGTCCATCGCGATCACTGACTATGCTCTTAGGAATTCCGTGCAGTCGCACAATGTTGCGAACATACAACTCCACCAGCTTCTCCACGCTGTCCTCTTTCCGGTTCGGGATGAAGTGAGCCACCTTGGTTAGGCGATCCACGATCACCCAAATAGCATCATTCCCATGCTGCGATCTAGGCAAACCATGCACAAAGTCCATGGAGATGTCCTCAAATTTCCATTCAGGAATTGGAAGGGGCTTCAGGAACCCGCCCGGTTTCTGACATTCGGCCTTCACCAAGGCACATGTTTGGCAACGACTCACATACAAAGCCACATCTCGCTTCAACCCCGGCCACCAAAAGGATTTCTTCATATCCAAGTACATCTTTGTACTGCCCGGGTGAATGGAGTACTTTGAGAAGTGAGCCTCAAACATCAACTCCTCACGGAGATTGCCAAACTGCGGTACACAAACCCTTCCGCCCTTTCTCAAGATTCCCCCCGATCATCTCCCAGGTGCTGCTCTCGCCCGTTTGAGCCTCCAACACAAAAGGTTGAAACTCCACATCTAATCGAGTCGCTTCCCGAATACGATCGGACAAGTCGCTTTGCACTTCAATCCAGTTCAACCGAGCCACGCTAGACTCGCCTCTCGCAACACATTCCAATCCAAGGGACTCCCATTCCCGTACCAACCGCTCATCATGAGCTTCGATCCAATTTCCTAGCCCCGAGTACTTTCTACTCAACGCATCCGCCACCACATTGGCTTTACCCGGCGTGTACTGAATCGCCACTTCGTAGTCTCCAAGAAACTCAACCCATCTGCGTTGCCGCATGTTCAAGTCCTTTTGATCCAAGAGATACTTCAGGCTTTTATGGTCCGTGAAGATCTCCACTCTTGCGCCATAAACATAATGCCGCCAAATTTTCAGCGCGAAGATTACCGCCGCCAACTCCAAGTCATGGACGGGGTAATTCCTCTCATGAGGTTTCAGCTGTCTAGACCCAAAAGCTATCACCTTCCATGTTGCACCAAAACGCAACCCAAACCGCATCCCGATGCGTCACTGAAAATTTGAAATCCATCTGTCCCTTGCGGTAAACTCAAGATCGGAGCCATCATAAGCCTCTCCTTTAGTGCCTCGAATGCTTGACCGCACTCTTGGGTCCACACAAATTTATGGTCTTTGCGAGTGAGAGAGGTGAGGGGTAGAGCTATCTTCGAGAAATTCTCCACGAATCTCCTATAATACCCGGCTAGTCCAAGAAAACTTCGGACTTCCGCCACGGTCCTCAACACCGGCCAATCTCTGATGGCCTCCACTTTCGCTGGATCCACTGCCACCCCATCACCACTAATCACGTGACCCAAAAATGCCACCTTCTCCAACCAGAACTCGCATTTGGAGAATTTTGCATACAACTCATTCTCCCTCAACACTTGCAAAACTATTCTCAAGTGGGTAAAGTGGTCTCATGCTCCACTTCCGACTTGGAGTACACCAAGATGTCATCAATGAAGACAACCACAAACGAATCCAAGTAATCCCGAAATACTCGATTCATCAGATCCATGAACACCGATGGTGCGTTCGTCAGCCCGAACGGCATCACCGTAAACTCAAAGTGTCCATACCTTGTACCAAAGGCAGTTTTGGGTATGTCCTCATCCCGAATTCGTAGCTGATAGTAGCCTGACTTCAAGTCCAACTTCGAATATACCACTGACCCCACCAATTGGTCAAACAAATCGTCTATCCGAGGGATCGGATACTTATTCTTGACGGTCAACTTATTAAGCTCTCGGTAGTCTATGCACAGGCGCATGCTACCGTCTTTCTTCTTTACAAACAACACCGGTGCGCTCCACGGTGAAGAACTGGGTCTAATATACCCTTGCTCCAACAGTTCCTGTAACTGAACCTTAAGTTCCGCTAACTCCTTTGGTGCCATCCTAAATGGAGGACGTGACACCGGTCTAGCCTCCGGCACTAACTCGATCGAGAAGTCGATCTCCCGCCGAGGAGGCGCTCCAGGAAGTTCATCCGGAAACACATCCTTGAACTCTGCCACCACAGGCACTTCCTCAATCGACAGTTGGGAGAGACGAACCTCCAATAACGCTACAAGCGCTACACCACCCTGGTTAACCGCCCGCACCAACTGCATGGCCGATATCAGGGAACAGGCCACTCCACCAAGGCCCTCAAACTTGACTTCTGTTTGCCCTTTACTCCTTAAGGTCACCACCTTAGAAAGGCAATCAATACTGGCGCGCTGCTCTGCAAGCCAGTCCATACCCAAAATGACATCGAACTCTACTAATGGTAAACACTGCCGCTTCCAGAGCGAAGACAACTCCGTCTAGCTCCCAACAAATGCGCCCTTTAGCCCCGGTGGTCATAGATGACCCATTGGGCATGCGCACTTTCAGCTCTGCTCCCGACGAGAAAGACTCAACTCCTAGAGCTTCTCCGGATGAAGCTCTCCGCAAGAAAGGAGTGCGATGCGCATCCTGTATCAAACAATACCCTAGCGGGGTATCCGGAAACTAACACGAAGCCTACAACATAGACATTACACAAAAGTCTAAAAGGATGAAGCACAAAATTTAAACTTAAATTCTCTTCATACCTGTCACCACATCCGTCTGGCGGATCGCTTCTTGCTGTCCAAGGTTGTAGGCCCTTGGTTGCACCGGTTGGAACCGAGAAGCGCTCGACTCCGCCATCTTTCCTTTCTCTGCAGCACTGGGGCCCGAGCGCACAGACTGCTCCTGCTTTGACTCTTGCCCCGCTCCCCCTTGCTGACAAGCACGGGCTATGTGCCCAACCTTCCCGCAGTTGTAGCACGTCGGCGGTCCCCTAGAGTGGGAACCCCCAGGCGTCCAGTTGCTCCTCTCACCAGATCTGGAAGTGGAAGGCTTCTTCCTCCACCACCTACTCCCATCAGACTTTCCATGAGATTGGGAAGGCTTCCCTTCCCCTTGCTTGGGAGTAAAACCCTTACGGCGTTGGGTTCGCTCCAAATCATTCTCCAAACTCCTGGCGGCTTCAACTAGCTCATTAAATCCCGCCCTCTTCATGGAGATGAGGGGTTGTCTCAAATTTTCCCTCAACCCTTGGTAGAAGAGGTTATCCCTCTCTACATCATCCGCCATTGTCGTTCCCGCATAACGACCCAATCGGGTGAACTCTTGCACGTACTCATCCACTGTCTTGTCTCGCTGCATTAGATGCAGAAACTGCCTCTGCAGGGCCAACCGAGTTGAAACTGGGATATACCTCTTAAGAAAAGCGTCCCCAAACTCTTCCACTGACGGGGTGCGTCCCGGAAACTGGCGGCCGCTATGGGCCACCCACCATAACTTGGCATCCCCTTCCAACATGAAAGCCGCATACTCAGCTTTCTTTTCCTCTGGCGTCTCTGCCGCCCTTAACAGTTCTTGAATACGAACCCACCAGTCCTCCGCATCCGTTGGCGTTCCAGTACCCTTGAAGGACGGGGGATGGAAACTCAGGAAGTACTTCATGTGTCGATCTCCATGTCCAACAACTACTCTCTCCGCCAAAGGCTCCACTCGCCTGGCTTCTGCTCCTGGCACGGCCGTTGCCGTATCTGGTGTGGCAGGGGCTGCCACCTGAGCCGCTGCTGCAGCTTGAGCTGCCACCATCGCTTCTGCAAGCATGCGGCAGAAGTCGGCCGGGTCTACACCCGTGCCCAAAAGACCTGGAGCAGTAGCACTGCTCGCCGAGAGATCATCCCTTGCTCTTGAAGTGCCCGCCTCGTTGCTTGCACTCTTCAGGAAGACAAGAAATAAGGGATTAGTCTCCAATCTCAAGACTAAAACATAAGGACACTCATGGTCCCGCGTTACTCTTATGTGGATAACTTCTCTACGCACTGACCTTGAATCTAACCTGGCTTTGATACCAAATTGTAACACCTCCCCTGTAATGGACGTATAATATGGGTCCGGCCGGGGCCCCACAACATACGAACACCACAGCTTTAGTATTAAAAGTTGATATAGCTACCCAAACTCAAAACACTTGCACAACACAGCGGAAAACCAAGCACAACTAGAAGTTATCCACTAATCCAAAAGAGTAAACAAATGGCCTTAAGGCCTTACATCAAAAGTCCAAAAGGGTATACAGTACAATCAAACATGAATGTGCTCAGCACTCCTAGTCTACCTCGGCATGCAAGCCGGACAAAAAATAGTCTCAAACATACATCATCAAAAATAGTGCTACAAGAGAGAAAAACACTTCATGGGCTTAGGCCTTTTTGGCCGGCGTGCTAGCTCCTGCGTGCGATCCTTGCCCTGTAAAAATTATTAGTAACGTGGGTCAGCAAAGGCTGACCTCAAACTGTGTAACAACACATCTCCTCCCGGCCGCCCCTAACGGACCCCGGGGAACCCTCCAACCTGCAAGTCAGCACTTCATATGCAATATAAATTTCTATAAATCGAAAAAAAACATTAAAACAGGCTTGGATGTCTCAATCAACAAACATGTTCTCTACTGGTTGAGCATATAAAGAAAGGGCCTACTATGCAACATGAATGCAACACCCGGGCTTCACCCAAGGTACCCTAAACCGTATGCATCTAGCACAACATCACAACATTTGGGTACTCACATTTCCCCAATTGGCATAAAGCCGCAAACATTGAGGGAGACACAACTCCCTCACACGGCGCACATGCCGCCACATGGAAATCTTGCCAAGGCCCCACCCGCTCGTGGGCTTAGCCCCGGGCTTGCCTGCAAGCTCTGACGTCTCATGTCAGGATTCCAACAACCACAGACTGACCGATTCTTAGAAGCCTTGCTGGACCCCACCCGCTCATGGCCTCTTTGCCCGGGCTTGCCCCAAGCTTGGCATTCTCGTCAGTCTCACAGAAGGGGACTAGTCTCGCCGGGACACTCTCCAAACATACATGACGCACGTGTCACGGGATAGCCAGCCGACCACGGAGACATAGCCACGCCTTGGCACAACACAACCAAGACTAAACACATCGCAATCCCTCTTTGTACCGCAGCGTTCCCGCGCTCCAAGGAAAACATCTCCAACTCGTGCGGAGCTAACCTTGTTCACCAAGGAAACCATCTCCATTCTCATTTGGAGCTAACCTTGTCAAGGAAACCACCATCTACCACCACGAGGAGCTAACCTTGTCCGGGTTCGACTACATGTACTCTTTTCAAGCAAACGGGACAATCACCACCACAACACAAACGGCAACTTGCCGCATCGAAAAATCTCTATGAATCCCTAGTTCGTATGCAACATCACCGAGTCGGACTAACGGTCGCGACTACGGCTTCACCCACCATGCCTAATCCACTAGCGAAGCGGATCTCTAATGCAAAGATATGCCGGGACGGACTCAATCGACCCGGAAGTTCCTCTTGAAACTTGGCAAGCCAAAACCCCTCTCATTTGAGAGTTTGGTGCCCAAAAATTAGAGAAAAGAAAACTAGATGATGCTAAAACGTGCATCCTAAAGACCGAGAGGAGAGATGTCGTTACCTTCCGACTCCTCTTCCTTGCCATGGCAAAATAGCCGGATGGAACACTTCGCAATGCTCCAAGCTTCACGGATCCGGACTCGGCTCGCGATTCGGAGCTCCGAAACCCTTCCTACAGCCCAAAAGTTCTTCTTCTTCCTCCTTGCTCTAGTTTCTCTCAAGAACTAAGAAAGAGAGGACTTGAAAAAGAATGAGGATCTGTAACCCTAAGTTCGGACTTAACTGTCCAGGAGATGGCCTGAACCGTTAGATCCCAAAACCAGAAAAAGACTGCCTGCGATTCGCCTGGAAAATAAAAGACCTGGGCCGAACACGGCCTGGCACACGCCCGTGTCCAGGGCCGTGTGCCTCATTCGCCGTCTCAAATCGACGCGCCTGGAATCAGACACGGGCATTCGACACGCCCGTGTTCAATCCGACACGCCCGTGTCCCAAGTGACACGGCCGTGTGGCCTGCCGTGTGTCTCCAACGACACGGCCCCAACACCAACCCGAGAGGTGACACGGCCTGGGACACGCCCATGTCCCAAGCTGTGTGCCCCAGTCTCGACACACTGTCGAGCAAAAGTGTCGACACTTGGGCCGAGTGTCGACACGGCCTCGACACACCCTGCGACACGCCCGTGTCGCAGGCCGTGTGCCCCACTCTCGACACTTTGTCGAGCACAAAGTGTCGACACTTGGGCCGAGTGTCGACACGGCCTCGACACGCCCCTGCGACACGCCCGTGTCGCAGGCCGTGTGCCTCACTCTCGACACTTTGTCGAGCACAAAGTGTCGACACTTGGGCCGAGTGTCGACACGGCCTCGACACGCCCTGCGACACGCCCGTGTCGCAGGCCGTGTGCCTCACTCTCGACACTTTGTCGAGCACAAAGTGTCGACACTTGGGCCGAGTGTCGACACGGCCTCGACACGCCCTGCGACACGCCCGTGTCGCAGGCCGTGTGCCTCACTCTCGACACTTTGTCGAGCACAAAGTGTCGACACTTGGGCCGAGTGTCGACACGGCCTCGACACGCCAGGGTGCGACACGCCCGTGTCGCAGGCCGTGTGCCTCACTCTCGACACTTTGTCGAGCACAAAGTGTCGACACTTGGGCCGAGTGTGATCGACACGACCTCGACACGCCCTGCGACACGCCGTGTCGCAGGCCGTGTGCCTCCTGCCAGAACCCACCCAAAAATTTTCCAGAACAGCAGACTGAACCTCTTGCAAAAACTGGGGTGTTACACACCACCCTTGACCACTGCGTGTTCATCAAGCACTATGCTCCAGAGGATTTCATCATTCTGCTGTTATACGTGGACGATATGTTGATCGTCGGGAGGAACACTGCTCGTATTGCTGAGTTGAAGCGGCAGTTGAGTTCTACTTTTGAGATGAAGGATCTGGGTGCTGCAAAGACTATTTTGGGGATGCACATTCGCAGAGACAGGGGAGCCAGATTACTTTGGTTATCACAGGAGCGGTACATCCGCAAAGTTTTGCAGAGATTTGATATGGATCAGGCGAAGAAGGTGAGCACGCCTCTTGCGGCTCACTTCAGGCTTACCGCTGATCAGTGCCCCAGCACACCCGAGGAGATCGAGGCGATGCAGAAGGTTCCGTTTGCATCTGCAGTTGGAAGCCTTATGTATGCGATGGTGTGTACACGACCAGATATTGCGCATGCCGTTGGGACTGTCAGTAGATTTCTCTCCAATCCTGGGAGAGAGCATTGGAGCGCGGTGAAGTGGATACTGAGATACCTGCAGGGGACTTCGGATTTGACGTTGAGATTTGGGGATAGTGAGCCTGAGCTGTTGGGCTACACTGATGCTGACATGGCTGGAGATATGGATTCCAGGAGATCGACGTCAGGATACATGATTCTGTTTGCAGGGGGAGCTGTCTCGTGGGCGTCGAGGTTGCAGAAGTGCGTTGCACTGTCTACTACGGAGGCTGAGTTCATTGCGGTTACTGAGGCTGGGAAGGAGTTGCTTTGGATGAAAAGATTCATCAAAGAACTTGGATTCACTCAGGGCCGATATACACTCCTGTGTGATAGTCAGAGCGCCATTTACCTGGGGAAGAACCCCACGTTTCACTCGAGGTCGAAGCACATCGACACTCGGTATCATTGGATACGTGATGTTTTGGAGCAGAAGGAGCTCGACTTACAAAAAGTGCATACAGATGACAACGGGGCAGATATGCTCACAAAGTCATTAACGAGGGGGAAGTTTGAACACTGCCTGAGGATCGCCGGAATGGCGGTTTCCTCCTCATCGTTGTGAAGGGGGAGAATTGTTGGGTGTGGTTCTCATCCGATGCGGAGAAAACCACCGAGCTTGTGTGTATCGAGTTCGTAATACGTTCTCGTAACTCCCGAGCGTTTCTGTTTCGTTCTTTCCTAATGGCAGAATTTATTTAATATATATATATATATATACAAGCATGCAGATCATGTTTTGTATATATATATTATATATATATTATATATATATATTAATAAAAAGCATGCGGATCATGCTTTGTATTAATATATATATATTTATATATATATATGGATGGAGAATGGCAGCTAAGGAGGTGAGCAGCTTAAAAAAAAGGCACCGAGAGAATAACAGCTTGAGAGAGCGGAGAGGTTGCAGATCCGCCATCGCTGTTGCCGCCGCCGCCGCGTTATTGAAACGCCATCGCCCCGTCGTTAAAAGGCTGTCATAGCCGCCTTTGTTTGGAGGCCGCCGCCACCGCCGTTGCTTCAGGAGTTTGGGCGTCGTACTACGACGTTGATGTGATCACGCTGCACAAATCAAGAAGGTTCACTGGAGAGGATTTCTTAAATCCGCCATTTGTTCCTATTGGGTATTTTGTATTCTATTATATATCATTTGTGTAGCAACGTGGTGAAGATCCTTTGTGGATCGAGGAGGGAAAGCCTGTAAATTTTTTGCGTGTTTTTATACACGTTCTAGTGGAGGCTTTCAGGGTTGGACTCCGATCGTCCCGTGGTTTTCACCCAACTGGGTTTCCACGTTAAAAATTCTTGTGTGCTGTTTTTATTTCATTTTGTATTTGTACCCGCTAAAACGATCATGCAGGTGCTCGCGCTAAATTAATTTACAGGTGCTCAGATCGGGTTTGCGTGCTCTCAAACCCAACAATAATACCTGGCTTTTGCATTCCCCCGAATTTCATGAGTTTGGCAAAATGCATCCAGAATATTTAAATTTGGCGGAATGCACCTCCGAATTTCACAAGTTTAGGCAGATTGCACCCCAACTAGGGTATTTCGGTCATTTCCTCTCATTTTGGGGTTTTAGGTTTGCTCATTGGTTAAACACACTCTCGATTTCAACTTCTCCTCCTTTCCGTGACGGCGCTGCTCCCGATTACGCTTCCCCCATGGCGCTGCTCCTCCCCGTTTCATCTTCTCTTTCACCTGAAGGCAATGCATCTGCCAAATTCCACTCTCTCACAGTGCTACTTCTAGATTTCAACTCATCCAAACATACATTAACAACAATTATTTTCTTCAGAACTACAATTTTAAGCACCCAATAACTTTAGAAGCTATTTTAACATTCACTTAAAACGCATCTGTAAGCTTACATAATACTTGATTAAAATTAAGCTCCAAATCCTAAGCCACTGCAGTATAGAGAAAGAGAAATAGAAACCAACAGGCAACAATAGTAGAGAGAGAGAGCCAAGCCAAAACCAGTCAGAGAAGAAACCAAAGAATGAATGAAGAGAGATGTAGAAGAAATACAGAGATAGAGATGTAGTCACGCAGGGCTGAGGAAGAAAGAGAAACTAGTCCAGAGTCGAGACCACTATTGATTCATGTTTAAGGAAGAAGACAGGTTCTAAGCTCCAAGACATGGGTGCTTGATCAGACCAAGGCCAAAATACCCCTAAAAAATAAGTTAGGGGTGCAAACTGCCAAACTTATGAAATTCGGGGGTGCATTCCACCAAATTTAAATATTCGGGGTGCATTTTGCCAAACTCATAAAATTTGGGGGTGCATTCTACCAAAAAGCCATAATACCTCAACAATTTTTCTCGCAAAAAATCTCATTACCCAAAGAAAAAGCAAGCACAGCAATCTACGATTTCACTTCATCCTGGATGAATCAAAAAAAGGTGAAATCAAAGTAATGTACTACCCATCAAACAAACAACTAGTAGATCTTTTTACAAAGCCATTGGATCAAATGCTGTTTGCAGATCTACGCAACGGCATAGGAGTAGGAGGACTTCCAGCTCAAGGGAAATTTTTTTGGTATGTGTAGCGTTCCTTCCTCTAGGAACGCCTTTAAATTAATATTATGCGGACCCCACCTAATTTTCCCTTTCCCGCTATTGAGCTGCAGAACTCTCTTCTTCTTTCCGCTTTGGTGCTAGGTTTTTTCTTCTTCCGAGCTACACTTTCATCTCCTCCGCCCTTTATCTCTTCCCCCGCCGCCCGCCGCCTCCTCTCCAGGCCTCGTCGCCTTCGCCAGCATCTGTTTACGTATTATCTTTAAGTTCAATGGGTTTTCTGAGCTTTCTTGCCTGCAGTAACATCCCTTTGAAGTAGGGATCCATGGAGAAGGGGAGTACACAAATGGGGTGCAAGAGTGATAATATGTTCAACATTGAACATACGACTGTACATACAGTTGTATATTGAACATAAAATACAGTTGTACTACTACTAAAAGTTAAATACAGTTGTCTATAACACTATATGCAAATACAGTCTTATATTACACCTGTAATACAGTTGTATTTCACACTATATGCAAATACAGTCTTACAATATACATGGAATACAGTTGTATATAACACTATATGCAAATACAGTCTTATATTATACCTGAAATACATTTGTATTTCACACTATATGCAAATACAGGCCTATATTATACATGAAATACAGTTGTATTTCACACTATATGCAAATACAGTCCTACAATATATATGAAATACAATTATATATAAAACTGTATGAAAATACAGGCATATATTATACCTGAAATACAGTTCTATATACAGTTGCTCTAACTTGAGATGAGGCCATCGTCGATGGAAAAAAGTCATACCTGGTTCTTCTCAAGCCGTCGACGCCGTCGGCGAGAAAATGCGCCTGAAAATCTGTTGGAGATCGCGAGTGCGAGGAGAAGAAGAGTTGGCTGTTGGTGACGCCGACATTAACAGGTACGTTTCACCGGAGTTCACCTCGCTAGAAATATGTCGGAAATCTGAATAAGGAGGAAGAAATCTGTCTGGAAATCGCCTAGGTTGCGTTAGGGAAGAAGAGGGAAACCCGAAAAATGAAGTGGACCCGCGTTTTTTGAAAGTGATATTTAAACGCGTTCCTAACACAGGAAAAGCTACACATACCAAAAAAATTTCCCAGCCTGGAAATCGCCTAGGTTCTTCGAATGTTTCTTCTATACTAATGGACTTTTTCTTAACTGTGACTTTCCTCTCTGCAAAGATACATAAATGAGCAGTAAGTTGATAAAAACACATCAAGTTGATAAAAATGTACTGCAGTTGTTAAAAGATGAAGAAATTTACTTTGTTTTTACTCCCCGACTCTCGGTGTCCCCTCAACCTTGCATTTGAAATTTCTTTAGGATCCGTTCGTTTCAACGACATTGATATTGAATTATTGGCTTTTAATCTAATATCAATACACATGAGAAATGACATTGAGTTTAAATCCAATTCTTTTGTTCGGCCCCATGATGACTTTCTGTCAAAGGAATTGATATTAATCAGTTTTTATTATTCGTTTGCAAAAAGATTTTCAATCATAGGATTTTAAATTGATCAAAGCTCTCACTTTTTATTATTCGTTTTTTTTCGTCCGTGGGCGTTTTTTTGCCTGGAAGAGATTTTTTCGCCCGGACACGATTTTTTTGCTGGGGCGCGATTTTTTCGCCCGTGGACATATTTTTTCGCTCGAAAGTGATTTTTTCGCCCGGGAGCGATTTTTCCGGTCGGGCGCGATTTTTCCGCGCGGGCGCAATTTTACAGCTCGAGCGCGATTTTTCCGCCTGGGCGTGATTTTTCCACATGGGCGCGACTTTTTCGCTCGGGCGCTAATTTTTCACCCTGACGTGACTTTTTCGCCCCGACGCGACTTCTTCGCCCCGACCCGACTTTTTCGCCCCGACACGACTTTTTCGTCCCGACACGAATTTTTCGCTCTAATGCGACTTTTTCGCCCGGACGCGATTTTTTCGCTCGAACTCGATTTCTTTGCGCCGACTCGAAATTTTCTCTTCAGGCTGAAAAAATCGCGTCTGATCGAAAAAGTCGCTTCGGTGCGAAAAAGTCGCGTCCGGGCAAAAAACTCGCGTCCGGGACAAAAAATCGCGTTCGGGCGAAAAATCCGGCCCGGGCGGAAAAATCGCGCACGTGCAAAAAAATCACTTTCGGGCGAAAAAAACGTCCACGGGCGAAAAAACCGCGCCCGGGAGAAAAAATCGGGTCAAGGCTAAAAATCGCGCCCGGGCGAAAAAATCACTTTCGAGCGAAAAAATCGAGCCCGGGCGAAAAAAATTGCGCCCGGGAAAAAAAATCGCTCCCGGGCGAAAAAATCGCACCAGGGTGAAAAAATCGCTTCTGGACGAAAAAAATACCTCGGGGCAAAAAATCGCGTCCGTGCAAAAAAATCACGTCCGGACAAAAAAATAGTGTCTGAGTGAAAAAATTGCGTCTAGGCGACAAAATCGCGTCTAGGCGAAGAAAATGCCCACGAGCGTAAAAATCACGTCTGGTTGAAAAACCGCGCTCGGGCGAAAAAATCGTGTCTGGGTAAAAAAGCACGTCCGGGCGAAAAAAGCGCGTCCGAGCGAAAAAATAGCATTCTGGCGAAAAAATAGCGTCATGGTCAGAAAATCGCGTCCGTGCAAAAAAGTCGCTTTCAAGCGAAAAAATCATGTCTGGTCCAAAAAAATTGCATTCATGCAGAAAAAAATTACTCTTCTTTTGAAAAGCCGATGTTGACAGTCTCAATATCCGCACTTAGAGATAGATATTGAACCAATGAGTTTTTAGTTTTGTGTGAATATCTACGACTTTCCACCAGAAAGTCAATTCTATTCTACAATTGTTGATACAAACAGCGGAAATGACTTTCATTTTCTTAAAGCAAAAACTTTAAAACCAATGTCGTTGAAACGAACGAACCCTTAAGTTGCTTCGTTGCATGATCTTTAACCGATGGAATATTTCTATCATTCTCATCATTGAAACCTCTCTTCCGCATTTCATCAACATCAACTATCTCATCAGCTTTCCTTGCTAAAACATGCAAGCCTGACAGAACATGTGTCTTTGCAGCCTGACAATTCTCTACTCGATGTGCAATGTTATAAGAGAAACGCATCAAGTGGTTTCTAAATATCAACTTGGAGTTATAGTATACCATGCTTGGAGTATTTAGTAGGTATATACCTTTCATAGCATTATGACAGAATCGCTTAAGCAAATATTTGTTCAAAATCTCTCTTGCATTTTTCATATTATATATCCTAAAAATATGTCTGCACAAAATGTCTCTAGTCTCGAAATCTTTGCATGAGCAATCTGTCTCATTGGTCTCGGAATTATATCTAATAAACCATCGTTTGTCATCTTCACTACCATCACAATGATTTATAATATATAAAAAATGATTTTCATCATATCTTGTTTCATCCACAATTAGTAATGGGCAAAAGGATCGGGCCTAGTGGGTCGGCCCGAGCCCGGGTCGGCAAAAGACCGGCTAGGTCCGGCCCGGGCCGAGGCCAGGCCTGGTGTAACGCCTCCATTCGTCATATGGAATATAACGGTGGGTCCGGTTGGGGCCCCACGCCATATTTCACAGACAAATGACAGAATTACGTATGAATATCAAAATCACGTTATACTCGCATCCTAACTCAGAGCATTCTAGCACAACATTTTAGGTTGCAAGAACTCATCACAGTGGATGTCCACTAAATATATAAACCATACATTTATATATATCACCAGAAATGTATACAAATACACAACTCTTATGCCCTTACAAGTTTCTCTTTATAAATATATAGCTTCATACATCGGCACGTAGGCCGACCACACATGAAATCCAAGAATTTTTTGCACGGCCTTCAAGGGCATTTAAGCAGCAAGAGCTTCATTCCGCTCAATTCAATTCAACCCGTCAACACCTGCAATTAGACATCCACCCCAAGAGCGGTAAACAAAGCAACAGTTAGCATTAGCTGACCAATTATAACAACCCTACCCCTTACTCGGGGCAGTGAGTCCTTCACTGTATGTATCGTCATAACATCTACCTATCACAATAAGTACCACAACAATATCACAAACGCCGGCCTCCGCCAGACGCTCCGTGCACTCAGGGCACATTACGGTGGGTCGGACTACTTGGCACCACCACCGAGCAGAGATTTTTAACATGTTAGTTGGCCGGTCCTAGTCCACCAACACGCATGTTGGCGGAATCAGGTACAGAAGAAAAAAGAAAATAAAGTGCGCGAGCAGAAGGGGGTCAGGAGGCGAATACCAGTAGGCCCGACAATGGAGCCATTTTCTATCTACCCAGGCCTCGCATCCCCCGCCCCCCAGACTGCCGCGGGTGAAGAAGCTCGCGAATCTGTCCCGAGTTTTTCCGCGCCACCGAAAGGCCCTCATCGATCTCGTCCAGCAGCTGGGAGGGGGACGTCATCTCGCCGGCCGGGTTGCTCCTCACCTCGTTTGCGAGCCACACGTAGTCGCGTTACATCGCCTCATTGACCTCCTGCACCTCGCGCAGGCTGCGCACGAGCTTCTTGAAGTGCACAATCCCGCTCCTCGTCAGCTCGTCATTCTCCACTTCAGGACCTAGATAGGAGTCTGGCGAGCTCGGGGCGGGGAGGGGGTAATTGCGGGCTGTCCGCAAAGATTCTTCGACCGCGTATTGGATGAGAAGAGCTGCTAAGACAGAAGCATCAGTATGGGGGGGGGGGGGAGTGTCCCGGAAAACCATAGGGCAAGAAACAGAGGCCAACTTACCTAACGAGCTCAAAACCTCCAATAAAGTGCGAGGAGGGACCAATCTCAGGTCCTTACCGCGGCCTGGGTGGTGTTTTTCTAGCGAGAGGAGGTTGAAGTCCGGAACAGGGATGACTTCGATACCAGCCCCCACGGTCCCGGCAGAACGCTGAGGGGAAGGGGGCAAACTGGCGAGTTCAGCCTCTACGAATCCAGACCCAGGGTCCCGAAGGGGGGTGATGGGTCCCGGGGGCGATTCTATGGAGTTCTAAACCGCGAGTAGCCGAGGGCGTTCTGGACTCGTGACATGGATTCTTCGGCGCCATTCCGCTGGCTGTCCGGGTCGTCATAGAGATCAACGACATTTTTGCCCTTCTCAAGAGCAGACAGATTGGAGGAGTCGGTCCCGTGCTCCAGGGTTGTCTTCAAGTCATCAAATATGGGCTCGGCCGCCTGAGGAAACGGTTTCGCCCTCTTGGTGGGATTGGGTTCTGCAGAGCCGCTCTGCGGGACAATAAGCGAAACCACGGTCAGGTTGGCGACGCGGGCAGAGGAGGCCTCGCGAGCTCGGGCAAGCCTCTCTTGAATCTCCTTAGGGATCGACATCTCGGAAGAGTTAGAGCAAAGGGAATGACAAAAGTCATCCAGGTATGCAGACGTATATATATATAGTCGTAGGTGGACCGCACCCGACGATTCTCTCTGGCTCCTCCCGCACTCGCCGAACACTTGGGGTTGGATGATTATTTGCGAGCTTTGTGTAACACCCCAGATTTTGAGAGAGGGTCAATTTGCGTTTCTGTCCAATTTTGGTTTCTGGCAGGGGGCACACGGCCCACGCCCGTGTCCCAGGCCGTGTCAGGCTGGAGTCGACGACTTGGCCGCGTAGTCGACACTTTGCGCTCGACGAAGTGTCGAGACAGGGCACACGGCCTGCGACACGGGCGTGTCGCAGGGCGTGTTGAGCCCGTGTCAACACTCGGCCTGGGGTGTCGATATTTTCGCTCGATAATGTGTCAAGACAAGACACACGGCCTAGGATACGGGCGTGTCCAAGGCCGTGTGGGTCGGTCGACGAACTTCAGTCGACGATGTTCACTCAACGAGTGTCGAGTGTCGAGTGTCGAGTGTCGAGACTGGGGCACACGACCTGTGACATGGGCGTGTCATAGGGCGTGTACCGCTTGGTCGACGATTTTCGCTTGACGTTTTTCTGCGGTGTCGACACAAAGGCTGTCGACGAGTGTCGAGACTTCGCATACGGCTTGGGACACGGGCGTGTCCCAGGCCGTGTCCTTCTCGGGTTGTTTTTGGGGCTGTGTCGATGGAGGCACACGGCCGACCACACGGCCGTGTCAGTTGGGACACGGGCGTGTCGGATGCCCGTGTGTTGTTCCAGGCGCGTCGATTTGAGACGGCGAATGGGGGACACGGCCCTGGACACGGGTGTGTGCCAGGCCGTGCTCGGCCCAGGTGTTTTATTTTTCAGGCGGATCGTGGCCTTTCTTTCCCTGATTTTAGGATCTGATGGTTCAGGACTGCTCTTGGGAAGTTAAGTCCGAGAATATGGTTGGAAACCCTCATTCTACTCCAAGCTTTCTCTTACTAAAATTCTAGAGAGAAGGGAGAGCAAGGAAGAAGGTGAAGGAGGGTTTGGGCTGTAGGAGAGGCTTCGGTGCTCCAAATCGCGAGCCGAGTCCAGATCCGTGGAGGCTAGATCTTTGCGAAGGTTTTCATCCGGCTATTTTGCCATGACAAGGAAGAGGAGTCGGAAGGTAACGACACTTCTCCTCTCGGTCTTAGGATGCATGTCTTTAGCATCATTTCTTTTCTAGTTTTGGGCACCAAACACTCAAATGAGAGGGGTTTTGGGTCGTCAAGGTTCAAGAGGAACCTCCGGGTCGATTAAGTCTGTCCCCGGCATGATTTGCATTAGAGATCCGCTCCGTTAGTGGATTAGACATGGTGGGTGAAGCCGTAGTCGCGACCGTGAGTCCGACTCGGTGATGTTGCATACGAACTTTAAGGATTCGTAGAGTTTCCGTTGCAGCAAGATGTCGTTTGTGATGTGGTGATGTTTTTCCCCTTTTTCTCGAGTGAGTACGTGTAGTCGGAACCGGACAAGGTTAGCTCCTCGTGGCGGTAGATGGTTTCCTTGGTGGATAAGGTTAGCTCCGCATGAGTTGTAGATGGTTTCCTTGGTGCGCGGGAACGCTGCAGTACAAATGAGGGGCTAGGGTATAATTGTCTTGGTTTGTGATGTACCAAGGCGTGATTGTGTCTCCGTGGTCGGCTGGCTATCCTGTGACGTCCACGTCATGTGTGGAGAGTGTCCCGGCAAGACTAGTCCCCTTCTGCGAGACTGACGAGAATGTCAAGCATGGGGGCAAGCCCGAGCAATGAGTCCATGAGCGGGTGGGGTCCGGCAAGGCTTCTTAGAATCGGTCAGTTTGTTGTTTGTTGGAATCCTGACATGAGACGTCAGAGCTTGTAGGCAAGCCCGGGTCTAAGACCTTGAGCGGGTGGGGCCTTTGCAAGAGTTCCATGTGGCGGCCTGTGTGCCGTTGGGGGGAATTGTGTTACCCCCCTTTGTTTGTGGCTTTATGCCAATGGGGAAATGATGAGTACCTATGTGATGTGATGATGTGCTAGATGCATACGAGATAGGGTGCCTTGGGTGAAGCCCGGGTTGTTGCATACATGTTGCATAAGTAGGCCCTTTTATTATATGCTCAACCAGTAGAGAACATGTATGATGTGTGTGACATCCAAGTCTGTTTCTGTAGCTGCTTTTTCTTGCTTATGAATATTACATACGAAGTATTAACTTGCAGGTTGGAGGAGTACCCCGGGGTCCGTTAGGGGCGGCCGGGAGGAGATGTGTTTGTTACACAGTTTGAGGTCAGCCTTTGCTGACCCATGTTACTAATAAATTTTACAGGGCAAGGATCGCATGCAGGAGCTACCTCGCCGGCCAGAAAGGCCTAAGCCTCATTAAGTGCTTCTCTCTTTTGTAGCTCTACTTATATGATGTTGTATGTGTGAGATTCTTGTTGTCCGGCTTGCATGCCGAGGTAGACTAGGAGTGCTATGCACTTTCTTGACTGATGTATTATTTGAGTTTGGACACTTGTTGTAAGGCCATAAGACCATTGTTATTACTCTTCTTGTCGTTGATAACTTCTTGTCTTGCTTGTGTTTCCGCTGTGTTGTGCAAAGAGTTTTGAGTGTGGGTAGTTATATCATCTTATAATACTAAAGCTGTGACGTCTGTATGTTGTGGGGCTCCGGCCGAACCCATATTATACGGTCATTACAGGGGAGGTGTTACACTTTGTCAAGCTCAAAAAGAGCGGGGATTGTGTACAACCTCGTATCCAGCGAGCGGGGTCGCCAGGAACCAAGGGGGCAGAGCTCGGCAACCCCTAGCTCGCCCAAGCGAGTCCAGCTAGTCTTGGGCGAGTAGTGCCAGCCAGACCCGCACTTGCCGAGCTCGGCGTTCGTCGAACGTAGCTCGGAGTTCGTCGAGCTCTAGGCTTTTCGTCGAGTCCCAGGCCGCTCGCCGAGTCCTGACGGCTGAGGGAGCTCGCAGCTCGCGAGCAGCAGCCCGGACTCGTGCTCGCCGCCCTTGCCGAGTAGAGGTTGCTGAGGGCTACTCGCCCATTGTTCTGTAAGGTATTTTTACCATTTTGCCCCCGCTGGCCTGCCCATAGCCTGCTAAAACAGCGGAGTTACGCTGTTGGCAGACCTGGTTGGCCTGCACATAGCTGTTTGGAACAGCGGAGGTTGTCTATTTGCAGTCCGTTTTCAGAAATCTATAAATAGGACTCAAGGGACACCTCAAAAAGCACGCCTCTTATGCTCACTTGTTCCCTGATCTTTTAGCGTTTTTTGAGTTAGCCATAGCTCGGCCTTTTGGCTAAGGAGGGGAAGCCCTCTAAGATCTTCCGGGTGTGTGTGATGGGTCCTCCACGCCGAGCCCTTGGGTCAGTTTTCCTTTGATTCCTGTCATTTTGCTTGCATGAGAGAAGTAGGTGCGTGATCACCCCTTACCCAAGGGTGAACTCTGCGAGAGACCGAGTTTTCAGTTTCAACAGTGGTCGCAATGTCCGAGCAGACTGGATGAATCTAGGTATCCGCCCTTTTCGTCGAGAGCTGAGGAAGAAGTTCGGGAATGTTTTTCGTGATTGGGCAACAAGGAGGGGGCCCCAACTGAAAAAAGATGCTTATTTGCGGAGGAAGTCACGATCTATTTCACAGACTTCAAAATCCCCCCCCCCCTCGTAACGAGGGATCCCATCACCCATCACCCATCACCCATCAAATGTCAATCCGAAAATTTTAAGCACGTCGTACATTTATTCTATGAACTTTAGTAGTATCACACTATCACATCCAATCTGTCCAATAATATTTTATTCCCAATTCAATAAGTTAAAAAAATAATTTAAAATATTTTTTTACATGAATAATTTAAAATATTTTTTTATCATGTAACTATTGTGAATCAGGATATCCAATAATTTTTGCCCTGTAATTTATTATATATCCAATAAAAAGAATATATAATGATTTTAAAAAAAAACACTCTACAAACATGCTGCTATTTTAAGTTTTTTAGTTTTTTATTTTTACCATCT
The DNA here is from genome assembly GCA_039583875.1 of Platanthera guangdongensis. Taxonomy (NCBI): domain Eukaryota; kingdom Viridiplantae; phylum Streptophyta; class Magnoliopsida; order Asparagales; family Orchidaceae; genus Platanthera; species Platanthera guangdongensis. The sequence goes on along the minus strand of CM077151.1, from coordinate 264,741,697 downwards.
CCAGCGCAACCCGAGGCTTATTCACTGATTTCTTTAGTACCACATCGCCAGATCAGATTTTTATGCGGCAGAAACTCCTATAAAAGAAACTGAAATGGCGTCGTTCAATTCATACCTTTCTCGGCCTTTTGGCTAAGATCAAGTGTAGTATCTGTTCTTATCAGTTTAATATCTGATACGTGGGCCATAGGCCCACTATGATATTAAATTAATTTTTTATTGGGGAGGGTCCATTACAGCAGCTTGCTGCTGGGTCCCTCGGGCGTCGCCTTTGCGTTGCACTGCTGCATTGGCCTGGCGCACCCGACCAAATCAAATTAAATATTTCTGTGAATAAATTTCTAATTATATCTTAATAGAATTAGATTTTAATTTTGTTTTGTTATTTATTAAATATTTTTGAGTGAATTGTAAATGTTTATTTTGTTTCATAAATTTAGTTATCGAATATAGTTGATTCAAAATAGCAAAAATAATTATATGCAGGCAAATGTTGACTATGTGCAGGCGACTTATTTCCGCCCATGTTTTTATTTTGATTATCTGCAACCTAAATAATTTTATAATGATTTTGTGGGATACGAGTTCCATCACTTTGTATAATTTTTTAATTTGTCATATATTTATTTTTGGACTGCATTTAATTGAAAATGATCTGGATATAACATAGATGATGGGGATGAAGCTCTATTTAAAATTTTGGGGGTGCATTTAAGTACTTCCCTTATGATTTTCTTAATGTGGAGATTATGGGTTTGACCGGTCAACTCATTTCTCATGATCTCCACAATAGGAGGATCACACCCATTCAATAATATTACCGCCGCCGGCCTCTGCCGGACGCCACCGCTGCCCGCCGCTACCGGCCGCCGACCGCCGTTACCGGCGCCGCCGCCGACCGTCAGACCGCCACTGCTTGCAGATTAGCCACCGTCCGATCGCTATCGAGCATCAATCACCGTCCGATCTACAGGTAACCCCCTACTAACCACCAGGTTAGTGGGGGGCCCACCATAATCGCATCCTGGAGGCTATAAAAGGAGCACCAGACCCATTTCTCACCTTTCGCTCCCGAGTCTCCTTCCTCAGGTCGGAGATCTGTCGAACTTCTCCCTCGGGTCATCTTCAAGCTGCCTACGAGACAGTGGAACGCCCCAAGTGCGCAGAGAAGAGAAGAAGAAGACATCACCAACGCTCAAGCATACTAGTCACCAAGTTAGCGTACAACACTCACTTGGTGCAGTCTGTTGCCCGTTGCGAGTCAGGAATTATCTCTCAGCTTCAAGTTGTAACGAGAGTGGTCTGTCGCCCTCGATTCTCCAAACATATTTTAACTGCAAGATGATAGTGGATTTTGACCGGCATCGATCCGGTCACGTGGTTTTTTACCTAATTGAGGGAATTTCTCACGTTAAAACCTCTTGTGTCAACTCTCTATTTTTTATTGACTGTATGCACACTCGACGATCCAGAGAGTTAAGACGGTGCAGCTTATTCCGGTCCGACCGGACGCCGAGTTAGTCCACAACACCAAATATGATTTCCCTGTAATAGTTTATTAACAGATTAGCTAAAGTTATCGGTTTTTTTTTATTTCATAATTTATATAATTTTTTTTAGTTCATATCAATAATTTATTGCTTTAAGGGCAAATGAAATTCGTGGTTTAGGAACAGAATAATTAGTAAAGAGTAGCTTCACCTAAAAAACTTGCAGCTTTGCTTTAAAATTTAGGCCATGTTTGATGGGGCTGATCCACAGCGGTCCAGCGGACCACACCACCCGGGGGCGTCCCCGCATCATTTGTCGGGGCCGTGGTCCGGTGGCGGGGATCAGCCCCACCACTGAAATTTGACGGATTTCATCTGCGCCGCACCTCCCGCAGTGGCAGCGGGGCGGCGTGGATGAAATCTGGCACCGCCCGACAGCTGCGTCAAATAGGGCCTTAAAAGGTGAGTTCACAATCGGATTGAAAATGCGGAACAATATTAAACGCTAGCAATGGATCTACAATGGAGGATTGCTGCACATTTTTGTGGAAATATCCTTATCAACATAATCTTGCACATTAAGGCTCTATTTGTTTGGGCGTTTCGCTGCTTCGTTTTGGGCAAACACCGCCGGAAGGAGGGTAAACAAATGAACCTCCGGTGGCGTTTGCTCCGTTTCCACCCGCACGCCTTGAGAAACACACCAAAAAACTCCGTTTGGAGCAGCCACCTTCCCCCTCCGTTTCCACCCGCCAGATCGATCCGCCACCGCCAAAACAAATGAAGCTTAACTCGTGGAACACCAATCTCCAGCCTCAACCTTGTGCACTAAGGCTCTGTTTGAGATTCTAGCGGGAGGCTGTTCCGGCAGGATTGATCCGGAAGGGAGACGTTTGAGAACCCGGCGGGAGGTCCTTTTAAGAACGGTTGGCAGAAAACGGGCAGAAACCACCAATTTTACCGCTGGTGGGAGGAGCACCAGTTGACCATTTAGAACAACCGACCTCTCTCTCCTCACCTGCCTCCCGCCGGACCGGGTTCCCAAACAGAGCCCAAAAGCACGTTTGTTTGCTGGTCCGATGTTTGTTTTATGCAAACAAACCGAATAACATGGGTGGTCCTCATGTCTGTTCTTTTAGCATATAATTATACAAGCATCCCAACATGGGTTCATATTCTCTGGCCTCTCAGCACAGACTTTTTACCCCCTAATTGAGTGACACAAGAGCAGGCTACTGGACCCAACCCGTTCTAGCACTCTTTCCATTGCTCGAAATAAATTACGATTCAAGCATACAACCCAAAACCAATTGATCGCGGACGGAGATTCCCCACGACCCATATCAAGCGCATTAATACAAAAGAACAAAGTTTGGTTATTTCATCAACCAAAATCATATTCAACAATGAAAAAAGAATACACTACAATAAAATGATTGCAAAAAAATGAAATACACAAATCGCCAGCATCTGTTTTTTACATGGACAAAGGGAGGAGCATTCTCCGCTTACTCTTTCTGCTCTGACTCACGCGCTTCGTGATTTTCATGCACAGGAGAAAAAACGCGGTCATGCATATGAAAGCTAAAGCCAGCCTCATATATCCCAAGTACAAAGAAACTGCTGAGAATACCAAGAAAGCAAACATGAGCAGCTCCAGCATCACCCAGGCCACATCCACCCTGAAACCGAAGAGTATGAATTGCTCAAAATCCCAATTATTCGCCGTTTTAATGCGATGTTACATAACAGTTTGGGGAGATGATGAGGCAATATTCGATCGGATGGATGATGACAAATTATAAACTGGTTTCTTGGTTCAGTATGGCGCGGTTAGGTATGGCTGATGATTCAAGGGGAAATTGTTGTGTCCATGCACCAGATAAGTCCAATGCTTGAATTTTGCAGCAAAACAAGGATCATATTTTCGATCATAGATTGAATGATATGAACACCAACACCCATTAAAAAATATTCATTAGGAGAAAAACAATTAAAAGACGATCGTTTCTAAAATTTTAATAACCACTTTTTTGCAGACACGAACGTAGGGAAATGATGTAAACTCAAAATCAGCACCCCAATACACATGAATAAGGAACCATAATCTGAGCAATAAACTAGGGACAGGCTCTGGTCAACCCTAAAGGCTCCAATGCTAGCTCTGTAATGGACAAGAAAAACCAACTCCCTATATTTGTGGCTAATTCCACAATGGATCAGCTAAAACAATCTACCCACTAATGGGGCTGTTAAGGTACCTCGAAGATTGAAAATGTGCACTTTTTTGCCTCGATCGGCTCTTACGGTGACTCGGAGTTTGAAATCGGCCGGCTTTGCCTCAGATCAAGCTTGGATCGATCCAAGCCACACACCAAAGCTCAGCTCAACATTGTGTTCTGGCCGACTAAAAGCCTACTCGAAATGAAAGAGAAAAATAAAAAACTACTAACAAAAAATATTCAACTTTGACACATGACAAATCACATATAAATCGAGCTTGGATGGATCCTACTCAACTTTGTTGGGTAGCGATAATTTCAATTTTCATTAAAAAACATGCCGACAGTCAGAGCAAGGGGTTTTGTTTTCTCTACAAGCAACCATACTCTTTGCTACATGACTGCTACTTGAAGAAGTTGTGGGCACCGGGAGGACATCTAAAGGAGGACAAATCAACAGGTAATCGAAGGTGAATACCGTAACCCTACATATAATGCCAACAATCACAAGCAAATGCACTGGAGCCAACGACAATCCTAAAGATGGGAGAGAAATGCAAGGGAAAGCGCACATGCAACATGCAACAAAGGCATTCCGGAATGACAATGGCAGTTGTATGGTGGTAGACATAAGGGAATATGGGTGTTTCTGGACGGATGGAGGGGAGGAAGGTCTGAATAGAGATAGAGAAAGTGTGAGGTGGTTCTGTTTGGGCTAGCATGGCTATGGAAGGTTGGTGCAAAGGGGCTTGGGAAGATGAACCGTAGTTGGGAGGAGGTAAATCCGGAGGTAGGACGTGGTGGCAGGGTACAACAAGGTAGTAAAGGCGGTGGGAGGTCTGAAGAGGGGCTTGCGGGGTAGGGAGGGCTTGGATGGAGCCCTGGGAGGCTGAGGTGGAGGTCGCAGGGAGATGGGATGGCATCGGCGACTGCTAGGAAGAGGTCTGTCCAAGAAAACGTTGATTGGAAGATCGGAATTGAAGGAGTAGGCTGTTGGAAGCTCAGACAGGAGTGGGGAAGGCGGCTGGGAGGAGTTCCTGAGGGTGGGAAAGGCAGCAATGGTTGTTGGAGGGAAGGTGGCGGATGGGGGCATCGATGCCCCAGAGACGGTACCCGGCGACTTCGCACCGCGCAAGAGGCTCGACATTGCACCCAGCTGCAGATCGAGCGCTTGTCTCCCTGGGAAAACCACAAATACTCAATACCTTCTTTACCCTAGTAAGCAATGTTGTAAATATCGGATGTCAGAGACATCAGATTGAGTTTTTAAATGTCGGATGTCGGAAGTCAGAGACATGTCGGGGATATTTTAAAATAACAAATTTTCATGTCTTATAAATAATTTTTTTATTTTTATGTATAATAACTATAATTATGTTATAAAAATAGAAAATTAGTATAACAAATAGATAAAAAATGAGTTATTTATATTACGAAATAAAATCAAATAGTATCTAAAATAAAATATTATTAACAACTATAATATGATACATTGTAAAATATATTTAAAAGTATATTATATTTTTTTTAATAACAAAAAGTTTATTGCAAATAAAAAAGATTTAAAAGTTAAAAATCTTTGATTGATTATATGTCTTTTCAAACCTATAAATTTATATTAAAATCATGCAAACAATCAACTAATAAATTTATTAAATGCATTCATATTTTTTGTAATATGAAATCAAAAAATTGTGAAATAATTATACAAAATTGATTATAACAATAAAACGTTAAAAATTGAAACGATAAGTGTAATTGATTTAAACATACATAATATAATATATAAGTGATTTAAACATATGTTGTTAGTCTGTTAATATAACATAAAATAAAATAGTGGGTAATATACTTAAAGTCGTGTCGGCCGAAATATCAGAAAAATCAAACACGTCGACCTATATTTTACAAAAGGATATAATCTATTATTTTTAGAAAAACATATCGTTTTGCCCTTAAAATGACATGTCGGGAGACATGTCAAACATATCGACGGGCATTTAAAACAGTGTAGTAGGCAGAGAGATAAATGGGGGTTTGAGATTTAGGTTTAAGTCATCTGACGGCCCTAAACGCACGATCATATAACTTAGCGTAAATCTCAAAATACAAGTCAAAAAAATAAAATATGAAAATTTGCGGCGGGCGCTATGTCGACCCAATCGACTCCTCCAATGTCACGAAAATGATCCATCAACATCAGCATCGAAGCTTTCAAAGCCCTTAAAATGGATGGTCTGCCCAATTCTTCAGTGGAACTATCCCTCAGCCCCCTCGAGCAATCCTCAATTTCTATCAGCGGGATTTTAGACCCTTGTACTATGAAATCCATGAATTACTCCACCAAACAACAATCACAATTATGATCTATTTTCAGTAGAAGGGTCAATCAATCGCAACTACTCACTGAGAAGTTGTTTGATGCCCCGAAGGTGGCCGCAAATTCTGCGGGTCGAGGAAATTTAGATGGGCTCGTAACATAACACAATGTCAACAACGAGATGGAGAGGAATATTGCCTTCCTTTGGGTGAGGCTCCTAGAGCTTCAAAGCTGAGTGAATGTGGATAAGCTATTCAATAATAAAGGGATCATAATATCTAGCAGCAAGCTTTAAGTGTACTCTGGTGGAAACTAATTGTTGGCAATGTCGTAAGATTTTGACAAATACTTGTTCCAGCATCGAAGACAATGTTCCAAAGTGTCGGTTGGCAGCTTAGATCATCCTTTGCTCGACATACAGTAAATAAAACTTTGGTTGGCAAATGACCTCATCCCGATCGAAGAGTTGGTGGGAAAGAGTGTCCACGCAGTGTTCACCTAGCAAGAAATGGATAGCCGATAGGGAAGGTGAGGCCGCCAGTAAACTATCTAAAAGGCAGTGGTATTGATAGTTGAGGGGAAGGGTGTGTTGTATCAATACTTTACCATCCAAGACATTTAGTCTAGCTGCAAGGATGCTAGAAAGTGAAGTTGCGAAGATAAGTTATGAGATAGACACTGAGGACCTAGTTGTATCGGTTTGGGGATGATACGTTGAACTCATCCTCAATTTGGTTCCATGGGATCTCAAGAGCTCTTGCAAAAGATAATCATGAAAATGGGCTCACTATTGCTGATGATGGAACTTAAGAATTGATAGAGAGAAAAATATTTTTTGGATGAATATCGCCGAGAATCTGAAGATGGTAAAAGGATGTTGAAGAGGGATGAAGCACTCGTACTTGGCCAGTCGGTTGATGAGCACCAACATGTAATTGAACTCATTGGATTTGGGTAGTTTCATATGAAATCAATGACAATTTAATCCTAAATTAGTTCAGGAATTGGAAAGTGTTGAATAGTTAGCCCAAAAAGGTCGCTTCATTTTTTGTCCTTTGGCATGTAAAATGAAAAGCCACAAATTTCTCAACTAAATGAAGCATGTAGAACCAGTAAATAGAGGTAAATAGCCATTGAAAAGTGTGGAAGGATTCAGAATGACAACCTGATCTCGTCGAGTGGAATTTGGCGAGCAACATGGGGAATCAGAAGGAAACGATAAGACCATCCGACCTCAAGACGTAAGCAGACCAACAAAGAGGGTGATGGGAAGAAGAGCCATTTGAAAAATAAGAAAATCCCAAAGTCCGTCGATGACGTTGAGGAGGTACTTGTTCATGTTCCACCTTGCTTTGAATGAGGTTGGCATTAATCCAATATGGTGGTCAAAATGTTGTCTTTTGCATCGGGGGAGAGGGAATCAACTGCTTTGTTTATGACGTAGACCTTAAATTCCATGATCAAGTCATACACCAAAAGTTTTGTGACCTAGAGTTGGGTTGGCATTGACTAATTGAGATAGCTTGGTTGAGGACATGTAGGATCAAACATTTACTCAAATGGTCAATAAGCTCAAATTTATAGAAAGGGCAACACATTTATCTTAAGCAACCCAAGCGCCACACAGGCAAATAACACATGTAACAGGAACTCAGACATGTTAAGATTGAATCACGGACATTATACCATTAAATCCACCCGGTGTTGTCATTTGCGCTTGAACCCACAATCTCGCTCCAATACTGTGTTATGGGTTGATGTTATGGTCATATTATATTATTTATTTGCTTTGTGTCACATTCTTATTCCGTCGTTATGTCCAAATCCGTCGTATTTCCTTTAACGTTATTTTATTTTCTTTGTAGTTCTTTCCTTTTTGGTGTCGATTATAAGTCTTATTTAAAGGGACCCAATGTGTCTTGTATTGGTATAAATTAATGAAAGTTCTATTTTCCTAACCCTAAAAGAGATTGTGGAAGCTCTCTCTCACTCTCTCTCGAGCACGCCCCGCTTAGACAGCCGCAGTCAGGCTCCGTAGTATCTCCGCCACTGGAATCTCCACGCCGGCCTCTCCAGTACGGGCAACATAATAAGACACATAACAACTTGGTATCAAACCCAACCCCTTCTTACATTTTTTGAAAATAGCCAACCCTCGTCGTCAGGCCGTTCGAAACCCCGCAAGGAGTCGACACCCGCCGCGGCCATCCTACTCGCTGCAACTTCCAGCGGCATCCTGCGACCCAGTTCCTCCGGCCGTCGCTCCAGTAGCCCCGAAGCAGATTCGACGCCACATCCCCCACGCGAACCTCCCGCGATAACGTCTAATGCAGCCCGTAACCACCGCCGAAGTTCCTGCGCCCGCAGTCAAACACGACACATGCAAGCTTCGGTCGCGCCCAACCTCATCCTCCGCTCCCGTCGGCATCAACCAGTGCAAGACGCGTCTTCAACGGCGCCAGTTTCCACCGTTTGCGCCGCGAATCAGACACGACTCAGCGACACATGCTTCCTCTCCCTGTTGCATCGTACCTGCAAACGGCGACATCGCCCTCCCTCCGCCCTAGCCTTTACATTGTTATGCATCTCGATTCTGAAACAGACGCGTGGAATTGTTTTAGTCCGATCCTTCTTATTTTAATCGGAACTTTTAGATGCGTACAAGCCTTTCTATTTTGATCGGCACTCACGCGTGGGAATTAATTCCACTCGGCTTCAACCCAATATCCGCAGCAAGTCAAATTTTCGCCCTCTCCCATTCCACGCCACTTGCGTGGAATAATTTTTTCCATCATTGAAAAACGACGTGGAACTCGCGACAACACAAATTCAACCGCCTCTAACGACACCAGGCGCCCAATCACCCGCTCCATATCCCGTGCCACCTCCATCCACAATATGGGAGACTCGACCGATTTCTTGGAAGCTATGAACCAACTACACGCAGTTATATCCACCATGGATGCACGCCTTCAAAATATAGAAGCACGCTTTCGAGACGCCGACGCACGTCATCAAAATGACATGGCAACCCTCACCACCAAGCTTAATGAACTAACAACTCCTCCAGTGGTTACCACCTCACCCACGTATCATGCCAACAACAGTCAAGTTCCGCTACCGCCGCTCCTTCACCATGAGCCGCCATCGCAGATTCTCTTACGCCCTGACGTCGCTTTTCCACCGCGTAATAACCAGTTGGAGTTTCCCGCATATGATGGGAAAATAGATCTCTTGGGCTGGCTCACCAGGCGCAAACAATTCTATGGTCATCAGCAAACTCTGGCAGCCGAACGACTACTTTTGGCCTCCTTCCACCTTCTTGACTCGGCTTTGATTTGAGCCAATCGTCTCCTCACTGATCAGTCGGGCCTGACGAGGGATGACTTCAAGCGATTTTGCAACCTGCGATTCGATCCTCCAATCCGCAGCAATCCCCTCGGTGTCCTCACAACACTCCACCAGACGAGCTCAGTGGACAAATATCTGGACCAGTTTCAACTTCTTCTGACACATGTCACATTGCCCCCGGAGATGCAGGTTAACATCTTCACCGCCGGACTTCGCGAACGCCTGCGAATTGATGTTGAATTCGAGGATCCTCCGGACTTAGTGACTGCTATGAGTCTGGCCAGGCTATGTGACCATCATGCTTCTTCTCCTTGGATGCAGTTCTTTCATTTTTTTTCACTAGACAGAAAGCAATGATATGTTTAGCCTTGCTACAACAATAACAAATAATATTAGTAGAAATTTGTCTGTTTTGGGAGGAACCATACCTGTCCCCCTTGGGGTTTTTATTGTAGCTGGAGTAGGAAGAAGACTTTCTTTTCCAGTGCTTCTTTCTAGACATGATCTTCTTGAACTGCCTAGAGAAGGCAGCAAGCTCCCTATCAAATAATTAGGTGGGATTAAAATATCGCCTAATTGGCGGGATTTTCCCCAATTATGCGGGCTAATCCCGCCTAATTCAGGGGGGATTCAAATCCCGCCTGGATTAGGAGGGATTTTAATCCCGCCTGGAAATCAGGCCGGCCTGGGCCGGCCTGAAGGGCCTTACCGGGCCCTCTCTTTGAGAGGAAGCCCGAGTCCGATTGGCAAAAACCGGGGCCTGACCGGCCCGGGCCAAGCCCGGCCAGGTCGGGCTTTTTGGACACGACTACCTCCTGGAGCCTTCATCTCGTGCATCCCCGGTCTGTTAACTTCGTGGAACCAGAAAAAAGTCCAAGTTCCCAAGCAAGTTCAAGAGTAAAGACGAGACCGTTCGTGTTTTTCAACCAAAGATCTTCGCAAGGATTCATCGTCTTATTCAGCATTCAAAACCAGAGGGAGTTTTTCATTTCAGATTTCTTACTCGTATTCTTTTCATTACTCTTTGTAAACGGTAGAGAAATCGCCGTCTTGTGAGTGACAACTATGCTCTTGTATGGTTTATGGGGGAAATCGTCATCTTGTGAGCAGCGACTAGGTCGTGGAGAGATCTAGGGGGAAGCTAGTAGTTGTATCTAGGGAGAGAGGCTATAGCCGGCCGGTTCTTGGGAGGAGAACCGGTGAATTCTTAAAAGAAATTTTTTTCATCTATAGCCTCGATTTCAAGCTTTATTGAAATCATTGTTTATACTTTTCATCACTCATGAAATAAAGTTCATTTCATTTTTCTTATAAATTTCTAAGGTTTGTTATGTATTTCTGATTGTATGAAAAATCTGCTTAAATTGCATTCATATTTTGCTACGTGAAAAAGTTAAAGAAAAATTATTATTTGCTCTTATTCAACCCCCCCCCCCCCCCCCCCCCCTCTAAGGGCGCCACAAGATCCAACAACAACTAGACCGAGATTCTATAATAAGGACTAAAGAGGTAATGTACGTGCATGGGGATGAAAAAGGGGGGAAAAGAGATACTTCTAATAATGGAGTTATAGGAAGGAGGGACGTCAATAAACCTCTAATGGGGGAAAAACTACTCATTTACGGGTCCTAACTTTTCTTCTTTTTCCCATAAATCTGAGAATTTGATATTAAATTATATCTTGTTTAAGGAAACTTGTAAACAACTTGGATCGTGGACAACCTCAAGGACAATTCAGCTCTACAAAAATATCTTAATTTTGATTGTAGGTGGAGGAAGGGATCCTTCCTAATATTTGAATTGGGAAATCTTTCGTCTTTAAACTCTCCATCAAGTCTTCTTTCACCACCAAAATATTTTTTTGCACAAATTCCAAATAGTTTGAGACATATCTTCTCCACAAGTCACCTTACATAGAGCTCGGTGTAGTCAACTTCTATGAAGTGAAATATGCTTTTTCCTCTCCCTTAGGAAGACTACTTTTAAGTTTTAAAATTTTAGCTCAATATAGGCCATTTACGAAAAATCACTTTCAATGGAATTGCTCGGATTAAGGTTCTAGAACATGAGAGAGAGAGATTCGTTGAATAACTACTCAAGATTTACCACATATGTGTTGCCCAATTTGATTCATCAAAATGCTTCTCGATAGTAATGACTATACACCCTTTGGTTGTCAGCCACACCAACTAAGAGGGTGTAGGTAGTCTCTACCAGAGTAAGCCGTCCCTCGAGAAATTATCACACTTGGCCAAAGTAACTCGATAATGGTCAAGCTAGTATCTTATCTAATAAAATTGGTTAAGTGCTGACATGAGGATTTCACAGGTACTTTTGCGGATCTCGACTACACCAATACTTGCCCATATTTCCTAGGAAACCCTATCTGGTTTGATTTATAACTCGCTACTTCATGCTTCGTTGCATAGACAACAACATTAAAACATAATCTTATATTATATTTCCACTTGTGTGGCCCACAACTTGGTTGAGAAGAAATTATTGATAGAAAATTTTTGGTGTATGCGTCGCTACAACGAAATAATATTATCAAAAATTTCTAATGAATGCAACCTCACTTGAACCTATAGGATTGTTTAACTAAACTCTATTAGTCTCTAACTGGAATTTATACCGAATTTAATTTTTCTAACTCAAACAATTGACAAAATAAAGAACACACGATGAAACATGAATCAATTGATAATACGACTGAAATGCGGAATAATTAATGTATACCACTCCTTGAATCTTGTCCGTGTTTCATCGTAGCCGTGATTTCCAAAAGCCTTGACGAATTTTTCCTTATGAAATCGACAGCGCTTGAGGCCCCCGTTAGCATCTAAATAATCTGCTAATTGTATTTCTGCGTTAGATCTGAATGCAAAATAGCCAAAACTATAAGGGCCTCCACTAGGTCAGGATCTTTGCCCACCACCGATAACAAGAGCCTTGTCACCGATCTCCACTACTGTGATAGCCTTGGAAGAGGTGACTGAAACTCCAGTCGATCTCAGAGTAACTAGGGCCGACTGTTTCAAGTCAATCTCCTGGAAGACGGCGCCGACGATGGAGATCTGCAGGGAGACGATGCCGGTGGTGGAGATCTGCAGGGAGACGGCGCCGGCGATGGAGATCTGCAGGGAGACGGACTGAATGGAGGAAGGAGGAGAAAAATCCAATCTCCTCTTGCCTTACCCGACAGTTACCAAAAGAGAGAGAGAGAGACACCTGTATTTTCACCCTTGTTCACTGATATCAGAATGAATAACATGACACATGGCCTTAAAAGGTAGACCTCTTAAGCAGGAGTTACAAAAGGAATTAATGTTATTCATTCTAATAAAAACTCCAAATCAAATAAAATGAAACCTCCCAAATTAATGAGATTTCATGATCATGCCAAAATTTTGTGTCATGGGTGAGACCGAGTTCACGACTGAAGTTACGAGACGATCTGGCCCACCTATCACAAGCTTCGACCGTTCGCGCGATTGAATTAACGCACGTTCGTAGGAGTCCAAATAGACCAAATATTCACTTACGACTCCACCGGGACGTCTCGATGAATCGAGTCCACCTTATGAGAAATTTTCAACATTCTCCCACTTGTACTTCTATTCATCGTAACTTATGACATTTGGATAAAATCTACACTAAACTTAAGGGTATCAAGTAACGAACATGATATAGAGCCTACTCCCACGTCAATCCGGTCCAATCAAATCCTCCACACCGAATCATGGCGACAACTGTATCACTGAGCGACGCAGGACCTTCCTTAATGGTCAAGAATTTAATTTTCATATGTTTGGACCATGTGATACTTTTATTGTTCATCGAGAACATAACTGCAGAGATATTATCACAGTACATCCGGATGAGTCCAGCTATAGAATCGCCGACCTTCAACTCTGTAATGAAATTTTTAAGCTACACTGCGTGAGTGAATGCTCAAAAAAGAGTGACGAACTCCGCGTGCATTGTGGATGAAGTGATGAATGTCTGCTTGACACTCTTCCATGAAATGACCTCACCAGCAAACTTAAAGATATAACCTGCAGTGGACTTCCTATCATCCTCACACCCGGCAAAATCAGAATCTGTATACCCCCCTAACTCAAGGTTTTTTACTCTATGATAGACCAACTTAATATCCTTGCACTCACCCTTGCTTGGCCTCCTCCTTTTGATGAACCCCTGCAGTGTATAGGCAACATGATTAGTGGCTCCACTATCGAGCCACCAAGAACTTGATGGAGCTTTAATTAAATTGGATTCACAAATAACTAAAGCTAAAGAGTTACTTTTAGATGCAAATCCACGTTTCTCCACCCAAGACTTAAACTTCAGGCACTCGTGCTTCACATGCCCTTTCTTCTTGCAAAAGAATCAGCTAAGAGGCTTCTTTCCACCAGCGTCCTTGCTCCCTGAAGTCTGTCCACCCTGAGCTTTAAAGGAGCTTTGAACTTCTTCTTCTTCTTAAATGGGGATTTGACTACGAGCAAATCAGTGTTCAGCTTCTCTTTCTTCAGTTTTTTCTCCTCAGCAACGCAGCGAGTGATGGGATCATTTATCTTCCACGTCTCATCCTGAGAACTGTAGGTAGTTTTCAGAATGCTGAACTCCGCAAAAAGAGTATTTAGTGTCTGATGCACTATCAAGGCTTCTGGGAGAGTAATCTCCATCTCTTGCATCTTGGTCTGATAATATACCATCTTCGGTATATAATCATGCACTCCGCCTCCTCCCGAATACCTCATGGAGAAGAGGTCCTGAATCAGAGTCTCAATCTCAGTATTGGAAGACACCTTATATGTCTGCCCAACGACAGTCAAAAAATCCCTGATGACGGTCGTGTCTGGAAGACCACTCAGCAGGTGCTCCAGAATGGAACGCTTCATAGTCAACAAACAGATCTTGTTAGACTTGTTCCATGCACCATATAGATCCTTCTCAGCTTGAGTGCTGGTTGCTGTGAGAGCGGCAGACTGGACGGTACTCATGGCCTACTCTATATCCGTCATCTCAAGAGCAAACATGATGTCAGATTTCCATTTTTTAAAGTTAGATCCAGTGAGTTTCTCAATGACCATCATATTATTATGCACTGTAAAGGTGACTGAAAAGAGAAAAAAGAAAAATTAGAGACAAATGGACAATAATGGCTATAAAACCCTAAGGCTTCATTTGGTACGGCGGTGGAGTTTGCTCCCAGCAGGGTCGAAATGGAGAGTTGGAACCGGAAAGGGGGGAGGCGGGTTGGAAAAGAGGCGTTTGAGGGGCTTTTTCTTCTTGCGGCGGGTGCAAACGGAGCAAACGTCGTCGACGCCCCGTTTGTTTACTCGTCGTCCGGCGGCGTTTGCTCCAAACGCCCGGTGAAAACGCCGAAACAAATGAAGCCTAAATAGCACACTAGGTAGAGAATTCAGGCACGTCAATGCGCAACACCTTTGGGCAGACTACACGCCACGCAATTACTGATACTTCACACAAGAACGAGCAACAATTATGCTTTAGCTTTTTGCAGATCTACCACCTTTGAACGAATAGATTACTAGAGCCCTGCACTACCGTCCAAATGTCCGTGTGTATCCATCTGAACCTATTGCGCAATCATCACCTTTGGGTGAATGATTGCACACTAATCTCAGAGAACTCCCTAAAACATGTGAAACCGTAATCTCACAAACTGACTCGAATAGGTCACTTTGGCGGCTGCAATTCTTATCAATCCACGAGACTCTTTCACATCGGGATATCTGAATATTGCCCTAGATTAATATCGTGTTTCTTTTGCTTAATGACGTATAAGATTTTAATCGTCTAAAGAAAACACGAGGCTTTTGTCAAGTATTGATTAATAAAGACACTTTGAATTTCAATCCCAAATTTGTTTCTCTCAAAATACTTCATGAGTTTTGAAAATAAGGTTCTTTAATTAAATAAAGAAGAAAAATAATAGTCCAAATTATGAAGGGGACTAATAGGTTTAGGTTAATCTCCTCTGATACCAACTGAAAGAAAATTTATGGTGTATGCGTCGCCACAACAAAATAATATTATCAAAAAATTTCTAATGAATGCAACGACACTTGAACTTATAGGATCATTTAACTAAACTCTATTAGTCTCTAATCGAAGTTTATACCGAATTTAATTTTTCTAACTCAAACCATTGATTAAATAAAGAACACACGATGAAACAGGAATCAATTGATAATACGACTGAAATGCAGAATAATTAATGTATACCACTTCTTGAATCTTGTGCGTGTTTCATCGTACTCGTGAATTCCAAAAGCCTTGACGAATTCTTCCTTATGAAATCGACAGCGCTTGAGGCTCCCGTTAGCATGTAAATAATCTGCTAATTGTATTTTGGCGTTAGATCTGAACGCAAAATAGCCAAAACTGTAAGGGCCTCCACTAGGTCAGGCTCTTTGCCCAGCACCGATAACAAGAGCCTTGTCACGATCTCCACTAATGTGATAGCCTTGGAAGAGGTGACTGAAAACTCCAGTCGATCTCAGAGTAACTAGGGCCGACCGTTTCAAGTCGATCTCCCGGAAGACGGCGTCGGCGATGGAGATCCGCAGGGTGTTGAAAATGGTGAAGTGAAAGTGGGGGATTGGATAACCTGGGCGACCTGTCCGCGCGGTCTATGCGGACAGGATTGGCGGTTACCTAGGTCGACAGAGTTGCTGCAGTCGGCTTGTTACTTGGTGGCCTGGGCGGTCTGTTCGCGCGGTCTGTGAGAACAGAGGTGGCGGCCAGCCAGGCCGGCTTATGCTTAGCAGACAGTTTGTCCCCAGAAGGTAACCGGGCGGATAGCTTCTCTATCCGCAGAGTCCGGCAAGAAGCGGCTGGACTAGAGCTCGGGAGATCGGCATGGCAGGTGCCTTGGTCTAGCTCTGGTGGCACGACAAGTGGACGCCGCGGAGTTCGTCGGTTAGAGCGAACTGGTGCTGGAGTTCGCTGGGATGAGCGGACTGGTGCAGGTGGTCGCCAGTAAGTGCGGACTGACCCTTGTGGCCGGTGGTGTGGACTTGGTTGGTTCTGAACCAAGTCCAGGTTTGCATAGTCTGGGTGATCGCGCGGTTAAGCGGGGACTGCTTCTCGGTCCACCAAGCTCGAAAGAAGCTAGCCTTGTGCCTTGGTTGCGAACTTGGGGAGTGCGAACTGGAGTTGTGTCCGCAGGGCGTGCGGACTGCAGCAGTGTCTGCTGGCATGCGGACAGGTGGTGTTGCCGCAGAGTCTGCTGGTGGTGGCTTGTCTTGGTTGGCCTTTGGAGACAAGGCGGATAGGGTTGCTATCCGGCCTTGGTGATGCTATTGGCGGTTTGGCTATCCTGCACAGGTCGCGGCGGACTGGTTGTGTATCCGCGCCTTGCGGATACACTTGGTGTTTGCCGCGAGATGGGGCGGTTATCCTATCGGCTAGGGCAGTGACCACACTTTTCATCGTGCCTATAAATAGAACCATTTGTCACATCAATCATAAGCCAACTGAACAGTAAGTGAGCTCGTGGATAGTGGCTGCGGACAGGATTTTGTATCCGGGTGGTTTGAGGAGGTTGACCGGTTTGTGATGTGCAGGTTGTGCGGATAGCGCTGGAAGTCAGGGACTTGGTTCTGACTGCGGTCAGGGACAGTGCGGACTATGCGGATAACAACCAATGGTTAACAACAGTTCGCGGGTTGCGGCTAGGCGGTCTCTCTTCTACAACTAGTTTCCTGATTCAATAAGTTGTCCGCTTCTGGCGGCTTGGTTCAGTTCGGAAGCAGCTCGCGCGGTATGGCGGCTAGGCGACCTCGCGGTTAGGCGGCTTGCAGATCGGTGGTTAGAGTTCAGCATTGCAATAACGGGCAGTCCGCGCGGCTTGGTTGCGGTATGGCGACTAGGCGGGTTGAGCGGACTGCATAGTGGTTAGCAGTAAAGTCGGCGGTTACCTCTTGAGTCCGCACGGCTAGGGCTTGCCTTGTATTGTTTCTGTTTTCCTTTTGGGTACTTTGGCGAATCATGTTTCGTCATGTATACCTCGTCTTGTAAAGATTGTTTAGTACAAGATTTTGCTCTTCTGGTTTGCATCTGATTTATTTGGGCTCGGATTGATTGAGTGTTCCTGCGTCTGCTTTTCCGTCTTCCGCTATATCAAATTTTAACAAGGTATCAGAGGTGACCTCTTGGTATCTGTGAAATTTAACTGCGGAGATCTACGGAGACGGCGCCGACGGTGGAGATCTGCAGGGAGACGGACTGAATGGAGGAAAGAGGAGAAAACTCCAATCTCCTCTTGCCCTACCCGACAGTTCACTGATATCAGAATGAATAGCGTAACACATGGCCTTAATAGGTAGACCTCTTAAGCAGGAGTTACAAAATGAATTAATGTTATTCATTCTAATAAAAATCCCAAATTAAATAAAATGAAACCTCCCAAATTAATGAGATTTCATGATCATGCCAAAATTGTGTCAAGGGTGAGACCGAATTCGCGACTGAAGTTACGAGACGATCCGACCCACCTATCACAAGCTTTGACCGTTCGCG
Source organism: Platanthera guangdongensis (assembly GCA_039583875.1). Taxonomy (NCBI): domain Eukaryota; kingdom Viridiplantae; phylum Streptophyta; class Magnoliopsida; order Asparagales; family Orchidaceae; genus Platanthera; species Platanthera guangdongensis. The sequence continues at coordinate 264,723,761 of CM077151.1, read as the reverse complement.
CTACTGAATTAACGCACGCTCGTAGGAGTCCGAATAGACCAAATATTTGCGTACGAATCCACCGGGATGTCTCGACGAATCGAGTCCACCTTACGGGAAATTTCCAACAATTATTGCATCCAAGCAAAGACATTCCACACAAAAAGGTAAAAATACTTTTGTTTCGGAATTCGAATGCTATAAATAGGGAGTCAAGGTATAGGCATATGTAGGTAGAAAATGAAGGTCTAGTAATGGAATGATAGGCAGAAGAGAGATCAATAATCTTCTAGGGAAATGAGGGGTCAGCTCCTCATTCAGGGGGGTCTAACTATTTTTGTTCCTTCTCTAGATATCTCTGTAATTCTAATGACTGCAATGATAAGATGACATTTTTGTGTTCTCTAACCAATCTGATCACTCCTTCCTATCATTCATCAAATTCTCTGACTGTGATACTTGAATACAAGCTAGATCCTGATTGAAAAATCGGCATCCAACAAACCAAGTGGTTCAATAGTTGCCTGTGATTTTATATATAGAAGAGGGCTCAACAAAGAGAGATTACGATTGGATCCCAGATACTAATAAATACTAATAAATAGAAGAGGACTCTCCAATACTAATAAATACCTCTAACATGGAGAAAAGTGAAGAAATTAGTAACAATCAAATTCATGTATTATGTTCCAAATCAATCTGCAATTGCCGCTAGATTTAGGTCAAATCGAAACCCTAGAAACAGAATCATAGGAAAGTAGATCAATCTACCTGGAGCTACTTGATTGCGTGGAGGAGAAGAAGGATACTGTCGCCCAGTCGTGCTTAGACCTGAACTGGTACTCCCTCAGCTGCTCCGCAAGATTGGAACGCGTTATCATCTCCACAACCTCGATCGGTCTCCCTCCCACGGCAATGAATCCTCTGGTTTCAATAAAGAATAGAACGAAGGCTACGAGCTCCTCGAAGAAAGTAGCAGCTATGTGGAAGAAACGGAGCTGGGGAATGAAAGAATGAACACTTTGATGGAGGATCAGAAATTGCAACTACGCAGTTTTCCTTCGCCGGCAGAAATTACAGCAAGATCTTGAGAACTTTCGGAACTTTTTTGAAGCGGAAGAGATTTTTTTGACCTTGTCTTCCTCTAATGGACCTGCCGGCGGAACGATCGGAGCAGATCTCTAAGGAAGCGGAAGGCCAGCGCTCATGAACAATGAAGCACGGTGATATCTCCGGTTTGAACTTCAGGGCGGTCCGATCAGCCGGTTAAAAATCTCCCATCTAAGAACCGGCCGAGAACCTTCCAACCGGGCACCAAACCGGATTTTAGTGACCCCAATGAACATGCGCTCAAATATTCAGTGATGTGGCCTTGGCTAATTTTTGCGCCTTTCGCAGTAGCTAAGAACATCTTCAATGGGGGATCTCTATATTTAGAGATACCCCTTATACTATGTTCTTCAAATATGGAGAACATGGAGAATCAACTACAACCATGTTCTCTATATTTGGAGAACATGATTTTTTAGCATTATTTAAACAATTTTAAAATATAAATATTTGTAAAATATTATATTATATTAATTTTTAAATTTTTTTAATTTAAAATTTAATTGCATAAATAAAAAAACATTATATACTTCAAACAAAATATTACATTTTAAAAATAATGCTAAAATTCTGGGAGGTCATCATCGGGTTCGCTACGACTTCCGCGTGCGCTTCCCCCATGTTGTTCTCCTCCATACCCGGGAACTCCATAGTCGCTTCCTCCATACTGGCTTCCTTCGTGCTGATGTTCTCCGGATCGAGCTCCACCATATTGGTCTCCTCCATATAGACTTCCGCTGTGTTAGGATCGTTACACCTCACACGTGCACGGATCGTCCGGATCGCGCCACGTCGGCGATCCGTGGGATGAGTTAATTCCAAATCCGGGAAAGCTTGTTTTGGGAAGACTATGTTTAGAAAGCTACTAAGGCCGATTAAATTCTGAAATCCCTATTTTAGGAAGATCATTTGTGGCCGGGTATCTCATTCCAATATTAGGATTTCTCTCCTATTCAGATGGGTGAGTTATTGCTGCTTATTGTGGGTCTAATTGCTTCCTAAAATTGGATTTAACTCCTAATTAGAGAAGGCTAACTGCCATTATAAATTGGGGGGGGGGGGGTCATTTGTCTTGCCGATGAGAGAGAGATCAGGCCATCAACAGAGAGAAAATTTGTTAGATCCAAACTGTGAAACCAGAGGGAGGAAGAGTTTTTCCAGGTTGTTGGAGTTGTGTTCCGGCGGCTTCGGCTTCGTCTCAGGCAGCGGCGGCGGGTCTTGGGCCCGGTGGCAGAGCAGCAACGAGACAGGCATCAGGCGCGGCGCGCGAAGGAGCACGGTGGTCTGGAGGGAGTTCCGGCCGAGCTTGGCGCCCGCATTTTGGTTGCTCAGGAGGAGCAACGTTCCGGGCGACAGCGCTGTCGGAAATCCGAAAAATCCAGTTTCAGTTTTTTGTTTTGCCTTTTGTTTTCTTTCTCTGTTCGACCCATTGAGGTCTATTGTAATCGGTAACTTTTTGACTTTAGTGGATCTTGTCCGGCGCGCTCTCCCCGTGGAGTAGAAGTCCCATACTCCGAACCACGTAATCTTTTGTGTCGTCTGTGTATGCTAGAATCTCGTTCCGTATTTTATTTTGCGCGATACTGGTTCTTGCTCATTCGTGAAATTCCGTTGCGCTACCGCGGCTTAACTCGATCCGATTTCTCAACAATTGGTATCAGAGGGAGGTTCCGTGGGGGTGATCGTCTGGACATTCCGGTTCTAGATTTGGGTCAACGGTGGGTAACGACATTGGTCCGCTCCCTATCTTCCCAGATCGGTTCCGCGAATATCATCTTGATCGCCCAGTAGCTCTGCGAGCAAGACAATGTCGGCAAAATTCGAGATTTCTAGGTACGACGACAAGATTGATTTTGGCCTTTGGCAGAAGCGCATAAAGGCCGTTCTCGTCCAGCAAGGTCTTCACAAGGCTCTCCTCGGCAAGGAGAAGTCCGGGAAGAAGGACATCAGCACGATTCAGCTGTGTTTGGCCGATGAGGTGATGTACAACGTGGTGGATGCTGAGACGACGGCGGACTTGTGGAAGAAGCTCGAGGAGCTATATATGTCCAAGTCGCTGACGAATAAGCTGTATGTGAAGAAGCAGCTATACAGCCTGAGAATGTCGGAGGGCTCGCAACTGCTAGATCACATGAACGTGTTCAACAAGCTCGTCTCCCAGTTGCGGAGTATGGACGTTAAGGTCGAGGAGGAAGACCAGGCTCTGCTCCTGTTGTCTTCATTGCCGAGGTCCTTCGATCATCTGGTCACCACTATCCTCTACGGGAAGGATACCCTGAAGATGGAAGAAGTGATGACGACGCTGCTCTTGAACGAAACGAGGAGCAAGTCGGGCCATAGGGCCGACGAAGGCTTATTCGTGAAGAGCAAGGACACATTGAGTGGTAGATCGAGAGGGAAAGGAAAGCGGGAAAACCGACCTAGGGAAAAGTTTGTAGGCAGGAACACGTGTCACTACTGTAAAGAGGAAGGGCACTGGAAGGACAAGTGTCCGAAGCTGAAGCTCAAGGAGCAGGCGCATGAGCCAGATTTGGCTGCGGTGGCATCTGAGGATGAGAGCGATGCCGACGCTCTTCATGCTGCACCCAGCATTGAGACCACAGGCTCCTGGATCTTGGATACAGGATGCACGTTCCACATGTGCCCGAACAGAGAGTGGTTCTCCAGCTTTAGGCAATATGAGGGTGGTCGAGTTCGGATGGGGAACGTTTCAGAGTGCGAGATATTGGGAGTCGGTAACATCAGGATCAGGATGTTTGACAGAGTGGTTAGGACCCTCACCGACGTTCGGTATGTGCTCGATTTGAGGAAGAGTTTGATTTCGTTAGGCACTCTAGAGGCCGCCGGGTATTCTTTTACCAGTAACGACGGATATTTGGAAGTCAGGAGAGGCGCGCAGACAGTCTTGAGAGGAGAGCATTTCAGGTCGCTCTATAGACTGATTGGCACCACGACTGCCCGGGGAGATGCGAGGAGAGAGGTCAAACCGTCTCTCAAGCTACAGGGCACAGTAGCATATACATTTCATGCGATCTCCTCAAACCGCGGTTCCTTTGATAGAGCTATAGAGAGCAGGATCCCCTCTCAGCAGAAAGCTAGGAAGGACCAGCGGAGGAGCAGGGCAGGTTTCGTGGCGAGGGCGTGTGCGCAGAGAAAAGACCTTGGCAGAGGTAAAACTTTCGCATCCGTGGGCGGAGAGTCATCTCAGGAGAGCCCAGACGCCGCAAAGGGAGCCATCCGGCTCAAGGGTCCCACCAGGGAACTCATGATCACTCAGGAGAAGGTGGAGTCGCACAGTGAGAGGTTGAGTGCGAGTCATCTTGCAAAAGACTCGGTCTATAGGGCAAGGGAGAAGCACGTCGGGGTGCGCCACCGGGAGTTGAAGGAGTTCGGTAGAGGTAGAGGCAGGAAGATGCGAGAGATATCCTGGAGGGATATTAGTACGGACTTGCGAGGAAGTCCAGTGACTGGAGTCAAGTTCAAGAGCGGTCTTGACTTGACTCATTCTGATGCGCGTTGATTGTGGTCAGGCTCCAGGGAGATGGGCTTGTAGTTGCCAGTAGGGGAAATCCAGGTTGGAGGTTCAGATACGTTTATTTGACTTCGAGGTGGAGTTTCGTTTGCGTGAGGCATCAAGGTGGAGATTGTTAGGATCGTGACACCTCACACGCGCACGGATCGTCCGGATCGCGCCACGTCGGCAATCCGTGGGAGGAGTTAATTCCAAATCCGGGAAAGCTTATTTTGGGAAGACTATGTTTAGAAAGCTACTGAGGCCGATTAAATTCTGAAATCCCTATTTTAGGAAGATCATTTGTGGTCGGGTATCTCATTCCAATATTAGGATTTCTCTCCTATTCAGATGGGTGAGTTATTGCTGCTTATTGTGGGTCTAATTGCTTCCTAAAATTGGATTTAACTCCTAATTAGAGAAGGCTAACTGCCATTATAAATTGGGGGGGGGGGTCATTTGTCTTGCCGATGAGAGAGATCAGGCCATCAACAGAGAGAAAATTTGTGAGATCCAAACTGTGAAACCAGAGGGAGGAAGAGTTTTTCCAGGTTGTTGGAGTTGTGTTCCGGCGGCTTCGGCTTCGTCTCAGGCAGCGGCGGCGGGTCTTGGGCCCGGTGGCAGAGCAGCAACGAGACAGGCATCAGGCGCGGCGGCGAAGGAGCACAGTGGTCTGGAGGGAGTTCCGGCCGAGCTTGGCGCCCGCATTTTGGTTGCTCAGGAGGAGCAACGTTCCGGGCGACAGCGCTGTCGGAAATCCGAAAACTCCAGTTTCAATTATTTGTTTTGCCTTTGTTTCCTTTCTCTGTTCGACCCATTGAGGTCTATTGTAATCGGTAACTTTCTGACTTTAGTGGATCTTGTCCGGCGCGCTCTCCCCGTGGAGTAGGAGTCTCATACTCCGAACCACGTAATCTTTTGTGTCGTCTGTGTATGCTAGAATCTCGTTCCGTATTTTATTTTGCGCGATACTGGTTCTTGCTCATTCGTGAAATTCCGTTGCGCTACCGCGGCTTAACTCGATCCGATTTCACAACACCGTTGTACTGACTTCCTCCAAAACTAGACCCACCAAATTGATATCCCCAAATTGAGGCCCTCCAACTTGAGGTCCTCCATGTGGGTCTCCTAGATAGTGGCTTCCTCCATACTGGTTTCTTGCATGCTGGCCGACTCCAAACTGATGTCCTTCATATTGATCACCTCTATGTTGTGCTCCGCCATACTGGCTTCCTCCATGCTGGCTTCCTCCGTGCTTGCTTCCTCCGTACTGGCTTCCTCCATATTCAGTTCCTTCTACTGATGATGATCCTCTAAATAGGGATTGTTTAATATTTTTATTCATTATTTCTAGTTTTTCTACCGAAAATATTGCCGCTCCGGAGTTCCTTTTATGCTATCCAAGTCTATCATCATAATATCATGATCTTGTTTAGCACTCTGAAGCTCTAATTTTTTCTTTTCATTTTCGACCTTTAACTTCAGCAGTTCATTCATGGAAGACCTATCATTTACTCGTTGTTCTTGCCCTCTTTTCAGAAGCTCTAAGATTTCTTTATTTGCTTTAGTTTGTGTTTCCATACCACAACTTTGTCTCCTCCTTTCTTTTTCTTTCTTTCTCCCAGTTGATCGAGTATTTGAAATTGATATCGGAGAATCTTCATCACCAATGCTATTAGGGTTCATTTCATTACTGTCTGTGTTTAGGTCTACACGGCTCCGTTGTGTGGGAGAGTTAGAGTCAAAAGCTTGCGATATATCATCATGCTGAGAGTTTTTACCAGCTATAGCCCCGAAATGATCTATCCACTTTTCAGTATTTTTCAAGATTGATCAAACATGATCAAACAAGAAACCTCTTTTCTCGTTCGGATCCTCGTCGTACAAAATTTTTGCTTTATTAAGCTACAAAAAATAATAATTATAGTAACATATAAATTCATTCTTCTATTATATAAAAATAACAATTACAGTAAGACTTACAGTATCTATTTCAGATGCACCGCTGGGATTTCTTTGCTCAATCTGTCGAATGCATCCTCTAAATTTGCTAGCCTTGCTTGCTAACAATGACTAGCGACATGAGAGAGATTTTGGAGTTCTCTGTCCTAAGCAAGTAGTCGGTCTTATGTTGTGAAATATAACAGAAACTTTTTCCCACATCTTGTGTTCTTTTTGATTGTTACTCATAACTGGGTCTTCAGAGACCTCAAGCCATGCATAACATAATGCTTGATCTTCTTTCACTGAGAATGTTGTTCCTCGACTGGAAGTCATGCTCCACAATGGTTGCTCTTCATGTTGGTGTGGTACTTATGAAACATGCTGGAGATAAGAATCCAATGCAGGGGATGAGGTGACATGAGAATCCTATGCTTGTGATGAAGTGACATGTGATAGGTATTCAATGCAGCTGATAACACAAGATAGAGAGGACACAAGCAAGAAGTGGTACTCAAAAAGGTGAGCTCGACCAAAATCGTTGAGCTCTGCTCGGCGATCGTCGAGCTCTGGTCGACGATTTCGTCGAGCTGAGCTCCGCGATCGTCGAGCTCTGCTCGACGATCGTCGAGCTCTTCTCAACGATTTTGTCGAGCGCTGTTCGACGATTTTGTCGAGCTAAGCTCGGCGATCGTCGAGCTCTGCTTGACGATCGTCGAGCGCTGTTCGAAGATTTCGTCGAGCTGAGCTCGGCGATCGTCAAGCTCAGCTCGACAATTTCGTCGAGCAGAGCGACAAAAATCGTTGAGCATCACTTCTGATGATGATGATGAAGTAACAGGGAATCTAATGCTTGATCTCATACTGAAGGTAAGAATCCAATGCTGATGATGAAGTGACAGGGAATTCAATGCTTGATCTCATACTGAAGGTTAGAATCCAATGCTGATGATGAAGTGACAGAGAATCCAATGCTTAATCTAAAAAAATCCTATATAAGCATCACTTCTCTTCTCATCTTCATGCTAACTATCTTTCCCTCATAGAAATAATGAACTACGGAGCAGAGTCATCTCATTTACGATCTTCATCGTCTTCAGATGATGAATTATTTTATCAGCAAATTCAAAAGTGGGAAGAAGAGACATCTGAATGGGAGCAAGAAGATGAAATTTTGGCTTGCGCTTATAAGTCCAACCAAGCTCAACTTCATGAAAATGAACTTTCGAGATGTCGAGGTTCAATACATGGTCACATTGTAATCAACCGGGGCAGGATTGAAGGAGATATTAGACTGTGGAATGACTACTTCTCCGATCGTCCCACATATGAGGAAACATATTTTAATTTCGAAGAAGATTTCACATGAAAAAGAGTTTATTTCTTCGTATTATTGTCGCGGTGCAGGAGCATGATAATTTCTTCATGCAAAAGAAGGATGAGGTTGGTAAGCTTGGATTGTCTACTTTACAAAAAATAACAGCAACATTCTGTATGTTGGCATATGGAACAACAGCTGATAATTGTGATGAATATATTCGAATCGGTGAGTCAACTGTGATTCAATGTTTGAAAAGAATTTGTATGGCGATTGTACAAGTATACAAAGAAGAATATTTGAGATATCCCAATGCCAATGATGTTGCTAGATTATTATAGAAAGGTGAAGAACGAGGATTTCCAGGAATGTTGGGAAGTTTAGATTGCATGCATTGACAATGGAAGAACTGCCCAACGGCATGGGCAGACCAATATTTAGGACGCCATGGTGGACCAACAATTATACTCGAAGCAGTAGCATCTTATGACTTATGGATATGACACGCATATTTTGGTTTACCAGGCTCGAACAATGACATTAACGTCCTGGAATCGTCTCCTTTGTTTTCCAACTTAGCACAAGGTATTACCCTCCTACTCATCATCAAATATTAGGAAAAAATTATGACGTTGGTTATTATTTAGCGGACGGAATATATCCGAAGTGGTCAACACTAGTTCAAACTATTTCTCATTCACAAGAAAAAAAGAAACAATACTTCGCAATGATGCAAGAAGCATGCCGAAAAGATGTCGAGCGGGCATTTGGTGCTCTTCAATCATGATTTGCGATAATTAAGGGGCCGACCCGTTTTTGGGATAAGAGCGTTTTACACGATATCATGACTGCTTTGTTATAATGCATAACATGATTGTCGAAGACGAGCGAGATGAAAATGAATATGTCGCTATTTCTACTCCAGCACCAACGCAGAATGTTGAACACTTGAACACAGGCGAAGCCGAACGATTTCGTCAGTTCCTAAATCAATATAAAATGATCAAGGACAGAGATGCGCATTTTGCACTTCGAGAAACACTAGTTGAACATTTGTGGGAACGACATGGGAATCAAGGTATGTAATTTTGAATGTATTTTTTTTGATTCCACGAGTTTATTCAGTAAATGGATCATCTTATGTTATTTGTATGACAAATAATAACTAAAAAGTATTCAATATTAGTCTCATTTTGTAGGTCTCGAAAAAACAATTTTATTGATATATTATATGTCATCTAACAAAAATTATTATAGCGGCTTCGAAGATTTATAGATTATACAAGAAATTAATAAAACTAACAATTAAATAATTTAAAAATAAAAAAATATTATAAAATGAAATGGCATTTCCTCTCCCCCTCCTCTATATTTAGAGGAGGAGAGAGAAAATCTACATAAATGCAGATTCAAATGCCGCCCGGTTGGAGGCCTTTTTTTCGGCAAAAATGCAGAATCTGCATTTTTAGAGACCGGTTGGAGATGCTTTAAGTCATTCTTCATCTCGTTCTCGTATCTGGCAGTAGAATTATATGCACATACACAAATATACGGTGAAAAGTCGAGAACACTGAGTGACACTCAAACTCTTATTCACTGCATTAAAGTTTACAACTCTTGACTCATTGGTAGCTTACATACATTGTTTTGATTGATTTTAAGATTGTTTGGCTCAAATGAATACATATCATGTTTTTATAGCCTCTAATGAATTTTTTTCTCTAATCAAGAGAAAACTCTAGAAACTCTCTAGTCTTGACTCTTTTAAACAATTATACATTACTCTCGTACAATCATTCACATTATTCTACAACATTCAATAGTACTCTAGACTTGTTGCGGTCAACTCAACGCTCCTGATAGGCCAGATTAAACTAGGTCGTTTTAGCCCGTGGAGCGGTTGAGAGTGCAAATAGTCACAGAATAAATAAAAAAATGCACAAGATTATTTTAACATGGAAAACCTCTCAACTGAGTAAAAAACCACGTGACTGATCCGGTGTCGGTCAAACTCAACTATCAGCAACTGTTTATAAATTGTTGGTGGAATCAAGGGCGATAGTTTGCTTCTCGTTACAGCTTGGAGTTAAGGGAGAATACAAACTCGTTTGGTGGGTGACAAACCATCTTACATGAATCTCTGTTTTCACTGTTCACTGGCGGTGGTGTACGCTCTTGGATGTGATTTAGCCGCTCAATTCTGTTGCGGGGTTGGTTACCGTGCGTTGGCGGGGATTTGCTGGATGTTGTGCACATAGGAGATTTCTTGGAGTGGTCGGCGAAGCGTCTTCTTCGTCAGGGCATTGTGGACTTTTTCGGGTGGCTCGACGGGAGAAGGTGGCTCGTAAGAGGATTTCAGTAGAGCTCCGATCTAAAGAAGAAGAAAGCTGGAAGGAGAAAATGTTTGAAATGAGGGGGTCTCGTGGCATTTTTATAGGTTCCAGACGGTGGTTACAGTATTTATACGACTATTTGCACACTGTAACCACTTAAATTAGTAGGTCCAGGCCATATTCAGTATAGTTTCTGGTAAATATTAATTAATATTATATATATACATAATTATGTATTTATTAAATATTCCTCTCATTAACCATGGTGGTTACGTGAGTGGTTACCCATGAAACAGACAACGAAGATCGTGTCGGGAGGATCAAACGACGGAGAGAGCCCCCTCCTCGACGAGGGGCCATCTTGTGGGGGGGGGGGGGCACCGAAGAAGGAGGATATGCGGCTGGCTGGATGTCCGACCATGGTGAGCAAGGTGGGCGGCCGACCCTTGCGTCGGCCGCCCCACTCGATTGCGGGCTCGCGACCGTGAGGAGTGGCCGCCCCTTGCGGCCGCGGGAGGCGGCCTCCCCTTTCGGTCGCGGGAGGCGGTCACGGGGTGCTGCCGCCGGGAGAAGCCGCGTGGTGCAGTCGCCTATTGCGATCGTGGGAGGCGGTCACGACCTTGCCGTTGGGGAGAGGATGCGGCTGGTCGTTTCGGCCTGCCGCGGGAGGTTTGCACATGTAGTGGGATCTCGTGTGCGGATCACATGTGGATCACGTGTGGATCGCGCGCAGTGGTTATTTTCATGATCCCCACTGATTTAGTGGGGATCAGTGTTGTAGATATCGGCCGACATGTCCGACATGTCGGCCGACATAAAGGTTTTGGGTGCAAACCGCAACGAAACCGATTTGTTTGAAAAAATATCATTTTGTAAAAAAACGGCGATATATCCCGATATATCGATATATCTCTAACCCGATATTTGGTTATTATATTTAATATATAAAAAAATAAAGTTCACGGGACCCATATTTTTCTACTTCACGAGTCCATTTCACACATTCGACATTTCTCGTTCTACCCTAAATTTTACGGGAGAGTCGCTCTGGCGGAGTGGTCGACACTCGACAGCTCCTTCTCCGGTGACGTGGCAACGAATCAGCATCGCAGGCGAGGAGTAGACGACGACGTCGGGCTTTCTACGAATTGGCATCGCAGGCGAGGACGCGGGGAGTCGATTCCGGGCTTTAGGGTTTTTGCTACTTCACTCCACTGTAAGCTCTCTTCTTCTTTCTTCTTCTTTCTTCTTGTTTCTGTGACAATTAAAAGTTTTATTTGAAGTTATTATATTGATCAAGTCATAAGAACTAAAAATTTTATTAAATTTGTGTTACTGTAAGCTTCTTACTTATGCTATAGTTAAGTTTCTTTCTTGCAATAGCTAAGTTTATACTTTTCCTGGTGTAAATCTACAGTGATTTTTGTTTCTCCTGTGCTAAGAAAAACTCCCCTCTAACTTTACATAATTACATGGGTTTCTCCTTTATCTTTCAAAATTATTTCAAAAAAATGTTATAAATACTTATTTGTATATACATTGTTATAGTTATTTGTCTGTACATTTTTACTTATTTGCAAAAAATACGTTTATAAATACTGTAATCTTTATTTAAATATTAAAATCCGATATTGTAAAATATCTCCGATATATCCCCCGCAATCCGACATAAGACATTTCAAACCCAAACCGACATGAACCCGACATCCGACATCTACAACCTTGGTGGGGATTATGGGTGATCAGCTACTTAAACCCCATTTTTCTATAAATTTAACTTGGCCGCATCATTCCCCCCCCCCCAACCCTCGGTGTTTGGTGCCGGAGCGTGAGAAGAACGAGGATTTTGTACGAGAGATTTTTCATGTGGTAATCATGGTGGCGACGAACGGAGAGGTGCTAGAGAAGACAGGCGGCGTTGTGGTTCGCACGCCAGGGTACATGGTAAAGGGGCAGAGTGATTGAGCAGAAAAAAGGTGCACTCACATGGGGTTCACCGATGTGTATGGGCGCAGGGAGAACCTGTATAGACGGGGATACGCGCGCGGGCAGGGATTCGTGTGTGTCAATGCGCAAAGGTGGGATTGCACGCGCACCAGCGCGCAGACCTACGCGTGTTCTTGTGCGCACCCGCACGCACCTGCGCGTGTTCGCCCGCGCACACCCACGCGGGCCTGGCTATATGTGTGCCAATGCACGCTTGTGCACGCATGTACATGCTTGTGTGGTCTTGTGCGCCCATGATGTGGTTGTGGGTGCTGTGCTCATGTGTGTGGGCTCTTTTGAGTGCCCAAGGTGTTATTGACGTGCTTACGAGACGACATTCTTTTGCTATGTGCTATTGTTTTTTGGTGTTCTTTTTTCATGATTTTGCCTTGTTTTTCTTTTCAAGCTTCGAAGCACAATGTGCAATGTCATCCAATGCGGTTGCGCTCCACGCTTACCACCAAGTAAATTGTGGTTTGGATAAAAATATACATGATACCTGTCGATGTTGAAGTAAAAATACCCCCATGTTGAAGAGAGAGTTTAGAATTCGATGAAAGGTTGGCTGACGGTGTGTGAGACGATACTGCGCTCAGGATTCTGACTTCCTCCATGTGAGTAGGTGGTTAATATTTTGAAGTTTTGCGGTGTCAGTGTATCCCAATTTACTCCTTTTGGGATGACTCGTATTATGGGGCTAGACACATTCTTTATGGAGCATAACTCATGATTTTTCTTGGATTTGTTCAAAGATTGATGCGAGATTCATGTTGGGTGTGGCGGTCGTGTTGAAATCTACTACAATAAGAGTTGGCTTGACATTGAGAATTAGAGGAATCATCACTATGAGAACACCTTATTTCGCTATGTCCAAATTCTTGGGGCCCGCTAGAGCTTTGGAATTCTCTTCCAGATCGTTGACGTCATCAAAAGGGGCGAGATCAGGACTTTTCTCCAATGTTGGGGTTTATAGAGTCTCGGGAGCTAGCAAACCGTCTATTCAACATTTCTTTATTTGTGGAGGAGAAACATTATTGCTATGCGGGCTTTTTGTTAATGTTGAGTGTGTAGCTGTGACATCATTAAATTGCGATCAGAAGAGGAAACTTGTGTTGAAAGGCAACAATGATGCAGATTTAGAGCCTCGATCTTCTTCGGGACTGAGAGATTGTCAGATTAAGGAGGTCCATTTTAGTTCATGAGATGATATTACTCTGACTGATCCTGATCTTGAAATGTTGGGTTCTTCTACCCCCCCCCCCCCCCCCGAGATCCTCATTTGGAGGTCTCTTCCCCCCGTGTGTCTTTTTCTTTGAAGGCAATGAACGATGTGGTGTGTAAACTCCCTTGTTTGATTTACAGTTCTTTATTTTGCGCAAATCTGTCCCCTTTCTTTTTGATGTAGATTGATGTCCAGGCCAATATAGCGCTTACATGGAATGACCATTATGTGAGCCAGAAGGACAACTATTTAGCACTTTGAGAGAAGCTCCAAGAATCGGAGGGTGTACTTGTTGTTTCGAGAGAGAAGCGAGATCAAGACATATCTCGCTTTCGACGGATTGGGTCGGAACTGAAGGCGGAGCTTGAGGAGTCACGAGCGGTGTCGCAGACAAAAAGATCCTTGGTAGAGAAGACTATGTAGTTGCTGAAGGATGCTCAGGAAGAGTCTTCTCGTTTGAAGGCGAGTTGGGGGGCTTCAAAGGCTGAAGCAGAGTGGCTTTCTTCTAAGGATCGGGTAGTAGAGCTGAAGGCTACAGGGCTTCCTGAGTACATGGATTCTCTGGACTTTATTTATGATCGTTGCTTACTTGGTGAGGAGATCCGGGATGAGTTCTGGACTAGAGAGGTGGAGCCCCAAATTGAAGATGTTTATAAGGTTACTCTTAGGCGTGGAGTTTCGAAAGCTCTTCGGATGGTGGCCAGGAGACTTAAGTGTGACGTGTCCAGTCTTGGTTTTAACGATCTTTTTGATGATGACAGCTTGAGCTCTGAGTCAGATGTTGATGTTGTAGGCAAGAAGTGGTCATACCTTTGTATGTCTATGCGTGTTTGCTTTGTTTAGTTAGAGTTTTTATGATCTCGTTGTCTTGTGACAGACTTTGTATCTATTTTTGAATTTTTATACTTGTACTTTGTAGCAGATTTTCATGGTATGAAACTTACTTTTGCAATTTTTCACGGCATTGAGATTTATCCTTGCATCGATTGGGCTTGTGTGGTATTGGTACTATTGCTTTGTACGTGTTCACGATCCTATTTCTCCGATGTTTGTAGCTGAAGTATGAGACCCAGGCGATGTCATAACCTCCTATTAGTGTGTGGGGCGAACACCACTAGTCATGTATGTTAACCCATAAATCTACGATCCTCTCTAAGGTGGCTAGATCAGCAAGCCGCAGACTGCTCCATCCATCCCAAGGGTTCGCGGCCTGCTTTTCAGCTAACCGTGCAGATAGACATGTCTGTCTGCGCGGTTAGGCGGTGGCCGCCTGGTAGTCGCCAGCTTTATAACAGCGCGGACTGCTTCCCAGTCCGCACAAGCAGGTCGCACGGCTACCCGAGCGGATAGCTCCTTGCTCCAGCTTGCCACTAGTGGGCGGATAGCTCTGCTCCTAGTCGCCCAATAGTGGACGACAAGCCTCCAGGTCGCCCAGCAGCAGGAGCAACCTGTTCCTTCAGTCTGCCAGCTCGTCCAACAGCAGGGGTGACCTGCCTTCTTGATAACTTCTTAAAAAAGAAGTTATTTCATCATTTTATTTATAAGTTTCCATCCTATATAAGTAGCAAATCATCGTGGAATCAAGTAAAATAGGTTTAAATTATATTCTTATATAATTTAGGTTTTAAACATATGATTATGATATTTCTTTGTAAAATACAAAGAAAGGGGAAATCAAGTTGGAAAAATAAATTATAATCAACTCTAGTACTCAGAAATGTTGTTGCAACAAACTGTTTATTACCTAATTATGTCTATCTTTTAGAGACAAAGTTGTTGTAACAAATTGCTGACGGAGAACTGAAATTTTGAAATTCAAATTAGCGACGGTTACAAAATCGAAAGGAGACGTTCCTTCAGTGAATTAAAGGCTCCTTAAAGACAAAATTGCTGCAACAAAATGCTGACGGAAATTTAGAAATTTGAAATTCAAATTGATGGCGGTTACAAGACCAAAAGGAGGCAGTCCTTCAGCAAATTAAAGGCTCTTTAAGGGGCGAATCACTATATATAGAAGGGGAGAATTACTAGTGAAGGCATCGGTGGTGAGGAGATCAGATAGAGGAGATTCGAAGGAGAAGCACAGTGACTTGGGCGACGGAATTTAGCAGGCTGCCTCGGAAACTGTTTGGTTTGCTTGTCATAGTTTTTCTGTTACCACAGCTGTTCAATTCCTATTGAAAAATCCCGTGATTCCGACTATGAGGAACTAATCCTCTAACGAGTTTTGAATGTTGTGAACTATCCGAAAGTTTGTCTTAATGCTTACATGAACAACTGACTTATTATTAATTTTTTTATCTTAGATTTCATTCTCTTCATTAGTGATGACGATAAGAAATTGCCATCGTGTCCTTTTAATGCGTTCTATATGGGAAAGCTGCGTTCGTAAGTCTTGAGAATGTAATTTGGCTACATATGATTTAGCGTATCGCTATCATTCTAGTTGTGCAGTTAAGATCCTCACTTTTATACGTATGTTTACTTGTATAGCTTTAATTTAAGGCTACTCACTAAATGTGCGCAACACAATGATGAAATCGAGAGATGCTCTTCGCAGGTTTAGGATTCCATAGGATAATAATTAATTTAAGTTCACTTGTATTTTCTCACAAAGGCAAGCAAAGGATAAGGATCAACATAAAAAGCTCATATTTCTCATCATTATCTATTCTAGTAATTTAATATCGCATGTTAGTTTTATTTCATTTCTCTACAAAAATTTTGCTTGACTTAGCAGAAAAAAACATTACTAGTACTCATAAGCTTAAGTAAAGTATTGTCCATGTAGATTCGACACTCTACTTTCTACTTTATTACTTGATGTGACATGTATACTTGCGTTGCATTATATATATCTACTTAACATGCATCACTTCTATCCGCCAGTAGGTGGAAGACTCAGTCTCAGTCTGCCTGAGGGAGGTGGACTTGCCCAGCAGCAAACATACTCTTCATCAGGTTGCACAACACAGTGTGGATTCAACCACAGTCCTCCAGAAGGTGGCGGACTCGCTTCATCCAGCAGTAGAGGCGGACTCACCCTATCCGCCATGTACTAGTCGGACTCATTATTTAATCCGCCAAAAGAACTTCAGCTTCCCAGCATCGGCTTCTTCCCAGCAGTAGGCGAGCTACTCCTCAGCTCACACAGTATGGAGCGGACTCGATCGCAGCTCGCCCAAACCATCAGCGGTGACGTCATCAAGCCTATTTCTGGGAGTTTACTCCCCGAGCCTATAAATAGGCCCCATACCTCTCATTAGTGGGGCAAGCATCGGGGAACAACATTGGCAGCAAACCCTGCGGATACAGTTTTCTATTCGCCAATAACATTCGCGGACTGGGCGTCAATCTATCCGTACGGCCTCAGCGGCTATCCCTTGTGGCCTCAGCGGCTATCCCTTGCGTCCTAGTCCCTGGACTTGGCTCCAACAAACCCTTCAGCAATCTATCCAGGCAAATTCAGCAGTCAACCCAAGCAAAAAGTCTTCCCGGCTTTCCTCAACCTCAGCGATCTCAGCAATCTTCCCTGCTGATCGCGTAGTCCGCACAGCCTTAGGCAGTGAACTGCAGGATTAGCAGTCCGCACGGTCTGCCGACCTGTTTGGTCAGTCCGTGCGGCCTTTGACGAACTCTTCCTTCTAGCCGCCAGCTTCCCCTTTGCACCCTTAAATTTTTCCATGTAAAGGAGCAACTCAAGCTGTAATATTGATTCATAATCAAAGGAAAGCCCGTCGCAGGAGTGACATTTAAGCCGCGGCATGCGAACTTTGTTGTTGCCTCAGCAAGCGACCCCTCTTTCTTTCCCTTCTCCCTTCTCTCGGCCTCAACCGCCAATCCTAACTGTAACGCCCCCGATTTTTTGCGATTATTTAATTCTCGTTTGGCATTACATTGACGCATTTCTGGCTTGTGCCATTTGTTAGAGCGTGGTCTTAGCTCTTTAGGCTCCTTGTGTGGTTGTTGGTAGCCTGATTGGAAAGATTCCCTAGCAAGCCGCGTCGTTTTGGGTGACCCGGTGTGGCCTCTCAGGGGATGCTTGTGTTTTGGCTTCGGGTAATGATAACCCGAGTTTTGTTCGTCGAAGGTTGATTTTAACTTCGTCGTTGCGTTCGTAGCATGGGTAATTAGCTACGGTGTGAAGTTCGTCGGATTCCGAGGTGGTTCGGTTTTCACGTCGTTTTGATGTGTTAATAATAATGGATGCAAATAATTAATTAATAAAGCTTGAAATGAATCCGATGGCTTTTAGGTGGCAGTTAAGGCTGTTAAGACGTGTCCATGCATATATATATATATATATATATATATATATATATATATATATATATAGCCTTAAGACAAAAACGAGACTATTCATCGTCTCCTTCCATGAGAGAATAACCGCTGTCCTGTTCATGAGTGGAAGAAAACCGGCGGACAGCTTTGCCTTCGGACGCCAATTCCGGGAGATTTAGCGGTCGGAATTCGATTTCGAGAGTGGACCTAGATTGCTCTCGCTTAGATCTACATTCCTACTGTAAGTTTTTTAGTTTTTGTAATCATTTTAGAGGTTTGAAATTCTCGGCTTGACCCTTCTTCCTCCCGAAATCTCCAGATTTCTCGGCTTAGTGCTTTGCGGCTAGATCCGAGAGGGAGGGAAGGGGCCGGCCAAGCTTCGCTGGTATTTGAGGCAAGTGGTGCTCCTACCCTTGCCAAGTTTTTTTTCTCCTTTTTATGGTCATATTTGCTGTAATCATTCATGTTTCCCGAGATTGTTATTTTGCTCTGTTTTTCCGTCAAAATCATGTGGATCTTAAACTATAAATGCTCATTTATGTTTCTTTTTGCATTTTCTCAAGTTCTAAAACTCCAAGTTTCCGGCCGGGTTGCTGTAGTCTTGTTTTTTTATTAAATGGTTTCCTGTTAATCTCGGTTTGGATAGCAATTAGCCTATCAGCCCTAGAACTAGTAGCAGTGGGTTTTCATACTTACATTGCGAGTAATAGGATCGAATTAGGCTAAGAGGATTGGTCGGAAATGAAGGTGGCTGTACAGGATTGCGGTGTACTCAACGCAGCCAGTTCTGCGAAGATCGTCGACCTGAGTTCGACGAAGATTGTCGAACTGAGATCGACGATCTTTGGTTACTTAAGATCGACGAAGATCGTCGACCTGAGTTCGACGAAGATCGTTGAACTGAGATCGACGATCTCCGGTTGCCTGAGTTCAGCGAGGATCGTCGAGCTGAGTTTGACGAGGATCGTCGAACTGAGTTCGACGATTTCCTGTGTCCGGTGTTCGACGAAAAATCGTCGAACGGAGTTCGACGATTCCCCGTGGCCTACGTTCAACACAAAATCGTCGAACGAAGTTCGACGATTTCCTGTGGCCTGCGTTTAACGCAAAATCGTCGAACGGAGTTCGACGATTTCCCATGATCTGCGTTCGACGATTTTCCTGAGAGCTGAGTTCGACGATTTCCGAAGATCTGAGTTCGACGATTTTCCTGAGGTCGACGATTTTTCCTGTAAGCTAAGATCAACGTTTTTGCCCTAGCCGATTCTTTTATTTTATTTTCTTCCTTTCCTCCAGAGTGATTACCTCCTAGGTGGGGATGTCTTGTCGACCATTTATTCCTTCTTTTTTTGAAGGCCGAATCGTGAGTTATGGCAGGTAGTGGTATTTTGACGCTCTAAAGGAGTGAGATGTTTTGTGTGCGAGCCGTGGCGGCCACCTTTTAATCCCAGGTGCGGGCTAGGTAAGTAGTGGCCTTGTGCTGACACAGTGTATTTTTAGATTGGACCTATTCTGTTTGGGGGACTATTTTGGTCACCAACTCAGGTCTATGTTGTTTTACTACTGCCATTACTCATAATTTAGGATTGTTAGATGTTTCTTCCTTTGTAGATTGCAACATACTTTTTTTGGCACATGTTTGCCTTGTAGACTCTGCAGGTTTTATGGCAGGGTTGTTGCTATTTTCTCGCACTTGGTGCAAGTGCGTCTTGTTGTGGACAGTGTTTGTCTGTTACTGTCTTACTTTCTTCTGTTGCGTACCTATTTATATAACTCATCTATGCAGTCTATTTGTTTTACTTGCTGAGGTGTTCTTTCTTTGGATGCCTCAGGTTTATAGTAGTAGCTAGTTGAGCGGCTGGTTTTCCCTTGGTGTTTGTTGTTGGGGATCCCTTGAGTTGTCGGGATCTATATCTTGGTTTTGTGAGGTAGTTTTTCTGCTTTTCTTACAAACATACATGCTCGTCAGTGGGTTCATGTCAGGTTGTTGACGCCCGCTGGTGGTTTATTACTTATGATACTAGATATATTTCTTTTACTGCTACCTTTCTGGAGATAGTCTATTTGCTCTTGGGAAGATTTATGCTAGGTTGCTAGTTATTTTGAAACCTAAAAAAAACCATAATAAGTAAATCTCATGATCAGCATGTTTATAAAACTCATACACTACTTTCCAAGTAATGTAAAAAGATCGTTTTCCTACTTATAATATAAAGTAAATCTAGAGTCTTGCATAGTATAAGTGGACCTCAGGGGACACTTATGCACTCTCATAGGGCGTCAAATATAAATAAAGTATTTTCCGCTGCGTATAAGTATAGTTTTTAAACTGTGGACTAGGTGATCCACTGAGCCGAGAGATACGGCCTTTAAAATATAACTGATTTTTCTAATCATTAAACTTATGAGTTTTCATAGTCTAGTTAGTGGGTGTTCGCCTGAGCGTCGACAGTTATCCCCTGGTCGACGTGGCATCACGATGCATGTTTTCTCAAACTCCGATACTTCCTAAATTCGGAGAAAATGCGGGTTGTGACGCTAACCGTCAAAGTAATCGGCTGCTCGATAGTTCCTCATCACCTCCTTTACCCCCGCATTCCGGATCGAACGTGTTCTCTCACCTCTCTACCATAGAGGCGTCATTTCTTGCATCAATAGTTAACACACAACCTTCAAATTTCGAACAGACGGTGAAATCCAACGGTTAGACATAACAGATCATCAACCTGTTGAGAACCTTGCTCCTTCAAGTCCTAGTGAAGATCCTCTCTGGGAAGCCTTGGAGCAATCGCGTAGGGAAACCGCCCAGCAGTTCCAGGCAATCAACCGTACTCTAGATGCTATCACATAGCGATTAGAGATGTAACCCGCAGCAACACCGATTCCTCCAGTCAACCCGACACCAGCTTTGAGGAATCTGCAAACCTATTCTCCGGCTTATCCCCCGATCTATCCTCCTATTTATCTACCGACCTTTCCAGTAACCTACCTGCCAAGGCAGACCACAACTCCTTTGCGGTCTCAAAATGACGAGTTTATAGCTCGTCAAAACTTCTTCTAGGAAGCTGCCCGAGGAAATCCGGCAAGATTCTTGAATTTTCAGGGAAGTTACCCCTACCCTTCAGCTCCAACAGTTGCTCCTCCCGCAGCAACCTTTCCTTTCTATCCTCCCGCACCTTTTTCAATTGCAGCTTATGCTCCATTCTTTTCTTTCCCTTATGTGTTAGGAGAGCAGGAAGAACGATCACCATTTACAGAGAGTGTGTGACAAGAACCGACTCCAGCTCACTTTAGAGAGTCGCGATTACCAACTTATAATGGGGAGTCTAACCTAATCACACACTTGCAAGATTTCGAGTCAGTCGTTGCTCTCAAGACTCTTACAGATGCTACCATGTGCAAATTCCTCGTGACATCCTTTGATGGGCAAGCGAGGGAGTGGTTCTATAAGTTGTGTCCTCAATCCATCGTTTCCTTTGTTGATCTGCGAAGAGAACTTCTGCTCAGGTTTTCTACCTCTACAAAGAGGAAAGGTGGTCCTGAAGCCCTGTTTGAGATCAGGCAGCGGGAAAATGAGACGTGGGCTCATTTTGTTGATTGTTTTCAAAGAGAGATTCTTAAGATTGAAAATGTCGATCCAGAAATATACCGAGACGCCCTGATAAGTGGTTTAAGGGAAGGACCACTTAAATTTGAAGCTAATATCTGAATGCCAAGGATATACAGGAGATGATCAGTCTTGCCAACTTATATATATGACATGAAAAGAGTAATCCTAGCTATATCTCCAGGCTTGTAACGGAGAAAGATTCTTCTTCTTTGTACGTGCAACCTCCGAAGTCTCCTCAAAAGGATTTTCAACCACGAGTAAGGAAAGAAAGGAATTTCAGACGTTATCAACTCATCTTCCCAAGCCGAGATCACTCCCAAGGCTGGAGACTACAATTGCCACCTTCTTATCCAGGACTAGCTCTGCAAACAGCTTTAGTTTACCAACAACAGGGTGATGGCTTGTCAGAATCTGAACTGGACAGAGATATGCAGGAAGTGATCCAAGTCATGAAAGACAAGACAAGTTATAAGAGACCTCACCAGCCCGCGGATCAGAAATCCAAAGATTTGGATCCATACTGTGAATTCCATAAAGAGAAAGGACATCCAACTGAAAATTATCAAGCACTTTGTCAATTGTTGGAAAGAATGCTGAAGCAAGGCAAGTTGTGTGACTTATTCCAGAAGAATGACCACTCTGATTCGTCTACTTCGAAAGACAAAGAAGTAGCGGACATTCCTGTCGGCTCAAAGGGAGTGAACCAAAAAAGCAGCAGTGTTAACTTTAATATTAGCAAGTGCATCGATGCCAATGACGAAGGCACTCTTGGAGTGAACTGCAATGCGCACGATCAACTTTTGATGTTTTACTGATTTCTCTTATTTTGGTAAGGAAATGTTTATGAAATTTGGAAGTTAACTATTTGAGAATGTTGTAGATGTGTATGTGTTAAGATTTAGTTAATCATATAACATTAATGTTTTGTGACGTAAACAATGATACTGAAAGCTCGTGAAGGTGAAACTTGGTGGAAGCGATCGAAATATTATTTAAGTAATATGCTAGAATAATTTGAAGGCTGGATGAGAAACAACCCCTTGTTTAAATAGTGTGCTTAATCATTATTCTCAAATAGTAAAGGCATCTGGGGTAACCCTTCTACTGAGTTGTTGTGCAACGAGGAACACAAGCAGTCCTTAGGATCATATGGTACGTAACCCCATGACTTGCACATCCCACTGCTTTAAAGTTATGTTAACTCCCTACGGGTAGTAGTGAGTACTTTGTATATGGAACATGATATGTCTATATCCTAAGTTGATAGGGAAAGGCCTCGGTTGGAGCCCTTGTGTACTTGAGAGCACAGGTGAGTTGTGGAAATTACACGGGGGTGTATGTTGATACACAGTTGTTAAATGATCCTGAGTTGAGGATTACTTGTGGCATGTCTTTAGGCTTGCCAATCGTCACACCGATGAAATCTGACAGATAGACCTTGGCCGGTTGGACTGGGTTCTTTGGTGCTTTATTACCAAAGACCTCTTCCATGCCTGTTGAGCCGGTTGGGCTGGGCACTTTGGTGTTTCCTTCATAAAGACCCCTTCTGTGCTGTTTAGGCCAGTTGGGTTGGGCTCTTTGGTGCTTACCACCCAAAGACCCCTTTTATGTCGTAGTACATAGGGACTCCGCTGCCAGGTATATAAAGTCGAGGCGTATGTGAGGCCTAGGTTAGGTAGTGTGCATACTTACCTAGTAGTGGAGGAGATCATTCCACTGCCACCGTCTAGCCACGACGGTCGGTGCCTGAGTGGTTTGCTACCCTCGAAAATCGGGAACTAGAGGTAGATGTCGACATAACAATTTAGAGTGTGTGAGTAAGCATGAGTGAGTCATCATACCA
This sequence comes from Platanthera guangdongensis, assembly GCA_039583875.1. Taxonomy (NCBI): domain Eukaryota; kingdom Viridiplantae; phylum Streptophyta; class Magnoliopsida; order Asparagales; family Orchidaceae; genus Platanthera; species Platanthera guangdongensis. The sequence goes on along the minus strand of CM077151.1, from coordinate 264,700,627 downwards.
CATTCATTGCATTATATTCATTACATTGCATTGCACCACATAGGATCCTAATCATATAAATTTGTATGAGCACTTTTATATGATGAGTTACTTTTTGTTGTACCCGATCCTTAACTTATAAATTTTTATGAGAATTTTTTAACTTACGTTTAATTTTATACTTATGATATTATACTTCTAGTCTTTTATGCTCTTACTCACATGTAGCTGCTACTTATTCTTACTTGTGCTTCCATTACTATTGAAGTTATTATTAACTGCTAGCTTAAGGTTTACCACATGCTATACTTGCACTTACTGATTATATTGTGTCCCTCTCTTTCTTTCCATCCGCTCGGTGCCTAAGAGTTGTATGGGTGAGAGAATATGAAGCCATTTAGTCTTTATGACTAACGGTTGCTACACTCACTTTTTTAGGAGGATACCTCACAGGAGGAGCAACAACAGGACCCTGTGCTTGAGGGCAGCCAGGCCAGGGAGACAGGACCTGATACTATGCTACCTTCATTACCCTCAGTTACAGATGTGTGGTTTTGAGCGTTGTTGTAGCCTTTTTTGTGCATTTTGTACTTTGATACTGCAGGAACTTTGTAGCTTCATGTCATGTATTTTTTTTCTGAAATTTATTACTTATTGTGGATTATAGCTTTTGTAGTTTTCTATTATTGATGGGTTGACAATGTGATATTGGTTATAGCCGGCAAAACAGACGTTTTGTGGTATAGATTAACTCATGTGTTGAAACTATCACAAGGCAATTGGTCTGGGCATAAGGTTCCCCTAGACTGTGTATTGTGTTCCAGGAGGTGGGTTTTATAAATGGTATTAACATGCCATGATCCTAAGATAAAGAAGTCATTAAACAGTGGTGCCACCCCCGTTCGGTTATTCAGTTTGAGTGTAAATTGAATTAGCAGAAGCAGTAGTATGACCATTTGTGATTCACACTAAGTATGCTTGTTATCCTGCAATTAGCCAACCTAACCCTAAATTTGTACTTTTGTGCGTAAATCTCAGCACATATAGAGCCAGTGATGGGCACTTACATTCCTCTGATCCCTAGTCCCTTCCAGCAGTCGGAGCTGGGGCACACCCTAACTGTAATTTTAGATGCCTTCATGTCTCAACAGGTCTCGGTGTAGCAACAGGACCCGTGCTCCAATTGGCTGAGCACCTTTAGAGCTCTCTCTCCACCTGCTTATCACAGCCTCACGGGATAAGTCGACTGTTTGCAGTTTTTGTCCTAGAATCACACAATAAGAGGTGGTGGAAGACTCTTATGGGCTCCACTTTCTAAGGGCATATTTACATTGACACTAGTTTGAGTGAGTTCACATTCCCAGCTAGCATGGTTGTTACCTTAACAGTTTTGGCTAGCCAACATGGCTGTTACCTTAGCATTTTTGGTCGTGAATGAAGAGAGATGTCACATACTATATTGCACATTGCGAGGCTTGTTAGAAGTTGAAGGTAGAGTGCAAGTGTAACCCCCCCCCCTCAACCTTTTTCTGTGTCGGGCTGGAGGGGGTACTACTTGCCCCTGGCGTCCACCCAGTGCTCTTTAAGGGGTAACGGTCCACCCTAACTGAGCACCAGTTGGCCGCCTTGCTCGGCTAGAATCACAACATTCACAGCACATCAGAAATTTGCGGAAGCATTAACAGGAAAACATTATCAAATATATATAATATCACATATATATTTACCTGATGACTAGGGACATAGCCTATGTTCTTATATAAGCTCGCAGGTTGTACAAGTTCTATAAAAACACATCACACTCTCTCCCTATCCTGTTCACTGGTGCTCACATCATGAAATGCTAAAGACGTCAGTGGTGCTTTTGCTCAAGTATTCCTAACTGTTGGCGCATCCTCCTGCGGCAGGGGTGATTATGGTGCTCCATTTCCTATAAATGGTTATTTAAATAATCGTTAGCCACAGGGCTAAGTAAAAATAAATCTCCTCCCCAGATCCATATCTTGGGACGAACACACATGCACCCAGCAGTATAAGATAGCTGAATCATGAGAGGGTTAGCACATCATTTCATATTTTTAAGCTAGGAGCAACAATAAAAGAAGGGCATCATAATGTAACTGAAATGACAGTAGCAATAATATCAGTTATAATAAGGGCTTTACTAGCACATCAGCACATCAGATATTCACATCATGTATCCTATCGCAGGCCTTCACAGCCGCACACACACATCCTATGTCGATATAATATGGACTGCTTTTGTTCCAATGGGGTAGCTAGCCCTGCATGCCTCACCGATGTTCCGTTGGTGATAGTGGCCAGTCCTGCCACTTCTGGGGTTGGTCGTACTGCACAGCCCCAGGCCCCAATGTACAACCCAGTGTACTATTGTAATGTGAGTGACATCCGAAAATACGCTATTTTGGCTGACCAGTGGAGGAAGACCCAACAGGAGATATAACGGCTGGTCACCCGTGGTACCCATCTCCCCAATCGTCGACCTTCCCGCACTGGTACGAACGATCTGCGAAAGGGGCAGACCTACCACAATTCACCACAAGCAATTTACATGGAATCAAACAGCCAATTTTGCTAGCACATACTGGGTCTGTGGCGGCCTACCCTACCATGCTACAAACTTCGAGCGGCGGTGCTCAGCTCAAATTTTGCTAAGGAGCGTGAGATTACTTTATTTGGGGCCAAACTTGGAGGAATGCCTCAACTCCAGTTAACCTCATCTAAGGCTCGACTTTAATAGATAACTGCTCGTCAGAGCAGGACCCGAGCTTAAAATAATAAATTGTATAAATGAAATGCGGTAGTTAAAGCTGCTGATAATAAAAGCTGCATAATTTAAGTGCTGGAATGATATGTGACCAGTACGAAACTGGAGTAGTAATGAATTAAAAGTACTGAATTGAACTTGATCAGTACGAGATTGAAGTTGCACTACAAGAAAAAGGCGTTTAGTGACAAAAATTTCGGTCACTAAATATTGCGGGTTGGTCACTAAAGACATTTAGTGACCAAATTCAATCCGTCACAAAGTAATTGCAGAAGGCCTGTCAGTAAATGTTTTTTGTGACCAAATTATCTTTCGTCACTAAATATATACTTTTAGTGACGAAACAAAACTTTGTTGCTAATTATTTTTTAGTGACTAAATTTTTTGTCACTAAAAGATACTTTTTGTGACCAAATAATTTAGTCACTAATTGTTTAATGCAATAATGACCAAATTATTTATCACTAAATACAATTTGTGATCAAATTAATTTAGTCGCTAATTACTTAATGCAATGGAGACCAAATTTTTTAGTCATTAAATGTCACATTTAATGACGAAATATTTGGTCACTAATATTTTATAATTATTCACAAAATATATTTTAAATAAATTTATTTATTTACTATTAAATTGAATCCAAATATATATGAAAGTGAGGGGTTAGATCTGGAATACTCTAGAGGGGGGGGGGGGGTGAATAGAGTATTTAGTGTTTTATAAAATTTTCTAACAACTTCAATCTAGTCCTAGTGGTGCATGAATAAAATTAAAGCACAAATACAGTTATCCTAACTAGCACAACCACAATAAGAAACAAAAGAAAAGAGCAACCAGATAACACAAGAAATTTATAGTGGTTCTGAACCTGGGTACATCCACTCTTCTACCACCCTGGTAGGAATCCACTCAGATTTTTGATCAGGTGCCTGACACCAATGAGCTTTTGATCAGGTGCTCAAAAACCAAACCTCAAGTCTTTTGGTCAGGTGACTTGCAACCAGGAATAACTTTCGAAGGGAGTTAAGAACCCTTTTTACAATGGGGGTAAGAGATTGATTTTGTCTTCTCTTTCTCAATGTACAACTGAGAAGACTTTTGTGGATTTGATGTTAGCAAAAGCTCCCCCTGAGCTATTGAATGGTTCAGGAAAGATGAAGCTTTGCTTCAGGGTGATAGTCCTTCAGTCTTTCAGCTTTGACCAGACAAAGTATAGGAACTTCTTGACAGATAGAGGATTTGTTGTCCTTTGAAGTATCCTGCAGTGTAGAAGGAAGAAGACTCTTGATTTTGATTTGATGTTCTTCTTCCTCAGATTGCTGATATTCTTCTAGTCTAGATCTTATATTTCTGTATCAGCTTTCTATCTCTTTTTGTCTTAGAGTGTTGTCGAGAGAGAGAGAGCAACAAAAGATTCTTGAATCTTGATTCACAAACTGACTGTCTATCTATTTCTTATAGAGAAGAAGATGGAAAATATATTTCATATTATCTTCCTTTTGAAATTTGAAATTTTTCTGCATTCAATGCTGACGGCCTGCAGAATATTTTGCATTGATTGAGTTTCCCCAACTGTCCCATGGAAAAATGGCATGCAATAATCCTGGAGAAGACCATAATTAATGCTCTGTCTAACAGTAATATTCAGAGAATATTTTAGCATTAATTACTCAGGAATTATTACAGTAGGAAAGGGACAGAAGGATGGAAATAACTAGGTCTGGATTCGTCGAACAGAGAACAGAAATCGTCGAGCTGAGTCCACAGTTCGTCAAGCTGAGGAGTTGTGTTCGTCGACCAGATGGCTTCTGTTCGTCGAGCTGAGTTCCAAGATCGTCGAGCTGAGAATAGATAACTGCATTCTCTAGAACCTTGCCTTTTCTGCACATCAAGTTCGTCGAGCTGAGAATTTGACTTCGTCGAACAGAGTTCAGTGAGGTGTTTTTGGACTTAGATATTTCTGGAATGAAATGCTGAAGTAGAGTATCTAGAAATAGTCGACCTGAGAACTGGGTTCGTCGACCTGAGAACTTTTAAACTGCTAGACAAGTTTTGCCAGGAATGTGGTCTAAGTTCGTCGAGTTGAGAACTAGTTTCGTTGGGATGTGTCGACACAAGTCCTGTATGTCGACACAATTGCTTCTTGTCTCGACATAGTTGTTGTTTTGACAGAAATCTGGAGTGTGTCGACACAATTACTGTCGACAGATGTTCTGTGTATCGACACAAGTCCTGTGTGTCGACACAATCTGGCTTCTGGTGTTGACACAGTTGATGTCGACAGATGTTCCGTGTGTCGACACAAGTCCTATGTGTCGACACAATCTAGCTTCTGGTGTCGACACAGTTGATGTCGACAGATGTTCTGTGTGTCGACACAAGTCCTGTGTGTCGACACAATCTGGCTTCTGGTGTCGACATAGTTGATGTCGACAGATGTTTTGTGTGTCGACACAAGTCCTATGTGTTGACACAATCTGGCTTCTGGTGTAGACACAACCTTTCCCAAGTGTTGACATAATTATTTGAGTGTCTGGCAGTCTATTGAAGGCTGGTCCATGTGATGTTGATTCTAAGGACTTGGCCTAGACTCTAGGACACAACCATGACCCTGGCTATACATGATGGGTCATATGATCCTAACTTAGTGAACCTAGCCCAAATCCAACTAAGGATCCAACAATCTCCACCTATTTGGGTAAGATCACTAATTACAGACTCATAATAAAATCAAAAAAATTTACAAAGCATGAAAACATATATCTGGCAGGAAAAATAAACACATGCAGCAGATATATATATATATATATATATATATAATATATATATATATATATATATATATATATATATATATATATATATATATATATATATATATATATATATATATATGCAGTAAGCTTTGTATCAAGAAATTAATAAGTAGTTTCAAAACAACACAAACTTATCAGTTCAGGTTTCACTTCCTCTTTTTCTTCTCCTTGTGCTTATCCTCTTTAGCTCTTTCACCAGGCTTAGTAAATATAATTTCCCTGTTGGGATCTGAAGCTTGCACCTTTGTCATAATCATGTCAGCAACCCCTATGACATTAGAGATGTAGCCCTTGGGACCACTGCTTTTGGATGCAGTTTCATGTAGTCATCAACATTGAAAAATTTATTAGCTTTTCAAACCTGTTGAGCTCTTCCTTCCTGTATTTTGACATAGTAGTATATTCTGACGGATCCTTCCCTTCAGCTCTGGCTTTGTTGATCATAGAAAGGCGAACTAGTTCTTGGAGCCTGGCCATCCTAACTGTTGTTGCTGTTTCAGGATCTTCATATGGTACAGGTGGGAAGCAGGTCTCTTGGGGCTTTCAGCTTTTTGATGTTTAGGGAGTTATTGCTATAGTTGTTGTTGATGCTGCTGCTGTTGAGGTTGGTGCTGTTTGCTTGAAGAGTAGTATCTCTGCTGGCTGCTTCCTGAGGATGAGGACCTACCCTGATGCCTTTTATAATTTTGAAACTGAGTAGTCCTTTGAGATATTGTGCTTGAAGCACCAGAAGCTGGAGGAGGAGGTGGAGGAGGATCCTTCCTGAATCTTTGAGTAGGAGGAGGTGAATACCTTCTGCTCTTCTTTCTCTTTTTCTGTTCATTTTGGATAAGCACATCCAAACAGACATTCCCTTGTAAGGAGCGATCTTCTGGAGGATATAGTAAGGGGTGTCATTTGCTGGATTGGGCTTTGGAACAGGAGGTGGAGGAGCTTTCCTCTTCTTAGAAGCTTTCTTTTTCTTAGGTTTCTCATCCGAGTCCTCATCTTCATCATCATCATCATCATCAGAATCCTGAGGATTGTCATACAGTGAATCCAGTTCTTTGAGAGCCTCTGCAGAAATCAAAGGTTTATCTGCCTGAGAGGGAGCTGGAAGAGGAGCTGCAACTAGAGCTGAAATGGTTTTTGGAGGGGATGAAACACTGACTGAATCAGCCTTAGGTGGAGATGGAATGGTTGTAGTCTTTGGAGCAGCAAAAATGTCTGAGTTGCTTGGCAACTTTAGGACTTATTGGAGAGGAATAAGGAATAATAGCCAAAGATGGCTTAGTGCTGTCAGCTGGAGGAAAACTCAAATAAGCTGTATCAAAAAATTCTCAAAAGATTTACCAAATCTACTGTGAGATTAATAATAAAATCACCAACAGTAATTATTTCTTCTGTTACCGACTCATTTATGTCCATGTCAGTTTCAATAAAATGAATAAAATCAAATAAATCTTCATCATCTGCTGGAAATAAATCTGCATCATCTGCTGGAAATAAATATGCATCATCTGCTGCTGCTACATCTGCTGGAAATAAATCTGCATCATCTGCTGCTGCTGCTACTGCATCTGCTGGAACTGTTACTATTACAGCTTCTTCATCAAGTATCTCCCCCTGCCTGGTTCAGTGCTAACTGGAGCCAGACCCCTAACTGAAGAGGGCATTTATTTGAGCAACACGGGAGGATATAGAAGTACCAAGAGGTGTAATGGCCTCTGCTATAAGATTCTTGAGGAGGGGAGTAAGTAGGGCAATAAAAGATGAAATGGTGGAGGTGTACAAGGGTAGATTTGTAGATGGTGGAATGGAAGGTGTTTGAGGGAAACAGATGGAGGAATGGAAGTCGATGGTGGAGTAGGAGTGATGACATCTTGCATGGTTGTATCTTGTGCAGAAGGAGTGTTGAGAGGGGAGGAAAGTAGATTGAATGTTGGGATGTTGGCTAGATAGGGAGGTAAGGGAGATGAAGGTGGTGAGGGAATGTGGGTATCATGAGGGGACTGAGGTGGGGTTGGTTGTGGTGATTGAGATGGAGAGAGTTGTTGAGATTCCTGAGGAGGGGAAGAGGGGATGTCAGTGGTATCTATTGGTGGAGAGGTGACAGAGATGTAACTAGAGTAGGAACATAAGCAGGTTGCTGAGGTTGTTGTTGTGGTTGTTGTTTTGTTTGTTGGCGAGGAGGGATGGTGGAAGATGATGGAGGTGTAGGATGGGTTTCTTCAGAAGGGTGGGGAGTGGCTGGATCGGCCCTTGTACTTTCAGAAGCTCTTGTGGAAGAGGGAGCCTTGGAGGGCTTTGTGATGGTCCTCTCCCACTTTCCATACAGGGCACAAGTGAGCCTTTTGTTGGCATTAATGAATATGGTCGGGTAGACCAGAGATTTAGCAGCTTGTTCTTTCAAGAATATCCCTAAGATTCTTCCAAACAGACTTCCTTTTTATTATTCTTTTTCTTAATAAGATCAAGTATTATCTATGCCCAGTTCACCTTTTTCTTGTTCACCACTGCACACATAACCAGAAATTAGTGTCTGGTTATATAGTCGTATGCAGTGTGCTTGTCCAGCAAGACTTTCCCTACTATATCTGCTAAGAATTTAAACTCTACAGACAGATGTTTCTTCAACAACTTGTTTGGGGTTTGTCCAGAATAACCCATTTGACTAAGCATCTCATCATACTCATCAGTATCCATGTCTAAATCCTCTTCACCATTACTTAATCCAAAAATTTCAGTGAGAACGGCGGGAGTTAGGGAAACAGTATTACCGGATATAGTGCCAGTCATGGTATTGTCATCTGTTGTGGCAAAGGTGTACACCCATTCCATGATTTCTGTGCCAAAGATCTTTATCCTGGTGGAGAGTAGAGTTTTCAATTTCTGATCTTTAAAAAGTTGTAGGATGTCTTGGAAGATGGGGTCAGAATGTTGGAAAGAGTCGAAATCGACATCAAATCCAGTATGAATTTCACTGCTGCAAGGGTTCCCGCTGGAATCGCCATTTGAGTACCTGCAAGAGAAAAAAACGACGATCAAGTGCAAAGGAATTGAAAGCGCGGGATGGAGGTCGAAGAAAACCTAGATATATGGTTTTCCAGAATATGAATCGACAAACTCCGTTCCGCGAAAATTAAAAGATTCTTCGATCTGAGGTGGACGAAATAATTTAGAGTTAAACAATTCGTCGAGCTCAGTCTGAAGATTTGAAGACATTTCGTCGAGCTCCATTCGACGAAAGGTTTCTGAATCAGATTCGTCGATCTCCAGTCGACGAAAATTGGTTCACTCACAGAGAGTTCGTCGATCTCCGTTCGACGAATGTCTCAAGAAATTTTCCCAGATCGTCGAACTCCGTTCGACGAACTGTGAAAAATTCGTCGAGTGTAGACATGAACTAAACTAAGTCTTCTCCATGATCATTCCAAGCTGATTTATAAAGAACAAGTGATTTCTCTCATCCAGAGGTTTGGTGAATATATCAGCTCTTTGTAAATCAGTGTAGATATAGACAAGATTAATTTAATTTTTGTCTACACACTCTCTAATGAAATGATGCCTAATATCTATATGCTTGGTCCTACTATGATGAACTGTATTTTGTGCTATGGCTATAGCACTTGTGTTATCACAAAATAGAGTTGAATTATTTAAGTTGAGACCATAGTCTAGGAGTTAATTGTGGATCCACAACATCTGGGAATAGCAACTATCAGCAACTATATATTCTGCTTTAGCTGTTAATGTAGACATAGATGATTGTTTCTTACAAAACTAAGACACTAATCTCATCCCAAGGAACTGACAAGTTCCTGAGGTGCTTTTTCTGTCCACCCTGCATCCTGCAAAGTCAACATCTGAATATCCAATTAAATCAAATTCTAACTCAGTAGGATACCATAGGCCTAGACTAGGACAACTCTTTATATATCTCAAAATTCTTTTAAGAAAATTAGGTGAGATTCTTTAGGGTTCACTTGGAACCTAGCATAAAGGCATGTGACAAACATAATATCAGGTCTGCTTGCTGTAAGGTATAGTAGGGACCCAACAATGTGCCTATATAGTTTCTGATCCACAGGTTCCCATGTGCATCAGAGTCTATTACAACATTTGTAGCCATGAGTGTTTTATTTGCCGAGGCATCAGCCATCCCAAACTTTTTTATAAGCTCTTTAGCATATTTAGCTTGGGAGATGAAGATGCCATCAGGGAGCTGCTTCACTTGGAGACCAAGGAAGTAGGAGAGCTTACCCATGCTACTCATTTCAAATTTTGAATGCATGAGGTCAGAGAACCTCTTACATAATTTGGAATCAGTAGACCCAAATATGATGTCATCCACATATATTTGTACTAACAAAGTTTGATCCTTATGATGTCTAGTGAAAAGTGTTTTATCTACTATGCCTCTAATGAATTTATACTCTATCAAAAAGCTAGCTAGGGTCTCATACAAGGCTCTTGGAGCTTGCTTTAGACCATAAAGAGCTTTATGCAATTTAAAAACATGATAAGGATGAGTTGGAGAGACAAAACCTGGAGGTTGTTCAACATAAACCTCTTCTTTAAGTACTCCATTCAGAAATACACTTTTCACATCCATCTGATACACCTTGAATTTCTTTTTGGCAGTATAGGCCAGAAAGATTCTGATGGCCTCTAACCTTGCAACTAGTGCAAAAGTTTGATCATAATCTATGTCTTCTTCTTGTCTGTATCCTTGAGCAACAAGCCTAGCCTTGTTCCTCACAATTATACCTTGGGTATCTAGTTTATTTCTGTATACCCATTTGGTTCCAATGACTGGGTAATCTTGGGGTCTTGGAACTAAATCCCAAACTCTACATCTCTCAAATTGATTTAGTTTCTCTTGCATAGCAATGATCCAGTGGGGATCCTCCTCAGCATCATGTATAGATTGAGGTTAAACCTGAGAGAGAAAACAGACATGCATCAAGTCTTGGTTGAGCTGATGCCTTGTTTGTACACCTGCTGACATGTCTCCAATTACTTGGAATCTAAGGTGATCCCTGAGTGTGACAAAGTCAGTTGGTGGAGTTGGTTCAGCAACAACATTTTGAATTAATTCCTCTTGTGGAATTGAGTTTGTTGTTGGATGAGGTTCAGTCTCTTCGGTTCCTTCTTCTTCACTTTCTTCTTCATCTTGTGGAGAAGGATGTGTTGGAGCCTCTTGGGTGAGGCTTAGTCCATCCAAGTTCTCACACAAGTGAGGTACCTGCAAAGGATTACTGGTAGAAACTTCTTTCTCCTTGCAAGACATGTTAGCCTCATTAAATGTTACATGTATTGACTCTACAATTTTCAAGGAGGATTTATTGAATACCCTATAAGCTTTTCTTACTTGGGAATATCCTAGAAAAATTCCCTCTTCAGCCTTAGCAATGGGGGTGAGAGATTGATTTTGTCTTCTCTTTCTCAATGTACAACTGAGAAGACTTTTGTGGATTTGATGTTAGCAAAGGATCCCCCTGAGATATTGAATGGTTCAGGAAAGATGGAGTTTTGCTTCAGAGTGATAGGCCTTCAGTCTTTCAGCTTTGACCAGAAAAGTACAGGAACTTCTTGACAAATAGAGGATTTGTTGTCCTTTGAAGTGTCCTGGAGTGTAGAAGGAAGAAGACTCTTGATTTTGATTTGATGTTCGTCTTCCTCAGATTGCTGATATTCTTCTGGTCTAGATCTTGTATTTCTATATCAGCTTTCAATCTCTTTTTGTCTTAGAGTGTTGTCGAGAGAGAGCAGCAGAAGATTCTTGATTCTTAATTCACAAACTGACCGTCTGTCTATTTCTTACATAGAAGAAGATGGAAAATATATTCCATATTATCTTCCTTCTGAAATTTGAAATTCTTCTGCATTCAATGCTGACGGCCTGGAGAATGTTTTGCATTGATTGAGTTTCCCCAACTGTCCCATGGAAAAATGGCAAGCAAGAAATCCTGGAGAAGACCATAATTAATACTCCGTATAACGGTAATATTCAGAGAATATTTTAGCATTAATTACTCAGGAATTATTACAGTAGGAAAGGGACAAAAGGATGGAAATAAACTAGGTCTGGATTCGTCGAACAGAGAGCAGAAATCGTCGAGCTGAGTCCACAGTTCATCGAGCTGAGGAGTTCTGTTCGTCGACCAGAAGGCTTCTGTTCGTCGAGTTGGTTCCAAGATCGTCGAGCTGAGAATAGATAACTGCATTCTCTAGAACCTTGCCTTTTCTGCACATCAAGTTCATCGAGCTGAGAATTTAACTTCGTCGACCAGAATTCAGTGAAGTGTTTTTGGACTTAGATATTTTTGGAATGAAATGCTGAAGTAGAGTATCCAAAAATCGTCGACCTGAGAACTGGGTTCGTCGACCTGAGAACTTTTAACTGCTAGATAAGTTTTGCCAGGAATATGGTCTAAGTTCGTCGAGCTGAGAACTAGTTTTGTTGGGATGTGTCGACACAAGTCCTGTGTGTCGACACAATTGCTTCTTGTCTCGACATAGTTATTGTTTTGACAGAAATCTGTAGTGTGTCGACACAATTGCTGTCGATAGATGTTCTGTGTGTCGACACAAGTCCTGTGTGTCAACACAATCTGGCTTCTGGTGTTGACACAGTTGATGTCGACAGATGCTCTGTGTGTCGACACAAGTCATTTGTGTCGACACAATCTGGCTTCTGGTGTCGACACAGTTGATGTCGACAGATGTTCTGTATGTCGACACAAGTCCTGTGTGTCGACACAATCTGGCTTCTCGTGTCGACACAGTTGATGTCGACAGATATTCTGTGTGTCGACACAAGTCCTGTGTGTCGACACAATCTGGCTTCTGGTGTCGACACAACCTTTCCCAAGTGTCGACACAATTGCTTGAGTCTCTGGCAGTCTGTTGAAGGCTGGTCCATGTGATGTTGATTCTAAGGACTTGGCCTAGACTCTAGGACACAACCATGACCCTGGCTATACATGATGGGTCATATGATCCTAACTTAGTGAACCTAGCCCAAATCCAACTAGGGATCTAACAATATACAAGATAAAAGACAATAATAGATATAATATCTATTTTGTAAGAGAAACTCAATCAAACATTTTTTTATTAACAGTAAAAAAGGTGGGAGCTGAGATAGTCCAAACCCCTCAATACAAATCTATATATAGAAGAAGGTTGGAGATAGCCCAAACCCTCAATACAAATCATAGAGCACTCATCTTTATTAAACTTAATACATGAAAAAAATCTATAATAAGTAATTTGGTCATGAAAATTAATCTCTTTCTTCTTCACGGGCTTGTCCTTTTTGCCTTCTTCCTTCTTCAGTGTCTCCTTTGGTGCCTCATTATTGGGCTCTTCCTTTTTCCGGCCACTTCGACCAAAGCCGGTATCCGATTCTCCTTTAATATAATATCATGCACGAAACATCACCAGATGCGCATGGTACATCGAAGGAACTGCAATACCCTAAAACATTAATGACGATAATGAGCACCTAGTACAAATGACAACTAATGCAAGAAAACAATACAAAATAGAATAATTATCGATAGACGCCAAGCGCGAGCAATGTGCATATCTGTCAAAAAATAGTATCACAACAAGATTAGACAAGTGCAAGCTAGCTTGAGAGTACAAATTCTATTAATAAGCCATTACTTTAAAGATATCTGTTAAACAGATTCTCAAATCGAGGCTTGAGAATACAATACATTCTTCAGACTTATATGCAAAGTTTAAATGGTGGTGCATGTGTTCAAAGATTATGGGTCCATTCTTATGATGCAGGCAACTCAGTCACATTAAGAAAAAGGATATGTGTTACTTTGCCAGAAGACAGGTGCTTCCAAGGTCGAAGGTGACAAGGTTGGAGAAGTGTTCCCATTATACAGCTAAAAACATGTAAGGAGCCCTTTCATTGTCAATTGTCTTCACTTGGACAAAGTTGGCGGAGGTTTTGCAAAGATACAAATTTGGGTTCCCCAGCAAGAATGCCACAAAAGTGTGCTCCACCACTTACTTAAGAAGGTCAGTGAATTAATAGGTTGGTTCCCTTCCAAGGTGGAGAAATCCAACATGGTGAGTTAGAAGCACAAAGATGTCATATTTATTCGATGAATCTAGGAGGATGAGTTTAGTTGAGTCTTAGACGAGAAGATGGATGACAATGGTTCGATCCGGGTTAAGGGGAGTCAGACCAAGTTATCTTTGATTGGATGATACAATGTTCACTGGATGATATATCCACAGATTTTAGTATATGCATAAGAATAATTTTTGAGTACAAGGAATATTACTTCTTTTGCATGTGGTGTTTGTCTGTTAATTGCATATTGCAGGTTGGTTCCCTTCCGAGGTGGATAAATCCAATATGGTGATGGAAGTTAGAAGCTCGAAGATGTCTTGTTTATTAGATGAATCGGGGAGGAAGAGTTTAGTCGAGTCTTAGACGAGAAGATGGATGGCCAGGGTTCGATCCGGGTTAAGGGGAATCATATCCAGATATCTTCAATTGGATGATACGATGTTCAGTGGATGATATGTATACAAGTTTCAGTTTATGCATAATCAAAAAATTAATACAAAGCATATTACTTCTTTTGCAAGTGGTGTTTGGCATATTGCATGTTATATGATCGTCACAAATTTACTAAGTTTAAGCATGAATTTCGCTAAGCATGTGTTCTGTTCCAACAAATCCAACATAAAATAGAAATTCAATAGTCAAATACGGGGTAGGTGGAAGACAATACGAGGTACATTTTTTAAAACAATGAAAAACATTGGATATGGATGTGGATGCTCAATTTCTAGTGACAGGTTTATAGTTGATATTGTTAGAGATATGTGGTATTTTACTGTTTCACTAACAAACCCATCAAAATCAAGGAAAAATCAAGATTTTGGAAAAAAAACATAATTGTACGAGATTCATAAAATAAAACAAGAGGATAGAATTTAACCATATTTCTTCATAGTTTTCAACTATTAGACGGAAGCAGTCATGAAGAAACAAAATTGGCAGAAGCATAAATGATATAGTTCCATTTATTCACTTGCACAAAGCAAACTAAGTTGTATATCAAATGACATCAACCCAAAGCTTGCTGCGCATCTTAACAGTTAAAATAACATATATACAGTATTTAACCAATTTTCATCTTCCGTAGTAGTGATTGCAGGAAATAGTATCGCAGACGTTGAACCAGTACCAGTAAAAAGTTGACGTCAAGGTACTGAATCCTAATTACCATGGCCAATCATATCTTTCCAATCCCAATAACACTCCATCTTTCCAAAGTGGAATTGGATCGGCTATATGTTAGCTTCATGGGGATAGGGTAAAATTAACACTTCAGAATGTTGGAAGCTCTTCAGATGTAAAGTTTAGGAAAGCAACATAAAACAGAGGGCAGAACTTGAAATTATGATACAAGCGGAAAAAAGCATGTCAACTAAGCCAGGAATATAACCTGATCGTTTACCAAGCACGATTGTATAAGCATCTTTCGTGGTTAATTTGTCTTCCCCTTTCTCTTTTTTTGTTCCTCATGAAGTTCCAAAAGCTTATTATATATCTCTTCTGCAGCCTCATCAGTCCACTGATTTTTTTTCCCTTTTTAGTTTTCTCCCACAATCGTATATATATAGGCAATTGTTGATCTTCATGTGCAACTTGTCTCTGCATTTATGAAAATAAAAAAAACATAAAATTGAAGTTGACAACTAATAAATTAAAAAATAATTATAGGAACGTTAAAAATATTACCAACTCATGTATTGTTCTCGATATAGACTTTGTACCAACATGAGATTTCATTTTTTGTAGGCTCTTATTTTTTTTGTTCACATCACTAATTTTCTATAATGAATTAATAAGAGAAATCAATATATTAGGAATATTTAATTTAACAAACACTTTATAATTAAAACATAAATAAGTCAATTAAAAATATATGTTTTCCACACCTTGAATTTAGCGCTGCCCCAATTCGCTATGCAAACGAGTGCGCCAAACATTACAGATTTGACGAAGTGAAGATATAAGGTCATGCATGACATGATTCTCATTTGGAAGACTGAATTTGAAATAAAACAAGATACGACATATTAAAATGTTGATGTGTAAAAAACATGTTCAATTCATGTATTTACTTTAAAAACTTCATTACTTACATAGATGAGATCAATTATTTTATCTATTATATCAACTAGAATATGAGCCCATCTCTCCACATTCAAAGGAGCATAAAGCCTTACAATGCGTCCACTCCTCGTGATAAGCTCTTGAGATCTATCACCAACAAATCTGCGAAGGTCGGCAGGAAGATGACTTCAATCTTCTCAGTAGAATCATATTTTCTCTTAGACCATCCAATCCCAGTGGTTGGACCACGTGTCCTTTTCTTAATTTTGCATGTACCTATTACTTGACATCTTAGTGTTAAAACATTTCAAGTAAGTGAATCTAAACAAAAAATGAGAGTTGATTCATCAATATTACCATGCCCAAGATCTGTTGGATTTGAATGTAAATGATGATCAGCCTCAGGCTCGAGATGATCAAGTTCATGCCTATGCTCATATGTATCCTCCTCTTCATTTATCAAATCTCGATTCAACTGGAGTGACAATTGTGAGTGTATTGGTGTTTGTTGATAGGACCCAATACTTGTATGTTTTGTTGTTTTATCTTTTATAGATTGTGGTGCATTATATTTTATAGAATGAAGTGTTTTATATTTTATACTCGCTTCATGAGTGTTTTTTCCTGGATTCGATGTTTTAGCATGTGAATCTTTTGTGGAGGGTAAAAGTAAAGGTGGACTAAATGATTTAACAATAGAGGAAATATGCGCTGCAGTGGTTCTTTTTGAACTGAACATGTGAATCTTTTGCTCCATGTGTGCTTCACTTTGCCAATCTAATGGATTTTGGATTTCTACCAAAGAATCTCTAGCTTTAGCACTTATCTTTATATTCCCTGCCATTTATTCTTTTATGGTACCTGAAAAAATGGATGAATTAGAAATAATTAAACCTAAAAAATCATGAGAAAGCAATTAAGACAACTGAAGGAAATTAACATTCTCTCCTGAAGAGTTTAACCACTATATATATATATATATATATATATATATATATATATATATATATATATATATATATATATATATTATATATATATATATATATATATATATATATATATATATATATATATATATATATTATTATATTATTGTTATATATTGTTCTCATGCTGCTCTCTACCTATAGGTACTGTTTAACAACAATAGCTTATGTTGCAACAAGTCATGCTCATGCCTCTACATATATAGAGGCTTTAAAAACATACCTTCTAGATATCGCAATGCAACACATGCGTAGGACTACAAATCAAATCAAATCAAATGAGTCAGAGAAATGAAGAAAAATTGCAAAGATAATGCTCAAAATAAAACTGAAATAAAAGTAAAGTAAATGCAAATTTATGTCATTAAAACGTACAAAAATATGAAAAAAATTGATAGAAAAAAGGTATTAAACATCCTCATTTTCCGCATCATGCTCAAAGTCGTCATCATGGTCCTCTTCATTCAGAACCCTTCTTTGACAAGATTGATCACTTCTCTTAATTGTCAGAGCCGCAACATCAGTTCTTTGTAGTAACATTCCTATGTCGTCATCATCTATGACAACATTAAGTACTGTGCTTGACCCTACATCTGTATCGTTCAAGTGAATTTCTTATTCATTAAAATCTTCAGTCTTTGGCAGAAAAATCATTAAAGTGACGAGGCACTGTCTTTATTACCAATATCGAATCTTTATTTTTGTTGTCTGCTAGATAATATATTTGTCCAACTTGACAAGCTAAAACAAAATGTTCATTGGTTCTCAAATTGCGTTTTGCATTAACAGAAATAATTCCATTTTTTCCTTCTTGTAGCCTTTGCCTTAATGGTATGTATCCCACCAATCACATTTAAATAGGACAGTTTTGTATCCAACACCATAATCTAATTGAAGAATGTCCTTTAAAACACCATAATATTCTTTGCCACCTGATTGTTCATCACCCTTTACAATGATGCCACTGTTCTGGGTCTTACGCCTAATTTCACGATCATAAGTGTGAATGAAACCTGAAGCCATTAACAATATAACTAGTAAAATGTGTCGCCCCTTTCCTTGGACCACGTTCTAATTGTAAAAGTTCTGTGTTAACTCTTGGATCTCCCTCATAGTGTAACTTAGATGCCTTTTGAAAAAAGAATATATTATCAGACAAGTAAATTAAATCATAATAACAATAACTCTTTAAGGTAGAGGATAAATTGTATTACACTACTTAGTTACTTGTATTTCAAACCATCTGACAAAGGCTCACTCATGTCTTCTTCCAGCATCTTTAGAATACCTTGCCTCAAGATCCCTCAGATGCTCCCTATAAATTAAAAAGATCGGTGGAATATTTGTATTATAATTTGTTAATATGTTTTTAGAGAGCAAAGTTGTGAGACTTACTCTATAAATGGTTCCACTTCTGGATAATTTCTTAATATGTACAATTGAGCACGATGCCAATCTTCATATGTCAAATTATTTTCAAATCCTTTACGTAGTGGCCTCCCTGACTTTTGAATGGAAATACTTTTGAAAATGAAATACTTGAATCTTGTACGTCATATCCTTCATCAATATTTCCAGTTGGACGATTCAACTTTGTCTCAATTTTACCAATATATCTTGAACAAAATGTCAAGCACTCGTGGACCAGGTAACCATTTACCATTGAACCTTCTGGGCGTGCTTTATTTCTTACAAATGATTTAAGTGCCCGCAAATATCTACATGACAAAGTTTAAGGATTATAAGTGATTATGTTAAAGCAAAAAAAATTCAACCAAAAAATAATGCATACCTCTCAATTGGGTACATCCATCGATAATGAATCGGACCAACAATTTTAGCTTCTCGTGCAAGATGAATTGGTAGATGCATCATGATTGCGAAAAATGAGGGAGGAAATAACTTCTCCAGTTTGCAAAGTATGATAGGAATATTACTCTCAAGTCTATTCAATACTTCAATACTTAATGTTTTAGAGCTCAACTCCTTGAAAATAAACTCAATTCAACTAGAGGATCATAAACCTCCTTATGAACAATGCCACGAAGAGCTGGGGCAAGTTGATCTTGCATGAAAACATGACAATCACGAGCCTTCATTTTTAAAACCTTACCTTCCTTAGAATTTACACATCTTCTTATGTTAGATGAATAACCATCTGAAACTTTAATATTCTCTAAGAAATGACATACTGCTCTTCGCTCAGCTAACGTTAAAGTATAGTAAACTTGTGGCATGATATAGTAACCATCTTCTCTATAGGATGTAATTCTTCTTTCAAACCCATCTCTTTTAGGTCTAATCTATCATACAAATCATCTTTTGCCTT
Organism: Platanthera guangdongensis; assembly: GCA_039583875.1. Classification (NCBI taxonomy): domain Eukaryota; kingdom Viridiplantae; phylum Streptophyta; class Magnoliopsida; order Asparagales; family Orchidaceae; genus Platanthera; species Platanthera guangdongensis. The sequence goes on along the minus strand of CM077151.1, from coordinate 264,681,582 downwards.
CCCATCAATATTCAAAATAGTCCCCAATATATTTTTCAGTAATATTTTTTAGAATAAGCATGTAATCTAGACAATGTCGTATCTCAAGAGTTCTCCAATATGGCAACTGAAAGAAAATACTCAACTTCTTCCAGTTATAAGGCAGAGATGATTCATCTTGCTTTTTTTTTTCGATGCTTTCCAAATATCACATTGTCGCATTCTTTTAACTGTTCTAAAATCTCATCCCCTGAAAGGTCCTTCGGTGCAGATTGGATTTCTATTATTCCATCAAAAGACTTCTTATCTTTACGTCATCTATGACCTGAATCCAAGAAACGTCTGCTTCCCATATAACTCATCTTGAACTCATTCCTCAATCGACATGACCATGTATCCTTATTGCAACAAGGGCATGCTAGCTTACCTTTGGTGATCCATCCTGATAGATTCGCATAAGCTGGAAAATCATTTATTGTCCATTGTCTCCTCCTCCTCTCAGATTACAAGGCATTTCTACATCAAAACTACTTAAAAGAAGCAACTGATCAAACTATGCAATATATATAGCCACCATAGAATAGTTGTTTCCAAGTTTGCAGCATAAACTAACTATATAAATTAACATAGAACACATTGAAAAGGATTGTTTTTTTTAAAAAAACTTCTGAAAGGCGTTCTTTCAACAATGCAACGACAAAACATCAAATAATGGACTCTTCCTAACCAAGCAGAAATGTAAGAAGCGGATCGGAAGTACCCCTTTGATCAAGTGGAGTTCGTCGTCTTCTTCGAGAGGTCGACGATGTCAAATCGAGCGGAGGCGTTGGATCGAGCGGAGGCGTTGGATCGAGCGGAGGCATTGGATCGAGCAGAGGTCAATGAAGGAGTTGAAGGGGCTCGTCGAGAGGTAGATACCAGGAGTTGTGCCCTAATCTAGCGGAGGACTGAAATTATTCACGAAGTGGGGGAAAATGACTTGTGAGAAATTATTTACGGAGGCCAGATAAATTTTTCACGGAGGAGAAGAGGGTAGGAAAGTAGAGGGGGAAATTGTTGTGGTGGGGAAATTATTTGGTGGAGAGAGGGGAAATTGACCTAAGGGTGGGAAATTGAAAACTATTACTAAACAGTGAGAAATAAAATATTTTTTGGGTTTGTGAATATAAATTTTGGCTTTTTTTATGTAGAAAATATTAACAAATCTTAATAATTTTTTTTAATTTGGGACCATTATGTTTTGTCACTAAAAAGATTATTTAGTGATGTAACTTAATTTTGTTACTAAAAATTAACTTTAGTGACATAATATTATTTTGGCCACAAAAAAAATAGTGACCAAATATTTATTTTAGTCACTAATAAAATGGAACTTGTCATTTAGTGACCGACCTTTATTTTTGTCGCAAAAAGTATATTTTTTGTGACCAAAAATATTTCGTCACAAATTTTTGTCACTAAAAGCATGTTTTCTTGTAGTGTTGAATTGAAAGTACTGAATTGAACTTAACTAGTACGAGACTGGAGTTGAAATGAAAGTACTGAATTGAACTTGACCAGTACGAGATTGGAATTGAATTGAAAGTACTGAATTGAACTTGACCGGTACGAGACTGGAGTTGAATTGAAAGTAATGAATTGAACTTGACTAGGACGAGACTGGAGTTGAATTGAAAGTACTGAATTGAACTTGACTAGACAAGACTGGAGTTGAACTTGACTAGTACGAGAATGAAGTTAAATTGAAAGTACTGAATTGAACTTGACCAGTACAAGACTGGAATTGAATTAAAAGTACTGAATTAAACTTGATCAGTACGAGACTAGAGTTGAATTGAAACTACTGAATTGAACTTGACCAGTACAAGATGGGAATTGAATTGAAAGTACTGAATTGAACTTGACCAGTACGAGACTGGAATAATCATAAAGAAATGGTTAGTAGTCCAATCACTCCATCCAGGAGGCTTCAGTTCCATCTCCGTTCTTAGGAGGCACATTCAATTCTATTTCAGTTTTTAAAGGCTTTCTTGGGCTATACCCATTATTAAGATCCAATAATAATTTGGTTGCGCCTTGTTAATTACGGCTTAATCGGATCAAGAGCTCATTAGGAGTTACACCATTTTTATTCATCGGGAATAATTTGTAACTCACTACTCGTACTCTCACCTTCCGAACGTGCCCAAATTACCCAAGAGTCGAGACGCTCGATGGTTTCATGAAATCTCGGAACACCCGGAGCTTGGCTACTTGCCTCGGCCACTCTCGTCGATGGTATAACTTGAATTTATTATTTAAATTAGGATGGATAGTCGTATGCTCCAATTTTAATTTTCGGGGAAAAATGCGTGAAATAAATCCCAAGCGCGACCCTAGGCTCTTAGAATTTGGGAAAAAATACATTTCTTATCCTCATGTCCCCATATTTTTATATAACCTTTGGAAGAGCCTAGAATGAGTCTAAATTTTTTTTTCATAATTTTTCCACAAGTTTTGGGCCATTAATTTGGCTCAATAAAGTTTATTTAGACTTTTAAAATTACTAAATTACCTTCAAAAATTCTCATAATTTTTGTAGAGGAAGCCCTCATTATGGGAAACATTTTTCATGTTGACTACTTTGCCCCCAGGGACTTCGATTTGGCCCAGAAAATTCCACAAGTTTCTTTTATGGATTTTGTCTGCATTTAACAGATCAGCATGAATTTGGGGCTGAGATTGAACCGGTCGGGGCATTACGCCAACATTTCCCCATAGCGGATCAGCAGCGGATCCGCTATGGGGGCACAGAAGCTGAGGCGGGGGAGGGAAATAAGAAGATCAATGTCGTCCATCTCATCACCGAGAATGGACGACGGTGATCAACTCCCGCCAGTAGCAAGACGGTGGCCCTCTGCCACCGCCGGCCAGCCACCGCTGGATTGTCGGTGCCACACCCAATTGATTCTTCAGGGGCCGGCGAGACTTTAGGGGTGGCCCGACGACTTGCCGCCGCCGGCCAATGCCTGAAATCCTCAACCCGAGAGCAGGGTGGCTGTGGCTCTGCTACCTGCGCCACCGTGCCACCCTGCCTATCTGGCATTGAATCCAGCCACGAAACCACCCCTGGCCAGCACACTCGGGGCATGGCTCTTCTCTGGTTGTGGCCCGTGGACCAACCACCGTCGGCGGCTGCCGGAGCTAAAATAGAGCAAGAACACTGTTTCTCGGGTGCCGCCAAAGAGGCATTTTCCGGCGGCACCCCGACCTTTCACCACCGGGGAAAGTTATCTCCGGTGGTTTAGCCCTTCTCCATTGCCACCACCAGCACTGGGAGGGGCTAGATTGTTGTGGCCACCAGCCGACCTAGATCTTTGCTCAAGTGGTGTCGGCGACGCTCCAGCGGCCGAGGCGACATGCAAAACATCCAAAGGTTAGGGGGAAGGAGGAGAGAGAGTTCCACCTATGCTGGGGGAGATCAGGAGGGGCTGGCTTGGTCGGCCATGCAAGGTGGCGGAGAAGCTTGGCTCGGGTTGGTCTTTTCCCGGCAAGTTAGGGTTCTGGTGTTGGCTCTCTAAGCTAATTTGGTTTGGTGTGGAGGATGGCAGGGGAGGGGATGACCTTTTATAGGTCGGGGGGGTTCCCTTCCTCCCCACTAATGGTGTGGCATTAACCCAAGAGAGAAGCTTCTCTCCTCCCCTCCACTTCCTCTGGCCATGTGTCATTATCACTAGGGGTGGTTGTCCACCAGGTGGCAGCCATCTTAGGAAAAAGAAGTGATGGGCTTGGGCTTGGAGTGAGGAAGAGGGGAGGGAAGGAGATAGTAGGCTTTCCTTGGTCCATGGCCCACTTAGATTCCTTGTGTGGGCTGGTTTTGATGTCCCAAGAGTAGGGGTGATGAGACCCTATCAAGCCATGAAGAGGTGTGAGCTCTTCTTTGAGGGAGAAATTTCAAAAAGACTTTTAGGGGGGGGGGGGTTGACTAAAGTCAACCACGGGGCATGTCCCCCATGTTGGTTAAAGTCAAAAGAGGTCCAATACATCGGGGGTCGGGTCAAAGTTGGGGTATCGTGTCATAATTGGTGTGCACGCCTTTCGGTGCATGCATATGCTTGATTTGACCTCGAGTTGACCATTCATCACAAAATTGCCTGAGACGACTTCTGTTGACTTTGTATTGATTGTACGAGCCCAATACTACTAATTGGGGTTGAATCAGAGTCTGTTTGGCAAAAGTCCAAAATCTGTGTGTTGTGGCGTGCTAATACGGTCAAAGTGTCTATATTCCTCGTTAGGCCTCGAATTGCAACGCAACTAGTTTCAACATACTCGTATTGACTATACGAGGCCACATGGACTGACAGAACTCAAATCAGAGTTCTCTAACTCCATTTCCGCCTAGGGTTGCCTTTTTACCGGGTCACTGGTAGGGGTTCAGGTCACTTTTATTGGGCCCACTAGGGCTCTGGTGGCCCAATAAAAGTCGGGATGTTACAATCCAATAAAAATAAAACGATTTTTGTCCCCGAAAGTTTGCTTGAAGTAGGGGAAAAGGAGTGACATACCTGGGGAAAGAGCTCTGGGTGTTTTTCTCGGACGAGTGTCTCTAGTTCCCAAGTGTACTCATCTCGTCCGTGATTTGACCACAATATCTTGACCATTGGGATGGCCTTGTTACGCTGGTTCTTCACTTTATGATCTACGACTCTGGTTGGTTCAAGCTGGACGGAACTATCTGACTGCAGTTGCACTCGCAGTGTAGGTAGATGCTGCTCTGGTTGTCGGAGAACTCGTCTCAAGGAAGAGACATGAAACACATCATGAAGATTTCCCAATTCTTGGGCAGGGCTAATCGATCGGCAATAGGGCCAACATGCTCTATCACCTGATAGGGGCCCAAATAGCGGGGATCTAGCTTCTTCTACTTCCTCAATCGGGAGACACCATGCATGAGTTTAATTTTTAGAACACCATTTCCCCCATGCGGAACTCCACCGTTTGGTGTCGCGCATCATAATACTTGGCCTGCCGGCTCTGCGCCTCCCGCATCCGTTCCTGGATTAGCCGTATCACTGTCATAGTGTCGTCAATATAAGCCACTCCTAAGGCTTCTGGGTCCTCTTCCTAGGCCCATGTCAACGGGGTTCGACAACGCCTCCCGTACAATGCTTCGTATTTAGCCATCTTAATGCTAGCCTGATAGCTGTTATTGTAAGAAACTCAACTATAGGTAACAACTGCTCCCATGATGCATTGTGTTCCATTTGTCTGCGGGTGAAAGGGAGTGCTAAAGGCCAACTTGGTCCCCAAGTATGACTGCACCCGTCTCCATTCCTCGGATGTGAATCACCCATCAGGATCCAACACAATACACTTTGGCACCCCTTGAAAATAGACTACATGTTCTATGAATATCCTGGCCAGAATATCAACTCCATCGCCTGTCAGTTTGGAATGATCGAGCCACCTGGTAAGTCGATCAATAATAACCCATATGAAGTTGTTTACATCACGGGATCGAGGTAGGCCATGGACAAAGTCCATGGAAATGTCCTCAAATTTCCATTCGGGTATCGGTAGGGGATGCATCAGGCCTCCTGGGCTGCGACATTCAGCTTTAACCCTTTTACAGGTCCGACACTGGGCCACGAAGTTGGTGACGTCTCTTTTCATTCCAGGCTAGTATATGGTCCTACGCAGATCAACATACATTTTAACCACACTATGGTGGATGGAATACCTCGACTAGTGTGCTTCTTATAGAATCTGTTCACAAATTCCCTTGGTAGAGGGAATAAATATACGGTGCCTGAACTGCAAGATCCCATCGAGCAGTTTATAATCCTCTTGTGCCCCACCTTGTAGAGATCGGATGATCGAGACTGCCTTTGGATCAATCTTCTGGGCCTCTCGTATCCGATCTCGGATGTCGCATTGGATCTCCATCCAATACAAATGGGCATGATATTCCTTCGGATCCCTTCGGGTACCAAGGTAATTTCCAAATCTATCAAAGACTGAAACATCCTTTTGGGATTTGCTCCATCCAACTCCTAGCTACCGAAGGCTGGCAGCTTAGAGCGTCGACAACTCTATTAGCCTTCCGGGGTGATATTGGAGAACGAAGTCATAATTGCATAGGAATTCTAACCATCGGCGCATTCGAAGGTTCAACTCTTTCTGAGTGAAGATGTATTTAAGGCTCTTGTGGTCGGAGAAGATCTCGCACCGTACCACTTACAAGTAATGCCTTCAGATTTTAAGGGTAAAGACGACTACACCTATTTCTAGATAATGAGCCGCATAGTTCAACTCGTGCGGCTTCAACTAGCAGATGTGTAAGCCACCACCTTGACGTGCTGTATCAGAACAACTCCTAATCCCTTTAGGGAGGCATTAGTGTAGATCTGGAACCCCTCGGTCGCTACGGGATTCGCCAGGACTGGTGCAAAAGTCAGCCGCTTCTTCAACTTGACGAACGTAATCTTGCATTCTGGTGTCCATCAGAAGGTAACATCCTTCCTGGTAAGGGCTGTGAGAGGTAATGCAATCTTGGAGAAACCTTCTACGAACTTCCTGTAATACCCGACAAGACTAAGAAAGCTTCAGATATCTATCGTTGTTCTGAGCGGTGGCCAGTTTTGCACCGCCTGGATTTTGGTCTGATCCACTACTACTCCTTTCTTGTTTATAGTGTGGCCCAGAAATCCTACTTCTTCTAACCATAACTCGCACTTACTGAATTTGGTGAAGAAGAGGAGTGCTCTCGAAGTTTTAGTAGCACCATTTGTAGGTGTCTAGTATGGTCTGCCTTGGTTCTTGAGTAGATCAAAATATCGTCAATGAAGACGATCACGAAGTGGTCTAGGAAAGGCTCGAAGAATTTATTCATTAGAGCCATGAAGGCGGAGGATGTGTTGGTGAGCCCAAAGGAATCACCATGAACTTGTAGAGACCGTAACGGGAGCTGAATGCAGTCTTGGGTATATCTTCCTCCGGATTTGAAGCAGGTAGTAGCCTGATCTTATGTCCATCTTGGAGAACACGGATGCACCTTGCAACTGATCAAACAATTCATCGATCCATCAGAAGGTAACATCCTTCCTGGTAAGGGCGGTGAGGGGTAATGCAATCTTGGAGAAACCTCTTCGAACTTCCTGTAAGACCTGACAAGACAAAGGAAGCTTCAGATATCTACCGCTGTTCTGAGCAGTGGCCAGTTTTGCACTGCCAGGATTTGTAGCCCCCCCTCAACCTTTTCCCGGGTCGGGCTGGAGGGGGTACTACTTGCCCAAGACGTCCACCCCGTGTGTTGGGTCCGACGTTCATTCACTTGATCTGTGGCGCTCTGCTACTTATTTAATAAATTAAGTAGCACCTTTTCAACAGTATGGGCTTTTGGAATAGTTGGGTATGCGCTTGATCCTACATTTGGTATCAGAGGAGGTCATGGGTTCAAGACCGGGGGTGGGGGCTCTATTAAATCTCGATTTTTCCCTTCTACCTGTGTGGGTCCATGGGGTCAGGCAACCGTGGACATGTGGTAGCCCCACCTCTGAGCTGTGTGGGCCACGTGGTACCCCACCTCTGAGCCGACGGGTTGTGCTGGATGCCGGGAGGGGGGATTGTTGGGTCCGGCATTCCTTCACTTGACCCGTGGCGCTCTGCTACTTATTTAAGAAATTAAGTAGCGGCCTTTCCAACAGTCCGGGCTTTTGGAACAGTTGGGTATGCGCTGATCCTACACAGTGTCCTTAAGGGGTAACGATCCACCCTAACTAAGCACCAGTTGGCCTCCTTGCTCGGCTAGAATCACAAACATTCACAATACATCAGAGATTTGCGGAAGCATTAACAGGAAAACATTATCAAATATATATAATATAATATTATATATATATATATATATATATATATATATATATATATATATATTATATATATATATATATACATGAGTACTAAGGCCATATCCTATGTTCTTATATAAGCCCGCAAGCTGTACAAGTTCTACAAATAACACATCACACTCTCTCCCTATCCTATTCGTTGGTACTCACATCACGAAATGCTGAGACGTCAATGGTGCTTCTGCTCGGGTATTCCTAATTGTTGGCGCATCCTCCTGTGGCAGGGGGTCACTACAGTGCTCCATTTTCTGTGAATGGTTATTTAAATAACCATTAGTCACAGGGGTAAGTAAAAATAAGTCTCCTCCCCAGATCCATATCATGGGGACGAGCACACACACACCCAGCAGTATAAGATAGCCAAAGCATGAGAGAGTTAGCACATCATTTCATATTTTAAGCTATGAGCAACAATAAAAGAAGGGCAACATAATATAACTGAAATGACAGTAGTAATAATATCCGTTATAATAAGGGCTCTACTAGCACATCAACACATCAGGTATTCACATCATGTATCCTATCACAGGCCTTCACATCCACGCACACACATCCTATGTCAATATAACATGGACAGTTTTTGTTCCAGCAGGGTAGCTAGCCCTGCGGGCCTCACCTATGTGGGCATGATATTCCTTCGGATCCCTTCGGGTAACCAAGGTAATTTCCAAATCTATCAAAGACTGAAACATCCTTTTGGGATTTGCTCCATCCAACTCCTAGCTACCGAAGGCTGGCAGCTTAGAGCGTCGACAACTCTATTAGCCTTCCCGGGGTGATATTGGAGAACGAAGTCATAATTGCATAGGAATTCTAACCATCGGCGCATTCGAAGGTTCAGCTCTTTCTGAGTGAAGATGTATTTAAGGCTCTTGTGGTCGGAGAAGATCTCGCACCGTACCACTTACAAGTAATGCCTTCAGATTTTAAGGGTAAAGACGACTACGCCTATTTCTAGATAATGAGCCGCATAGTTCAACTCGTGCGGCTTCAACTAGCAGATGTGTAAGCCACCACCTTGACGTGCTGTATCCGAACAACTCCTAATCCCTTTAGGGAGGAATTAGTGTAGATCTGGAACCCCTCGGTCGCTACGGGATTCGCCAGGACTGGTGCAAAAGTCAGCCGCTTCTTCAACTTGACGAATGTAATCTTGCATTCTGGTGTCCATCAGAAGGTAACATCCTTCCTGGTAAGGGCTGTGAGAGGTAATACAATCTTGGAGAAACCTTCTACGAACTTCCTGTAATACCCGACAAGACTAAGAAAGCTTCAGATATCTGTCGTTGTTCTGAGCGGTGGCCAGTTTTGCACCGCCTGGATTTTGGTCTGATCCACTACTACTCCTTTCTTGTTTATAGTGTGGCCCAGAAATCCTACTTCTTCTAACCATAACTCGCACTTACTGATTTGGTGAAGAGGGAGTGCTCTCGAAGTTTTAGTAGCACCATTTGTAGGTGTCTAGTATGGTCTGCCTTGGTCTTGAGTAGATCAAAATATCGTCAATGAAGACGATCACGAAGTGGTCTAGGAAAGGCTCGAAGAATTTTTTCATTAGAGCCATGAAGGCGGAGCATGTGTTGGTGAGCCCAAAGGGAATCACCATGAACTTGTAGAGACCGTAACGGGAGCTGAATGCAGTCTTGGGTATATCTTCCTCCGGATTTGAAGCAGGTAGTAGCCTGATCTTATGTCCATCTTGGAGAACACAGATGCACCTTGCAACTGATCAAACAATTCATCGATCCATCAGAAGGTAACATCCTTCCTGGTAAGGGCGGTGAGGGTAATGCAATCTTGGAGAAACCTTCTACGACTTCCTGTAAGACCTGACAAGACAAAGGAAGCTTCAGATATCTACCGCTGTTCTGAGCAGTGGCCAGTTTTGCACTGCCAGGATTTGTAGCCCCCCCCCTCAACCTTTTCCGGGTCGGGCTGGAGGGGGTACTACTTGCCCAAGACGTCCACCCCATGTGTTGGGTCCGACGTTCATTCACTTGATCTGTGGCGCTCTGCTACTTATTTAATAAATTAAGTAGCACCTTTTCAACAGTATGGGCTTTTGGAACAGTTGGGTATGCGCTTGATCCTACATTTGGTATCAGAGGAGGTCATGGGTTCAAGACCGGGGGTGGGGGCTCTATTAAATCTCGATTTTTCCCTTCTACCTGTGTGGGTCCATGGGTCAGGCAACCGTGGACATGTGGTAGCCCCACCTCTGAGCTGTGTGGGCCATGTGGTAACCCCACCTCTGAGCCGACGGGTTGTGCTGGACGCCGGGAGGGGGGATTGTTGGGTCCGGCATTACTTCACTTGACCCGTGGCGCTCTGCTACTTATTTAAGAAATTAAGTAGCGGCCTTTCCAACAGTCCGGGCTTTTGGAACAGTTGGGTATGCGCTTGATCTACACAGTGTCCTTAAGGGGTAACGATCCACCCTAACTAAGCACCAGTTGGCCTCCTTGCTCGGCTAGAATCACAACATTCACAATACATCAGAGATTTGCGGAAGCATTAACAGGAAAACATTATCAAATATATATAATATAATATTATATATATATATATATATATATATATTTATATATTTATATATTTACATGAGTACTAAGGTCATATCCTATGTTCTTATATAAGCCCGCAAGCTGTACAAGTTCTACAAATAACACATCACACTCTCTCCCTATCCTATTTGTTGGTACTCACATCACGAAATGCTGAAGACGTCAATGGTGCTTCTGCTCGGGTATTCCTAATTGTTGGTGCATCCTCCTGTGGCAGGGGGTCACTACATGCTCCATTTTCTGTGAATGGTTATTTAAATAACCATTAGTCACAGGGGTAAGTAAAAATAAGTCTCCTCCCCAGATCCATATCATGGGGACGAGCACACACACCAGCAGTATAAGATAGCCAAAGCATGAGAGAGTTAGCACATCATTTCATATTTTTAAGCTAGGAGCAACAATAAAAGAAGGGCAACATAATATAACTGAAATGACAGTAGTAATAATATCCGTTATAATAAGGGCTCTACTAGCACATCAACACATCAGGTATTCATATCATGTATCCTATCACAGGCCTTCACATCCACGCACACACATCCTATGTCGATATAACATGGACAGTTTTTGTTCCAGCAGGGTAGCTAGCCCTGCGAGCCTCACCTATGTGGCCGTCGGTGACAGTGGCCAGTCCTGCCACTTCTGGGGTTGGTTGTACTGCACAGCCCCAGGCCCCAACGTACAACCCAATGTACTATTTCATGTGAGCGTTTTCCGGCGGCACCCCGGCCTTCCACCACAGGGGAAAGTCATCCCCGGTGGTTTAGCCCTTCTCCAGTGCCACCACCGGCGCTGGGAGGGCTAGCTTGTTGCGGCCACCACTCGACCTGGAGCTTGGCTCGGGTGGTGTCGGCGACGCTCCGGCGGCCGAGGGCGACATGCAAGACATCCAAAGATTAGGGGGAACAAGGAGGGAGAGAATTCCACCAGTGCTGGGGGAGCTCGGGAGGGGCCGGATTGGTCGGCCACACAAGGTGGCGGAGAAGCTTGGCTCGGGTTGGTCTTTTCCGATGAGTTAGGGTTTGGGTGAGGGCTCCCTGAGCTCGTTTGGCTTGGTGTGGAGGATAGCAGGGGAGGGGATGGCCTTTTATAGGACGAGGGGTTCCCTTCCTCCCCACCGGTGGTATCGGAGTAACCCGAGAGAGAGAGAAGCTTCTCTCCTCCCCTCCACTTCCTCTGGCCAGGTGTCATTATCAGGAGGGGTGGGGGTCCACCAATTGGCAGCCATCTATGGGAAAAAGAAGTGATGGCTTGGCTTGGAGTGAGGAAGAGGTGATGGAAAGGAGGTAGTAGGCTTTCCTTAGTCCATGGCCCATGCACTTAGCTTCCTTGTGTGGGCTGGTTTTGATGGCCCAAGAGTAGGGGAGATGAGACCTATCAAGGCATGAAGAGGAGTGAGCTCTTCTTTGAGGGAGAAATTTCAAAAAGACTTTTAGGGGAGTGGGGGTTGACCAAAGTCAACCACAGGGCAGGTCCCCCATGCTGGTCAAAGTCAAAAGAGGACCAAGACATCAAGGGTCGGGTCAAAGTTGGGGTATCGTGTCACAATTGGTGTGTGCACGCTTTCAGTGCACGAATATGCTTGATTTGACCTCGAGTTGACCATTCGTCATCAAAATTGCCCTAGATGACTTCTGTTGACTTTTCATTGATCGTACGAGCCTAATGCCACTGATTGGGGTTGAATCGGACTCTGTTTGTCAAAAAGTCCAAAATCTGCGCGTCGCGGCACGCTAAAACGGTCAAAGTGTCTATATTCATCGTTAAGCCTCAAATTGCAGCGCAACGAGTTCCGACATACTCGTATTGACTATACGAGGACACAGAGACTGACCGAACTCAAATCAGAGTTCTCTAGCTCCATTTCCCTCCTAGGGTTGCCTTCTACCGGGTCACGGGTAGGGGTTCAGGTCACTTTTATTTGGCCCACTAGGGCTCTGGTGGCCCAATAAAAGTCGGGATGTTACGACAAGAGCCCTGGAGGATTATTGCGGTCGTTGCTCATTTCCGAGTGGAAGTTCGAGGATATTTCCAAGGACTTTGTTCACGACCTTCCCCAATCTCGCTCTGAGAATGATTTAGTTTGGGTGATAGTAGATCACTTGACAAAGGTTGTTAGGTTCATACCGATGAGGAAGGAGGTACATGTCGATGTTTTGGTGCGTCTCTTTGTGGAGCAGTTCGTTCGGTACCATGGGGTGCCCAAGAAAATAGATTCAGACCGTGACAGTCGCTTCACCTTTAAAGAATAGAGGGTGGTTCAGGCATATTTGGGCTCTCACCTTACCTTCAGCACGACTTTTCATCCTCAGATTGATGGCCAGTCTGAGAGGACTGTAGAGGACTTTTTGCGGTTGTGTTTTGGATAGGGACAACCATGGGAGCGACTTGTACTGTTGGTAGAGTTTTCATATAATAACAATCATCAGGCAAGCATCGGAATGCAACCCTATGAGGCACTTTATGGTAAGAGGTGTAGAACGTCATTATTATGGGTCCATGATGAGGATCCAAAGACATTAGGGGTGGAGTACATTGATAACACTGATGCTATGATTAGGCTGATCTGGAACCCAGCATGCTAGAGGCACAGAGCCGACATGCCAAGTACTATGATGCAAAATACAGGATGATGGAATTCCAAGAGGGTGACAAGGTATTTTTAAAAATTAGTCTGAAGCATGGGGTGTCACGTATTTGTGGAAGAAAGATGCTCAGTCCACGATATATGGGGCCCTATACCGTTTGGAGCGGATCTGTCCCTTGGCTTATAGGGTGGAGCTACCGCTAGAACTGGAAAATTTACACGACATCTTTCATGTGTCTTCCCTTCGGAAGGCACTGTTTCGACATGATCAGTACGTCATCGCTACTTCTGGCCCTATGGCATCTGATAGATCTATGCGGCTAGAGCCTGTGCGGATAGTAGATGCTGAGATACGATGGCTGAGGCAAAAGAGTGTTCCATTGGTAAAGGTCGTGTGGTCTAGCCATGGGAAATGGGAATACACTTGAGATCCTATGGAACTTATGCAACAACGCTACCTGGGATTGTTTCCCCAAGGTAAATCTGAAACTTACTTTACATACCTCGTACTTTGATACTTGTAGTCCTAACCTCAATTTCAGGGACGAAATTATTTATTTGCTTATTGGATTTGTAACGTCCCATTTTGATCTAGACCCTTCGTGTGTGTTTTGTGTTACCGGCGGCGGCTTAGACCCGATAGAGAAAATTTTGGGAGAGAGCCCAAGGTCACGGGGGTGGCTGGTAGGTCAGATCGTTGAGTGAACTCGACAAACCAAACGACTGAGTGAAATCGACGGACTGAACGGTCGAGTGAGCTCGATGAACCGTTGAGTGTCACTCGATAAACAGTTAAGTGAACTTGACGAACGTTCGAGTGAACACGACGAATTGTCGAGTGTCACTCGACAAACCGTCGAGTGGGGACCAGCGAGTGGTGCGGTATGTTCTGCTCCTGTTCCTTTCTTTTGTCTTCTTTTGATGAGTTATATGACATGAATTTGCCCATGTTTATTTAAGTGCCTCTAAGCAATGTTTGCTCTTTCCAAGGTTGGGGGTGGTTTTGGTCCAATAAGGAAGTGACGTGTGGTGCATGTCATTCAAAGTTATGAGAAGGACCTTTCCCATCACCTGTTAGCAAAAACCTATGGGAAGTTTTCCTTCTCCATCAGACTTTTCTCACTTCTTGCTCACCACTCTAGAGCTGAGACCAGAAATATTCTTGGAAGAACAAGCTTGGAAAAGGTTTGGAGCTTAGAAGATTGCCACCATGCCACCAAGGAGACAAACCCAGTCCTTGACCGCAAACCAGCTGTGCTTCTTGCCCTCTCCCTTGGTGCTAGATCTTTAGATCGGAAATTAGGAGAGACGTCTTGCTCAAGAGAACTTGACCTTGGTAAATTTATTGGATTTTTCTAGAAAGATACCATGCTAGAACTTTCGTTCTAGGGTGTCGATTGCCGCGAAAGTATCTTCAATCATGTCCTCTCTTTAGTGTGAAGATGACATACTTGATTCCGTGAAGAACGGTGGTCTATTGAAGGAGAAAATGAGGAGAGAAGTTGAACGCATCTTGTACATTGACTGGAGGAAGAAGATGAACAAATGTTGTTCATCTGTCTTTAAGATTTGTGCAAAAAATGTTATCGCATTAATAAATAGAAATTTATTTTGTACGCATGACAGACTTCGAGCCTATTTTTATGCATGATCCAGTCAGATTCAGGTATCGAGCTCAGCATGAAAGTTGTAGCCCTCAAAAAGAATTTTCCAACGAGTGGTTCTACATTTTTCTGGGAAGCCCTGTAGCTACCTAAAACTGAAATCGAAATTTACTGTCCAGTAAATAATTATGTTCTAGGTACAGGACAGATTCTGTCCAGGGTTGCACAGCCGAGTTCAAACCCGATTTTAGTCATGATAGACTTATCTGGACCTAGGACTCAATAGAAAAGTTGTAGCCCATGACGATACCTTTCCAGAATGGGGCACATCATTAATTTTGGTGGACGGTAGACCCCAGAAATCCAATTTTAGTAAACTACAACGCGCGCAATCAACTTTTTTTGTTTTATTGATTTCTCTCATTTTGTTACGGAAATGTTTATGAAGTTTGGAAGTTAACTATTTGAGAATGTTGTGGATGTGTATGTGTTAAGATTTAGTCAATCATATAACATTAATTTGTTATGACATAAGCAATCATATTGAAAGATCGTGATGGTGAAACTTGGTGGAAACAACTGAAATGTTATTTAAGTTATATGCTAGAATTTTTAGAGGGCTGGATGAGAAATAACCCATTGCTTAAATAGTGTGCTTAATCATTATTCTCAAATATTGAAGGCATATGGGGTAACACTTCTAGTGAGTTGTTATGACACAAGAAACACAAGTAGTCCTTAGGATCACATAGTGTGTAACCCCATGACTTGCACATCCCACTATTTAGAGTTATGTTAACTCCCTATGGGTAGTAGTGAGGGCTTCGTATAGGGAACATGATATGTCTATATCCTAAATTGATAGAGAAGAGACTTAGTTGGAGCCCTTGTGTGCTTGAGAACATGAGTGAGTTGTTCAAATTACATGGGGGTGTATGTTGATAAACAGATGTTAAATGATATTCAGTTGAGGATTACTTATGGCAGGTCTACGGGCTTGCCGGTTGTCTCACCGACGGAAGCTGGCAGACAGACCTTGGCCTGTTGGGTTGTGTTCTTTGGTGCTTTCTTTCCAAAGACCCCTTCTGTGCCTATTAAGCTGGTTGGGCTGGGCTCTTTGGTGTTTACTTCCCAAAGACCCCTTCCGTGTTATTTAGGCCAGTTGGGCTGGGGTCTTTGATGCTTAATTCCCAAAGACCCCTTCTGTGTCGTAGTATGCAGGGACTTCGCTACCAGGCATATAGTGTTGTGGCATACGTGAGGTCTAGGTCAGGTAGTGTGCATACCCACCTAGTAGTGGACGAGCCCGTTCCACTGCCACCATCTGGCCATGACGGTTGGTGCCTGAGTGGTTTGCTACCCTCAAAAATTGAGAACTAAATGTCTATTTCGACATAACAATTAAGCGTGCGCGAGTAAGCATGAGCGAGTCATCATGTCAGATTCATTGCATTGCATTCATTACATTGCATTGCACCGCCAAAGATACTCATCATATAAATTTGTATGAGTACTTTTATATGATGAGTTACTTTTTTTGTACTTGATCATTAACTTATAAATTTGTATGAGCATTTTTATAAGTTAAGTTCAATTATGTACTTATGATATTATATTGCTAGTCTTTTATACTCTTACTCACAGGTAGCTGGTACTTATTCTTACTTGTGCATCTATTACTATTGAAGTTATTATTAACTGCTAGCTTAGGGTTTACCACCTGCTATACTTGTAATTACTGATTATATTGTGTCCCTCTCTTTCTTTCCTTCTGCCCGGTGCCTAAGAGTTGTTGGGGTGAGAGAATGTGAAGCAACTTAGTCTTTATGACTAACAGTTGCTACACCCACTGTTTTAGGGCACCCCACAGGAGCAGCAGCAGCACCCCATGTAGGAGGGCAACCAGGACGGGGAGATAGGGTCTGATGCTATGTTGCCTTCGTCACCCTCAGTAATAGATGTGAGGTTTTGAGCGTTGTTGTAGTCTTTTTTGGGCATTTTGTATTCTGATATTGTAAGAACTTTGATAGCTTCATGTCATATATTTTGTCTGGAATTTAGTACTTATTATGGATTATGGCTTCTATAGTTTTTTTTATTGATGAGTTGACAATGTGATATTGGTTATAGTCGGCAGAAAAGGCATCTTTTAGTACAGAAAACCCGTGTGTTGATACTACCATAAGATGACTGTTCTAGGCATAAGGCTCTCCTTAGTTGTGTCTTGTGTTCCGGGTGATGTAGACGTACGCGTTAGAGCCGAATTATAACTACAGACGCGCACGACTATCTCTTCACGAATAATTCTACGCTCACACAATTGTTCTATGCCGCTCCACGTTATTACATTTATTCAATTTCACGCTAGCGTACGGGTAGCCAAACCGTTTCGAGATCAAATAAGGGCGATAGGCCGATATCCGATCGAGGTAAAAGGACCAATATTGGATCCGGACGAGCGAAGGTTGTACCCAAAGAGATCTACCGAAAATAATCACGAATTTGGAAAGGTAGCTCTCTCCCAACAAAAGAAAACGAGGGTTAGCCCAACCCTTTACGAAATTAAGTTGATCAAGAAAACAACGCAAAACAATTAAAGCTAATCACGAAATTTCAAATGATTTCAAAATTTAATGCCAGAAATTCCACCACAAGATTATTTAAGGAACGAAACACACGAAAGTGGAAAGGTTCGTTACCCAACCGGAATGGGTGATTCCGATTCACTCGGCGAGGATCGTTCTTCAACGGCTCCACCGAAATCACGCCGGTAGGAGTGAAACTCGTCCTCCTTCGTCGTGTTACGCTGGAAATAGAAAGTCCCGTCGAAATCTTCTTAATATGGAAATAAATATTTTCAAGTATGACAAGAGAGAAAAAAGGTGGTGGATTGGAGATATTAATGGAAAGTGATATTCCCAATATGGATGGTTAAGGGAATTTATGGTAGGTGATATTTTGGTTATGGTAAGAGGAGGGAGAATATGGTATGATTTTGGAATGAGCTTCGAAGGGTATCTTTTGGATTTAGGAAGGAATTTATGAGGGAGGGGTCAGTTTTGTTTTTGTAGAGGAGGTGGCGGCTTGTCTTGGTGGAGGCGGAGGCAGCTTGGGTTGGCCCTGATGGTGGTGTTTCGGGTAGGAGGAAGGAGAAGGGTGGTTGGCTCTTCTTGGAGGGAAAAGGAAGAGGTGGCGGCCTTGGGAGTTGTGGATGGTGGCTCGGGTAGGAGAGGAGTGGTGGCCGGGTTGGAGAAAGAGGGAGGGAGGAGGAAAGCCGAGATTTGAGAGAGGGGATGAGAGGTGGCTGGCGGCCAAGGAGAGAGAAGGGGGAGCAAGAGAAAGATCGGCCAAGAGATGAGGAAGGAGGAAGCTTCAAGAGGTAAGGGTTTTCAAATTTCCTTTTCATTCAATCTCCTCCAAATAGAGGGGGCACATGCCTATATATAGGCTACAACAACAACAATACTCCAACTGGCTACATGCATCCCAAACATGAAAACATGAAAATAAAACATACACATACATCATGATTTTATATCATAACCATAATGTACATATTACATGAAATAAAAGTGCAACTATTAAAAATAAAACACACAAAGCATGGATTAATAATTAATAATAATTTGATAACAATTATTATTAATTATTAATAAATCGTCTTGCGATCCGGACGCTTATTATGGCGATGCTCTTCACGGTCATTTGTCAGTGCGCCGTCTTCAAGGTGTTGCGCGCCGTAGTCTCCATCAATACTCCCCCGCTCAAAAATACTCATCACCGATGAGTGGATTTAACTGCACCAGCACGGGAGAGCTACAACCGAACGAGCTACCCCCAATCCAAACGGCCAATAGACATCGGAGACTGGACGATCACGCCAACGACGCAGGTAGTGGCCAACATCACCACAAGTAGAGGAGAGCACTTCAACCTGGAGTATCTTGTAATGCAAAAACGATGGTCCTGGGGAACCTCGGAAAAACATTAGGCAATAAAGGAAGAAAAATTTCAACATCAACTACAAACGTACCTCCAGTGAAGACCGAAAAAGAAAGCGATCCATGCACAAACTCACTACCCAACCCATAAGAGAACGAAGTGGAACCAAACGAACAGACAAATAACTCAAATGGTGGAAAAACATGCAGCGTTAAATCAGAAACATTAGAAATAGGGGTATCACCCCAATCAGTGAAAAACCTCAAAAGTAGTGCGCGTTCTCCTAATGTCATTAAATTCCGCAAATGCTCTAGCTCGCCAACTCGCCCACTTTCTATAGTGCCCGAAGGCAACCGTTCAGGGACGAGACGCACCAAGTCAAAATCGCAAATTATACCGTAAGACGCTCTTTTTTGTAAGCTAGAAAGAATTTCAATATATTGTTGTAACGTGGTTGGCGCTTCACTACAGTGCTTACATAAATAAAATTCATTGCGAGCATCATCATGCTCAAATGTACTTAGTGAATTCGGTGATAACGGAACGACATAAGGCGACACCAACGGAACTAAATCTGGTGGCGCCGAGGGAATCTCATCAGGAGGCACTATAAGCGGCCCTATCCGAAACGTATAATTCGATAAGTGAGTTTCTTTATGGAGGATAAAATTAGGATAAAGGAGATAGTAGCCACAGAAATAAAATCTAAAACATCCGAGGGTGTGACCAACGATGGACTCATAGGGTAATAGGCCGTCAAAGGGGACATTTCCAAAGGAGGAGCTAAGTCCTTCTCAACGTCGAAACACGGGTTTAACGTCCAAGAAAGATCACCTGATTGAAAGCCATTAAAGTCATATGAAAATTCAAACAATGAATTCGTCCGACATGTCTACCAATTCATTAGATATATCATGTAATTCAGAATCAGTGGTCGGGTCATAGGTCGGTAACAATAATACGAGATCTGGAGGCACTAACGGGACCTCATCTAGGGGAACTGGCAGAATGAACTCAGGGGGCACTGTAGAACTCCTGAAATCAATCATACCACACTCATGTCCTAAATGATCAGTACGTCGAGTCAATGGGTCCGAGGGACGAGTTGGTAAAATCAAACCCGGGGTACAATCCAAAAAGTCGTCCAATAATGCAACTTCCTTGCTTACAATTTCTTCTGACACACTATCCAAGTTATTTAATTTAGAATCAATTATGGTCTCAGACAAGGGTAGAATTGAGCCCGACGGAAGCTTTAAATCAGGAACGTCAGATAAAGGTGTTTGCATCAAAGAAATATCGTTCTGGCTCATAGTACTAAAATCATCCAAGCATAACTCGTTCACCAACGGTAAGGCTTCCCAATCAGTCGGAATGTCCAATATATCAGGATCATCCGAACAGTCCTCAATATATCTCGGTCTAAGAGGAACCAGCTCGAGTCCGAACAGATCATCTCCTAAGTCACTACTAAGTAAACTCTCATCATCAGGTAAAATGCCTACCGACTCAGGTGTATTCTCAGCATGAGTAACCGTAGGCTCCAAAATGTCGTCGACAGGGAGTAGGTATGATTCCTCAATGGTGGAATCCTCATCCAGGTCACTAGGGTAACCAATATCCTCATTGTCGCTATAATCGTCAGGGACATCAGCCTCGTCCTCAGTGACGGGCACCATCCTAAGCCTTTCCTTTGACTCATCAGAGGAGTCAATAACTAGAGCAGGCAACTCACGGGAAGACTCAAAAGGTTCTATGGGCGTAATCATGGGAGGACACGCAATAGAACCAAGATCAGGATACGCCACTAGACTCAAAGGTAATAATCTTCTGACGTGAGTGAACCTTTCTTCTAGGAGGTCGGCGCTTCTCAATCTCCAAAGCCGTACTAAAGGTGAGGTCTAGGTCGGTGTGACAATAATGTAGTAATTTACCCTGGATGTAGGGGTCTAACTGGGCCTGACCTAAAGAAACTCTTTCACACCGCTCCTAACTGTCACGTCCTTAAAGAATTTCATATAATCTGAGACTGACTTGTTCCCTTGTTGAAGGGGAGCCAAATATTCAGTTTTGTGTTGTTGGATCTGGGCATTTGGTTTATAGTTAGTCCAAGAGCTTGGTATGGAACTAGTGCCATAACAATACTAACTCACAGGCTCGGTGTTGGTAGTACGGAGATAGGCGGGATCAAATTGATCCGAAAGGAGGCTACACATCGACTGCTAATTATGTTGATAACCATCAACACGACGCTCTTCGTTCATCCAAAATAACTAGGCCTGACCTATTAACCGCTCTTGGGCAAAGTGAATTTTTTTGGGGTCATCCTATCCGTAACACTTAAAATGAAGTTCTATACCCTTAAGCCAATCCCTAAAGATTTTAGGACACCCTAAACCGTCATAAGTAGGACAAGTGTGGCATTGCCTAGGGGGAAACTTAGTCATGGCTTTATCATACCAAAAGTCCAACCGGGAAATGTGAACGTCATAGTCTCCATCACCGAGA
This sequence comes from Platanthera guangdongensis, assembly GCA_039583875.1. Lineage (NCBI taxonomy): Eukaryota > Viridiplantae > Streptophyta > Magnoliopsida > Asparagales > Orchidaceae > Platanthera > Platanthera guangdongensis. Next base: position 264,660,503 of record CM077151.1, on the reverse strand, counting down.
GGGGGTTTTACAGTGAGCACCAGGAAGAATGAATCATTGGGATCATAGTGTGTCCAATTGGGATGAAAAGTTCGAATGCCAATGGGAGGCTGTCGTAGAGGATCCGGTTGAGGAGTTTGAAGGTAAGCAATCAAGGGAAGAGATGTCTAAGTGCTATGAAGGCAATGCTCACACGACGAGCCAAATAAAGAGATCAATATAGAGCATGTATAGGGCATAAAGTCCAAACGCTAAGAGAGAGAAGCTCATATTGAGAATTGACGTAAAGGTAAGCAAAAACAGGACGTGGAGTCCATACTATATGAAGTGTGATCATTGAAGGGGAAAAACTAAGGAGATTTGTAGAGGAATCACAAATCAAAGTTAATGACACTATGAGATGAAGATCACTAAGCAGCGTTAGATTACTGAAGGCAAGATCTTCTTGGTGATAGGAGGCAAGGTCTGGTGGTGGTATATATTGCAAACCACCAAGAATTGCTTTGGAGTCAAATTGTAGAAGAACTTCCCAACTCACACAAATGAAGAAGGCAAAAAAGGAACAAATAATGTTTCTACATGATGTATGGTTGCGACAAGAGTATCACAAAAGTACGTGTGAGAATGTCACAAGCTTCTAGATCAAGACGCAACTGTGACCATGAATACATGCATGGATGACTCAATAAGTTACATGTTGAAGCCATACTATGGAATTGTGTAGCGATTTTTAAAATATTCTAACATAGTTTATAATAATTTAGAAAATTCAAGAAGAGTTTGGAACTTTCTAGAGAACTCTAAGAGTGTGTAGAGGTATCTAAAATGGTATATAATTTTGTAAGGTTGCGAGTAATATAAAATAGTTTTGATGAGACCAAGTTAAATTTATATAGAAAATGGGGGTGTGAGGAGCAGATCACCCATAATCCCCACTAACTCGGTGGGGATCATGAAAATATCCACCCCGCCGGTGATCGGCGTGCATGATCCGCATGTGATCTGCGCATGGGATCCCACTATGCGTGCAAACTGCCCGGGCCGGCCGAAAGGGTCATCTGCCTCCGTTCCTGGGAGGCAAGGTTGTCGACGCAACGAGTGGCCGCACCCCGCAGCTGCAGGGTCGCGGCCACCCTCCCCCCGCTGCCTCACACCACAGCTACCTCCGGTGGCCGCAAGGTCGTGACAACAAGGGGCAGATGCTCCCGCGATTGCCCCCCCCCCAGCCACCTCTAGCATCCGCAAAGTCGCAGTAGCAAGGGGTGGTTGCACCTCGCGACCGCCCCCACGACCATACCCCACGACCATTCCATGTGGCCGCGAGCCCGCAACCGAGTGGGGCGGACGGTGCAAGGGCCAGCCGCCCCCTTGCTCGTCATGTTTGGATATCCCATTGGTCGCGGCTTGTCATCCTTCTCTGGTAGTCGTCCACCCCCAGGATAGCTGCTCGTCAAGGAGGGATCCCTATCCACCGTCTGATTCTCCCGACACGATCACTGCCATCAATTTCATGGGTAACCACCCATGCAATTACCATGGTTAGTGGTGAAATATTTAATAAATAAATTATGGAGTATGTATATAGAATATATTAATTAATATTCGCAGGAAAATATACAAAATATGCTTTGCACCCAGTAATTTAGGCGGTTACGGTGTGCGGATAGACGGATAACTATCGTAACCACCGCCTGAAACCTATAAAAATGCCCCCAAGCACCTCTCATTTCGAACCTTTCTCCTCTAAGCTTTTTTCTTCCTCAGGTCGGAGGTCTGCCGAAATCCTCTTACAAGTCACCGTCTCCCATCGAGCTACTCGAACATTTGTGTACCAACTCTATCCGTTCATATGGTATATTCTAGAAGGTCCGGCCGGGGCCCCACGGTATATATCACAAAACAGACGGTGAAGGTACAGGATGATATCAGAGTAGCGCATCGCACCTATCACAAGCATTCTAGCGGAAGTCGATCCTACAACTTGAACTCCTCATGAATGTCCAAACATAAAACTCCACATTTTATACGATATAGGAATGTCTTACAACAAGTACAAATAGTTGGCCTTATGGCCTTACATGGCTATCAAACAGTGGCCTAAATCAATTGGCGCGCAGGCCGGCCACATGAAAAGAAAATACATAAAAGCAACACATATAGCCTTCGAGGGCTAGCAGTAGTAGCAGCAACAGCAGCATGAACATCAGCCTTTACGCGTCCCGCTTGGCTCGCCAGCACCTGTACAGGGACAATCCACCCAACGGTGGCAAACAAAAGCAACGGTCAGCGTTCAGCTGACCAACTTATAACGACCCTACCCCTTTTCTCGGGGCAGCGGTACTCTTCCCTGCAGGCATATCATATCACAGTATGTCAATATATCTCATCAAAATGTGCTTTCACGCACACAAGCCATCACAACCGTTCGCCACCCGGCCCAACGGTCCGTGCACTCAGGGCACATTCTTGGTGTTCTGGCAAAGCTTTTGCCCACCACCGTATCAGGGTCATCACCCAACGGTAACTCTCTTGAGCATTTACCCCATGGCGTGCAGCCGGAGTTATTCTTCCTACACCGGGATGGCTCGTAGCCCCCCATTGTGTCATGGCGCGCAGGCCGAAGACTCTTGCTATACGCTCCAACAGACCGCACCTTTTGGTCTCACATCGGACGGACATAGCGCAGGTCAGATCCTCCACCCCCCGTTGCTCAAATCGCCTTGCCTTCTCCGAGTACAGCGTACTCATGGCTATATCAAAGGCGCGGGTCGGTCTCACCAATCCTGTTCTTGGCATTCAAGCCTGGGTATTTCTCTATACCCATTTTCTTAGCTGGTGGTGCCATAAACTCGCAAGAGCGTTTCCTCCGCAACGCCGGCTTCGGATTTCTTGTCAGTAAACCGTACCACCACCACCAGCAGCCCCCTTTCCTCATCCTCCTTCTTCCTCTCCTTTCTCTCTTAACTTGAAGAAAGATCAAGGCCAAGTAAAATGAGAATAACATCTCAGATTTTGGCCTTTAGGAAAAGAGGAAATAAGATCAGCCTTTGGATCCAGACTGAAGGAATGGACGGCCGCAATTTTGCCAAAAACACTGATTTTGACCTGACACGGCATGTGACACGCCTGTGTCCCAGGCCGTGTGCCTCAAGCGGTGGTCAACCGACCTATCCAGACCAGTGACACGCCCATGGAACACGCCCGTGTCATGGGCCATGTCACCCAACACGCCTTCGAACACGCCCGTGTCTGAGGCCGTGTGCCTGGGCGAAAAAATCCCAAAACATCCCGAGACTTCACACAGCCTGACCGTCGACTCCAAATTTCGTCGACTACGCTGCCAAATCGTCGACCCCAGCTTGACACGCCCTGGGACACGCCCGTGTCCCAGGCCGTGTCACCCAAAAATTTCCTGTTTGAGAAATTTGGGCTGTTACAATCAATGTAACAACCCCATCCGTTCATATGGTATATTCTAGAAGGTCCGGCCGGGGCCCCACAATATATATCACAAAACAGACGGTGAAGGTACATGATGATATCAGAGTAGCGCATCGCACCTATCACAAGCATTCTAGCAGAAGTCGATCCTACAAATTGAACTCCTCATGAATGTCCAAACATAAAACTCCACATTTTATACGATATAGGAATGGCTTACAACAAGTACAAATAGTTGGCCTTGTGGCCTTACATGGCTATCAAACAGTGGCCTAAATCAATTGGCGCGCAGGCCGGCCGCATGAAAAGAAAATACATAAAAGCAACACATATAGCCTTCGAGGGCTAGCAGTAGTAGCAGCAACAGCAGCATGAACATCAGCCTTTACGCGCCCCGCTTAGCTCGCCAGCACCTGTACAGGGACAATCCACCCAATGGTGGCAAACAAAAGCAACGGTCAGCGTTCAGCTGACCAACTTATAACGACCCTACCCCTTTTCTCGGGGCAGCGGTACTCTTCCCTGCAGGCATATCATATCACAGTATGACAATATATCTCATCAAAATGTGCTTTCACGCACACAAGCCATCACAACCGTTCGCCACCCGGCCCAACGGTCCGTGCACTCAGGGCACATTCTTGGTGTTCTGGCAAAGCTTTTGCCCACCACCGTATCAGGGTCATCACCCAACGGTAACTCTCTTGAGCATTTACTCCATGGCGTGCAACCGGAGTTAGTCTTCCTACACCGGGATTGCCCGTAGCCCCCCATTGTATCATGGCGCGTAGGCCGAAGACTCTTGATATGCGCTCCAACAGACCGTACCTTTTGGTCTCACATCGGACGGACATAGCGCAGGTCGGATCCTCCACCCCCCGTTGCTCAAATCGTCTTGCCTTCTCCGAGTACAGCGTACTCATGGCGATATCAAAGGCACGGGTCGGTCTCACCAATCCTGTTCTTGGCATTCAAGCCTGGGTATTTCTCTATACCCATTTTCTTAGCACAACAGCGGGTCTTTCCTGGGCCTCCCAGTACTTTCTGTGACTCTCTTCACAGGTGGACACCGCACAATCACAAATGTCAGGGGTCTTTCCTGGCTACCCTGTCAGTACTTCCTGTGACTCGCTTCACAGGTGGACACCCTACGATATCAAGCATCACAAAGGGCCTTTCTTGGTTACACCAGTACTTCCTGTGCCTTATTCACAGGTTGGCCCCAAAAACATACCACGGCTATTTTCCTGGGCTACCACTCCAGTACTTCCTGTTATTCCTTTTCGCAGGCATAACCCGTTGACTCCTTAAACTACACGTTTCGCACGGAGTCTTCTCTGGTTCGTATGCAACATCACCAATCCAGACCAACCTGTCCAGATGGGCTTCACACAGCATGCCTATTCCGCACTCCATTTCCGGATCTATATGCCAACAAAGGGGATTTCATGAATCACCCAAACGACTCTCAAAATCAGCCACCTCTTGGTGGGGGAATCACAAAGATATGCTAAAAGGAAGCCTTCACATGGCTAGGAAGAAAAGTCGTTACCCTTGACGACCTCTTCGGTGCCATGAACTCAAAGCTTGCTTCGGTTCCATAAACTCGCAAGAGCGTTTCCTCTGCAACGCCGGCTTCGGATTTCTTGTCAGTAAACCGCAGCACCACCAGCAGCAGCCCCCTTTCCTCCTCCTCCTTCTTCTTCCTCTCCTTTCTCTCTTAACTTGAAAAAAGATCAAGGCTAAGTAAAATGAGAATAACTTCTCAGATTTCGGCCTTTAGGGAAAGAGGAAAGAAGCTCAGCCTTTGGATCCAGACTGAAGGAATGGACGGCTGCGATTTTGCCAAAAACACTGATTTTGACCTGACACGGCCTGTGACACGCCCATGTCCCAGGCCGTGTGCCTCAAGCGGTGGTCAACCGACATATCCAGACCAGTGACACGCCCATGGAACACGCCCGTGTCATGGGCCGTGTCACCCAACACACCTTCAAACACGCCCGTGTCTGAGGCCGTGTGCCTGGGCGAACAAATCCCAAAACATCCCGAGACTTCACACGGCCTGTGACACGCCCGTGTCCCAGGCCGTGTGCCCAGACACGGCACGAAGACACGCCCTGTCGAAATCCTTCGTCGGGCTGAGTTCGTCGACCTGATCTAACATGCCCTGTGACACGCCCGTGTCACAGGCCGTGTTCAACCTCTCGACACTCGACACTCGACGATCGTCGAGCAAAATCGTCGAGCACACAACACGGCCTTGGACACGCCCGTGTCCTGGGCCGTGTGCCCCCTCTCGACACATCGTCGAGCGAAAAATCGTCGACACTAAAGCCGATAGTCGACACGGCCTCGACACGCCCTGCGACATGCCCGTGTCGCAGGCCGTGTCCGCTACTCAACTACCGTCGACTCCAAATTTCGTCGACTACGCGGCCAAATCGTCGGCCCCAGCTTGACAAGCCGTGGGACACGCCCATGTCCCAGGCCGTGTCACCCAAAAATTTCGACACAGCCTGCGACACGGGCGTGTTGCAGGGCATGTCGAGGCCGTGTCGACTATTGGCTTTAGTGTCGACGATTTTTCGCTCGACGATGTGTCGAGAGGGGGCACACGGCCCAGGACACGGGCGTGTCCAAGGCCGTGTCGTGTGCTCGACGATTTTGCTCGACGATCGTCGAGTGTCGAGTGTCGAGTGTCGAGAGGTTGAACACGGCCTGTGACACGGGCGTGTCACAGGGCGTGTCAGATTAGGTCGACGAACTCAGCCCGACGAAGGATTTCAACAGGGCGTGTCTTCGTTCCGTGTCTGGGCACACGACCTGGGACACGGGCGTGTCACAGGCCGTGTGAAGTCTCAGGATGTTTTGGGATTTTTTCTCCCAGGCACACGGCCTCAGACACGGGCGTGTTCGAAGGCGTGTTGGGTGACACGGCCCATGACACGGGCGTGTTCCATGGGCGTGTCACTGGTCTGGATAGGTCGGTTGACCACCGCTTGAGGCACACGGCCTGGGACACGGGCGTGTCACAGGCCGTGTCAGGTCAAAATCAGTGTTTTTGGCAAAATCGCGGCCGTCCATTCCTTCAGTCTGGACCCAAAGGCTGAGCTTCTTTCCTCTTTTCCTAAAGGCCGAAATTTGAGAAGTTATTCTCATTTTACTTGGCCTTGATCTTTCTTCAAGTTAAGAGAGAAAGGAGAGGAAGAAGAAGGAGGAGGAGGAAAGGGGGCTGCTGGTGGTGGTGCTGCGGTTTACTGACAAGAAATCCGAAGCCGGCGTTGCGGAGGAAACGCTCTTGCGAGTCTTTCAAGCAAGCTTTGAGTTCATGGCACCGAAGCGGTCGTCAATGTAACGACTTTTCTTCCTAGCCATGTGAAGGCTTCCTTTTAGCATATCTTTGTGATTCCCCCACCAAGAGGTGGCTGATTTTGGGAGTCGTTTGGGTGATTCATGAAATCCCCTTTGTTGGCATATAGATCCGGAAATGGAGTGCGGAATAGGCATGCTGTGTGAAGCCCATCTGGACAGGTTGGTCTGGATTGGTGATGTTGCATACGAACCAGAGAAGACTCCGTGCGAAACGTGTAGTTTAAGGAGTCAACGGGTTATGTCTGCGAAAAGGAGCAGCAGGAAGTACTGGAGTGGTAGCCCAGGAAAATAGCTGTGGTATGTTTTTGGGTCCAACCTGTGAATAAGTCACACGAAGTACTGGTGTGACCAAGAAAGGCCCTTTGTGATGCTTGATGTCGTAGGGTGTCCACCTGTGAAGCGAGTCACAGGAAGTACTGGCATGGTAGTCAGGAAAGACCCCTGACATTTGTGATTGTGCGGTGTCCACCTGTGAAGAGAGTCACAGGAAGTACTGGGAGGCCCAGGAAAGACCTACTGTTGTGCTAAGAAAATGGGTATAGAGAAATACCCAGGCTTGAATGCCAAGAACAAGATTGGTGAGACCGACCCGCGCCTTTGATATAGCCATGAGTACGCTGTACTCGGAGAAGGCAAGGCGATTTGAGCAACGGGGGGTGGAGGATCCGACCTGCGCTATATCCGTACGACGTGAGACCAAAAGGTGCGGTCTGTTGGAGCGCATAGCAAGAGTCTTCGGCCTGCGCGCCATGACACAATGGGGGGCTACGGGCCATCCCGGTGTAGGAAGACTAACTCCGGCTGCACGCCATGGAGTAAATGCTCAAGAGAGTTACCGTTGGGTGATGACCCTGATACGGTGGTGGGCAAAAGCTTTGCCAGAACACCAAGAATGTGCCCTGAGTGCACGGACCATTGGGCCGGGTGGCAAACGGTTGTGATGGCTTGTGTGCGTGAAAGCATATTTTGATGAGATATATTGCCATACTGTGATATGATATGCCTGCAGGGAAGAGTACCGCTGCCCCGAGAAAAGGGGTATGGTCGTTATAAGTTGGTCAGCTGAACGCTGACCGTTGCTTTTGTTTGCCACCGTTGGGTGAATTGTCCCTGTACAGGTGCTGGCGAGCCAAGCGGGACGCTTAAAGGCTGATGTTCATGCTGCTGTTGTTGCTACTACTGCTAGCCGTCGAAGGCTATATGTGTTGCTTTTATGTATTTTCTTTTCATGTGGCCGGCCTGCGCGCCAATTGATTTAGGCCACTGTTTGATAGCCATGTAAGGCCATAAGGCCATCTATTTGTACTTGTTGTAAGACATTCCTATATCGTATAAAATGTGGAGTTTTATGTTTGGACATTCATGAGGAGTTCAAGTTGTAGGATCGACTTCCGCTAGAATGCTTGTGATAGGTGCGATGCACTACTCTGATATCATCATGTACCTTCACCGTCTGTTTTGTGATATATACTGTGGTGCCCCGGCCGAACCTTCTAGAATATACCATATGAACGGATGGGGTTGTTACATTTTTGGTATCGGTTGTCTTGGTCTTTCCCTCTCGAAGTCGTGGCCGACTTCTTGTGGGGTGGCGAGCATGTGTTTGTGCAAACCAAAGTCTACGAATAAACTCCTGAATGTCCATGATAGGAATACAAACTTGATGTGTTTAAGGAACCTGCGTGTTCTTATTTTGTGTTGTTTGCTTGGGTACGACCGCTAATGTGTGTGTCTTGTCCACCTTTAGGTGACACGAAGTGGAGCTGGGCCGTCTGAGCCTCAGCATTCTGATGAAAGTACGACACCAGCCGCGGTGCCTACACCTCCACCGTATGCGGAACATGTGTGTTTAGTTGCGGAGGCTTTATTTACCATGATCCAAGGCCAGCCAATTAGTCAAGAACAAGTGGCTGTGAGGCCAGAACAGGTGGCGGCAAGGCCGGAACCTGTAGTGGATGTGGCTCCTCGAGCAGCCGAGAAGCAGCTAACGCGGTTTATGAGTTTCCATCCGCCTACATGCTCGGGAGTGGGAACTCTGACGCGGGCTGAGGATTGGCTATCGCGCGTCAAGCGAGTGATGACGGCGATTGGAACAGCGAAGCATCAGAAAGTTGCTTTAGTTACCTTCTTGCTTGAAGGAGAAGCTCGATTGTGGTGGGATGAGATGGAGTTGCATCACTTGGCGGGTCGTCCGTTAACCCAAGTATCGATGGAAGAATTCTCCCGGCTCTTCCTAGCGAAGCACCTTCCTGCGGCTCAACGGATAGCCATGGAAAATGAATTCCAACGGCTAACACAAGGTGATGGCAGTGTTGACGCATACCTGCATGAATTTACTCGCTTGGGGCGGTATGCGGGTTCTATATTTGCTGATGAACAGAGGAAGACCAATCAGTTCTATGAAGGACTGAGGGACGAGCTGAGGTTCCTTGTGTCAAGTTCGGTGAACCAAGGTTTTCAAGCGTTGGTTAACACTGCGAGCGCATTGGAAAAGGATATGAAAAGGGTGCAAGGGAAGAGAGCTTTAGCTGTGACACAATCGGAGTGGAAGGCGCCCCGATCGGGAAAACCATTTTATAAGAAGAGATGGGGCAAGAAGTCCAAGCCTAGTGGACAAGTTCCTTCATCAGTTGCAACGGGAGCAACGTCAGGGGCTACCTCCAAGCCAGACACTCGTATCCGCTTCAATTGTGGCCGGATGGGGCATATTGCGCGAGATTGTCGGATGCCGCCAAAAAGTGAAAAGAAGGCGGGCGCATCTTATGCTGAAAAAGGAAAGGCGGTGGTGGATTCCTCTACCTCGCAGGCGCAACCCTGGGTCTACAATCTTGGCCTACAGGAGGCCATCAAGCAGAGTGACGTGGTCACAGGTATGAGTTTAGTTTTGTATATGCTATTGTTTGTATGCTTTATTTAGGACATATATGTTTGCGGTTTGTGTGTGACATGTTTGTCACAGGCTTTGTGATGATTCAAGACTCACTGGCACGAGCACTGTTTGATACGGGTGCATCGCATTCTTTTCTATCTAGTGACTTTTTAACGCGGCTTGGGATACCCAATCGTGCAAAGACAGATAGCGTCAGAGTGGTGTTGCTGAATGGCTGTTGGATGCTTGCGGATCAAGCTTGCGATGTGGCGGTTCAAATAGGAAGTCGGGATTTCAGTTTGACTGCATTTGTTTTGCCAATATCGGAATTCGATGTGATTTTTGGGATGGATTGGCTTGCAGAGCGCCATGCCATGATTGATTGTCAGTCCAAAGAAATCACGTTGGGCCAAAATACCGAACAGGAGACAAAGTTCGCGGGTATGCGAGGAGTAGGCGGGACGTTGATGTCTGCACTCCAGGTCATCAAGGCTGTTCGGAAGTGTGCGGAGTGTTACTTTGCACTAATTCAGGCTATTGAGCCTAAGGACAGTGTGTGCGAGGTTCCGATTGTGGCGGACTTTACAGATGTGTTTCCCACGGATCTCCCTGGGCTACCACCCCAGCGGGAGATTGACTTCACGATCGAGTTGGTGCCAGGTGCAAAACCTGTGGCCCGCTCGCCATATCGCGTTGCGCCAAAAGAGATGGCTGAATTGAAGGTTCAACTGCAAGAAATGTTGGAGCAAGGTTATATCCGCCCAAGTATGTCACCTTGGAGCGCGCCTGTGCTTTTTGTAACCTCACATGGCCTATGACACGCCCGTGTCCCAGGCCGTGTGCCCAGACACGGCACGAAGACACGCCCTGTCGAAATCCTGCGTCGGGCTGAGTTCGTCGACCTGATCTGACACGCCCGTGTCACAGGCCGTGTTCAACCTCTCGACACTCGACACTCGACACTCGACACTCGACGATCGTCGAGCAAAATCGTCGAGCACACGACACGGCCTTGGACACGCCCGTGTCCTGGGCCGTGTGCCCCCTCTCGACACATCGTCGAGCGAAAAATCATCGACACTAAAGCCGATAGTCGACACGGCCTCGACACGCCCTGCGACACGCCCGTGTCGCAGGCCGTGTCTGCTATTCGTCGACTACGCGGTCAAATCGTCGACCCCAGCTTGACACGCCCTGGGACACGCCCGTGTCCCAGGCCGTGTCACCCAAAAATTTCCTGTTTGAGAAATTTGGGCTGTTACAATCCTCCCCTCCTACAAGAAATTTCGTCCTCGAAATTCAGATACAGGAAGGCAACAGAAACCAGCAAGAAAAATGTTACAACATGCAAAATTTTATGTTACAACATCCTCTCTATAGATTACAAAAATAGCTCAGGGAACTCTTCTCGCATGGTTTGCTCTCGCTCCCATCTCAGTTCTTCACGGCCGCAGTTGTCCCATCGGATTTTCACCATGCCGACCGTCTTGTTCCGCAACTGTTTCTCGGCTCGATCTTCAATCTGAATGGGTCTAACTTTCGTTGTTAGCCCATATTCCACCGGCACACGATCATCCGCGAGCACTTGAGCTGGATCTTTCACGGCCTTTCGAAGCACCGAGATGTGAATTACATCATGTAATCCACCCAAGTCTGCCGACAAAGCTAGCCGATAAGCCGCTTCGCCAACTCGCTCAACCACGTCAAAAGGCCCCAAATATCTTAGACTCAACTTTTTCAATCGTCGAATCCTAGAGACACCTTTGAATGGCTTGATCTTCAAGTAGACCCAATCGCCAACCGCAAATTCCACGTTCCAGTGTTTGGCGTTGTAGTACTTCGCTTGTCGATCTTGAGCAATAAGCAATCTCTCTCGAATCGTCCGTATGGTTGAGTTTGCTTCATCAACCTCAAATGTCAGGGGTCTTTCCTGGCTACCCTGCCAGTACTTCCTGTGACTCGCTTCACAGGTGGACACCCTACGACATCAAGCATCACAAAGGGCCTTTCTTGGTCACACCAGTACTTCCTGTGCCTTATTCATAGGTTGGACCCAAAAACATACCACGGCTATTTTCCTGGGGTACCACTCTAGTACTTCCTGCTACTCCTTTTCGCAGGCATAAGCCGTTGACTCCTTAAACTACACGTTTCGCACGGAGTCTTCTCCGGTTCGTATGCAACATCACCAATCCAGACCAACCTGTCCAGATGGGCTTCACACAGCATGCCTATTCCGTACTCCATTTCCGGATCTATATGCCAACAAAGGTGATTTCATGAATCACCCAAACGACTCCCAAAATCAGCCACCTCTTGGTGGGGGAATCACAAAGATATGCTAAAAGGAAGCCTTCACATGGCTAGTAAGAAAAGTCGTTACCCTTGACGACTGCTTCGGTGCCATGAACTCAAAGCTTGCTTGAAAGACTCGCAAGAGCGTTTCCTCCGCAACGTCGGCTTCGGATTTCTTGTCAGTAAACCGCAGCACCACCAGCAGCAGCCCCCTTTCCTCCTCCTCCTTCTTCTTCCTCTCCTTTCTCTCTTAACTTGAAGAAAGATCAAGGCCAAGTAAAATGAGAATAACTTCTCAGATTTCAGCCTTTAGGAAAAGAGGAAAGAAGCTCAGCCTTTGGATCCAGACTGAAGGAATGGACGACCGTGATTTTGCCAAAAACACTAATTTTGACCTGATACGGCTGTGACACGCCCGTGTCCCAGGCCGTGTGCCTCAAGTGGTGGTCAACCGACCTATACAGACCAGTGACACGCCCATGGAACACGCCTGTGTCATGGGCCTTATCACCCAACACGCCTTCGAACACGCCCGTGTCCGAGGCCGTGTGCCTGGGCAAAAAAATCCCAAAACATCCCAAGACCTCACACGGCCTATGACACGCCCGTGTCCCAGGACGTGTGCCCAGACACGGCACGAAGACATGCCCTGTCGAAATCCTGCGTCAGGCTGAGTTCGTCGACCTGATCTGACACGCCCTGTGACACGCCCGTGTCACAGGCCATGTTCAACCTCTCGACACTCGACACTCGACGATCGTCGAGCAAAATTGTCGAGCACACGACACGGCCTTGGACACGCCCGTGTCCTGGGCCGTGTGCCCCCTCTCGACACATCGTCGAGCGAAAAATCATCGACACTAAAGCCGATAGTCGACACGGCCTCGACACGCCCTGCGACACGCCCGTGTCGCAGGCCGTGTCCGCTATTCGTCGACTACGCGGCCAAATCGTCGACCCCAGCTTGACACGCCCTAGGATACGCCCGTGTCCCATGCCGTGTCACCCAAAAATTTCCTGTTTGAGAAATTTGGGCTGTTACAATTTGTCTAAGTCCACAATGCCTTGATGAATAAGATGCTTGGTCGGCCACTGCAAGAAGCCTCCTTCATGCGCGACATCCAACAAATCCTCGCAACGCACCGTAACCAACCCCATTGTAGAATTGAGCAGCCGAATCACATCCAAGAGCGTCCACCACCGCCAGTGAATAGTAAAAAAAGATTCATGTAAGGAGATCTGTTACCCACCAAGCACATCTGTATTCTCTCTCAACTCCAAGCTGTAACGAGGAGCGACCTGTCGCCCTCGATTCCACCAACAATTTGTAAATTGTTGCTGATAATGGAGTTTGATCGACAACAGATCAATCACATGGTTTTTTACCTAGTTGAGGGGCTTTTCCATGTTAAAATCGTCATGTGCATTTTATTATTTATTCTGTGACATGCTTAACCGCTCCACGTGCTAAGGAGACCTAGTTTAATCTGGTCTGCTAGGATCGTTGAGTTGGCCGCAACATTTTAGTGCCGTCTGTGAGAAATGAACTTCCCTTCAAAGCTTGGATAAGATCTTGACGATATTATCCACCACCCAACGATACTCGTGACTGACAGTGATGACAAGGTGGAGTACTCGCACAACCCAGGGATCTTCCCATCAAGGACTTGATATTGCTGGGCCCTCCCATTCTCTAATTAATGTTCCCCGGCATGAGGAAACCATTGCCGCACCCAACAACGTGCTCGCCAAACGAATCACCTGCATGGAAGAACAGTAAGCCGAAGTGCTTACAGTCCTCAGAAATCTTGGGATGGCCTAAGCTATCACAGCACTTCCAACACCTGTAAACCAAGCACCTCCACATGCAGTTCCTATTCTAGAGAATTGGCCAGAAGAAAACTCCGAGAAATACTCGGAAGCAGCAAGCACTTCACACCTCGCCCGTTTGCCTAGAGCTGCCGAAGCCAAACAAAAACAACAGTGCCTACGGGTGGCCACCCTTGAGAATCCCACCAGAAGACCCATCATGAAAGAAATCAGAGAGTTGATGGTAGAAGACTATGGTCAGATTGGTCAGAGGGCCGCCTATTTGCATCGTCCTGATCGGACTGGGTCCCCGCTAGTACCCAAGATTTTGACACATCCCCCGACCAGTTTCAAACTGTTAAAGATTGAGTCCTACGATAGGACCAACGACCAGTTAGAACACAATAAACACTTTAACCACAGTTTTACAATGCTCCTGACTAGCTCCTTTATCTTGTTTTCCCAGCCACACTAAAAGGCCAGGCCCGAACATGGTTTCACTCCCTTAGGAAAGGAACGATCTGAGGCATCACAAAATTAACTCAGCAATTCCTAGACCAGTTCATGGTTAATCGAAGTATTTTGAAGGAACCTTCTCACCTGTAAGGCATGGGTCAAAACGAAGGGGAGACCCCTAAAGAGTTCTTTCACTGATTTACATCTGAGGCAAGACATATACCAAGAGTAAACCCTGAGCTCTTACGAGGAGTCTTCTTAGGAGGACTCCGCCTCAGTGGATTTTATTCAACATTAATGAGGGAACGATCGCTAGCTATCATGATATAGTTCAAAGAGTAGAGACCCAAATTGTGGTCGATGAGGCCATAAATGCCCATCACCGACAATTTGAGGAAGGAGTAAAGAGGAAGTGAGAAGAGCTAGCCCCGCAACAACAGAAAGAGCGCCAGAACAATGTGCGGCCACAGGAGCGCCGCGGGGACCGCCCTCCTAGAGCCTATCCAGAGTATATACCCCTTAATACCTCAGGTATGAATATACTATAAACTATCTGGGATGATCCAGCACTGCGGAAGCCCCAGGAAATCCCAGAAGGTAGGGGGACCAAACAAAGTTTTGCGAGTTCCACAGGGAAATCAGGCACACCGCCGAAGAATGTGTTAAGCTGAAAGATGAGATTGAATGCATGATTTGCCAAGGAATCGTGGGAAGATTCCTCCAGGATCAGACTTGCAAATTCTAGTGTTAGCCTTGGGGTACACCACATCAGGTCCCACTTGTAATCAGTGTAGAGATCGAAAATCACAGTTTTGTGTCAAGCTAATCTTGGTTGATAACGAAAGCTCTGCAAACATAATATTTATGCTTGTACTTTGTAGTATGAAAATCTCAGAATATAAACTCCAACCTACATCCGGGTCTATCTATGGATTCGATGATAGACCCATTCCAGTCAAAAGCACCATTGAACTCCCGGTCACCTAGGGAGAATTCCCGAAGCAAGCCACTCACAACATTCAGTTTGCGACAGTCAAATCTGAATCTCCTTATAATGTCATCTTCGATCGACCCCTACAGATGGTTTTCAAAGCAATATCATCCATTCCTCATTTAGCGATGAAATTCTTTACCCCTGTAGGAATCAGAGTCGAACGAGAAAATCAAGAGGCCGCATGCATGTACTATCTATACTAGATGCAGCATGGACAAGGAACAACTGTGCGCCCAGGAGCACTTGACGCCTATGAAGAGTTTGAAGAAAAGCCAGGAATTGGGTGGAAACACCTTCCTATTTTCCTGCTCATGGATTTCTATCCTAAATTATCTATTATTTTCTATAGTTGACAAGAACAAAAATACTATTATATGCTTGTGCACTTATACTATATTTTATTTAGTACAATATTTTTGTTTACTCCTAACTTTATTGTCATAGGAATGCTTGAAGCTCATCTGGTTAACCGTCAATAGTCAGCATCACGGTAGTCCTTATTTTCTCTGGATTGAAGGTAAGCCCTTCTCCCCTACAGTAAGGACGTGCCATCGGGGTCATGCCCCAGTGACCTCTCACTGGCCCGGATTGAAGGTGTGCCCTTCTACCCCGTGATAGGTCACAGTGACACCAAGGCAAGCCCCCTTGTGTGCGCCAAACGGCTGTCTCCAAGTGACCTATCACTACCCTAGATTGAGGGTAAGCCCTTCTCCCCTGCGGTAGGTCATGACACCGTCAGGGCCTGCCCCCGTCGTGATTGCCTAAATTCGAAGGTTGGTAATTCACCGTCACTATCAGTGATACCCCCGATTCAGATATCTTAATCACTGCAAGGTCAGAAGGGCTTGCCCTTTGTCTTGTTAGTAGATTGAGACGTCACCGAGTCTCATCCTTAAACAGTCAACCAATCAGCGAAATCTCTCAGTTCGATGCTCTAACTTCTTACTACATTATTGATACAAGAAATGATGCCTATGTGGTAGAGAGGTTAGAGAACACGTTCGATCCAGAATGAGGGGGTAAAGGAGGCGATGGGGAACTGTCGAGAAGCTGGTTACTTTGACGGTTAGGATTGACGGTTGAGGCCAAGAGAAGGAGATGGAAAAGAAAGAGGGGCCGCTTACTGCGACAACAACAGAGTTTGCCCGTCGCGGCTTAAATGCCACTCATGCAACAGGCTTTCCTTTGATTATGAATCAATATTACAGCTTGAGTTGCTCCTTTACATGGAAAAATATAAGGGTATAAAGGGGAAAGCTCTCGACTAGAAGGAAGAGGTTGTCAGAGGCCGCGCGGACTGACCAAACAGGTCGGCAGACCACACAGACTGCTAATCCTATAGTTTGCTGCCTAAGGCTGCGGAGACTGCGCGATCAGCGAGGAAGATTGCTGAGATCTTTGAGGTAGAGGAAAGCCGGAAGACTATTCACACGGGTTGACTGCTGAATCCGCCCAGACTTATTGTTGAAGGGTTTGCTGGAGCCAAGTACAGGGACTAGGCCACAAGGGTTAGCCGTTGAGGCCACACTGATAGATTGAGGCCCAATCCGCCAATGTTGTTAGCGAATAGAAAACTGTATCTGCGGGGTTTGTTTCCAATGTTGCTCCTTGATGCTTGCACCACTAATGAGAGGTATGGGAGCCTATTTATATGCTCGAGGAGGAAACTCCCAGAACTAGGCTTGATTACGTCACCCAAGATGGTTTGGGCGAGCTGCGAGCGAGTCCGCGCCATGCTGTGCGAGCTGAGGAGTAGCTCGCCTACTGTTGGGAAGAAGCCGGTGCTGGGAAGCTGAAGTGCTTCTGGTGGATTGAATTATGAGTCTGACTAGTACATGGTGGACAGGGTGAGTCCGCCTCTACTGCTGGATGAAGCGAGTCTGCCACCTTCGAGCGGACTGAGGTTGAGTCCACGCTGTGCTATGCAACCTGATGAAGAGTTCTTCTGTTGTTGGGCAAGTCCACCTCCCTCAGGCAGACTAAGACCGAGTCTGCCACCTACTGGCGGATAGAAGGCAGGTCGCCCCTACTGTTGGACGAGCTGGCAGAATGAAGGAACAGGTCGCCCCTACTACTGGGTGACCTGGAGGCTTGTATCCCACTGTTGGGTGACCTGGAGCAGAGCTATCCGCCACTAGTAGCGAGCTGGAGCTGGGAGCTATCCGCCCTGGTAGTTGCGTGACCTGCTTGTGCGGACTGAGAAGCAACCTGCGCCGTTACAGAGCTGACGACTACCGGGCGGACACCGCCTAACCACACAGACAAAAATGTCTATCCGCATGGTTTGCTTAAAAGCAAGTCGCGAACCCCTGGGATGGATGTAGCAGTTTGTGGCTTGCTGAGCTAGCCACCTTGGAGAGGATCATGGATTTATGGCTTAACATGATCCCCACAATATTTTAAGTTTGCCGGAAACTTCGAAAAAGTAGAGGTAATCGTGAAAATTGCGATCTGCCCCTCAAAAATATGGTAGAAAAAAATAAGGGGCGGGGAGAGATAGAACCTGATGTCTCTTCTCAGAAATGTCTGTAAATACTTATTTTTCTCCTGCAAAGGAAGAGATTGTAAGTGAAAAAGGCACATCTTGTGTGTACCTAAATTGTTCTTGCAAAGTGAAGAAGACTTGTGAATTCCTTTTACTTAGCTCTGCAAAACAAAGGTGAGAGTAGGTATAAAAGAACAATAGCTTGCAAGTACCTGAAGGGAGTTTGCAAGCAGTTGATAATCTCTACAATTAAGAAGAGTAAGAAGCAGATATGAAAGGAAAGTAACTTGCAAGTAACTTAAGGAAACTTGCAAATATCTGCTAATCTCTGCCAAAAGAAGAGTGAGAAGCAGATATGAAAGGAAAGTAACTTGCAAGTACCTGAAGGGGACTTGCAAATACCTGTCAATCTCTGTAAAAAGAAGAGTGAAAAGCAGATATGAAAGGAAAGTAACTTTCAAGTACCTGAAGGAAACTTGCAAATATCTGTTAATCTCTGCAAAAATAAGAGTGAGAAGCAGATATGAAAGGAAAGTAACTTGCAAGTACCTGAAGGGAACTTGAAAATATCTGCCAATCTCTGCAAAAAGAAGAGTGAGAAGCATAAATGAAAGGAAAGTAATTTGAAAGTACTTGAAGGGAACTTGCAAATATCTGTTAATCTCTACAAAAAGAATAGTGAGAAACAGATATGAAAGGAAAGTAATTTGAAAATACTTGAAGGAAACTTGCAAATATTTGCTAATCTCTGCAAAAAGAAGAGTGAGAAGTAGATATGAAAGGAAAGTAACTTGCAAGTACCTGAAAGAAACTTGCAAATACCTGCCAATCTCTGCAAAAAGAAGAGTGAGAAGCAGATAAGAAAAAAAAGTAACTTGCAAGTACCTGAATGAAACTTGCAAATATCTGCTAATCTCTACAAAAATAAGAGTGAGAAGCAGATATGAAAGAAAAGTACCTTACAAGTACCTGAAGGGAACTTGCAAATATCTATCAATCTCTTCAAAAAGAAGAGTGAGAAGCAGATATGAAAGAAAAGTAACTTACAAGTACTTGAAGGGAACTTGCAAATATCTGCTAATCTCTACAAAAAGAATAGTGAGAAGCAGATATAAAAGAAAAGTAACTTGCAAGTATATAAATGAAACTTACAAATATTGATGCGGTAAGGAAGATATAATTGGATAGCAGAAGAAATATCCGACAAACTCTGCTATTAACCGAAAAAAAACTGAGTAGAATTTGTAGAGATCAAACCACAATAATGATCTTTTTGTGTGGTCAGATATTATATCCTCAATATGAAATACAAATTAGTCAGATGAAACCACTTTGAATAAACTTTTAACCGAATGGTTTGTCGACAAAGAGAACCAGATTCCCTGACTATTAATTAGTGACAAAAGCATCCAATACGAGTAGTAGAGACATTGTTAACCATCATTTGACATAGCTTCATGCAAGCCGAGTATATAAAGCGAGTATAAGCAAGAAAGATGGTGTTGCAAATCCTTTGGACAGGTGGAATTTAGCCCGTTAGTATAATCGCACGAACTAATCGCTATTCGCCGGATAGGCTTACGTTGGCCGGTTAACCTGAAAGAAAATCTACAAAAAAAAATACGGACTAACCGCGCTCCCCCAGAAGGGCACGAAAGAGAAAAATGCAGAAGAAATCCAAAGAAGGAACGACGGACGCAATGCTCTCATACCTCGTGCTGCAAGCATCGATGATCAGTTAGGCTAGGTGCGCCAAGTGGTCTATAGCATTGCTCTCCCTAAAAGATCAACAATGTTGTGGGTCCTGCGAAGGCACGGCTTGAGAGTACCTCAGAGTGTTCGACTATTACAGTTGTGAGATGATCGTAGAGACAAGGCTATATTTCAACGCCATTGCTAGCCAAGCAGCAATCATCTTAGCTTTAATTTATCCCTAGAGGAGCACAGTAGAGCTAACACACTGGGACCTCCCTTGATGTGCGCTGTGTATTAGATACTGGCTGGGATCCGAAGCCCTGAAGTCTGCCTGCACAGATTGGACGGCTCCCATTGCACATATGCGAACACTCCCCGCTATATGTGGTCATTGTGTTGTTATGCCAGAGACCAACCTCTGGGAGGCCAAGCAAGACTCAACGATATCTAGTTGGTTCAGCGATCCCTTTGGCAAAGAGAAAATAGAGAGGAGACACTAAAAAGAGAAAAGTGTCGGTACGGGATCTCTGATGCAAAAATATTGAAATGAATGAAAGAATACTTAAATGTTCAGAACATATGTAAGAAAAATGCTCAATAGGGAAAACAACACCGATCAGACATGATTGCAAAACTAAAATTGGATTTCTGGGTCAACCGTCCATCAAATTAATGATCTACCACATTCTAGAAAGGTATTACCAAGGGCTACAACTTTCATGTTAAGTTTTAAGTCCAGACCTAAGTCTATCATGCCTAAAATTGGGTTTTAACTCGGTTGTGCAACCCTGGACAGAATATGTCTTGTACCTAGAACATTATTTAAAGGACATCAAATTTTGATTTCACTTTTAGGAAGCTACAGAGCTCCCCAGAAAATGTACAACCAATCATTAAAAAGGCCTTTCTGAGGGCTACAACTTTTATGTCGAGCCCGAGACCTGAATTTGAATGGACCATGCCTAAAAATAGGCTTGAAATCCGTCATGCATGCAAAATAGATTTTTTCTATTAATACAATAAAATTTCTGCACAAATCTTAAAGATAGATGAACAACATCTATTCATCTTCTTCCTCTAGCCAATGTACAAGATGCGTTCAACTTCTCTCCTCCTTTTCTCCCTCAATAAAACACTGTTCTTCACAAAATCAAGTCTGCCATCTTCGCACTGAAGAGAGGAAATGATTGAAGATACTTTTGCGGTGATCGACGCCCTAAAACGGAAGTTCGAGCATGGTCTCTTTCTAGAAAACTCCATTAAACTCACCAAGGTCAAGCTCTCTTGAGCCCGACGTCTCTCCTAATTTTCGATCTAAAGACCTAGCATCAAGGGAGAGGGTAGGAAGCACACCTAGTTTGCGATCATGGACCTAGTTTGTCTCCTTTTTGGCAAGATGGCGATCTCATAAGCTCCAAACCTTATTTCAAGCTTGTTCTTCTAAGAAGATTTCTGGTCTCAGCTCTAGAGTGGTGAGCAAGAAGTGAGAAAATTCTGGTGGAGAAGGAAAACTTCACGTAGGTTTTTGCTAACGGGTGATGGGAAAAGTTCTTCACATACCTTTGAATGACATGCACCACATGTAACTTCCTTATTGGACCAAAACCACTTCCCAACCTTGGAAAGAGCAAAGATTGGTCAGAGAAACTTAAATAAGCATGGGTAAAGTCATGCCCTATGACTCATCAGAAGAATACAAAAGAAAGAAATAGGAGCAGAATATACCGCATCGCTTGTTGGACCCCACTCGACGGTTCGTTAAGTTCACTTGAACGTTCGCCGAGTTCACTCGATGGTTCGCCGAGTTCACTCGATGGTTCGTCGAGTTCACTTGACCGTTCTTCGAGTGACACTCGATGGTTCGTCGAGTTCACTCGACCGTTCGGTTTGTCGAGTTCACTTGATGGTTCGTCGAGTTCACTTGATCGTTCGTCGAGTTCACTTGACCGTTCGTCGAGTTCACTTGACCGTTCGTCGAGTGACACTTGTCTATTCGTTGAGTTCACTCGACCGTTCGGTCCGTCGAGTTCACTCGACGGTTCGTGGAGTTCACTCAACGGTTTGTCGAGTTCACTCGACGATCTAACCTACCAGCCACCCCTGTGACCTTAGGCTTTCTCCCAAAATTTTCTCTACCGGGACTAAGCCGCCCCTGGTAGCATAAAACACGCACGAAGGGTCTAGATCAAAATGAGACGCTACACTAACACCACATAACACACCACTTCTTCCTCTGTGAAAGTGTTTCTAGATTGGCAACTCAACTCCACATCTTGGTTAAGCTTAATGTAGGGTTCTTTTAAGAGAGAGACACTCCTGGGCTCCCCAAGTCATTATCATCATCTGGAATATGTGCTATCTCGCATTGGTCAATGGACTCCTCATCTTCAACAACATTAATTTTGTCATAGTGGTTGTTGTTTCCATATTTTGTTGCTCTAAACCATTGTGTGGTAAATTTTTCATATGGTGATCTCCTTTGCAAAATATACTTGCCTGCTTAAAAAGAATTCACATGGGAAATCCATTAATATATGACTCTCCTCACATCTGAAGCAATGTCGTGTTGGCGTCACCATATTTTTTTTATTCGAGAATGTATGATCAAATTAATGTTTAAGTTCTCTCTTGAAATCATCTGAACTCGTCATGGTTTTTCTCTTTCGCATATCAAGCCACCAATATGAAGCTTTTCTTACCAAGTGGAATCAAGTGGTCCTTATGTAAGATCGCTCCCCTTACCTAGGAGTTTACCTAATCTTATGCCCAGAGTTGTTGCCTTACGGTAACACTAACTCATGGGCTAGTCTACACCGCAAGATGTTGATCCTACCGGCTAGTACGATCATTAACCTATAGGTCAATTTGAGAATAGAATTACAAACTCCAAAAGAAAAGTAACAAGTCCACAAGTCACAGCATCATCATAATATATATAAATGAAAAGAGCAGTCCATAATGAGTACAAGAAATGAGAGAAAGGGCTTATGTCTGGTACATGTCAAATAGAAACAAATCTCTCTCACACACAACAACACTAAGCGGAAGCTGTAACTAAAACTCTCGTCATCACCTGCCTCGGAACTGTAGTAGTAGTAGTCAACGATAACTGCTCCTCAAGTCCTGCCACTTCGTCCCGCCGGTCTGTTAACCCCGAAATCGGCGATCCTTCCCAAGGAAGCCAGTTCGCTCATCGCGGCCTGCCCCGGGTTCCTCCTGGAGGCCGTGATGCCCTAGGGAGGGCGGACAGAATGTTCTGTCCGCTCAGGCCACGCGGCTTGCGCGGTCTCATCAGTCTGACCGACTAGGCCGTGCGCCTTCCCTTGGTCGGTAGGGGTCGCAGACTGCTTCCGCAGTCCGCCTCTGCAAGCCGCCCCTTTTATCAGCTTAAACCGCAAGGTTGTTTCCGCAGGACTCTCTCTGCCGGACTCAACTACATGTCCGCTCAGGCCAGCAACAGGTCGCATATCCATTGTCACCCAGTAACACGGGCAGCCGACTTCTCCATCCCGCCTACAGAGCACGGATTCCAGCTCCGGCTACCCGCCAAGACCAGCAGAGTCTGCCCTCACCGCTGAACCCCAACAACAACAGCCAGAACTTCCTCAAAGCATTCCCAGACCGCCCAATCTCCTGCGGACTCTACGGACTCTACGGACTCTGCGGACTCAGCGGGCGCTCCTCAGCTCGTATTCCCTTTACTCATTCAGTTCAGATGTGGCGGACTCCGCGGATTCGCTTCGCAGTCCGCCACATAACTTCCAGCTCCCGCTTTCCAGCGGCGGGCAGATAGTCCCTCAACTCGACAAGGGCGGACTCTGCGGTTTCCCCTTGCAGTCCACCGCTTAGCCTCCAGTGTCCGCCACCCCAGCAGTAGGCGGACAATCCCAGCTCAGCAGTGATGGACTCCATGAACCCGCATCGCAGTCCGCCACTAAGTCACGTTCTGCCGTCAGCAGCACCGGCTTCAGTACCAAGCTCCAGTCCGCACGGCCCATTGCGGACTCGGCGGACTCCGTCTCCATCTCACTCAAGTTACCGTCTCACAAGGGGTAACGTCACCACAAGCAGTTACCTCCTCGGGCCTATAAATAGACCCCCATTCCTCTCACATTAGTGGGGGGGATCGCTCTCACGCTCGAAGGCAGCCCACATCAAGCTCAACTAGTCAGCCCCTGCGGACTCAATTTTCTCATTCCGCGCCTGCTTCTTTCACTAGCCACGCGGCCTGCCGACCTGGATCTCCAGTCCGCGCAGTCTGCTTCCTTTGCTTAGCCACGCGGCCTGCCGGCTGCACTCCTCAGTCCGCGCGGTCTCTTCTGGCACTTCTTCCTTAGCCGCCAGCTTCCTTTTGTACCCCTTATTTGCTTTCTTGTAAAGGTGGATAGCAAGCTGTAATAACTCTCTATTAATAAAAGGAAAGCTCGTTGCAAGAGTGGCATTTATGCCGCGGCAGGCGAAGTCTGTTGTTGTCGCTACTAGCAGCCCCTCTCTCTTCTCTTTAGCTCAGCTCATCTTCCTCGGCATCAACCTGCAAGCATAACCGTCCAAGTAACCGTCTACTCGGTAGCTCCTGATCAACCTCCTCCTCTCTTGATCGATGCTCTGTTGATCAAGCTTCTCCTCTGCTCATCAGCCTTCCCGGTTGCTCTCAGCATCCTCTCCTCTATCCCCGCAACTCCTTGATAAGCGCTTGCTCCACTCTCGAGCACTCAGAAGCTTCCTTCCTCTTCCCCCGCAGCCTTCATACTCCTTCCTCTCCTAGCTTGTGAGACCGAACACACTCCATCTGTGTTAGCTGCCCGGTGCCATTTTCGCGCATCAACAGTTAACACGCGACCTTCAGATTCGAACAGACGGTGAACAACGACAGTTAACCATGTCAGATCGCCATTCAGCCGAGAGCCTTGCTCAGTCAAGTCCCAGAGATGATCCTCTCTTGGGGGCCTTCGAGCAATCGCGCCGTGAGAATGCTCAGCAGTTCCAAGCAATCAACCAAATGCTCGTTATGACCACGCAGCGACTAGACTCCCAACCAACAACAACCCCAGCTGCTCCAACTGCTCCAATCCATCCAGCACCAACATTGGAACATCAACAAGCTTATCCTCTAGCTTCCCCGCCAGTCTATCCTCCTCCTTTTACAGCAAGCTTTTCGCAAGGGCCTGCAGCCCCTTTGCGAACTCAAGATGAAGAGTTTGCTGCTCGCCAAAACTTCTTCCGGGAAGCAGCACGGGGAAGTCCTGCTAGATTTCTCAACTTTCAGGGAAGTCATCCCTACCCTTCAGCTCCTGCCTCTGCTCCTCCTGCAACAACTTTTCTTTTTTATCCTCCTGCTTCTTTTGCAGCTGCAGCTTATGCCCCATTTTTTCCTTATGTTGTAGGAGATCAAGAATAACCTTCACCATTCACAGAGAACGTTCGCCATGAACCAACTCCAGCTAACATCAGAGAGCCTCGACTGCCAATCTACACTGGAGAGACTGATCCAGTGAAACACCTTCAAGCCTTTGAATCAGTCGTTGCTCTCAAAACCCTTACAGATGCGACTAAGTGCAAGCTCCTTGTCACTACTTTTGATGGGTAAGTGAGGGACTGGTTCTATGGTCTTCGTCCTCACTCCATCACTTCCTTCGTTGATCTGCAAAGGGAGTTCTTGCTCAGGTTCTCTACCTCAACCAAGAGAAAGGGCGGTCCTGAAGCCCTCTTTGAGATCAAGCAGTGCGGGAATGAAACTTGGTCTCAGTTTGTTGATCGATTCCAGAAAGAAATTTTGGGCATCGAGATTGTTGATCAAGAAATGTACAGAGTAGCTCTTATTCACGGTCTTCGTGAAGGGCCACTAAAATTCGAAGCCAATGTCCGAGCACCAAGAACATACCAAGAATTGATTGCCTTAGCCAACTCATACATCCGAGGAGAAAAGAGCAACCCAAGCTTCGTCTCCAAGCTTACATCCGAGGAAGATCTCTCTCGCAAGCATCCTCCAAGGTCTCCTCACAATCATCTCTCGACTCACTCAAGAAAGGAAAGAAGGTTTCAACGCCATCGATACTCCTTCCCGAGCCGTGATCGTGCTCAAGACCCATTACTGCCACTAGCTCCGTCTTCACAAACAGCTGCAGTCTACCAACTGCAAGACAATGACTTACATGAGTCTGATCTCGACGAGGTCATGAAAGAAGTAATCCAGATTATGAAAGATAGGGCTAGCTACAAAAAGCCTTACCGACCAACCGATCAAAGGTCTAGAGACTCTGAACCATACTGTGAATTTCACAAAGAGTCAGGCCACCTAACAGAAGACTGCCAAGCACTCCGCCAGCTTGTGCAAAGGAAGCTCCGGCAGGGTAAGATGCGTGACCTACTTCCCAAAGAAGATAACTCTGATCCAGCAACCTCAAAGGGCAAAGAAGTTGTAGATGTTCCTTGCTCCTCAAAAGGAGTGAACCTAGTCGAAGAAACCCCTCTCCTCGTTGTTAACAACACTGTCGAATGCTTCGATGCCGACGACGAGGGTGTGCTTGGAAGGCTATTCTAAGCCAGCAAAGGACTTCACAGTCCTTCAAATTCTCTCACAACCATGATGGGTTATCTCTACTCTTACCCTTTCAACACATTCTCCTTACAAAACACTTCTAAGTGTTCATTACTGTTTTTAACATAGCTTTTATCTGGGATCTTATACTGACACAGTTCCCTTCTTGTGATGCTTCTTCCTCCACTTTTCTCTTTGCCAAAGAGATCACTACACCAATGAGATATCGCCAAGTCCGAAATGCTCCCTCCGTAGATTGTTCTCTGGCACGACCGCTTCGACCACATATGGCGGGAGTATACCCATATGTGTAGTGGGAGCCGTTCAATCTACGATGTTGGGCTTCAGACTTTGGATCCTAGCCGGCATCTGACACAGAGTGCGTGCTAGGGGAGCCCCATGTGTCAGCTCTGATGTGCTTTGTATAGGATACATTACAGTTACGGTGATCTTTGCTTGATAAGCAATGGCGGTCAAGCGTAGCCTTGTCTCTTTGATCATCTCACAGCTGTGATGGCCGAACACTCTCTGGTACTCTCAAGTCGTGCCTTTGCGGGATCCCACAACTCTACTAATCAATCCACAGATAAGCAATAGGCCACTTGGCGCAACTAGTCTCATTGATTAGTGATGATTGTACCCGAGGCAAGAGAGCAGTGCATCTAGCGATCCTTCTCAGGATTCTCCTTGCTTTTCTCTTTTGTGCCCTCCTAGAGGATGCGCGGCCAGCCCGCTTCGAGTAGGACTATACTCGGGATGACCTTTCTCAGGCAAGCGATGCATAAGGCCTACGGGGAACACCTGTGTCAGTATCCAGCCTTCTTTAGTCACTTCCGAGTATAGACCTCTTTTTGTCAACTGCCTTCTTTCACATGTGAACAGGTTAATCCGACCTACCAAAAGAATTTCCAGCATACACTTTGCTCATTTCATATGCATTGCTCGCTCAAACCCCTATCAAATGATGACTCACAAGCTCTCTACTTATGCAAGCTCGCTTGCTCTCATCTTTTATTCACTGCTTGCTTAAGCACTATCGGATGAAGATTCACAGAGCTATTCACTACTCTTATCAAAATCTAATGTCATCAAACATTGATCAAGGAATCTTACTCTCCTTGATCATCAAGCCATGCTATTGCAATTTATTTAAGATTGGCAGAAATCGTCAAACATTTTCTCAGCCAATATGATCATATCTATCAACAGTCAGCGCTCGACTCATTGATTTTGACTTCGTGACATCTCTAATATAACAAAAAGATTGATATTCTGGTTTGATCTTCATTCAATCATCAGCAGAGTATATCAGACGTTTCCTCTGCTATTTGGTCATATCGACCTAATCTCATCAACAGTTAACACTTGCAAGCCTTCTCACAGGTACTTACAAGCTTATTTCATTTACATGTTTGCTTCTAACTATTTTCTTGCAGAGATTAGCAAGCACTTGCAAGCCTTCTCCCAGGTACTTGCAAGCTTCTTTCATTTACATGTTTGCTTCTAACTCTTTTCTTATAGAGATTAGCAAGCACTTGCAAGCCTTCTCCCAGGTACTTGCAAACTTCTTTCATTTACATGTTTGCTTCTAACTCCTTTCTTGCAGAGATTAGCAAGCACTTGCAAGCCTTCTCCCAGGTACTTGCAAGCTTCTTTCATTTACATGTTTGCTTCTAACTCTTTTCTTGCAGAGATTAGCAAGCACTTGCAAGCCTTCTCCCAGGTACTTGCAAGCTTCTTTCATTTACATGTTTGCTTCTAACTCTTTTCTTGCAGAGATTAGCAAGCACTTGCAAACATTCTCCCAGGTACTTGCAAGCTCCTTTCATTTATATGTCTGCTCCTAACTCTTTCCTTGCAGAGATTAGCAGACACTTGCAAGCCTTCTCTCAGGTACTTGCAAGCTCCTTTCATATATATGTTTGCTCCTAACTCTTTCCTTGCAGAGATTAGCAGACACTTGCAAGCCTTCTCTCAGGTACTTGTAAGCTCCTTTCATTTATATGTCTGCTCCTAACTCTTTCCTTGCAGAGATTAGCAGACACTTGCAAGCCTTTTCTCAGGTACTTGCAAGCTTATTTCATATATATGTCTGCTCCTAACTCTTTCCTTGCAGAGATTAGCAGACACCTACAAGTATCATTCAGGTACTTGCAGCTCACTCTTTGTATACAATACCTGCTCCTAACTCTCTTCTTGCAGAGATCAGCAGACCCTTGCAAGTGTCTTCACAGGTACTTGCAAGTTACTTTCATATATATTGTGCCTACTTTTAACTCTTCTTTTGCAGAAGCTAGCCAAGACTTGCAAGTCCCTTCCAGGTACTTGCAGCTCATTTTTTCCTTCTTATATACTCTTCATCCTTTCTTTTTTGCAGAGGATAACAGCTGCTTGCAAGCCTCCATCAGGCAAACTCAGGTACGCGCAAGATGTACCACCCATACATGCCTACCCTAACTTTCCTCTTGCAGGAAAATAGACAGGCAACTCCAAACTCCTAAGGAGAGGCTTCAGGTTCCATCTCTCCTTGCACCCTTCTCTTTCCATTGGGGTGGATCACGATTTTCGTGGGTCTCCAACTTTTTCGAAGTTCTATTCGGAACTTAAAAAAGTGCGGGGATTATGTTAACCCCGAAATCGGCGATCCTTCCCAAGGCAGCCAGCTCGCTCGTCGCGGCCTGCCACAGGTTCCTCCTGGAGGCCGTGATGCTCTAGGGAGGGCGGACAGAATGTTCTGTCCGCTCAGGCCACGCGTCTTGCGCGGTCTCATCGGTCTGACCGACCAGCTGCGCGCCTTCCCTTGGTCGGCAGGGGCCGCGGACTGCTTCTGCAGTCCACCTTTGTAGGCCGCCCCCTTTTTTCATCTTAAACCGCAAGGTTATTTCCGCAGGACTCTCTCTGCCGGACTCAACTACCTGTCCGCTCAGGCCAGCAACAGGTCACATATCCCTTATCACCCAGCAACATGGGCAGCCGACTCCTCCAGCCCGCCTACAGAGCACGGATTCCAGCTCCGGCTACCCGCCAAGACCAGCAGAGTCCGCCCTCACCGCTGAACCCCAACAGCAATAGCCAGAACTTCCTCAAAGCAGTCCCAGACCGCCCAGTCTCCTGCAGACTCTACGGACTCTGCGGACATAGCGGGCACTCCTCAGCTCGCATTCCCTTTGCTAATTCAGTTCAGCTGTGGCGGACTCCGCGGATTCACCTCGCAGTCCGCCACGTAACTTCCAGCTCCCGCTTTCCAACGGCGGGCAGATAGTCCCTCAACTCGACAAGGGCGGACTCTGCGGTTTCCCCTTGCAGTTCGCCTCTTAGCCTCCAGTGTCCCCCACCCCAGCAGTAGGCGGACAGTCCCAGCTCAGCAGTGACGGACTCTGCGAACCCGCATCGCAGTCCTCCACTAAGTCTCGTTCTGCCGTCAGCAGCACCGGCTTCAGTACCAAGCTCCAGTCCGCACGGCCCATTGCGGACTCCGTCTCCATCTCGCTCAAGTTACCGTCTCACCGGGGGTAATGTCACCACAAGCCATTACCTCCTCAGGCCTATAAATAGACCCCCATGCCTCTCACATTAGTGGGGGGGATCGCTCTCGCGCTCGAAGGCAGCCCAGAACAAGTTCAACTAGTCAGCCCCTGCGGACTCATTTTTCTCAGTCCGCACCTGCTTCTTTCACTAGCCGCGCGGCCTGCCCACCTGGATCTCCAGTCTGCGCTGTCTGCTTCCTTTGCTTAGCCGCGTGGCCTGCCGGCTGCACTCCTCAGTCCACGCGGTCTCTTCTGGCACTTCTTCCTTAGTCATCAGCTTCCTTTTGTACCCCTTATTTTCTTTCTTGTAAAGGTGGATAGCAAGCTGTAACAACTCTCTATTAATAAAAGGAAAGCCTGTCGTAAGAGTGGCATTTAAGCCGCGACGGGTGAAGTCTGTTGTTGCCGCTGCTAGCGGCCCCTCTCTCTTCTCTTTAGCTCAGCTCATCTTCCTCGGCATCAACCTACAAGCGTAACCGTCCAAGTAATCGTCTGCTCGGCAGCTCCTGATCAACCTCCTCCTCTCTTGATCGACCCTCTGTTGATCAAGCTTCTCCTCTGCTCATCAACCTTCCCGGTTGCTCTCAGCATCCTCTCCTCTATCCCCGTAACTCCTTGACAAGTGCTTGCTCCACTCTCGAGCACTCAGAAGCTTCCTTCCTCTTCCCCCGCAGCCTTCATCCTCCTTCCCCTCCTAGCTTGTGAGACCGAACACACTCCCTCTGTGTTAGCTGCCCGGTGCCATTTTCGCGCATCAACACGGTCGTGCTAGTGCTCTAACTCCACGAGCTCCTAAAATGATAAGGTCACAACCGACCGTTAGTCATAAAGACTAAGTCATTTTGTCCTCACCTCACCCCCGTGACTCCTAGGCACCTTACGGGAGGACGAAAGCGAAGGACAATAAGGCAGAAACAACAAAAAATAGGTGATGGGGTAACTACTTTAACATGAGTAAAATATCTAGTAATTCTACAACGTTAATCTAGCAGTTCTATATAATGCAAGTAAAGGTAAGTAAGAGCGGTACTTAAGGAAGTGTAGTAAAGTAAAGTACTGAGCAGAAAGGAAACTAACTACAGCTATACCATCATTACAGTAGTACCTTAACTTATAAAAATTTTCATACAACTTATAAGTTAAAATTTTAGGAATATAACTTATCATATAAAAGAGCGGATACTAATTTATATGATAAGAATTTACAATGCATATACCATAAGTATGTATGTATTCTATGATGAGTTATGCAGGTTATGATTCATATAAGTGCAACTCTCACACACAACTCTGTGATCACGGACCTTTAGTTCCCACTTTTTGGAGTTAGCTGAACTCTCTGGTACCACCATTATGGCTATGGCAGCAGTGGAGCGGGCATCTCCACTTCCTGGGCGGGTATACACACTACCAGGCCTAGACCCTTCGTACGCCTTTGTACATGTCCTAGGTGCACTTTAGAGTCTCTGCGTACTAATTTGTTGGCTATCCCTACAAGTCTTGTTGGTCGAGTGTATGTTTTTGGGGATCGTCCTCCAGACTACAGTGTAAAACAACCCACTGGTCCCTCAAACTCTCATACCTTGCCAGAGTCACCGTACTGTCGTCGGTATGAAGACTGGCCCAGTACCGCCTGACTCGCCACTAATATGTTTTATGCACATGCAAGTTATTTCAAACCTGAGCCTCCAGCTCGCATGACTAAACCCGTCCTGAATCCATCCAACCTGAATAAGGGTGAGAATCCTATAAAGCTCCTGAGCCTTCAGCTCGCAGGACCAACCCGTCCTGTATCAAACACCTGAGTCTCCAGCTTGCAAGACTAAACCAATCCTATATCCCTCCAACCCTATATGGGTGAGTTTTTCACATCGTTCTCTTAACCTATTAGCCTACTCTTGTCTAATTCTTGGTATACATAGTAGTTTAGGGTTAATCCTTGGACTGCCCAGGGCATGCCCGGTGAAGGGCTCTCGAGGGCACTAAGAACTATGATGGGTTGAAGCCCAAAACTCTCTTTCTCAAGACACTTACTTTTATGGGTAACTACTTATTACCAAACCCCTTCCCACTTTGCTCTTGTGTAAACCTAATGGCTTAAGGTACTTATCGGGAGAACGACAATCTTTCGTCGGTCCCCGTTATAGTTGTTCTCTTCGTCACTTGCACTCTAACACTCGTTACTGTATAGTGACATACTTGTGATACCAACCCGGGTTCCAACTTCCTAATGCTTCTCTTAATTCAACTACATCTCATCACCATGTGTAACCTAAAGCTACTTGTTTATTTTACTAAACGCAGCCCACGACCTAATTCTAACCCATATGAGATGACTTCCCATTCCTTGGGCCAAAGGCCCCCAAATTTTTATCATGGGTTTATCGTGTGGATAATGTTGATCATTCATAATTCCATAATTTTTCTAACTAATTTGTACCATTCTAAAAATTATTTAATTAAGTGACCTAGGTCACATTGAACATGAACTACTTTAACCATTGGTCCTTTATGTCTAAATAAATTATCTGAAATTCATCTAGGTTACAAACATCTGTGTACCAAATATCCTAATCTTCCAACTTGATTTGACCCTTGATTTCTATTAACGATTAAAATTACAATATTCTACTTTTTCAAATGAAGTACTAACAATAATCATGTGAAAATTTAGGGAAAATTTATACTCACTTATATTGGCAGGATAATACTCATAACAAATTTTCATACTTCTATCCAGTGATTTGACCTAAGTTATTCACAGTTTAAAATATCTACGTAAATGCCACTATTAATATAATCACCATAAATAATCATCCAAAAATCTTAATAGAATTTGCAGAGGTTCACAATATAGAAATATGGGTCTAGACATGTTATCATAATTTTCCAAGCATTATTATCCATGTTTTTAATCAAAGTCACATAAGGGTAAAATTGTAAATAAACTATTTACACAAGGAATAAATCTCAAACATGCTCATAAATTATACTTGTTTATTATACTATTTACATAAGGGATTGTTGAAGTTCTCCTCACTCTGCTCGGTGATATCATATTTAGTTTTAAATGTCAGAAGTCGGAGAAATGTCGGGAATATTTTGAAATATCGGATTTTCATATCGTATAAATAAAAATTTTATTTTTATGTACACTAACAATAATTATATGTTATAAAAATAGAAAAAATATAATAAATAGATTAAAACATTTATATTACAAAATAAAATCAAATAGTATTTAAGTTAAAATATTATTAACAAATACAAAATAATATATTGTAAAATATATTTAATAGTATGCAATAATTTTATTTTGATAATAATAAGTTTATTATATACAAAAAAAATAAAAGTTAATTATAAATTTTTTTAAACATATAAATTTATATTAAAAACATGCAAACAATCAACTAATAAATGTATTAAAAGTTTTCATATTTTTTTGTAATATGAAATTAAAAAACTTTCAAACAATTATACAAAATTGATAATAAAAATATTAAAATTCAAAACAATAAGTCTAATCTATTTAATCATACACAATAATATATATATATATATATATATATATATATATATATATATATATATATATATATATATATATATATATATATATATATATATATATATATATTTCTACTCTAAAAAGAAGTATCAGGGTCTGCCAATAAAAATGAGTTCGAAAATAGGCTAATTATATGAGCCATCGAATTTGACTATTTTATTCCAGAGCCGTTGGATCTGGGGTTGCAAATAGCGGATTAGGTTTGCAAACAAAAAAACACACAAAATTCTCACTTCTTCTCTCTCCTAAAACCCGATCCAGGCAATTTGATGTCGTTTCCCATTCATGAGTTTCACGGCCATCTCCGCTGTCGGCCCGTCCGAAGACCCCCGGCGGGTTCGCCGGGAGCAGGCGATCCTGCCGGTGGTATTCCGGTGGCGCTCCTGCGGGGCCACCGCCGGCGGTGGCCCTGACCATGAGGCTTCAGCTTGGCAACTTCCACCTTTATCTACTTTAGCCTAGATCGGTCAGGGCCACCGCCGGCGAAGAACCCGATCCAGGCAATCTGATCTCGTTTCCCATTCGCTATTGGCGAAGAACCCCTACAAGTAACCAACGATGTATGATTCATCATCAATCAAGCAGATTCCAACTGTACAACCATACTTCAGCAATCCCTCCTGGACGCTTTCCAAACGAGCACATATTGCAACCCCTCCACTCAAAGTACCCGAGGAAAAGCTTGGAGTGGGGCAAGAATGCCCTAGTATACTTCAGCTTGGCAACTTCCTCCTTTATCTACTTTATCTAGTGTTTATGATCAAAAAAACAATTTCCAATTCCGAAAACTCATTAGTATATATTTGTGTGTGAACTTTTGTTTTCATTTAATGCAATTTCTTTGTTTGCTCCTAATTTTGCTAGCATATGAATGCTTGAAGCTCGTTCGTCCAACTATACGCCGTCAATATCACGGTAGTCCTTATTGCCTGGGATTGAAGGTTCGCCCTTCTCCCCCACGGTAGGTCATAGTGATGTCAAGGAAAGCCCCCTCGCGTGCGCTAAATAGCTAGTGGGGTCTACCCCCCTACCGTCTCTAGGGTTTTGCCCTAGTGACCTCTCAATGCCCCGGATTGAAGGTAAGCCCTTCTCCCCTGTTGTAGGTCATGACACCGTCTGGGCCTGTCCCCTCGTGGCTTCCAAGGTTTGAAGGTTAGTCCTTCACCACCACAATCAACGACATCCCCCGATTTGGATATCTTTATCTTTATTTGACTATAAGTGCTCGCCCTTCGCCTCGATAGTAGATTGAGATATCATCTGGTCTTATCCTTCAACCATCAATCGATCAACGACATCCCCCAACTCGATACTCTAACCTCTTACTACATGGCTAGTAGGGTTCGCCCCTCGACCTGATAGGAGGTTACAACATCGC
This sequence comes from Platanthera guangdongensis, assembly GCA_039583875.1. NCBI lineage: Eukaryota > Viridiplantae > Streptophyta > Magnoliopsida > Asparagales > Orchidaceae > Platanthera > Platanthera guangdongensis. Next base: position 264,626,091 of record CM077151.1, on the reverse strand, counting down.
TTGGGTCTTGTCCTTCAATTTCAAATATCAAAGAAAGGAGATCATGGTCATGCCCAAAACAACGATATCAATATCTCACAAGCTCAATCAACATCAAAATAAGGCTCAATGCTAGAAAAACTTGCAAACAAATGTGTGATACAAAGAAGCACTCAAAGTATCGCTAGCAAGAACTACTATAAAGTACAAAAATACAAAGTACAAACCTACCACAAAATGACAGAAGCTGACAAATAAAAACAAAAAAGTACATAAACAAAGGTGCAAAAGTAAGGTGACTACTTGCCTACTACATCAACGTCAGAATCGAAGCCTGAGTCTTCATCCTCAGAAAGGTCTTCAATCCAAGACTAGACATGTCGCACTCAAGTTTTCTGGACACCATCCAAAGAGCCTTCGACACTCCACGTTTGAGAGCAACCACTCGTACATCTTCGATCTGGGGCTCCACCTCCCTGCTCCATACCTCCTGTCATATTTCCTCACCAAGTAAGTAGCGATCCCGCATATAGTCCAGCGAGTCTTTGTACTCAGCAAGTCATGCATCCTTGACCTCAACAGCCCTGTCTTCAGAAGAGAGTCGCTCTACTTCAGCCTTCGAAGCCCCCGGCTCGGCCTCCAAACGAGAAGTCACTTCTTGTGCTTTCCTCAATAGCTGTGCGTTCTTCCCCACTAAGGATGTTTATGTTTATAATGCCACCCACGAATCCTCGAGCTCTGACACAATCTGCAAAAAAGTGCGATATATCTCGATCCCTCGTCTTTTTCAAGTTAGAAAAAGATCTCTCTGTTTCTCGAAGCTTCTCTTGAAGCACCAAGTATTCATCTTTCAAGTTTACATAATGATCATTCCACATAATCGTTATATTGGCCCGAGCCTTAATCTGCAAACAAAAAGAAAGGAGTCGGATTTATGTAAATAACAAAACTGCAAACTTGAAATAGGGATTTACTCACCGCATTGCTCATCGCCTTCAAAGATGAAGACACACGCTTCTCTTTTGTTTCCTGAGGTGTAGGAGCCTCTACAGGGGGAACTTGGGGGGGGGGGGCAGAAGACCCCAGGACCTCAATATTAGAATCAATTGACATAGTTTCATCCATGGAGACACAAGGTACCTCCTTAGCCTGACAATCTCCCTACCGTGAATATCGGGGCTCCGCATCTGCAGCGCTACAACCCTTGAGTACAAGTTTTCTCTTTCAGTCACGAACCAGTGGCATTGCAGCTACACGCTAAGGATTAACATAAAGTCCGCACAACAAAAAGTGTTTCTCCTCCACGAACAAGGAAATGCTAAAGAGATGGCAGACCAGCTCATGGGTCTCTATGACCCATAACATCAGAGTAAATTCCAACTCACGCCCTTTCATGTGATGACAGTGATCAGGTAGTGAATTCTGAAGTTCTGGCAAGCCCTAGGAATTCCGGACATAATTAAATAAAGTGTTTCCATGACTTCAATTCGTCCGACTTTCAAAATCAAGCCATCACTTGTTGTTGTGGATCTCAATGCATTCGCCGCCATCAAATAGAATCTCGCACCATTCTCTGAACAAGTCTACAGAGAATCTTGAGTCACGCTCCCTGAAGAATGAAACCAACCCTATAATGTGTGTCATCCTAATAAGAGTAAATTGGGATATAAGAATGTCATTGAACATCAAAATCTCGATCACCTCCTCGCACAGTGGAAGGCAGAATCCGGATCTCAGTATTGTCTCACACAACGTCAACCACAACCCTTTGGCGGGTTCTGGACTCTCTCCCCAACAGGTAGAATCCTTACTTCAAGCTCAACAGGTATCCCATATCTTTTTCTCCAAAGAACAATTTGCTCGATGCTAAGCGAGGAGAGCAATTGCATGGTCCGACATTGTGCATTACGTCTTGGAATCTGAAAGAAAAATAAATCAAAATTACGCAAAAAGATGTCAAAATGTCAAAAAATGCTCACGCGCAACAAAGAGGGCCTCCTCGTAGGCATGGCAAACACGACATGGGCATGGCAGGGAGACTCCTCGCATGTAAGTACAACATGCAAGACACATCATGTGCAACACGCATGTGCAGGGCCGCGTACACGGGATCGCCATGCACGTATGATTGCAAGACCACACAGCGAGCGCGCAGATCCATGCATGGGAGCGCACAGGACTGCATGAGAGTGCACGGGCGCGCACATGCACAGGTTCATCCGCTCTACCTCTCTGCATAGCACACTGACATCCTGGGGGGGGGGGGGATTTCGCACGGGCACACCTTCTTCCGCTCTACCTCTCCGCTCCTTCATATCGTACTTTGACGTGTGTGTTGCCACCGTCTATATTTTCTAGCTTCCCTTCATTCACCTCCACCAAGATTTCTAACACCCAGTCTCTCATAGAAAGCACTCGCTCTTCTAACGCTCTGGCTCCGAACACTGAGAACTTTGGGGGGCAAATGGTGGGGTCAAGTATAATTTATAGAAGAACCGGAGTGTAATTAACCGGTAAATCATGACCCCCACTAAATTAGTGGAATCATGGAAATAACCATCGCGTGTGTTATTGGCACGCCCGATCCTTATACAATCCACACACTTGATCCCACTATGTGCACCACTCGAGGAACCTCCCGTGGTCGGCCTCCTCCATCGTCGTCAGTTCTGTCATCACCAGCGCAGAGCAGCCCTTGCCCGACCGGCCTCTATGAGGGCGGCACCGGGCACCACCCAGTCGACCTCCTAGAGGTCGGCGTCGGGCGGCCCTCACCCGCCCGGCCTCCGTGAAGCCGGCACCGGGCGCCGCTTAGCCAGCCTTTTGAAGGCCGGCACCGGCCGACCCTCGCCCAGCCGGCCTCCGTGAGGCCGGCGCCGGGCGCCGCCCAATTGGCCGCCCTCAGCCGGCCTCCTTAAGGTCGGCAGTTGTCTCGTCGATCTCCCCCGGCCGGCCGCCTGGTCGATCTTCCCCAACCGGGTTTTTCTGGTCGGACTCCTTTTAACCGTCACCATCCGATCATCATCTCACGATCAACACCGTCTGTTACGCGGGTAACCACTCGCATTACCACCAGCATAACCACCCTCATGAGTGGAGGAAAATAAATAAAATAGGTATGGCTTGCATATAGAAATATTATAAAATAATGTGCATTTAAAACTATATTAAATATGGTCTACACATAATAATTTGGGTGGTTACAGTTTGTGAATAGCCGCGCAACTACCGTAACCATCACATGAGGCCTAAAAAAAGGACCTCAGACCCCTCTTATTTTAAACTCTCCTCTTAGTATTCTTCTCCAACAGGCCAGAGCTATGTAGAAATCCTCCTACAAGCGTCCTCCCTCTAGTGTTCAGAGAATTCGTCTAAGTGCACGACACACCGGAGAGGAAGACAGACCGCCAGCCTCTCCAAAAATCCTCCTACATGCAAGGCATTCAGCAAGTCTTACACAGTAATTCTCATACGACACATCGAGTTCAGGCAACGTCCGAGATTTTTGTCCAACCGCAGAAAGAGACAGATTTTGAGCTTAGTGAGTAGCGGTCTATCGCCCTCTGAGCGCGCCTGTATTTTTTCTCATCCCCAAGCTGTAACGAGTAGCGGCTTGTCACTCTTGATTTCTCTAACACATTATAAACCGCCTCTAATAGTGAAGTTTTGATTGACACCAAACCGGTCACGTGATTTTTTACCCAATTTATGGGGTTTCCACATTAAAAAATCATCTCATGTATTTCTCTACTTACTCAGTACTGTTTGCGCGCTCCACCGCTCCACCACTCCAAGGCTATAGAGGTTTAATTTAGCCTGGTATACCTGGAGCTTTGAGCGTCCCGCAACACTTCTAATAAGAGTCATATATAGGCTTGTTGAAATATTTTTCTTGCAATTCATGCTTGTTTGTGGTTGATAAACAAACACACATGGTTACCCTTAACCTCCCCGCATTGCTGCTTATTGAAGTTCGAGCGGTCACCCATGGTGTAATTTCTCAGTGAGTCGTTAATAGCCGCCTGTTAATGTCTGGGCGAATACTTTTATGTAACTACCCAATGTGCAATTAATAGCTTCTTGTTGTAGCTCGGGCAGACATCATTGGTGTAACTACCAAGTGTGTTGTTAACGGATTAAGTCTGAGCTGCTTTTGTGTTCAAAGCTTGTAACGGAGAGGTGACATATCACCATCCGAGAAAACTCCTGAAATTTATAAACTCGGAGAGAGATACTGGATTTTGGCCCGACATAGATCCGACTGTTAGAGTGCTCGAAGCATCCGCGTGACCGTCAAGTTTGGAACGGCCTACTCGTTGCCCTTAGCTTGGGTATTTATAGGCAAACCCCAAATACCCGACTACAGATTGTTGGACTCCTATCGGATCCTAACTGCAACCCATTAAGCACCTGTCACACTTATTTCAATATATCTCAACAATCTCCTCCTATATTGTAAATAGGTGTTAGCACATTACAAGTTACTTAAACAAGAGTTAATAACGATAAAAAAAGAGTGAGTTTTCAAAAAACGTAAATATGAGTTTTAGAATACAGAATATCTAAACTCAAACACATAGTCCCAAACATAACAGTAGGAAATCTAAAAGAAAAACTCAAATTGAAAATTGATCTACGCAAACAGCAGATCATCTTCATCCGGGTCGAAATCAACTTTCTCTCCTCCAATCTCCATATGATCTGCAAACAAACATCATAAGAATGTCATGAGACAAATCTCTATGAATTCTAACATTTGCTAATCAAAATTAAAGTTATTAGCTCTAGCAGTAAAAGAACGTAATACTCTAAGCAGGAAGAAAGAATCACATATCAGCATCTCTATCTAATTTACAAAAAATTAGAAAATTGATTTCATAGAATCAAACCATGTTCCATCGATTATTAAGATTATTATTCACCATTTCATAATTGTGTTATATCATCAAGTTTGGAATGATACAACAAGCTGTGACCATCATATCATCAAGTTTGGAATGATACAACAAGTTGTGACCATCATATCATCAAGTTTGGAATAATATAATTAATAATCATAATATCAGGACTCATATCAGCAACTTCAGTATTTCTTTTTGGAATGATACCCAATTCAGCCTTTGAATAAAATAATTGCGTAAGTCATCAAATTTGGAATGATTGGCAACTAATCATCTCTATCTTTCATCAGATAGCATCTGAAATACTTTAGTGTACTCAACTCTAGATGCTTGAATGTAAGCAGACTACTGTTCTAAAATTTAAAACATAAGCAAGGTATTAAGTCCTCCTAAATGGACTTTAATCTCATCTCCTCCGATGTTTTAGTTGTTAGAACCTTACTTAAGCCCTTGGTAAGGACATCTGCTACATTATCTTTTGATCTCACGTCCAAAAGGGAGATTATCCCCTAACTGGTAAGATAGGTCAACCAGACCTGTTTCATCCTAAGTTGCATCCGCTTTCCATTGAACAACGTATTTGTAGCAATGATCTTTGTGGCATGATTGTCACAATATAACGAAATAGAGTGCATTTTCAGACTCGTCATTGGAATGTCCATTATCAGATCTCTTATCCACTCTGCTTCTTCTCCAGCTGAAGCGAGAGCATAGAGTTTCGATTCCATAGAGGATAGTGCAATGCACGTCTGCCTCTTTGACTTCCAAGCTACTGCTGCTCCACCTAGGGTAAACACAAAACCACTAGTGGATCTACTATCAGCAATTTTTGAGCACCAGGAGGCGTCAGAATACACCTCAAGCACAGGAGGATGTCCACTGTAACATAAAGCGTACTTCTCAGCATATTTTAAGTATCTCATTAGCCTGTCCAAGGCGTCCCAGTGGTCCTTCCCAGGGTTACTCGTGAATCTACTCAACATGCCGACCATAAAGGCTATGTCAGGTCTAGTGTAGGTTGTAGCATATATGAGACTTTCTATGAGTTTGGAGTAATCCAACTGTCTAATAGGTGAACCTTCATTCGGTTTCAGTCTATTGTTGTAGTCGTATGGAGTCTCAGCCTTTTTGCTACTAACGTAACCCCACTTTTCTAGTAGATTTCTAACGTAGTGACTCTGACTTAGGGTAATACCCTTTTCAGTGAAGTTCACTTTCATACTTAGGATGGTCTTCACCACTCCCAAGTTTGTCATGCTAAATTTAGCCGTCAAGGAAACTTTCACGTCTTCCACCTCAGACTGATCAGTGCCCAGAATTAGCATGTCATCAACGTACAAGCATATAATTGCGACTTTATTTAAAGTTGTTCTTACGTACAGACATTTATCTGATAGACTAGACTTTAAGCTTAAGTCTTTAACACAAGTGTCAATTTTCTCGTGCCACAATTTCGGTGCTTGCTTCAATCTGTATAGTGACTTAATCAACTTACAGACCTTATTCTCTAGACCTTCTATGACAAACCCTTCAGGTTGGTGCATATAGATTTACTCAATCAGATCTCCATTAAGAAATGCAATCTTGACATTCATCTGATGAACAACAAAATGTTCAATAGATGCTAACACGAGAAGTATCCTAATTATCGCAATGTGACAAACAAGTGAGTATATATCAAAGTAGTGTATACCACTCACTTGAGTGTAGCCCTTGGTAACTAAACGTGCTTTATATTTAGTGATACTCCCATCAGGATTAAGCTACTTCTTCAGAACCCACTTACTTCTAATGGTTCTAGCCCCTTTGGGCAAGTCGACCAATGTCTAAGTGTGGTTTTGCAGGAGAGAATTCATCTCATCATCTATGGCTTCTTTCCATAACACAGAATCCCTGGATCGCATCGCCTCCTTATAAGTCGATGGATCAGCTTCAACTTGGTAAGTCACAAAGTCTGTACCGAAACTTTTAGGCACTCGTTCTCTATTAGATAACATTTTAGATGTTAAACCACTAGTGTCTATCAGCTCAGTGTCAGGGTTTCTTATTTCTGGCTCAACAATGGGCTCAGTAGTAGTAGCTGACAGACCAGGAAGCATCAGGTTTTTATCCTTAGGGAACTTATCCTCAAAAAAACTGCATCTCTAGATTCTATGACAGTATTAGTTGAGAGATCTAGAAATTTGTCTGCAGCATTGTCCTCTGCACATCCTAGATAAACGCAAGTGTTCGTCCTAGGTCCAATTTTTGCTCTTCGAGAGTCTGATATCCTAACATAAGCGATACAGCCACCGATCTTAAGATTGTCAAATCTAAGAGGTCTCTTAAACCAAAGCTCATAGGGTGTTTTAGTCAACTATGCATGTGGTACTTTATTAAGAATGTGATTTGACGTGAGGACGACTTCACTCCAGTAGGCCGCATGCATGCCGACAGTCAACAACATGGAGTTCAACATTTCTGTTAAAGTACTGTTTTTCCACTCAGCGATACCATTGGATTGTGGTGAATACAGAGCAGTCGTTTCAGGAATTATGTCATTGCTGGCAAGAAAATCTCTGAACTCCCCCGAGACGTATTCGTCTCCTCTATCACTCCTTAGCCTTTTAATTTTCATGTCTAGTTGATTTTCAACCATATTTTTGAAAATATGAAATTTTGTAAAGGCTTCATCTTTGGATTTAAGTAGGTAAATGTGACTGAATCTAAAGTAATCGTCGATAAATATTATCGGATACTTCCGACCTCCTAGAGTGACAAAAATTTTGTAATCACAAATACGGAATGTATTAACTCTAGCAATTGTGTGCTCCTAGAAACCTGACCAAAATGTGTTCTAGTGATCTTTGTTTGAGCACAAATTTCATATTTGTCAAACTTAATGGTTGTGTCTAAGGGAATGTTGTGAGTTCTAGCTAGTAGAAGTAGTTTCCTATAGTTCACGTGTCCTAGTCTTGTATGTAAAGTCTTAGGATATATCAAATTTGAACTAAACTGATTGACTACCTCGTTTGCTAGACTCGGTCTATACATTCAATTAACTATATAAGCACATGCAAAATAATACGAGTGAACCATAAGGGTTACTTGGCCACCACTAATGTTAAACGACATACCTGCATCGCATAATAGACTAATAGAAATTAAATTAGCAGCTAACGAGGGTATAAATTTAACATTCTTCAAAAGTAAACGCGTACTTGAAAATAATGTCAGAGTAGCATTCTCCACCCTCAGAACATCAGCTACAGCGCCATTTGCAACAGTTATAGTCTCTTTAACATCTTTGTCATCCTCCAGAAGCGCAGAGTTGTTGCAGACGTGGCAGGTAGCACCTGAATCAAGCCACCACTCTGAACTGGTCTTCCCCTTTCCGACCATAGCAATAAAGTCGGTAGGAGCAGTCTGATAGACCATATTAGCTTTATTATCAGTCCTGGGTGTGCTGGATTTGCCCATTTGGGCTGCTTGTAATCGGAAGTGCAGTGACCCCACTTATTGCAGTTGTAGCACTTGCCTTTGAACTTTTTAATCTTTTTGCTGGTGGCAGCAACTGCGGGTGCACTGGTCTGTGGTCTGGTCTTTACAGGCTTAGGCTTACGCTTAGGATACGTGAGTATGTTAGCAGCAAAGGTCTGCTTACTAACCGTCTCTAAGGCATGCCTAGTCCGGTTCTCATCCTCAATGCATATAAAGCGCTTGAGGTCTTTCAGGCTCACCTGCGTCTTCTTTCGATACATTTCAGTCTTGAAAGAATACCATGCCGAGGGTAATTTAAAAATTATCGCTCCTGCAACAAAAGTATCTGGCAAAGGTATGTTCTCATTGTTCAGCTTGTACACCAGATTTTCAAAATCAGCTACCTGTAGAAGGATTTCCCTTTCCTTAGTGAAGGTGAAAGACATGAATTTGTCCACCAGGTGCATCTTGGACATGTTCTCCTCTTCCTTGAACTGCTCCTCCAAGACTTCTCAGATCTCCTTGGCTCTTTTCAACTTGTTGTACGTCTCTGCAAGTCTGTTTGAGAGGCAGTGAAGGATGTAATCACGGCAGAAGTCTTCATCATATATCCATTGATCCTCATCTTCTCCTCATTTAAAGGATTCGAAGTCGGTCTGCACTGTGTAGAAGATGTTCAAGTACTTCATGTCAAACTGCGTGTTTCGCTTCCAGGCGCTAAACTCAGAGTTGAAGAATTTTTCCAGTTTTATCATCGGCACATGTGACGTGAGATTGCTTGATTTCGACATTGTGAGTTCCTAACAAGAAACTTGGAGCGTCACTAGAAATCTAAACAAGAGCAGTAAAATGAGGAAAGAAATCACCTCAGCAAGGTGACAACAGTCTTCAGATCCAATCCAGTAAATTTTATTTTGCTCCTCCTCTCCGGCTGAACGAAATCGTCGAAGACTATAAGACGCAATCAGAAGCTTCACAGATGGCTCCTCCCAAGAACTAAGTCCGTAGTGCAAAAATACTCCAAATGAAGGACTATGATCGGAAAAAGCAAGAGTTCCACGACAAAGCTTGGCAAAAGCGCAAGTCTCCACGACAATGCTTGTAAAAGACCAGTTTGGAGAGACACACTGTGAATAAGATCGATCTGGCAAGGTTCGACAAGATCTCTGCTCAGATCTTCCAAAGTGTTAGGCACATTGGAATATATGTACCAGATTTGAAGAAGCCTCACTCTACTCATTGATATACATCAAGGTGTATTTGATGTGCTTTGAGTTTATTTGTGCAGGTTAAGGAATTGTAGGAAATGCAGAAAAGTTTCTAAATCCATGTGTCGACACCTAGAGGTGAAGTGTCGACACTTATGAAGACTTGTGTCGACACCTAGAGAAGTTGTGTCGACACTTGGAGTAATTGTGTTGACACCAGAAAAGCAGAGTCGACACCAGAAGAAAAGTGTCGACACATACAGGCAGTGTCGACACACTGTGAAGAATTGTCAACATAATCTGTGTCGACACTTAAAAGCAGTGTCGACACCTAGAGAAACTTTGTCGACATCAAATGTGTCGACACCAGGAGGCTGTGTCGACACTCAGCAAGCTTCAACAAAGTTAAAGTACTTGTGTCGACACAAAGGAGATGTGTCAACACTCAGCAAGTTTCAACACATGAAGGCATGTGTCGGCATAAAGGAGATGTGTCGACACTCAGCAAGTATCAACAACAAAAGAAGATGTGTCGACACAAAGGAGATGTGTCGACACACAGCAGAATTCAACAAAGTATTAAAGAAGAAGTATTTGTGTCGACAGACTCAACCAGTGTCGACACATTCAACAGAAGGCTTGTGTTGTCACACAGAATCAGTGTCGACACATTCTGAAGAAGCAGTGTAGAGAAGCTGTTACAACAACACAAGGAGTTGTGTCGACACCCTCAAGGCTAGTGTAGACACTTAGTCTACTTGTGTCGACACTTAGTCTATTTGTGTCGACACATAATGACTATCTGTCTCGACACTTTCAGACAGTGACAGTGATTTCAAGAAGTAACTGGATGATTTGACAGCTGCCATTTCAATCGGTCAACTGCAACTGTCAGAGCTGTCAGAATGTTGTTAGAAATCGGATCAGCCGATTACCTTGGAGGAATACTATATAAAGACCTTTCTCCTTCAACAGAAGGTGTGAGATTACAGATTGACAATAATTAATCAAGAGATCTAACAACACAAAGAAGAAGACTTTCAACAGAAGATCTAAGAAGTTGGAGAGAGAGAGAGAGCTCCTTCTAAGAAGAGCAGCTGCTGAACCAGGCTGTAAAGTAAGATTCAGATTGAGATCTGAATCTCAAGACAGAAGTTGATTGAAGATCATCTTCACAAGAGATTCAACCCTACTATGTTCTAATTCAAGAAGCTTTGAAGAAAGCCAAGGGAGGTTGATCTCTGCCAAGTTCTTTCAAGAACTCATCAAGAAGGCAGTCAACTCATCTCTCTCTTTCAGAGTTATGGTTAATTACCTTGTATAATCAAAATATCTGTAGGATCTTGTATAGATCTGAGCTGTAAGCCTATTTTATAAAGGCTGAGTGTAGGAGACTGTGTGCTCTGAGTGTAGGTCTTGTTGGAGACTGAGGTAGGGCCTTGTGCCTGAGTTGTAGGAGACTTTGTTCTCTGAGTGTAGGTCTTGTTGAAGACTGAGTGGTAGGGCTTTGCGCCTGAGTTGTAAGCGTGGGGACACTCTGAGTTGTAGGAACCTATTTGAGGTTTTGAGCTGTAAGATCTGAGTATCTGAGGAGAAGTGCTGAAGTTAGGCCGAATCTAGTACACTACTAGATAGGCGAAGGGGGAAAGTGGATGTACCCAGACCTTGGGGAACCACTATAAATACTGTGTGCACTCTGTATATGTTTGCTTTTATGATAGTTGTGTTGTGATAGTTGTAGAATTGCATTTGTTGTACAGGATTTCTGCCGTAAATTTAAAAAGATAAAGTTCACCTATTCACCACCCCCCCCCCCCCCCCCCCGCTCTAGGTGGTTAGGCACTATTTCATTCAAGTGGTATCAGAGCCAGGTTACTCAAAAAGGACATAACAGTCTGAGTAAGATCCTGTAGGCAGAATCAGAATAAATAAGAATCAAGAAAATGGGTTCTAGTGAGAATCACAAAGAGCTGGGGTCCATGAAATTGTCAATCTGTAGAAAAGAGATTTTGGGCATATATAAAGAGAGGGTTAGACTCTTTATGGAAGCATCTGACCCAAGAATATACATTACAGTCAAAGAAGGACCACATGTGCCAATGAAGGTATCTATTCTGGATGAAAATCAGAAAACTCCCAAGGGTTATTCAGAAATGACCAAGGATGAAATAATCTTGGCAACTATGAATAAGAGGGCTCAGAACATCATAGTGAGTGTCTTTGATGATTCTACCTTTCAGAATTTGATTCATTGCAAGACTTCAAAGGAAATGTGGGATACTTTGATAGTCTATATGGAAGGGTCTGAAGAAGTAAGACAAGACAGGAAGTCATTGTTAAATCAGAAATATGAAAGCTTCAGACAAGGAAAGTCTGATAGCATTACAGAATGTTACAAGAAAATCTATAGGATTGTCAATGAATTGATGTCTTATGGAAGAGAATTCAGCAACTATGAGCTGAATGACAAGTTCTTAAGATTCCTGACTAAGGACTGGGACACCAAGATTTGTACCATTAGGTAAGTGGCCAAACTAGCTGACATACCTCCTCCAACTTTGTTTGAAAAACTGTTATCTTATGAGATGCAGTTATTGGCTAGAAAGGAGGAAGAGAAGACTACTAGAGTGGAGCACAAGGAAAGATCTGTGGCCTTCAAGACTGAAGTCACTAGGAAGTATAGAAGCAAGTCTCCATCTCCACCTCAAATAGTTGCTGAAGCTGTCACAGATAATTCAGAGAGCAAGAATTCAGATAGCAGTGAAAGTGATGAAGACTTTGCTGCTTTTACTAGACATTTTCAAAAGTTTCTAAAGAAGAAGCAGTGGAGGTCTAAGCCTACCACTTCTCAGCCAAAAGATGACTACTATCAGAAAAGGAAGTCATCAAGGAATGATAGAAGTAGGTCCAAGCCAAGCAAAGCTACATCCTCAAAGATTGTGTGCTATTGCTGCAAAAAACAGGGACATATAGTAGCTGACTGTCCAGAAAAGAGGAAGGAGTCAACTGACAAAAAGAAGACTCGGATTAAGGGCAAAAAGGAAAAGTCCTTTATTGCTAAGAAAGACAAAAGTTTGACTGATCAGTCATCTTCAGAAACAGAATCAGAAGCTAAAGCCTATATTGGATTATTTGCTGAAGAGGAAGAAGATGAGTTCATGCAGCTAATGAATTCAATTTATGAGCATGGGGACAATCATTGCAAAGGGTTGATGGCTTTATCTGAAGGAGACAAAATCCAGGATCAGCCTGGACCAAGTAAGGTACAAAGTTGTTCTTGTAGTTCAATTTCATGTACTGAGTCAGAATCAGATACATCTACATCAAGTGATGTGAGTGGGTCTGAATATGAAGGAGATATTCATCAGTTAATTGATGAATATAGGGACTTGTTGCAGGCCTTGAAGAAAAGCAAAACCTTGGCCAAAACTCAGGCAAAGGAGATTGTTAGTCTTAAATTAGCTGCTGCTGATTCAGACAAGTTGTTTGATCAGAAACTGAATGAAATAGCTAGGCTGAAGAACATTACTATTATTCAGATGGGTACTATTACATTTAAGAATGATCAAATTAGAAATCTAGAGGCTAGACTTCAGAAGGAGAGAGAGATTGTAGTAAGTTTTTCTAAACCAAAATCAGTTTTACCTTTGATAGATGAGTTTATACCTCAAAAGGGTAAGACTGGATTGAGGTTTACAAAACCTGTCAGGACAGCTAGGTCCAAATCTAAGGGCAAAGCCCCAGCACTAAACAAGAAGGCTGCAGTGGATAATCCAGCCATGGTTGTACCTAAACAAAGGTACAACAGTTTGAGTGCTGGTATTGTAGCAAGATAGGCCACTTTGCCATAGATTGTTGGCACAATTCAAGTGTCAAGGAGAATAGCAAACTGCCTGCTAGAAGTGCTACAGGTAGTTTTGTTAAAAGTCAGACTAACATGCACCAAGGACCCAAGAGTTATTTGGGTTCTAAGGTTAAGTAATCTGTTTTGCAGGTGAATCCAAGTATCCATGCCCCAATATGGTACTTGGACAGTGGATGTTCCGGGCACATGACTGGAACTAGGGGGTTGCTGAAGGACTATACACCTATCAAGGATGGCCCTAAAGTTACCTTTGGTGGTTCAGAAAAAGGAATCATCAAAGGCTTTGGTAACATTTCTAGTAACCAAATTACAATTACTCAAGTGGCTTATGTAAAGGGTTTGAAACATAACCTCATTAGCATAAGTCAGCTGAGTGATTTAGGATATGATATCTCATTTGTCAAGGATGGTTGTCATGTCAAAAGGTCAAATGATCAAAAGATCATTCTGACAGGATATAGGAATAGAAATGTCTATTGTCTTGACTTTGTATGTGAGAATAATGTTTCTCCTATTTGTCTTGTAGCTAATGAGAAAGTCTCACATTGTGTTAAATGGCATAAGAGGGTGGCTCACCTTAACTATAAGACAATTGGCCAACTCTTTAGCAAAGAGTTAGTGAGGAATGGTCCTCAGGTTAAGTGTATAAAGGATGAGATATGCTCAGCTTGTCAAAAAGGCAAGCAGACCAAATCCACCTTTCATAGCCTTGAGAACAAGGATTCTGTGAGGTGTCTATACCTCTTGCATATGGATCTTTTTGGTCCTATGCCAGTTCACAGTCTAGGTAGGAAGGTCTACACATTTGTGGTAGTAGATGACTATTCAAGGTATTCATGGGTGTTCTTCCTAAGGAAAAAATCTGAAACTCCAAGCATCTTGTATAGTTTTGTTAAACAAATTCAGAATGAATTGGACAGTACAGTGGTCAAAATCAGAAGTGACTATGGTACTGAATTTCAGTCTGAAAGTATGACAAAACTGTGTGAAGAATTTGGAATTTTTCAGGAATTTTCCTCACCAAGAACACCTCAGCAAAATGGTATTGTTGAAAAGAAAAAAAAGAACCTTGATAGAGGCTGGTAGAACCCTATTAAGTGACACTTCTCTCCCAGAATATTTCTGGGCTGAGATAGTAAATACTGCTTGTCATGTGATTAATAGGGCTACTATCACCAAGAGCCATAAGAAGACCCCCTATGAGATTGTGAAGGGCAGAAAACCAAATTTATTCTATTTTAGGATCTTGGTTGCAAGTGTTATATAATTAACAATGGGAAGTCTTATCTAACCAAGTTTGCTGCCAAATCCCAAGAGGGGATCTTTGTTGGGTACAACAACAATAGTAAGGCTTATATGGTCTACAACTTGATTACTCAAGTTGTAGAAGAGTCTGTTCATGTAGTTTTTGATGAAGCAAGACTCATTAACTATGAATTGTCAAGAAGTGTTTGCAGCTCTATAGGTATAACTGAGAAGATGGACAAGCTTACCATTGCAGAAGGTTCCACTGCAAGTCAGCAAGTGGAAGATGGTGGTTGTTGTCCAGGGGGAGTACAAGATACTCCTGATGCTGAAGAAGATCAAGAGGTGCAGCTAAATGAAGAGGCTGAAGGTGTACAACCTGAAGACAGGCTGCCTCCAGTAAATAGGCACCTAAAGGATCATCCAGCCAATCAAATAATTGGAGATCCCAGACAAGGAGTGCAAACAAGGAGCAGGAATCTGAGTACAGTCCTTTACTCCAATTTCCTATCCCAAGTAGAGCCAAAGAAATTTGAAGAAGCAATCCTAGACCCTCATTGGATTGAGGCCATGCAAGAGGAGCTGAACTAGTTCAAAAGATGCAAGGTCTGGGAGCTAGTTCCTAAACCCAAGGACCACAACATTATTGGAACTAAGTGGATCTTTAGGAACAAGTTGGATGAGAATGGAATCATCATAAAGAATAAAGCTAGACTTGTTGCAAAGGGATATAGGCAGGAAGAAGGCATTGATTTTGATCAAACCTTTGCTCCAGTAGCAAGACTGGAGGTAATAAGGATGTTCCTTGCCTATGCAACATATCAAGGGTTTAAGGTATATCAAATGGATGTAAAGTCAGCTTTTCTGAATGGGAATCTGAAGGAAGAAGTCTATGTAGAGCAGCCATCAAGTTTTGTTGATTCTCTTAAACATGATTATGTATATAGACTTAGGTAGGCTTTGTATGGGTTAAAACAAGCCCCTAGGGCTTGGTATGAAACTCTGTCTAGTTTCCTCATTGAGAACAAATTCTCAAGGGGGAAAATAGACAAGACTTTATTCCTTAAGGAATCCAGAGGCAAGATTATCTTAGTCCAAATATATGTAGATGATATAATATTTGGGTCTACAGAAAGTAGTCTTTGCAAAAAGTTTACAATACTTATGCAAGGACAATTTGAAATGAGCAGTATAGGGGAACTTAAGTTCTTCTTGGGTCTCCAAGTTAGACAGACTGAAGATGGATTATTCATATGCCAGTCTAAGTTCACCCTAGAGTTGATAAAAAGGTATGGTATGGAATCATCCACTACCATGAAAACTCCTATGTGGTCAAGCATGTCTCTAAGCAAAGATGATGCAGAGAAACCTGTAGATGAGACTTTGTATAGAGGGATAGTTAGCTCCCTACTGTATTTGACTGCTAGTAGACCAGATATCATGTATGCTACATGTGTCTGTGCTAGGTACCAAGCTTGCCCTAAAGAATCTCATCTGACAGCAGTCAAAAGGATTTTGAGATATCTTAAGGGCACACCTTATCTAGGCCTTTAGTACCCCAGGAATGGAGATTTTGTACTGACAGGTTATTCAGATGTAGATTTTGCAGGCTGCAAGGAAGATAGGAAGAGTACTACAGGAATCTGTCAATTTCTAGGTGGAAGGCTGGTGTCATGGAGTAGCAAGAAGCAGACCAGTATGGCTATCTCCGCAGCTGAGTCAGAATATGTTGCTGCAGGAAGTTGCTGTGCACAACTCTTTTGGATTCAACACCAGCTAGAAGATTATGGTATTCAAGTAAGTAGAACACCTTTATTTGTGATTCTACTAGTGTCATTTCTATTATAAATAATCTTGTCTCACATAGTAGGACTAAGCACATAGAAATTAAATACCATTTTCTTAGAGAACATGTAGAAAAAGAAGACATTTCCATAGAGTATGTTAAGACAGATAATCAGTTAGCTGATATGTTTACTAAGCCACTAGATGAAACCAAATTCAATAAGTTTAAAATTGAATTAGGAATGATAAACTTAGAATAGTTTAAAAAAATTGGCTAAGTAAAATAGTGTCGACACACAAAGTTGTCTGTGTCGACACATAGAAGTGGTGTCGACATTTCAGAGAAATGGTGTCGACACATCTAGACAGTAAGTGTCGACACTTCAGAGAATTAGTGTCGACACATCCAGAGTAGGTGTCGATACATCCAGGGTGGTGTCGACACTTAGGATTTACACAGAATTCGTCGAGTAGAGTCTCGACTAATCGTCGAGCTGAGATGTATAAGTGTCGACACATATATTCTGTCGACTATATTTGTGTCGACACATGGTTGTCGAGACATTAGAAGTATGTGTCGCCACTTTTCCACAGTGTCAACACTTTTCAAGTATTTTGACGCGCCTTTTCACCTTCACTTCTAGAAAGGTATAAATAGGTCTTCCCCATTGTTTGTCGACACGCTCACCATAGTTTTGAGACCAAACTTGTGTGTCGACATCTCTCTTCTCTAAATTCAAAATTTCTTCAAACCCTAATGGCGCCCAAGCTAGAAGAGAACGTCAATGAAGGTTATAAGCTCGTGCGACACGCCTTTGACGACGCGGAACCAAAAATACAAGGTATGGTAACCCTAGTTGCAGAGACTGGGTTAGAGTATCTTGTTTTAGAACCAGTCAAGATATGGAAGAAGGAGGTCCTTGAATTCATTAGTGCAGCTACACTTGATGAATCTGGACTCAAGATTAAGTCCAAAGTTCATGGGGCAAAAATCAAGATTACCCAGAAAAGTCTAAGAAAGATTCTACATCTCCCTAGAACTAAAGAAGAGGAAGATGTACCAGCATCAAAGACAAGGGAAGCACTTGAATGGTGTGGACTTGATTCAAGCTTGAAGATTGGATCAGTCTTTAACAGAAAAGGCATGAACATGCAGGGCAAGTTCTTATCTGAAATAGTGGGCAGGGTGATACTGAGCAAGCCTGGTGGGCATGATAGGATATCAGCTCGCATGTTCAGTTTGATGACATGGATATTTTTCCAACTTAAAACTGATTGGTCAGCAGTAATGTTTGATAAGATAAAGGAAAGTCTAAAGAAGCCCAATCTGGGTAGGATTCTGAGTTTATACTTAGCTGGAAGTATCCCTGAAGTGATGAACCAAGCTGCTGGTTCTAAGATAAATCATATGAGGAGAATGGATCTTAGGATTATCTCCAGGTGGGATAGAGTGTTGACAAAGGAAATGTCAACTCCAGAAAAGGAAACACCTCAGAAGAAGAAGAAGAAGAAATCCATTGTGGCTCCTGAATCCTCAAGTAGCTCAGAGGAGCAAGTGGTTTTTAGTTCTGATGATGGAGAGGCTGGAAATGCTGGACAGTCACCAGCAAGACAAGAAGATGCCCAGAGGCAGGGGGAGCTACCATCAGCTAACTCAATTAGATAGTGAGGGCTACCCAAACAATTCAAGAGGTAATCACTGAAGTTAATCAATTAAATTTCAATATTGAGGATGAAGTATTGACTGAATCATTACTTGATGTTGATCAGCCAACTCAGATACCTAGTCAACCTCAAGATGTTATCATGGAAGACACATCAGTTGCTGACAATGCTCCTGAGCTAAGAGATTCTCCTGTACAATCTCAACATGAGTTTACACTAGAAAAGCTGTTCCCTGATCTTTTACAGACTGATTTAGAGGGAGAGAAAGTTGTTGTTGAGGGGGAGCCAGCTAATATTGAGGGGGAGCATGTAGAGGAAACTACCAGAAATGAGACTATGGAGCAAAGGAATGCTGAGGAACTACCAATGACTGAGAAGGATTTACCTCCTAGTCCTAAGGACAGTGTAGACATTGCCAGTACTTCTGCTTTAGAGGATGAAGAGGCTGCTAGAGCCAAGAAAAGAAAGTTACAGGTTTTTAGAAGGAGAAGCCAGACATACAAGAAAACTCTGCAGAACATTATTCCACAACAAGCCCCAACTGCTGACTATAGTTCTTTATTGGTGGCTTTGCAAATCAAGATGGATGAGCAAAGGAGAGCTCTAGAAAAGTATATGGATGAAGGCCACAAATCACTTCAATTTGATCTGGCTCAAGACATAAAATCTATAAGATTTGAAGTGAATCAAAACAAGAAGGAAATGACTGATTGCTTCCACAAGGGAGGAAATGCAGTAGTATATCTGGCTACACACCAAGCACAGATAAAGACACAGCTTGATGACCTGGCAGTAAAACAAGGATATGTTCTGGAAAACCAGATAAGAATGAATGACAATTTAACTGAATCACATAATGTGATAGTAACAGAAATGCAGAATCTTGCAGCTGCTCAAACTGCAGCAAGGACTACTGCCAAGGCTGAATTTGACAAGTAATTACAAGAAAGCCTCACTGCTGTTCAAACTGCTATTGAAGATTCTCAAAAGGCTATTACTGAAAATGTTGGGTACATTGGTTCAAATGTACCTGATTTGAAGAAGCCTCACCCAACTCAATGATATACATCAAAATGTATTTGATGTATTTTGAGTTTACATGTGCAGATTAAGTATTTACAGGAAAGAAGAAAAAGTTTCTAAGTCCATGTGTCGACACCCAGAGGGAAAGTGTCGACACCTAAGAAGACTTGTGTCGACACCCAGGCAAGCAGTGTCGACACTTGGAGTCATTGTGTCGACACCAGGGATGCTGAGTCGACACCAGACAGAAAGTCTCGACACAAGGAGCTGTGTCGACACTCAATGAAGAAGAGTGCAGTGAAGCTGTGTCGACACTTAGCAGTTGTGTCGACACCCATGGAAACAGTGTCTACACCAGAAAGTGTCGACACTTGGAGGCTGTGTCGACACTCAGCAAAAGTCAGCTGAGACTAAGTACAAGTGTCGACACTCAGAACAATGTGTCGACACTTAGCATAAGAGTCAACACTGGAAGTAAGTGTCGACACCCAGAACAATGTGTCGACACTTAGCTGAAGACTCAACACTTGAAGAAAGTGTCGACACAAGGAGCTGTGTAGACACTTAGCAAAGAACAGCAAAGTTCAACAAAATATCCTAAGTACAAGTGTCGACACTAAGGGAATGTGTCGACACTCAGCCAGAGTCTCGACAGAAGAAGAATGTGTCGACACCCAGAGCAATGTGTCGACACTCAACAAGTATCAACACTGAAGACATGTGTCGACACCAAGAAGCAGTGTCGACACTTAACAGATTCATCACATGAAGATGTGTCGACACAAAGGTGTTGTGTCGACACTTAGAAGAATTCAGCAAGATACTGAAGTACAAGTACTTGTGTCAACACTAAATTTCAGTGTCGACACATGAAGAAGAAGTAGTGTCGAGATATAAAAACTACAACACAAAGAGTTGTGTCGACACCTTGTAGGCTAGTGTCGACACTTAGACAACATGTGTCGACACTTGGTCTATAAGTGTCGACACTTAAATACAGATAGTCTCGACACTTCAAGACAGTTACAGAATTTTCAAGAACTGACTGGATGACTTGACAGCTGCAATTCCAGCCGGTCTACAGCACCTGTCAGAGTTGTCAGAATTCAGTTATGAACCGGACCAGCCGGTTACTATGAAGAAGGTCTATAAATAGGCTTATGCTGTCTACAGAAAGTTGTTGAGACAGATCAAGTGGCTGGTCAGACAAGTAATACAAAGAAGATCTAGCTTTCAAGTGAAGATCTAAGAAGTTGGAGAGAGAGAGCTCCATCCAAGAAATCAGCTGTTGGAACCAGGCTGAGAAGAAGGATTCAGATTCACTCTGAATCTTAAGTAGCAGAGATCAAGGATCAACTACAGAAGGAGTCAATCTTATTGAGTTCTACTTTCAAGAAGCTTTGAAGAAAGCTAAGTCAGATTGATTTCAGTTGAGTTCTTCCAAGAACTCATCAAGAAACTCACAACTCTTCTCTCTCTTTTCTCTGAGTTGTTGAGTCACAATTTTGTAATCATTTTATCTTGTAGGATCCTTTGGATCTGAGTTTTGTAAGCCTGTAATTATAAAGGCTGAGGGTAGGAGAATTTTATCTCTGAGTGTAGGCTTTGGTGGCTGAGTGTAGGCCTTGGTGGCTGAGTGTAGGCCTTGGTGGCTGAGTGTAGGCCTTTGTGGCTGAGTGTAGGCTTTGGTGGCTGAGTGTAGGCCTTTGTGGCTGAGTGTAGGCTTTGTGGAAAAGCTGAGTTATAGGGCCTTGGGCCTGAGGTGTAGGAGCCTGTTTTGGGTTCTGAGATAGTGGAGGAGTTTGGCCGAATCTAGTACACTGCTAGATAGGCGAAGGGGGAAAGTGGATGTACCCAAACCTTGGGGAACCACTATAAAATTGTGTGTCTTATGTGTGCTGTGGTTTGTTGTGAATGCTGTGTGATTGCTGTGAAATAGTAGATATAAATCTGTGTTAAATACTGATTGCTGCCATAAAAAGTTAAAAGAAGTTGGTCACCTATTCACCCCCCCCCCCCTCTAGATGTTTAGGTACTATATCTTTCAAGTGGTATCGGAGGGAGGTTGCTCAAAAAGGACTAACAGTATGAGGAGATCCTGTTGGCAGATTCAGTCTAAGTGAATTACAGAATCAAGAAAATCAAGAACCATGGGTTCTACTGAAAATCACAAGGAATTGGGATCCATGAAGTTACCCATATGTAGGAAAGAGATCTTTGGGATATGGAAGGAAAGGGTGAGACTTTTTATGGAAGCCTCAGACCCTAGAATTTATATCACAGTAAAAGAAGGGTCATATGTGCCCATGAAGGTTTCAGTCTTGGATGCCAATCAGAGAACACCTAAGGATTTCTCTGAAATGACAAAGGATGAAATTGTTCTAGCCACTATGGATAAGAGGGCTCAGAACATAATAGTGAGTGTCATAGATGATGCAACTTTTCAGAATCTGATACACTGTAAGACAGCTAAAGAGATGTGGGAAACTCTTATTGTGTACATGGAGGGTTCTGAAGAAGTAAGGCAAGACAGAAAATCCTTGCTAAATCAAGAATATGAAAGTTTTAGACAAGGAAAAGCTGATAGCATAACTGAGTGCTATAAGAAGTTCTACAGGATTGTGAATGAACTCATGTCCTATGGCAGAGAGTTCAGTAATTATGAACTCAATGACAAGTTTCCAAGGTCCCTAACAAAAGATTGGGACACCAAGATCTGTGTCATTAGAGAAATGGTTAAGTTGGCAGAAATTCCTCCACCTACACTGTTTGGCAAACTGTTGTCTTATGAAATGCAGTTGACAGTGAGGAAAGAAGAGGAGAAATCAACAAGAAGTGAACATAAGGAAAGGACAGTGGCCTTCAAAACAGAAGCCCCCAGAAGGTACAGAGGTAAGTCACCAACTCCACCTCCAAAGGTTGTTGAAACTGAGTCAGATGAGTCAGCAAGTACAAAGTCTGAAAGCAGTGAAAGTGATGAGGACTTTGCTGCCTTCACTAGACATTTTCAGAAGTTTTTGAAGAAGAAACAGTGGAGGACAAGACCTTATACTTCACAGGGAAAAGAAGACTTTTATCAGAATAAAAAGGCTTCAAAGAAGGATAGGAAAAAGACTAAGTCTAGCAAGGCAACTCTTTCAAAAATAGTTTGATATTGCTGTAATAGACAAGGTCATGTTGTTGCTGATTGTCCAGAAAAAAGAAAGGAGTCTAGTGACAAGAAGAAGACTCATTTCAAAGGCAAGAAAGAAAAGTCATTTGTTGCCAAAAAGGAGAAGACCCTGTCAGATATCTCTTCATCAGAAACTGAGTCAGATGCTGAGGTATATATAGGGATGTTTGCTGAAGAAGAAGAAGAAGAGTTCATGCAGATTATGAATTCTATATATGAACAAGAAGACAGTCAATGTCAAGGGCTAATGGAATTGACAGAAAGTGACAAAATCTTGGAGCAGCCAGGACCTAGTAAGGTACAACATTGTTCTTCCAGTTCAGTTTTTTGTGCCAGTACAGAATCAGATTCATCTTCATCAAGTGATGAGAGTGTATCTGAGTCTGAAGAAAATATTCATCAGTTGATAGATGAATATAAAGTTCTGTTGCAAGCTTATAAAAAGAGCAAGTCCCTAGCCAAAAGTCAGGCAAAGGAAATTGCTAATCTCAAAGCTATGGCAATTGATTTTGAGAAATTGTTTGATCAAAAGCTAAATGAGATAGCCAGACTGAAGCACATAACTGTGATTCAGATGGGGACTATCACATTTAAGAATGATCAAATCAAGAGTCTGGAGATTAATCTTCAGAAGGAGAAAGATCTAGTTGCTAGGTTTTCTAAACCTAAGTCAGTTCTACCTTTAATTGATGAATTTGTTCATCACAAAGGCAAGGCTGGACTGGGTTTTATTAAACCTGCAAGGACTGTTTAGTCCAAGTCCAAGTCCAAGGGCAAAGCCCCAACACTCAACAAGCCAGCTGTGGATAAAACAGCAAAGACAGTACCTAAGCAAAGGTACAATAAGTTTGAGTGTTGGTGTTGTGGCAAGGTTGGCCACTATGCAATGGACTGTTGGCACAATGCTAGTGCCAAAGTGAGTAGCAAACTGCCTGTTGGAAAACCAGCAGGTAGCCATGTCAGGATGCAAACTAACAAGTACCAAGGACCCAAGAATTCTTTGGGTTCTAAGGTTCATTAATTTGTTTTGCAGGTTAGTCTAAGTGGTCATACCCCTATATGGTACTTGGACAGTGGATGTTCCAGACATATGACTAGAACAAGGGAATTACTAAAGGACTACACTTCAATCAAAGATGGTCCTAAAGTCACTTTTGGTGGTTCTGAAAAAGGAATCATCAAAGGGTTTGGTAACATTGCTAGTAACTTAGTTACCATTACTCAAGTGGCTTATGTTAAAGGTTTGAAACACAACCTAATTAGTATAAGTCAATTAAGTGATGTAGGATATGACATCTCATTTGTTAAGGATGGTTGTCATATCAAGAGGTCAAATGATCAAGAGATCATTTTGACTGACTATAGAAAAAGAAATGTCTACTGCCTAGACATTGTGTGTGAGACCAATGGTTCTCAAGTGTGTCTTGTGGCTGATGAGACAGTCTCTCATTGTGTCAAATGGCACAAGAGACTAGCCCATCTTAATTACAAGACAATTGGCAAACTCTTTAGTAAAGAGTTAGTGAGGAATGATCCTCAAGTTAAGTGCATTAAAGATGGTATTTGCTCAGCTTGTCAAAAGGGCAAGCAGACTAGATCCACCTTTAGAAGCATAGAAAACAAAGATGCTGTGAGGTGTTTATACCTCTTGCATATGGATCTCTTTGGTCCAATGCCAGTTCACAGCCTAGGTAGGAAGGTCTATACCTTTGTAGTTGTAGATGACTACTCAAGGTTTTCCTAGGTGTTCTTCTTAAGACAGAAATCTGAAACACATAGTATCTTTTATAGCTTTGTCAAGCAAATTCAGAATGAACTAAATAGTACAGTGGTCAAAATAAGAAGTGACCATGGTACTGAGTTTCAGTCTGATATCATGACAAAACTATGTGAAGACTTTGGGATATTTCAAGAGTTTTATTCACCAAGAACACCTCAGCAAAATGGCATTGCTGAGAGGAAGAATAGAACCTTGATTGAGGCTGGTAGGACCCTATTAAGTGATGCATCACTACCAAAATATTTCTGGGCTGAAGCAGTTAATACTGCATGCCATATTATTAATAGGGCTACCATTACTAAAGGCCTCAACAAGACCCCCTATGAGGTTGTGAAAGGCAGGAAACCAAACCTATCCTACTTCAGGATCTTTAGTTGCAAATGCTTCATACTTAACAATGGAAAGTCTTACTTGACTAAATTTGCTGCCAAGTCCCAAGAGGGAATTTTTGTTGGGTACAGCAACAACAGTAAGACTTATAGAGTGTACATGTAGTATTTGATGAGACTAAACATATTAACAATGAGTTGTCTAGTAGTGTATGCAGCTCCACAGGTATAACAAAGAAGTTGGACAAGCTTACTATAGAAGAAGAACCTGCTGCAAGACAGCAAGTAGAAGATAGTGTCTGTTGTCCAGGGGGAGTACTACATGTACCTAGTGCAGAAGAAGTACAAGGAGTGCAGCAAGATGAAGGAACTGAAGAGGTTCAACCAGAAGTCAGGATGACTCTAGCCAATAGGCATCTTAGAGATCATCCAGTAGAGCAGATCATTGGTGATCCAAGACAAGGGGTACAAACAAGGAGCAGAAATCTGAATGCAGCAATCTACTCCAGTTTTCTATCTCAAGTTGAACCAAAGAAGTTTGAAGAAGTCATTCTAGATCCACAATGGACTGAAGCAATGCAAGAAGAGCTGAATCAGTTCAAGAGGTGCAAGGTCTGAGAACTTGTTTCTAAACCTAAAGACCACAATATAATTGGAACCAAGTGGATCTATAGGAACAAGATGGATGAACAAAGAGTCATCATTAAGAACAAAGCAAGATTGGTTGCTAAAGGATATAGGCAGGAAGAAGGTATTGATTTTGATCAAACCTTTGCTCCAGTAGCCAGACTGGAAGCCATAAGGATGTTCCTGGCCTATGTAACCTTTTAAGGATTCAAAGTTTACCAAATGGATGTCAAGTCAGCATTTCTAAATTGTAATCTTAAAGAAGAAGTCTATGTGGAACAGCCCTCAGGTTTTGTTGATTCAACTCTACCTAATCATGTCTATAGACTTAGGAAAGCTTTATATGGGTTAAAGCAAGCCCCTAGGGCTTGGTATGAAACTCTGTCTAGTTTCCTTATTGAGAATAAGTTCTCAAGGGGGAAAATAGACAAGACTCTATTCCTTAGGGAATCTAGAGGCAAAGTAATACTAGTTCAAATATATGTAGATGACATTATATTTGGGTCTACTGAAAGTAGCCTTTGCAAAAAGTTTGCAAAGCTAATGCAAGGTCAATTTGAGATGAGTAGTATGGGAGAGCTAAATTTCTTCTTGGGTCTCCAAGTAAGACAGACTGAGAGTGGTTTATCCATATGCCAGTCCAAGTTCACCCTAGAACTCATAAGGAAGTATGGTATGGATTCATCCAGTATCATGAAGACTCCTATGGGGTCAAGTATGTCTCTTAGCAAGGATGATGCAGGGAAACCTGTAGATGAAACCTTGTATAGAGGGATAGTTGGCTCCTTATTATACTTGACTGCTAGTAGACCAGATATCATGTATGATACATGTGTCTGTGCAAGGTATCAAGCCTGCCCTAAATAGTCTCATTTGACAGCAGTCAAAAGAATATTGAGATATCTAAAGGGCACTCCTTATCTAGGCCTCTGGTACCCTAGGAATGGGGATTTTGATCTAACAGGTTATTCAGATGCAGACTTTGCAGGATGCAAAGAAGATAGAAAAAGTGATACGTTGGTAACGTATATGTAAAATAACGCAAGTGTGCGTGCCGGTTCAAGTAATATAGAGTGAGAAGTGATCGTCCCTCGAGGAAGTGAATGATTTGGTGCTCGCAACTACTAGCTTAACCTTTTCCTTAAATTCAAGTGAGATAATTGATGTGATTTAGTTAAGCGAAACTATAGATAATAAATACTACTTAGTCCTTATCTAAGAATGACTTTTTCTTACTTTGGAGAATTAGTCTTGCATGTTGTTTTCCTTAGACTGATATGACAATTGTTTTTAAATCATCTCTCATAATTGGAAAATTACTATCCTGCAACGATTTTTAAGATGGATAACATTATCTCTCGATCTCCGAAATCCGCTTACCCTACTTCCCCTAGTCATCTCTAACTTAGGCGGATTTAGAATAACATGAAGCGCTAAAATCAAAGTTGCTAACTTGAGATGAAATCTCTTTCTATCTCAGAGTTATATCAGGACTTATGTCACACTTACATCGCTGCTCTCTCGAGTCTCGCAACGCAGTAGAAAGATGGAATTTTGACTAAAGCATCGCGCGACTCCTCTCTCGAATCTCGCCGCACGCAATGAGGATTCAACCTTAGGGTAGCACGACTCATCTCTCGAATCTCGCCACACTATCTACGAGAAGAACACTTACTAAAAAATTCCACATATAAAAGACATAATCTCAATAAAGATAGAACATCAACCAATTATGAAAGATAAATTTAATTCAAGTCATCATAAAAAGTCTAACTACTCACAACACACAAGACTTATGGAATTAGTTCATGGTGGAAGGGGAGAACATCACAAAAATTGGAAAGATCTTACAGCCCATGATAAAGAGAATGTAAAATAACGCCGGAAGATGATCTCCAATTCGCATACAAGCAATCCTTCTCCAAGATCCGGTGTTGCCCTAGGTCTTCTTCTCCAAGCAATCTCCTCTTCTTTTTCTTCTCCAAGTATGAATGATAATCCTCTTTTTTTCCAGCCATTTTCGTCCTTTAATTTCGTGCCCCCATCTGAAAGGATGCCTCCTTTCAATTTGTAACTACTGCAATATTTCAAAAATTCGGATCTTTTAAATTCCGAAAGTTGTTATAACAACTAAAAAAAAAGTTGTTATGACAACTTTCCCAGCACAGCAAACTGCTTCAGCATTCCTTCTCCAGATTGAGTTTTTCGGCTAATCTGACAAGAAAACATTAGAAAATGATCAAATAACTCAAACTTAAGTTAAAGATGATTTTTATCATCTTTTTATACTCAATAGAACATCTGATAACTTCATTTTATCAATAAAATGGACATGGATAACTTCATTTAGGAAGTTATCACACCCCCACACTTGAGTCTTGCTAGTCCCGAGCAAAGACATTTCATAAAATTTATTTGAGTGAATGGATAGCTATTGAGATGAGAATTCAATGATCCTTGTCCTTAACCCAACTGAGTCTTAACATCATCAAAACTACACAACTGATAAGCTTGTCAATCATTAAAAATTCGACTCTCACGAATTCATTAGTTTGATAAAAGCAAAAGTGCAATTAAAAATTTAGTGTTGCATGTGATTTCTTCAAAATTTATTTACTCCCAACACAATTGTTTTAGCCTCCATATGAATTGAAAAGGATGAGAATATGCTAAGTTTTTTTTTGATCTTAACCGCGACAAGAGCTTTTAGTTTATATGGAAGTAGGTTAGGCTTTGGCTTGGTTCGCAATGTTGAATGCTTGATAGTGGGGTGAAAGAAAAATCCTAGTCGAACGTCCTAATCAATTACCATATTATGAGGTTCAATTCATTAACATTAAATATCTAAATATTATGCCCATAGTTGGGATCATTCCAAGTATGTATTCGCCTACCTAGGCCGTATATCACTATGACAAAATTGATCATTTTTTCTACTTTTCTCTTCTCTCTTTTTTTTTAGGCATAGTTGGGATCATTCCAAGTAGGCTCCTACATACTTAGGCCACATATCACTATGACATTTACTCTTTTTTTTAAAATATGTTGAATTGAACACCCATAAATGGTTAGTCAATTAAGATATGACTAGTCGACAATTTAGGGATTGAAGCATTTGGTAATGTGTAGCAAAGGATAAAGAGCAAGCTCAAAGATACTCATGAAGGATCACAATGGTTTAACTACATAATCCCTTGTCTTGGTCTACATCATTAACTCAGTTCTTACTCATCCCTCCCTATTCATTTCTAGGAGTCAATTATCAACAAAACTTTGTAGGGAAGGATAAATAAATTTTGAAAAAAATTGTGCATTGTGCATAAAAACACTTAACACTTTAGTCAAATATCATGCTAACTTCAAATTCGAAGTCCGAACTGTTAAGATTGTCTAGCCTAATCATAATTGGGGTAAAAATTTGGGTCATTGACCTCAAGCTCAATCAACATATTAAGCACCCAAATAATAAAGGGTAAACCACCCCCCACACCTAAAGCATTGCTAGACCCTAGCAAGACTATATGCAATAGTTATGTTAACTATTGTTGATTAGTAATGAAAGATATAGGGATATAAATAAATGAATTAAAATAACTCCCCTGAATTCATAAATGTAGACATTTGTGCAACTATCTTCATTCCTTACAAATCCATGAGTACTAAGCGTAGGCAATTGACTAATCAACTTGTTCTGCATACTTAGGAGTCGTCGTGGAAAAGCCTCCGGTTGCTATGGCCCGTCAGATATGAGAATCGCGCGCGGAGCAGCAGTATTGCTCCCGCAAAATGATGATGGCGCCGCCGATCGTCGTTCTCGCCGCCCACACTTCGCGCAAAAGCCGGTCGTAGCCGGGATCGCCTCCGTCGCGGCCCACGTATCGCGCAAGCGCCGCCGACACCTTGCGTGAATACCACCGCCAACACCTCGCGTGAACGCCGCCGCCGGATCACGCGCAGGCTCTCTAACCTAGTCGGGGGGAAGCGAGTTTTGCGAAATGAGGGGGGGGGGGGGAATTTCCTTATAAACTTTAAGGATTTTAATTATTTAGCTAAACCCGGCTTAGGTTTAAATTAAACCGGATTAAAGCTTTAATAACCTTTAAACCGCCATCTTAGGAGTAATCGGCGCGCCGGTTCAATTGAACCGGCTAAACCACGCTTAGTGAAGGAGCAGTCAGTAATTTAATTCCCATTACATATGTAACGACTTGTCACAACAACCGGCAGGAAATGAACCGCCTGTACGCCGGTTCAATTGAACCGGCGCTGAACCGCCAGCCCTGGTGGTTGAAGGAAGAGGCAGTACGCAGAATCCCATTACGTATGTAATGGGGTTGTTGCAACAATTTTTAAGAAATTTAAATTCTGCTCTTTTTACCGTGCTCCCAACAAACCTATCCGAATTTTGTTCCTCCTGAATCGCCAAACTTCCTCTTGGATAATTTCAAGCTAGATCAAGTAAGGGCTATGGACATCCTCCTTCCAATTGAGTAATTCACATCAAAAATAACAAATTAACTACGTCAATTATTTATATAAACCTATATAAATCTAATCGATGGGTTGCCTCCCACCAAGCGCCTCGTTTAGAATGTCCCGGCCGGACGTTTTTCGTCAACTTGTCATTGTAAATGTATGACCATCGCCTCACGATGGTCATTATCTACATAATACTCTTTCAATCGTTGACCGTTCACCTTGAACGTAGAGCCATCCTTCTCATTGCAAATTGTTACTACTCCAAACGGGTGCACCTCTTTTACTCTAAATGGTCCAGACCATCTAGACTTAAGTTTGCCTGGAAAGAATTTTAATCTCGAGTTGAATAACAAGACTAATTGTCCCATCTTGAACTCTTTTGCAATTAGTCTTGCATCATGCCATTTCTTTGTCTTTTCCTTATATACCCTCGAGCTCTCATATGCGTTCAATCGAATCTCATCCAATTCATTTATCTGTAGTAA
Organism: Platanthera guangdongensis; assembly: GCA_039583875.1. NCBI lineage: Eukaryota > Viridiplantae > Streptophyta > Magnoliopsida > Asparagales > Orchidaceae > Platanthera > Platanthera guangdongensis. The sequence continues at coordinate 264,596,089 of CM077151.1, read as the reverse complement.
TCTTTTCATCCCTACCTCTTGAAAATCAAAATTCAGTTTTTTAATGGCCCAGTAAGCTCTATGTTCCAACTCCACCGGGAGATGACACGCCTTCCCATAAATCATTTTGTACGGGGTCAATCCTATAGGAGTTTTAAATGCAGTTCTATAGGCTCATAAAGCATTATTTAGTTTTAGCGACCAATCCTTGCGAGTGACATTCACCGTTTTTTCTAATATTGATTTAATCTCTCGATTTGAAACTTCCGCTAGACCGTTGGTTTGCGGGTGGTAGGCCAGGGCAACTTTATGAGTTACTCCATATTTCTTCAAAAGTGATTTAAATTGCAAATTGCAAAAGTGTGCCCCTCCATCACTAACTATAGTCCTTGGTGTACCAAATCTAGTGAATATGTTAGTCTTGAGAAACTTTAATACAACCTTGCCATCATTTTTTTGTGTGGCTATTGCCTCTACCCATTTTGAAACATAATCTACCGCTAGCAGAATATACAAGTTCCCGTTTGAATTTACAAAAGGCCCCATGAAGTCTATACCCCACACGTCGAACACTTCGACTTCTAGAATATTAGTCATAGGCATGCTTGCTCCACGATGAATATTTCCCACTCTTTGACATCGATCACAGTTTTTTACAAAAGTATGGGCATCCTTAAATAGTGTTGGCCAATAAAATCCTGATTCTAAAACCTTCATAGCAGTACGGTCTCCTCGAAAATGGCCTCCGTATGGAGAAGCATGACATTTTTCCAAAATACTTTGGACTTCAACTTCAGGAACACACCTACGAATGATTTGATCTGCACAGATTTTGAATAAGTATGGTTCATCCCATAAGTAGAATTTCACCTGATGAAGAAACCGTTTCCTTTGTTGGTGATTAAAATCCGTAGGGAGCACTCTACTAACGATGTAGTTAACAAAATCTGCATACCATGGAGTGTTATTCGTGTCTGATATAGCTAGTAATCGTTCGTCAGGAAAATTTTCTCCAATCTCAACATGCATATTTTTCTCGCTTTTGTGATCTAATCGTGATAGATGGTCGGCTACTGGATTCTCGGCTCCCTTTCGATCTTTGATTTCTAAATCGAATTCTTGTAAAAGGAGGACCCATCTAATAAGTCTAGGCTTTGCGTCCTTTTTATCTACCAGATATCTTATTGCTGCATGATCTGTGTAAACTATCACTTTGGAGTTTATCAAGTACGAACGGAATTTGTCAAAGGCAAATACAACAGCTAATAATTCCTTTTCCGTGGTGGTATAGTTCAGCTGGGCATCCATAAGTATTTTGCTAGCATAATAGATAGTGTGAAAGATTTTGTTATGAAGCTGCCCTAACACGGCTCCAACCGCGTAATTGCTAGCATCACACATAAGCACAAATGGCAACGACCAGTCTGGTGCCTTAACTATAGGAGATGTCACTAGACGCTGTTTTAATGTTTGGAATGCCGTCAGGCAATTATCATCAAAAATGTACGGAGTGTCTTTTTCAAGAAGGTTGCATAGCGGCTTAGATATTTTAGAGAAGTCTTTTATAAAGCGTCTATAAAAACCCGCATGACCCAGAAAACTACGAATGCCCTTGACATTCGTCGGTGGAGCGAGTTTTTCTATGACTTCCACCTTTGCACGGTCAACCTCTAACCCCTTACTAGACACTTTGTGTCCTAAGACAATTCCTTCGCGCACCATGAAATGGCACTTCTCCCAATTCAATACTAAATTTGTTTCAACACATCTTCTCAAAACCTTACTTAATATTCTTAAACAAACATCAAATGATCTTCCAAACACTGAAAAGTCATCCATGAAAATCTCAATCCCCTCCTCAATCAACTCGGCAAGCAGAGCGATAATACAGCGTTGGAATGTTGCGGGTGCATTACATAACCCAAAAGGCATTCTACGGAATGCAAAAGTTCCAAACGGGCATGTAAATGTCGTCTTTTCTTGATCTTCAGGTGCAACCATGATCTGGTTGTACCCCGAATATCCATCAAGGAAACAAAAATACTCACTACCCGCCAACCTATCGAGGACTTGGTCAAGAAATGGAAGCGGGAAATGGTCTTTTCTAGTCATTTTGTTCAGTCTCCTATAGTCCATACATATTCTCCATCCCGTGACGGCCCTAGTAGGTATGATTTCATTATTATCATTTTTAACAATAGTCATTCCACCCTTTTTCGGTACACATTGCACCGGGCTCACCCACTTACTATCTGAGATAGGGTAAATGATGCCTGCATCGAGCCACTTAATTATTTCTTTCATCACAACTTCTTTCATGGGAGGACTAAGCCTACGTTGATGCTCTATAGATCCTTTTGCCCCCTCTTCTAATAATATTTTATGCATGCAAACAGACGGGCTAATTCCCTTGATATCGGCTAAAGTCCAACCAATGGCACCCTTGAACTCTCGTAAGACTTCAAGTAATTCTAGTTCCTTATCTCGTTCTAACGATGCACCAATGATAACCGGTAGAGTGTTATTCTCCCCAAGAAAAACATATTTCAGATGTTCGGGCAGTGGCTTCAAATCTAATTTCGGTGGTTCAATAATGGATGGTTTCATTGTTGTAGGCTCGCTGGACCTACTTATAACCTCGAAGTTCCTACCAATTGGTTGCTTGTCACATGAATCTAAAGTTTTGACTACCTCCTTGACTTCTAAATCGTCCTCTCCTTCCTCAATAGTAAGAATACTCAACAATTTAGATTCTAGTTCATCACTCTCATGTACCAACCTAGAAGGCACAACAACTTCTTCTATCGAAAAACATTCCTCCTTGTCATCAGGGAATTTCATAGCTTTAAGGATATTAAACGTTACTTCCTTATCGTTTACTCTCATTGTTAACTCATCCTTTTTGGACATCTATAAGGGTGCGTCCGGTGGCTAAAAATGGTCGTCCTAAGATAATGGGCACTTCCTTATCTTCGTCCATATCCAACACAACGAAATCCGCTGGAAATATGAATTTCTCCACCTTGACTAGCACGTCCTCAACAATTCCCTTAGGAAAAGCTAAAGACCTATCAGCTAATTGGAGGGTGAGACATGTTGGTGTGATCTCCCCAATACCTAATTTTGTGTAAATAGATAGCAGGCATCAAGTTGATGCTAGCCCCCAAGTCGCACAACGCTCTTCCGGAGAACTTCATTCCAATTGAACATGGAATTGTAAAACCCCCGGGATCTTTCAGTTTTTGTGGTATCTTATTTTGTAAAATAGCACTGCACTCTTCGGTTAGTGCTACTATTTCCTTATCAACGAATCTTCTCTTCTTTGACAAGATGTCCTTCATAAATTTAGCATAGCTAGGCATTTGTTCAAGTGCCTCAGCAAATGGGATATTTATAGTTAACTTTTTAAACATATCCATGAACTTTTGGAATTGCATGTCAAGCTTATTCTTGGCAAGCCTAGATGGAAAAGGTGGTGGAGGGTAAACGATGTCTTTCTTTTTATTAGTTGGGTTATCAAGTTCAATTAACCCTGGTTCCTTACTCTCTCTAGACCCTTCTTTTTCTAATTCCCTTGCCATATTATTTCTCTCATTCTTCTCTTCCTCCCTCACTTTCTCCAACAACCCATCCCCGCTTGCTATCTCTACTCCGCTCCTTAAAGCTATGGCCTTGCAATGACCATTTTGGTCATTTCGACTAGGGTTAGGCGTGGTGTCAGAAGGTAAAGATCCCATCGGTCTTTGGTTGATTGAGTTTGCAAGTTGACCTAAAGTTGTCTCTAAAGACCTTAAGGAAGATTCTATTCCTACCATTTTAGAATCATATTTTTGAAACATTCCTAAGATGAATTCATCTGTCATTCTCCTAGGATTTACTTGTTGATGTGAGACATTATTTGGCGGTGGATTCGGGTTTTGGCTAAATCCCCCCGGTTGGTTCATCCCTTGATTAGTCTTCCACGAGAAGTTCGGATGATTCCGCCACTCGGGATGGTAATGATTCGCGAATCCTGGTGGAATTTGCCCTTGTGGCCTGCCCACATAATTTGCTTCTTCAGTAATGTGATTTAATTGTTCAACCGTGAGTGGGGCATTAGATGTAGTGGTTGATAATGAATCTAATCTTTTGTTAATAAGGTTAAATTGTGAGGCCATTTGGGCGGCCAAAGATGTGAATTGGTCCACTTGATGGATGCCCACTTGGTTGCTATTCCCTTGTCTCTCATACGCTTGGTAGTTATTTGCGGTTAGATCTTCTAATATAGAATAAGCATCCTCGGGATATTTCTTCATCAAAGAACCCCCTGCAGCTCCATCAACTAAAATCATAGTTGCCGTCTGTAGCCCGTTATAAAAGGTAGATACTTGTTGATGTTGAGCCAACCCATGATGTGGACATTTCCTTAACAACTCCTTGAAACGCTCCCAAGCGTCGTAAAGAGTTTCCCCGTTATTCTGTGTAAACGTGGTTATGTCCCTAATCAGCTTTGCAGTCTTAGATGGTGGGAAATATTTATTTAAGAATTTTTCAACCAATTGGTCCCATGTCGTGATTGAATCATTAGGCAACGACTCCAACCAATCTTTCGCCCTTCCTTCTAAAGAAAATGGAAATAGTCTTAGCATTATTGCATCTTCAGATGCGCCATTGAATTTAAACATATCGCAAATTGCTAAGAAATTTCTCAAATGAGAATTTGCGTCCTCATGACTAAAACCTCCAAACTTGTTATTCTGCACTTGTTGCATAATAAGAGGATCCATTTTAAAATTATTTGCAGCAATTGCGGGTCGAGCAATGCTGAAATGTAAACCTCCTCGTAGAGGCGTGTTATAATCATGACAAGTCATTCGTGGGGCCGCAGGTTGGCCATTTTGATCCACATGACCATCATTATTATTAGCGTTATCATGTGCAGGATTATCCATCGCAAGGTGATTAATGTTAGCGTTTCTAGCTTCTCTTCGGTTCTGTCTACAAGATCGCTCGATTTCAGAATTTAAAGGCAATAACTCAAATTGCCTATATCTGGACATGCACAGAACTAACTTTTAATGATTTGAAACAACAAACAAACAAACAACAAATACTTGATCTCTAAATACTCAGATCTTGCTAATATTGCAAGAAATAACACATTAAATCCGTTACACGTCCCCGGCAACGGCGCCAAAAACTTGATACGCTGGTAACGTATATGTAAAATAACTCAAGTGTACGTGCCGGTTCAAGTAATATAGAGTGAGAAGTGATCGTCCCTCGAGGAAGTGAATGATTTGGTGCTCGCAACTACTAGCTTAACCTTTTCCTTAAATTCAAGTGAGATAATTGATGTGATTTAGTTAAGCGAAACTATAGATAATAAATACTACTTAGTCCTTATCTAAGAATGACTTTTTCTTACTTTGGAGAATTAGTCTTGCATGTTGTTTTCCTTAGACTGATATGACAATTGTTTTTAAATCATCTCTCATAATTGGAAAATTACTATCCTGCAACGATTTTTAAGATGGATAACATTATCTCTCGATCTCCGAAATCCGCTTACCCTACTTCCCCTAGTCATCTCTAACTTAGGCGGATTTAGAATAACATGAAGCGCTAAAATCAAAGTTGCTAACTTGAGATGAAATCTCTTTCTATCTCAGAGTTATATCAGGACTTATGTCACACTTACGTCGCTGCTCTCTCGAGTCTCGCAACGCAGTAGAAAGATGGAATTTTGACTAAAGCATCGCGCGACTCCTCTCTCGAATCTCGCCGCACGCAATGAGGATTCAACCTTAGGGTAGCACGACTCATCTCTCGAATCTCGCCACACTATCTAGGAGAAGAACACTTACTAAAAAATTCCACATATAAAAGACATAATCTCAATAAAGATAGAACATCAACCAATTATGAAAGATAAATTTAATTCAAGTCATCATAAAAAGTCTAACTACTCACAACACACAAGACTTATGGAATTAGTTCATGGTGGAAGGGGAAGAACATCACAAAAATTGGAAAGATCTTACAGCCCATGATAAAGAGAATGTAAAATAACGCCGGAAGATGATCTCCAATTCGCATACAAGCAATCCTTCTCCAAGATCCGGTGTTGCCCTAGGTCTTCTTCTCCAAGCAATCTCCTCTTCTTTTTCTTCTCCAAGTATGAATGATAATCCTCTTTTTTTCCAGCCATTTTCGTCCTTTAATTTCGTGCCCCCATCTGAAAGGATGCCTCCTTTCAATTTGTAACTACTGCAATATTTCAAAAATTCGGATCTTTTAAATTCCGAAAGTTGTTATAACAACTAAAAAAGTTGTTATGACAACTTTCCCAGCACAGCAAACTGCTTCAGCATTCCTTCTCCAGATTGAGTTTTTCGGCTAATCTGACAAGAAAACATTAGAAAATGATCAAATAACTCAAACTTAAGTTAAAGATGATTTTTATCATCTTTTTATACTCAATAGAACATCTGATAACTTCATTTTATCAATAAAATGAACATGGATAACTTCATTTAGGAAGTTATCAAAAAGCACTACTGGAACCTGTCAATTCCTAGGTGGAAGACTAATTTCATGGAATAGCCAAAAAGCAAACAAGTGTGGCTATCTCCACTGCAGAATCAGAGTATGTGGCTGCAGGAAGTTGCTGTGCTCAATTTCTGTGGATACAACATCAGCTAGAGGACTATGGATTTCAGGTAAGTAGAACTCCACTCTTCTGTGATTCTACTAGTGTTATTTCAATAGCCAATAATCCTGTATCTCATAGTAGAACAAAACATATTGAAATTAAATATCATTTTCTTAGGGAGCATATAGAAAGAGAAGATATTTTACTTGAATATGTTAGAACAGATAATCAACTAGCTGATATGTATACTAAGCCCCTAGAAGAAGCTAAGTTCAATAGGTTTAAAATTGAACTAGGAATGATAAACTTAGAGTAAGTTTATAGAATTGGAAATGGCTAAGTAAAAAGGTGTCGACACACAGAGATCTCTGTGTCGACACAGAAAAGTGTTGTCGACACTTCAGGGAAACGGTGTCGACACATCTAGGAAGTTGGTGTCGACACTTCAGAATAATAGTATCGACACATGATAAGTTGGTGTCGACACAACCAAGGTGGTGTCGACACATAGTGTTTACTCAGAATTATCTAAGTAAAGTCTCGACTATGTGTCGAGTTAAGTGGTGTCGACACATAAACTAGTGTCGACACATATATATGTTGACTAAAACTTGTGTCGACACATATGTGTCGAGACATTCTAAGTCAGTGTCGACACTTATCGCCAGTGTCGACACAATTCAAGTTAGTTGCCCGCCTTTTCATCTTCAAACCTAGAAAGGTATAAATAGGATTTTGCCTTTGTCTGTCGACACGCTTTCAAAAGTTTCGAGACCAAACTACTGTGTCGACACCTCTCTTCTCTCAAGACAAATTCTTCAAACCCTAATGGCGCCAAAGCTTGAGGAGAACGCCAATGAGGGTTATGAACTGGTGCGCGACGCATTTGTTGATGCAGACCCGGAGATCAAGAACGTTATAACCCTAGTTGCAGACTCGGGATTAGAATTTCTGGTTTCTGAGCCTACAAAGATCTGGAAAAAGGAAGTCTTGGAATTCTTAAATGGAGCTAAGATAGATGAAACTGGATTCGAGATCAAATCCAGGGTTCATGGTGAGAAGGTGAAGGTTTCACCTAAAAGTCTGAGGAAAGTATTACAGTTACCAAGAACAAAAAAAGAAGATGAGGTTACTGCTTCAAAGACCAGGGAAGCTATAACATGGTGTGGTCTAGATTCTAAGATGAAAATTGGCTCTGTTTTTAATAGAAAGGGCATGAACAGCCAAGGGAAATTTCTGTCTGAGATTGTTGGCAAAATAATTCTCAGTAAGCCAGGAGGGCATGATAGGGTATCTGTCTCTATGTTCAGTATTATGACAAGGATCATCTTCACTTTGCAAACAGATTGGTCTGTGATAGTTCTTGAGAAGATAAAAGAAAGCTTGAAGAAGCCCAACTTGGGCAGGATTATAAGTCTATACCTTACTGGAAGTATTCCAGAGGTTATGTACCAAGCTGCTGGTACAAAAATCAATCATATGAGGAAGATGGATTTAAGGATATTTTCCAGATGGGATAGGGTGTTGACTAAGGAGATGCCAACCCCTGAAAAGATAATTTCTGAAAAAGTATCACCTCCAAAGAAGAAGAGGAAAATTGCCCCAGTGGCTCAAGAGTCAACTAGCAGCTCTGGCAGTGAAGAGCATGTGGTCTTCACACCTGATGAGGATGAGGTCACAGGAACTGCTGTGAAGTCTCCAGCACAACAAGTAGATGCTGAAATCCAGGGGGAGCTACCTCAAGCTAGCCCCATACACAAGGATCACATCCAAGGGGAGCCACTAGTTGTGGAAGAACCCACTCCTCTTGAAAGTGAGCAAGCTATAACTACAATTCTAGAGGTAATTACTGAGCTTAATGTTTTGGTTTTTCCTATAGAAGATACTGTTTTGTCTGATGTTTATCAGCAACCACAGACTGCTAGTCAAGTTCCAGATGTTGTCATGGAAGACACATCTGCTGCAGCTCAGTTTGTACCTGATCCAGTGGTAGATGAGCCCAGAATTTCTCCAGCTCATTCTCCACAAGAGTATACCATGGAAGATTTATTTCTAAATCTGGATCAACAAGACTTTGATAAGGACAATGTTGCTGCTGAAGAGGAGAATGCTCTAATTGAGGGGGAGCAAGTAGTACATGTTGAAGAGCCTGCAAGGCAAGAAACTGAGAAGGCACCAGAAGTGCAAAAGGAGTTACCTCCAAGCCCTAAGGAGAGGGTAGACATAGCCAGCTCCTCAGCATCTGAAGATGAGGCAGCTACAAGAGCTAAGAAACAGAAGTTTCAGGTCTTCAAAAGAAGGAGCCAAAATTATAAGCGGGCCTTACAAACTGTTGCACCACTGCCTATATCACTGCCAGCTCCAACTATTGATTATAGTGCTTTAATGGTGGCAATGCAAATTAAATTGGATGAGCACAGGCAGGCAATTGAGAAGTATGTGGATGAAGGGCAGAAATCATTGCAATTTGATCTGGCCCAGGATATTAAATCCATAAGATTTGAGATGAATCTCAATAAGAAGGAGATGACTGACTGCTTCCACAAGGGTGGGAATGCAGTAGTCTATCTTGCTACACATCAAAAAAAGATTAAGACTCAAGTAGATGACATAGCCCTGAAGCAAGGATATGTACTTGAAAATCAAATCAGAATGAATGACAATTTGACACAATCTCACAATGCCATAGTCACAGAGTTGAAGAATCTAGCTGCAGGGCAGACTCCAGCTACTATTAAAGCAGAATTTGACAAAGCATTTCAAGAAGAAATAACTGCTGTTAAGACTGTCATCCAAGACTCACAAAAGATTATAACTGACAAACTCCAAAGGTTAAAACCTTTCTTTAATGATGGAGTCAATTATTTGGATAATCAAGTGAGATTTCAAAAAGATGATGTGAGAGATCATATAGAAAGATAAGTCATAAAGGGGGAGAGGGTTTTAGTCAAAGCCAGCTCTGATCATGCCAAGTGGATATCAAATTCTATCAGAGCAACTCTTGGATATCCTCCTCTTTGTGATGATGACAATGTTGCTGAATCTGGAATTCATCCTGCATATTTAGGAGGGGAGCAACCTGAAGTGGCTCAAGTCATCTACCCTCCTCCAGATTTTGACATGATTCATGCAGATGTACAGTCCATGTATAGCCCACCTGGGGGTAAGGACAATGTCATTCTTGAGAAAGTTGTTCATCCAATTTCTGAAGCTATGCAAGAGGCACTGCAGAAAGAAGAAGAGACAAGATTGTCTAAGAAGAGGTTTAGGGAACAAGCTGAACAAAGACCAGACTTTGAGCAGTGGAGCCCTACCTCAAGAAACATTATTTTGACTGCTTGGAAAGCTGCAAAAGATAATGTGCATGACAGGAACAAGTGATTTTCTGAGGCTTAATGGAGAAAACATGAGTCCAAGCAGGAGGCTATAGTTCAATATAGAAGAAAGGCCAAGATAAGAAAGCTACCTCCTACTGCCCAGGAGCCTAGCAAGTACTTTCCCAGCCTTATCATTATTTTGAGAGACAAAAGATTAAGGCTGAGGAACTTAAGAAGAAAGATCTGAAAGGCAAGAAGCCTGCTGATACTGAAGTTGCTGAAGCTCCTGTTCAAGCCAGAGTTCAAGCTGGAAAAGGAATAGTGATCAAGGAGCCTGAACAGAAATAGAATTAGAATTTTCTTAAAGTTTACTATGTAATCTTTTTGATGTAAAACATTCTGTAAACTTTTGGAAATGAATATGACAAAGTATTGGAACAATGTGTTGTGTGATAAATTAGCTATGTGTTAAATTTATTTCATAATTGTTCTGAGATGTTATCTGTATATGCATACATGTGATGTACTTTCCTGTTTACATAATCCTGTCTTACATCATTTTGTATTTTTGAATGGTGTATATCATTGACTAAGGGTTATGACTTCTCCAAATAGGGGGAGATTGTTGGGTACATTGGTTCAAATGTACCTGATTTGAAGAAGCCTCACCCAACTCAATGATATACATCAAAATGTATTTGATGTATTTTGAGTTTACATGTGCAGGTTAAGTATTTACAGGAAAGAAGAAAAAGTTTCTAAGTCCATGTGTCGACACCCAGAGGGAAAGTGTCGACACTTAAGAAGACTTGTGTCGACACCCAGGCAAGCAGTGTCGACACTTGGAGTCATTGTGTCGACACCAGGGATGCTGAGTCGACACTAGACAGAAAGTCTCGACACAAGGAGCTGTGTCGACACTCAATGAAGAAGAGTGCAGTGAAGCTGTGTCGACACTTAGCAGTTGTGTCGACACCTAGTGAAACAGTGTCTACACCAGAAAGTGTCGACACTTGGAGGTTGTGTCGACACTCAGCAAAAGTCAGCTGAGACTAAGTACAAGTGTCGACACTCAGAACAATGTGTCGACACTTAGTAGAAGAGTCAACACTGGAAGTAAGTGTCGACACCCAGAACAATGTGTCGACACTTAGCTGAAGACTCAACACTTGAATAAAGTGTCGACACAAGGAGCTGTGTCGACACTTAGCAAAGAACAGCAAAGTTCAACAAAATATCCTAAGTACAAGTGTCGACACTAAGGGAATGTGTCGACACTCAGCCAGAGTCTCGACAGAAGAAGAATGTGTCGACACCCAGAGCAATGTGTCGACACTCAACAAGTATCAACACTGAAGACATGTGTCGACACCAAGAAGCAGTGTCGACACTTAACAGATTCATCACATGAAGATGTGTCGACACAAAGGTGTTGTGTCGACACTTAGAAGAATTCAGCAAGATACTGAAGTACAAGTACTTGTGTCAACACTAAATTTCAGTGTCGACACATGAAGAAGAAGTAGTGTCGAGATATAAAAACTACAACACAAGGAGTTGTGTCGACACCTTGTAGGCTAGTGTCGACACTTAGACAACATGTGTCGACACTTGGTCTATAAGTGTCGACACTTAAAGACAGATAGTCTCGACACTTCAAGACAGTTACAGAATTTTCAAGAACTGACTGGATGACTTGACAGCTGTCATTCCAGCCGGTCTACAGCACCTGTCAGAGTTGTCAGAATTCAGTTATGAACCGGACCAGCCGGTTACCATGAAAAAGGTCTATAAATAGGCTTATGCTGTCTACAGAAAGTTGTTGAGACAGATCAAGTGGCTGTTCAGACAAGTAATACAAAGAAGATCTAGCTTTCAAGTGAAGATCTAAGAAGTTGGAGAGAGAGAGATCCATCCAAGAAATCAGCTGTTGGAACCAGGCTGAGAAGAAGGATTCAGATTCACTCTGAATCTTAAGTAGCAGAGATCAAGGATCAAGTGCAGAAGGAGTCAATCTTATTGAGTTCTACTTTCAAGAAGCTTTGAAGAAAGCTAAGTCAGATTGATTTCAGCTGAGTTCTTCCAAGAACTCATCAAGAAACTCACAACTCTTCTCTCTCTTTTCTCTGAGTTGTTGAGTCACAATTTTGTAATCATTTTATCTTGTAGGATCCTTTGGATCTGAGTTTTGTAAGCCTGTAATTATAAAGGCTGAGGGTAGGAGAGTTTTATCTCTGAGTGTAGGCCTTGGTGGCTGAGTATAGGCCTTGGTGGCTGAGTGTAGGCCTTAGTGGCTGAGTGTAGGCCTTTGTGGCTGAGTGTAGGTCTTGGTGGCTGAGTGTAGGCCTTTGTGGCTGAGAGTAGGCTTTGTGGAAAAGCTGAGTTGTAGGGCCTTGGGCCTAAGGTGTAGGAGCCTGTTTTGGGTTCTGAGATAGTGGAGGAGTTTGGCCGAATCTAGTACACTGTTAGATAGGCGAAGGGGGAAAATGGATGTACTCAAACCTTGGGGAACCACTATAAAATTGTGTGTCTTCTGTGTGCTGTGGTTTGCTATGAATGTTGTGTGATTGCTGTGAAATAGTAGATATAAATCTGTGTTAAATACTGATTGCTGGCATAAAAAGTTAAAAGAAGTTGGTCACCTATTCACCCCCCCCCCCCTCTAGGTGTTTAGGTACTATATCTTTCAGAAAAGCTTCAAAGGTTAAAACCTTTTTATAAAGATGGAGTTAACTATTTGAATGCTTAAATCAGATTTCAGAAAGATGATCTTAGGGATCATATAGAAAGAGAAGTCATAAAGGGGGAGAGGGTACTAGTCAAAGCAGGCTCTGACCATGCTAAATGGATTTCAAACAGCATCAGAGCTACCCTTGGATATCCACCTTTATATGATGATGATAATGTAGCAGAATCTGGGATTAATCCTGCATATTTTGGAGGAGAACAAGCTGAAGTAGCTCAAGTGATCTACCCTCTAGCAGATTTTGACATGATACATCAGGAGGTACAATCTATGTATAGCCCTCCTGAGGGTAATCAAAATATTTTCTTTGAGAAAGTGGTACAGCCTGTGCCAGAGGCAATAGTAAAAGAACAAGAGGCAGTATTAAAAGAGCAGGAAGCCCAATTATCTAAGAAGAGGTTCAGAGAGCAGGCTGAATTAAGGTCAGACTTTGAGCAATGGAGCCCAACCTCTAGGAATATCATATTGACTGCTTGGAAGGCTACAAAGGATAATTTCCTAGAGAGGGGCAAATGGTATTCTGACCAGGAATGGAAAAAACATGAGGCTAGGCAAGAGGTCATTGTACAATATAAAAGGAAGGCTAAATTAGGGAAGCTACCTCCTAATGCACAGGAGCCTAGCAAGTATTTCTTTAAGCCTTATCATTACTTTGAGAGACAGAAGATAAGGGCTGAAGAACAGAAAAAGAAAGATCTTAAGGGAAAGAAGCCTGTTGATGACAATGATGCTCCAGTTCAAGCAAAGATTCAATCTGGAAAGGGCATTGTTATCAAGGAGCCAGAGCAGCCATATGATAGAATTTTCTTTAGTTTACAATTTGTAATCATGTGCATTAAACTCCATGTAAACTTTTGATTAATAAAACTTTTGGAAGTTGTAAAAACAATCTTTAATGTTCAAACTATTACATTGTTATTCTGAGATAATTGTTTATACATGTTTTGTTTATACATGTTTAGTATTTACCCTGTCATATAATATTATTTTACATCATACTGAGTATTTGTTATGTATGGTGTATATCATTGACTAAGAGTTATGACTTCTCCAAATATGGAGAGATTGTTTGGTACATTGGAATATATGTATCAGATTTGAAGAAGCCTCACCCTACTCATTGATATACATCAAGATGTATTTGATGTGCTTTGAGTTTATTTGTGCAGGTTAAGTAATTGCAGGAAATGCAAAAAAGTTTCTAAGTCCATGTGTCGACACCTAGAGGTGAAGTGTCGACACTTATGAAGACTTGTGTCGACACCTAGAGAAGCTGTGTCGACACTTGGAGTAATTGTGTCGACACCAGGAAAGCAGAGTCGACACTAGAAGAAACGTGTCGACACATACAGGCAGTGTCGACACACTGTGAAGAATTGTCAACATAATCTGTGTCGACACTTAAAAGCAGTGTCCACACCCAGAGAAACTTTATCGACATCAAATGTGTCGACACTAGGAGGCTGTGTCGACATTCAGCAAGCTTCAACAAAGTTAAAGTACTTGTGTCGACACAAAGGAGATGTGTCAACACTCAGCAAGTTTCAACACATGAAAGCATGTGTCGACACAAAGGAGATGTGTCGACACTCAGCAAGTATCAACAACAAAATAAGATGTGTCGACACAAAGGAGATGTGTCGACACACAGCAGAATTCAACAAAGTATTAAAGAAGAAGTATTTGTGTCGACACACTCAACCAGTGTCGACACATTCAACAGAAGGCTTGTGTCGACACACAGAATCAGTGTCGACACATTCTGAAGAAGCAGTATCGAGAAGCTATTACAACAACATAAGGAGTTGTGTCGACACCATCAAGGCTAGTGTAGACACTTAGTCTACTTGTGTCGACACTTAGTCTATTTGTGTCGACACATAATGACTATCTGTCTCGACACTTTCAGATAGTGACAGTGATTTCAAGAAATAACTGGATGATTTGACAGCTGTCATTTCAACCGGTCAACTGCAACTGTCAGAGCTGTCAGAAGGTTGTTAGAAACCGGATCAGCCGGTTACCTTGGAGGAATACTATATAAAGACCTTTCTCCTTCAACAGAAGGTGTGACATTACAGATTGATAACAATTAATCAAGAGATCTAACAACACAAAGAAGAAGACCTTCAACAGAAGATCTAAGAAGTTGGAGAGAGAGTGCTCCTTCTAAGAAGAGCAACTGCTGAACCAGGCTGTAAAGTAAGATTCAGATTGAGATCTGAATCTCAAGACAGAAGTTGATTGAAGGTCATCTTTACAAGAGATTCAACCCTACTGTGTTCCAATTCAAGAAGCTTTGAAGAAAGCCAAGGGAGGTTGATCTCTGTCAAGTTCTTTCAAAAACTCATCAAGAAGCCAGTCAACTCATCTCTCTCTTTCAGAGTTGTGGTTAATTACCTTGTATAATCAAAATATCTGTAGGATCTTGTATAGATCTGAGCTGTAAGCCTATTTTATAAAGGCTGAGTGTAGGAGACTGTGTGCTCTGAGTGTAGGTCTTGTTGGAGACTGAGGTAGGGCCTTGTGCCTGAGTTGTATGAGACTTTGTTCTCTGAGTGTAGGTCTTGTTGCAGACTGAGTGGTAGGGCTTTGTGACTGAGTTGTAGGCGTGGGGACACTCTGAGTTGTAGGAACCTGTTTGGGGTTCTGAGCTGTAAGATCTGAGGATCTGAGGAGAAGTGTTGAAGTTAGGTCGAATCTAGTACACTACTAGATAGGCGAAGGGGGAAAGTGGATGTACCCAGACCTTGGGGAACCACTATAAATACTGTGTGCACTCTGTGTATATTTGCTTTTATGATAGCTGTGTTGTGATAGTTGTAGAATTGCATTTGCTGTACAGGATTTCTGTCGTAAATTTAAAAAGATAAAGTTCACCTATTCACCCCCCCCCCCCCCCTCTAGGTGGTTAGGCACTATTTCTTTCACAAAGAACAAACAAATGTAGAGGATTTGTTGCTTCCAACTGGTGCGCTTGCCGGGGACGAGGATCCAAGCAAAAATGAAGATGAGCCAGGCACAAGCTTCTCCTGGATCAAAAATTTTCAAGAGATGCCTTTCTCATCATTTTTTTCATTAATCCAATCTTCAGATCTAAACACTTTGCATGCGATAGGTCTGGCAAACTCAGCAGAGATCGATGATCAATGTGCCTTAGTTCTGGATCGGCTACAACAAGAGACGGAGTGATCAAATATGCTATAATCGGGAGCAGCGGGTGATTCCACTACCGTGCCCTAGATCCGGCGGCAACAAAAGACCATCTGGATCTCCCTTGCAGGTAGGGGTGGATCTCGGATCGGTTCGGTTCCACCCAAAACCAAGAACTGACACATATAGGTTCGGTTCTAAACTTTTGGAACCGGAACCGACCCACGGTCCTATTGTATAGAACCGGATATGAACCATTTGCTTCGGTTCGGTTCCGGTTCGGTTTTCGATTCTACCTATGTCTAACAAAATTTAAAAATGGCTTTTCCAACTCATGATTCATTGTAATATAAGTTTTAATATCTCAAAATAGTTGAATCATAACTTTATATCATATTGAAATCATACAACTACACAAGTACGATAAATATTTTTTTAGAAATAAAGCTATATTCTCAATTATTTTTGTGTATTTGGACACAAGTATAATCGGTGTCTCAAAATATTTTATTTAGTATTGATATTCGGTTCTCGGTCAGTTCTGGGTACCCAACCCTTGGAACCAGGAACCGAACCAAATTGTCGATTCTGATATTATGGGAACCAGACCCGAACTGAAGCTATTTGGAACCGACCCACACCATTCGGTTCGGTTCGGTTCTGGTTCGGTTTTCGGTTCTTCGGTTATTTTTGCACACCCCTACTTGCAGGCGACGAAAAAGAAACACCAGGCCGAAACCCTCTCACAGGCTTCTCTCTCCAGATCGAACGGGAAAACTGCAACAGAGGAGGACTGACGGGCCTCTTTCTCCTTTTACCGATCGGCGGCAACTAGAGCGGAAGAATCGCCCAGGAGCGGTGGCGCTAGACTAGCGAACCGGCTTTCTCCACCTCTTTTGGCGATTCCAGATCGGCGACGGGGCCGAACTCCGAGCCCTCTTCTGTGATACCAGTCGACGATCGGCGGCTACAGCGATGCAGAGGAATCGCGAACGCGGCGGTTTCTACCTGCGATCTTTCTCCGGGCGGCGAGATCGGCGGCTGATGACCTTTTCCTGAACTCGATTGGCGCAGGAAAACGCTTAAGCAGCAGATCGTTCCTACAGGCGACGATTTCGTGATTTCGCACAGGAACGGCGGGGAAAAACTCCTTCGATCTCCTTCCCGATCGATAAAATCCCGCAAGAGCAGCGATGGCGATGCAGGAAAATCTCGAACTGGAGATAACGGCTGCGGGAGCGGGGGCTAGGGCAAAACGAAAATCTTCGAGAATGTTAGAGTGCTCGAAGCATTCGCGTGACCGTCAAGTTTGGAACGGCCTACTCGTTGCCCCTAGCATGGGTATTTATAGGCAAACCCTAAATACCCGACTACGGGTTGTTAGACTCCTATCGGATCCTAACTGCAACTCATTAAACACTCGTCACACCTATTTCAATATACCTCAACACCGACCACATAATTTTTCACTATTTCCGGGTTTTCCATAGTAAAAAAAGTGTTTTGTCATTGCTGTTGTATTTTCATTAATTGTTTGAGCACCTGATCCAAGTCCGAGATAAGGCGATTCGATTCTTCGGATCAGGGAAAAACCAAGTGGCCCGCAATAGGGCTTTATGCCCTTATTTGGATACACATTGTCTTATACGCTAAGAGAGTCCCAGAGAATTTTCTTGAAGATCTCCTTGCATGCTTGAAGACTCCTTTAAAGACCTCCTTTGGCTTCGAAGATTGCTTGAATATTTTCTACGGGACTTGAAGATTCCTCGGAGAATTCCCATCAGCACTTGAAGAACGCCACAGGAATTTGAAGAATCCTTTGAAGACCGCTCGAAAATCTCATTCAACTTCCGAAGATCCCTTCCGAGACTCGAAGGTCTCCTTCGCTCCTTGGGGGTTTCCCGACCAGAAGACAGCTCGAGAACTTCATCCGGCTCCCTGCCCAAATCCAAAGCACCTGTTGCCGCATCCATCAATCCAGATCGCTTCCGAGAACATTGACCTCCATTAAATTACAACAAACCTAAGCAGTACTAAAAAACTACGGTAACGGGCAGTTACCAGTCACCCTCGCGAATATCACTTTTGCAACTCTAAACGAAGATAGTGAAATTTGGCCAGCATAGTCCCGCCCCCCGTGATTTTTCCCATTTCCAGACTTTTTTCATGTAAAAACTTATTTGGCAGCCGTCAGTACTCTTCAATAACTAATCGTGCGCTCGAGAAGGACGGTTCATTTCGACCGATTTACAAGCGCATCGGATGACCCGCAACACACATATGAACTCCGTTTTAAAAATCTGGCCACAATTGCTGGGAAAACAAAACATAAGAAAGCGGTCTCCATCACACACTTTTTGAAAATATAATACATTTTTTGAATAACTACAAACAGAACAGATTGAGAATCTCATTTAATCAAAAAATATGTCATATTTTAGTTACAATTCTTCAAAAGATCAGACCTTCCCCATCACCAGGAAGAGGCCAAATTCAGGAGAAAGAAAGACACCCCCTTGGTGGCAAAAAACCGTTTTAGGGACGCTTTTTAAATATAGCAGAGCCCAAATGTGATGCAGTAGGGAAAAAAACAGCTGCGCCAAACAAATTCAATCCTCAGTTAAACATCAGGTCTGGAGGAATCAATCAACCGTTTAAACTCTTATGAGGACTTGCTTCTTAAGAAAATCTTCAAATGAAGAAGATGACTTCATGAACCAGCAATTGGAAATGGAGAGAAGGGCGGCTGTGTTCCTGGCAGCAAACGCAAGCAAATCCACAAACAAACCGAAATTTAGAAAGCTTATTCGTTTGAAATTGCATTGAGCTATAATCAGAGCAGGACATGTCAAATTAGGCATCCATTCCTTCAGATAAAATGAGAATAAATGCATTAAAATTCAGCGAAATTGAGAATCAAGCAGACCTTTCCCACTAGCACGAATCTCTCGACGTCAAGCAGACACTAGCAAGCCCCTTCCTCCTCTCTCTCTCTCTCTCTCTCGTTGGCTATCATCGTCTTCTTCTTTCGGTAGCTTAAATGTTGCTCGAGTTACAGTCATCACTGACACCTGGAGCGGTAACAGGAGCAGCGATGATGGGAGCGGCGACGGGATCGGCGACCGGAGCGGTGGCGACAACTGGAGCGGCGACGAAAGCATCGAGGGCGTCTTCTCCATTGACTAGTCGGGATGAAAACCGACCGATAGAGGTAAGTTTTAGGACTAGTTAGTTTTTCTCTCCGTGAAAACCAATCGGTTTTCATATAAAACCAAAAACTGGACTCAAAATGGTAAAATGAACTTGTTTTTTGGTTTTCATTTAAGTAAAACCAAAACCCACGTATCAAAACCTGAGAAACGAACATGGGCTAAGAGGAATTGCGAAGCGCCGGCCGTCGGCGCTGTAGACGAAGACATGGCCTCTGCTCGCAACCGCATTTTGCGTCGCCGATAGTATCCTCTTCCTTCCCAAGACAGCCATCTTCTTCCATCTCCTCGCCATCTCAATAAGTCTTTTGGAAGAAATCGTTTTCGGCTTAAATATTCTCTCTTTTATTGAGAATTAGAGTAATGAGGGAAGATGGTTTCAGAGAAAACAGGACTCGAAGTATTTTTTTTGAGTTTGAATGCAAAGTATGGTCTTATGTAAGAGGGAAGGGAAGAGTTGTGTGGTGAGGCTGATAAGTGAAAAAAGAAGAGCGGTGTTATGGACACACCTAAATTGGCTATGGACAACCAACGGCTATGTACAACCCAAGATGGCTATGTACAACCAAATCATACTATGTACAGCCCAAATTGTTATTTGCAATCAATTACTAATAAACTAGTCATTTCAACGGGTAATAAAATTTAAAAATATTAGTACTAGAAATTAATTCATTAAACTGTCCGTTACCATATGAATAAATTATGAATGATATAGTGTTCATTAAAGTGTCACACTTGAAATGTATGCAATTTCCCCCTCTTAAAAGTCTCAATTGAGCTTGAATTTCTTGACCATGCATGCCGAATAGACACAGCTTAGTTGCCAGCTGGGGGATTGGAAGACAACAAGCATTCGGCCGCCCTGGAACAAGGCCCGCCCCTAATACTCCCACCTCAGGTGTTGCTTGTAGTGGCAGGAGCTACAGACTAAACCAATAAACAAACAAGCACTTGTTGTTCCTGTGTTTGCTGTGCTGTTTGATCCGTGGCAGCCAACTGGCACAACACCATTGGCAGCACACATCATGCTCATAGCGGCTAATGATCTCTATGTTAAATTCAGCACTACACCATTGTTTGTGAGTGTGGTAGCTTTTTAAGCATTTTCTTTGGTTTAGGAAAGTTGCAACTTTTGTAATTTCAGGAAACTATCAAGCATTTATGTAAGAGGGATGATGATTTATTTCCCTTCAGAAGTGTAATTTCAGCAACTTTTGTAATTTCTTAGCTAAGATAGACAAAAATGTGCTTTACTACCTGTATGGAGAAGATCGGGGTTGGGGAAGACAGCGAAAGTTCCGACCGGCCTGAGAGTTTCAGAGCGCGGGGAAGATGGCGGCAGATGGCGACCGGGGCGCGGGGAAGACGGCGGCAGTTGGTGACCAACCACTAGAGGAAAGAAGACGGCGGCAGTAGGCGACCGGGGCGCGGGGAAGACGGCGGCGGCGGCGTTCGGGACCGAGGAAGATGGCGGCGACGGCGCTCGAGACCGAGGAAGACAGCGGCAGTTGGCGACCAGAGCGCGGGGAAGACGGCGGCGACAACGTTCGTGACAGAGAAAGACGCGGGGAAAAATCTCTGTTATCGGAAATATGTTGTTTTTCGGCGGGCTTGGAGATGCAGGGAAGAAACAACTACTAGAGGAGAAGAGATGTGGGGAATCCGTCGGTGTAGGAGGGTTCCGGGGGCGTCGAGGGTTCCGGGGGCGGCGACCCTTGATGATCGGTAATGGGGAAGACGAAGGGAGCGAAACCCTAAATCACGCACTCGGGCTGGGCTGTACATAGAGGCAGCTTTTTGGTGATGAAATTATGATTTTTAGGTGTTTTATTTTTGTAGAATGGTGTGTCCATAGTTAAAAATGGTGTGTCCATAACACCGCTCAAAAAGAAACAATAGCATGTGCTGAGTTCAAATACTGTTGTAATAACATTAATGTGCCTATTGACTTGTTGCTCTCAAAATAGAGGCACCCACACATGTTGCCTACTGGGACCTATTTATCCATATTGGCAAATCCCGTCAAAATTCTCATGTTTTCGCGGATTTTTCTCATCAACGAATGTCGGACAGCATACCGCATTGCAATCAATTCGGCTCCGTTTGTTTGGACGTTTTTTCTCCGTTGACTTTTTCAAAGAAACGAAATCTGCGGCCCTAGTTGGGTCTATTTATCTCGCGGGATGGTGAGAAAGATGCTTCAAAATGCTCGGGCGTGATTTTCACGAATAAGCACTAGGTTAGGTCTTAGACTCTCATTTGCCAGTTTCGCGAACGATTTCTAGCGCAATTTTGGCAACGAGACGATGACATGGAGGCACGTGATGGTGGTAGGGGTGGGAAAAAAGCCTGATAGACGCTTGCCGGGCCTGGGCCCGGGTGGTTTTTTCCAGACCAGGGTCGGGCTCAAGCCTTGTCCTCGGTAGGAGGTCTGTCTAGGCCCTGTTGGTCGGGCATAGGCCGGACCCGGTTAAATAAAATATTTAATTTTTTAAATAAATAATAATAAAATACAAATTGAAGCATGAAAACATGAAAAATCAAACTTTGTTGCTCGGGCTTAGCCCGGGCTTGGCACCAGGCCATGCAAATCAATAAAACGGGGGCCTTGCTAGGCCCCCAAAGCCCGGGCCTGGGCCTTTCAGGCTTTTTTCCAGGCCGGCCCGGCAAGCCCGGTTTTTATGCCCACCTCTAAATGGCGGTGCTAGAGTTGCAATTATTTCACATTTCAGAGTATGTGTCAAACGCAAATTATCTGTAAGTTTTTTTTTTGATGTATTGTTTCGATAAATAACATTATTTTGTATGTTCTCTTAAATGATTGATGATTCATATTGTATGTTGTGATTTTACGTTGCGGAAATAGCAAAACAATTTCAATAATATTTTCAACAATGATATGTATGTTGAAATTTATTGTGCCCGGACGACATCAAAATCCCAGTTCCAGCCAGCACCAAACAATATTCCGTTCCTAAAAGACCCAAAATGTTGCGGCATCACCACCGTTCATCCAAACAATCTTCGGCCCCATTGCGGTCATGGATCCTGCTAGCCAATTAATGATTTTGAAGACCTTTCTTGAGTCTAGCTGTTAGTTATGAACAGTTTATTTACTGTTACTGAAGTATTGCATAAATAGGAAAACTGTGTGCTAAAGCCCTTGTATTAGATGTGCAGGCATCCCAAGGCCCACTTTGCCATGTGATAACTGAGTATGCCTCATGTTCTCTTTTGCATTATTTGCTTTTAGTGTGTGTTACCCTTTATTATTCTACTTGAATTTTTTTTACATGCCCGTGTGTACATGAACCCCTCATTGGGAGAGCCACAATGGTAGGAGGATTCAATTTGCATGGCTTGGTTAGTAGCCGTGTAGGTTGACACGCCCGGGCACACGGCCTTGTAGATGCCCAGGTTGACACGCCTCCATCCCGAGCCGTACATAACTTGTGGATTTGTTGTACGCGGGCGTGTAGGCTGCCATGTAGGACTACGCGGCCAGCGATATGACCGTGTCCCAGGCATGTACTGTTGAGGTATATTGAAATAGGTGTGACGGGTGCTTAATGGGTTGCGGTTAGGATCCGATAGGAGTCCAACAACCCGTAGTCGGATATTTAGGGTTTGCTTATAAATACCTATGTTAAGGACAACGAGTAGGTCGTTTCAAACTTGACGGTCACGCGGATGCTTAGAAGTTTTCGTTTGCCCTAGCCTCTCCTGTGACCGAACCCCCCGTCTCCCGCACAGCCGCCGCCCCCGCAGCCGCTCTCCCGGTTCGCGATTTCTTCTGGATCGCCGTCGTCGATCGTGAAAGTGAGGCGATTCCCACTCGGGATTTCTAGACGCCTCTCTCGAGCCTCTCTCCTGTGCGAAATCGATCCGCCACTCTCTCTCTCGCCGCTGCTGTTCGCAAACGTCGTCGCCTTGATCTTCTGTTTGCCCTAGTCGATCGCGAAGGAGGCGCTCCCGATTCTCGGTGTTCCTCGCCGCCTGGAGGAGGAAGATTGGTCGCTGATCGCGGCTTTGTTTTCTGGATTCACAACCGCTTCCTCGTACGCGATCTAGGGCAACGTTCCCCTCGCTAGTTTTTCGCAGTGGAGCCGATCTCTTCTGTTTCTGGTGCCTCGCTCCCGATCGGAGCTGATCTCGCCGGATCTGCTGCAGGCAGTCTTCTCCTTCATTTGTGATTACCAGATCCAGTCACACCTCCTTCCCTGCTCATGGATCAAGGAAGTTGAGGGTTTTTTCTGTTGTCGATTGCTCGCCTAACTGTCTCTCAGAGGAGAGATCCGCGGCTGCTGCATACCAAAAAAAAGTGCTGTTATAGGTTGGAAGAAAACATTGTCTCTGTTTTCTGATTCTAACAGCCTGGGAGGTTATTCAAGACAAAGAAGGATCACAATATTGCTATTCCAATTCCAAGGAATTTCAGTTATGAGATTAAAGCTTTGGTGACTCATCTGATTGCTCAAAGGATCTTGTTCTCTTGCCAAAGTTTTGTCGCGGGATCTCTTGCTCGCGTCTGAGCATTGCCTTGGAATCTTCTGTATCTACGGAGCATTGCCTCTTGGAGGAGCAAAACAATTTTCCTGGATTGGATCTGAAGAATTCACCGTCGTCGGCTCACTCAAGTGATTTCTTTCCTGTTTTTACTGCTCTCGTTCTAGGTTGCTAGTGGCGCTCCAAGACATTTAGTAGGAACCCACAATGTCGAAAGGGAATTCTCTCGTGCTGATGATCAAGCTGGTGAAATTCTCCAACTCTGAGTTTAGCGCCTGAAAGCGGAACACGCAGTTCGGCATGAAGTACCTGAACATCTTCTACACAGTGCAGACCGACTTCGAATCCTTTAAAGGAGGAGAAGATGAGGATCAGTGGATCAACGATGAAGACTTCTGCCGTGATTACATCCTCAACTGCCTCTCAAACAGACTTGCAGAGACGTACAGCAAGTTGAAAAGAGCCAAGGAGATCTGGGAAGTCTTGGAGGAGCAGTTCAAGTAAGAGGAGAACATGTCCAAAACACACCTGGTGGACAAATTCATGACTTTCACCTTCACCGAGGAAAGAGAAATCCTTCCACAGGTAGCTGATTTTGAAAATCTGGTGGACAAGCTGAACAGTGAGAACATAACTTTGTCAGATACTTTTGTTGCAGGAGCGATAATTTTTAAATTACCCTCGGCATGATATTCTTTCAAGACTAAAATGTATCGGAAGAAGACGCAGGTGAGCCTGAAAGACCTCAAGCGCTTCATATGCATTGAGGATGAGAACCGGATTAGTCACGCCTTAGAGACGGTTAGCAAGCAGACCTCTGCTGCTAACATGCTCACGTATCCTAAGCGCAAGCCTAAGCCTGGATAGACCAGACCACCGACCAGTGCACCCGCATTTGCTGACACCAGCAAAAGATCAAAAAGTTCAAAGGCAAGTGTTATAACTGCAACAAGTGGGGTCACCGCGCTTCCGAGTGCAAGCAGCCCAAATGGGGCGAATCCAGCAAACTCAGGACTGATAACAAAGCCAATATGGTTTACCAGACTGCGCCTATCGACTTTGTTGTCATGGTCGGAAAGGGAAAGGCCAGTTCAGAGTGGTGGCTTGATTCAGGTGCTACCTGCCACGTCTGCAACAACTCTGCGTTTCTGGAGGATGTCAAAGATGTTAAATAGACTGTAACTATTGCAAATGACGTTGTAGCTGATGTTTTGAGGGTAGGGAATGCTACTCTGACACTCTCTTTAGGTACGCGTTTACTTTTGAAGAATGAAAAATTTATACCCTCGTTAGCTGCTAATTTAATTTTTATTAATCTGTTATGCGATGCGGGTATGTCGTTTAACATTAGTAGTGGTCGAGTAACCATTATGGTTCACTAGCATTATTTTGGCTGTGCTTATGTAGTTAATGAGATGTATAGGCCGAGTCTGGCAAACGAGGTAGTCAATCAGATTAGTTCAAATTTGATATATCCTAAGACTTTACATGCAAGACTAGGACACATGAACTATAGGAAACTACTTCTACTAGCTAGAATTCACAACTTTCTCTTAGACACAACCATTAAGTTTGACAAATGTGAAATTTGTGCTCAGACAAAGATCACTAGAACACCTTTTGGTCAGGTTTCTAAGAGCACATAATTGCTAGAGTTAATACATTCTGATATTTGTGATTACAAAAGTTTTGTCACTCGAGAAGGTCGGAAGTATCTGATAACCTTTATCGACGACTACTCTAGATTCAGTCACATTTACCTACTTAAATCCAACGATAAAGCTTTTGAAAATTTCGTATTTTTAAAAACAGTGTTGAAAATCAACTAGACATGAAATTAAAAGGCTAAGGAGTGATAGGGGAGGCGAATATGTCTCGGGGGAGTTCAGAGATTTTCTTGCCAGCAATGGCATAATTCCTGAAGCGACTGCTCCGTATTCACCATAATCCAACGGTATCGTTAAGCGGAAAAATAGGACTTTAACAGAAATGTTGAACTCCATGTTGTTGACTGTTGGCATGCCTGCGGCCTACTGGGGTGAAGTCGTTCTCACGTCAAATCACATTCTTAATAAAGTACTACATGCAAAGTTGACTAAAACACCGTATGAGTTTTGGTTTAAGAGACCTCCTAGATTTGACAATCTTAACGCATGTGGCTGTATCGTTTATGTTAGGATACCAGATTCTAGAAGAGCAAAGATTGGACCTAGGACGAACACCTGCGTCTATCTAGGATGTGCAGAGGACAGTGTTGCAGACAAATTTCTAGATCTCTCAACTAATACAGTCACAGAATCTAGAGATGCGGTTTTCTTTGAGAATAAGTTCCTTAAGGATAAAAACCTGACATTTCCTGGTCTACCAGTCACTACTACTGAGCCCATTATTGAGCCAGAAATGAGAGACTCTGACACTGAGCGTATAGACACTAGTGGTTTTGCATCTAAAAGGTTATCTAATAGAGAACGAGTGACTAAAAGCTTTGGTACAGACTTTGTGACTTACCAAGTTGAAGTTGATCCATCGACTTATAAGGAGGCGATACGATCCAGGAATTCTCTGTTATGGAAAGAAGTCATAGATGATGAGATGAACTCTCTCCTGCAAAACCACACTTGGACTTTGGTCGACTTGCCCAAAGGGGCTAGAACTATTGGAAGTAAGTGGGTTCTGAAAAAAAGTTTAAATTGATGGGAGTATCGCTAAATACAAAACACGTCTAGTTGTCAAGGGCTACACTCAAGTGAGTGGTATAGACTATTTTGATATATACTCACATGTTTGTCACATTGCGATAATTAGGATACTTCTCGCGTTAGCATCTATTGAACATTTTGTTTTTCATCAGATGGATGTCAAGACTGCATTTCTTAATGGAAATCTGACTGAGGAGATCTATATGCACCAACCTGAAGGGTTTGTCGTAGAAGGTCTAGAGACTAAGGTCTGTAAGTTGATCAAGTCACTATACGGATTGAAGCAAGCACCGAAATTATGGCACGAGAAATTTGTCACTTGTGTTAAACACTTGGACTTCAAGTCTAGTCTATCAGATAAATGTCTGTATGTAAGAACAAGTTCAGATAAAGTCGCAATTATATGCTTGTACGTTGACGACATGCTAATTCTGGGCACTAATCAGTCTGAGGTGGAAGACGTGAAAGTTGTCTTGATGGCTAAATTCAGCATGACAGACTTGGGAGTGGTGAAGATCATCCTAGGTATGCAATTGAACTTCACTGAAAAAGGTATTACTCTAAGTCACACTACGTTAGAAATCTAATAGAAAAGTGGGGTTACGTTAGTAACAAAAAGGCTGAGACTTCATACGACTACAACAATAAACTGAAACCAAATGAAGGTTCACCTATTAGACAGTTGGATTACTCCAAACTCATAGGAAGTCTCATGTATGCTATAACCTGCACTAGACCTGATATAGCCTTTACGGTCGACATGGAGTAGATTCACGAGTAACCCTGGAAAGGACCACTGGGATGCCTTGGACAGGCTAATGAGCTATTTAAAGTATACTGAGAAGTACGCATTATGTTACAGTGGACATCCTCCTATGCTTGAGGGGTATTCTGACGCCTCCTGGTGCTCAGAAATTGCTGATAATAGATCCACTAGTGGTTTTGTGTTTACCCTAGGTGGAGCATCAGTAGCTTGGAAGTCAAAGAGGCAGACGTACATTGCATTATCCTCTATGGAATCGGAACTCTATGCTCTTGCTTCAGCTGTAGAAGAAGCAAAGTAGATAAGAGATCTGATAATGGACATTCCAATGACGAGTCTGAAAATGCACTCTATTTCGTTATATTGTGACAATCAAGACACAAAGATCATTGCTACAAATACGTTGTTCAATGGAAAGCGAAGGCAACTAAGGATGAAACAGACCTGGTTGACATATCTCACCAGTCAGAGGATAATCTCTCTTTTGGACGTGAGGTCAAAAGATAATGTAGCAGATGTCCTTACCAAGGGCTTAAGTAAGGTTCTAACAACTAAAACATCGGGGGAGATGAGATTAAAGTCCATTTAGGAGGACTTAATACCTTACTTATGCTTTAAATTTTAGAATCGTAGTCTGCCACATTCAAGCATCTAGAGTTGAGTACACTGAAGTATTTCAGATGCTATCTGATGAAAGCTAGAGATGATTAGTTGTCAGTCATTCCAAATTTGATGACTTACACAATTATTTTATTCAAAGGCTGAATTGGGTATCATTCCAAAAAGGAATACTGAAGTTGCTGATATGAGTCCTGATATTGGGATTATTAATTATATCATTCCAAACTTGATGATATGATGGTCACAGCTTGTTGTATCATTCTAAACTTGATGATATAACACAATTGTGAAATGATGAATAATAATCTTAATAATCGATGGAACATGCTTTGATTCTATGAAATCAATTTTCTAATTTTGTGTAAATTAGATAGAGATGCTGATATGTGATTCTTTCTTGCTGCTTAGAGTATTACGTTCTTTTACTGTTAGAGCTAATAACTTTAATTTTGATTAGCAAATGTTAGAATTTATAGAGATTTGTCTCAAGACATTCTTATGATGTTTGTTTGCAGATCATATCTAGATTGGAGGAGAGAAAGTTGATTTCGACCCGGATGAAGATGATCTGCTGTTTGCGTAGATCAATTTTTTCAGTTTGAGTTTTTCTTTCAGATTTCCTACTGTTATGTTTGGGATTATGTGTTTGAGTTTAGATATTCTATATTCTAAAACTCATATTTATGTTTTCTGAAAAACTCAATTTTGGTCGTTATTAACTCTTGTTTAAGTAACTTGTAATGTGCTAACACCTATTTACAATATAGTAGAAGATTGTTGAGGTATATTGAAATAGGTGTGACAGGTGCTTAATGGGTTGTGGTTAGGATCCGATAGGAGTCCAACAACCCGTAGTCCGGTATTTAGGGTTTGCCTATAAATACTCATGCTAGGGGCAACGAGTAGACCGTTCCAAACTTGACGGTCACGCGGATGCTTCGAGCGCTTTATCATATACACGGCCAGTTTCAAAATGTGTTCGGGGATTTTATCCCGAGAGCTACAAGGAATGTTACACGGTCGTGTCTGCAGCTGTGTACAGGACCGTGAGCTCGTTTTAAACATGAAAGATTGGATGGTTGAGACCTTTTTCGATGCTATTATGTCTTGAATGAGCTAATTTTAGGCTCATTTCACTTGGTTTCTTCTCTAACCTAGGTTTAAGAAAGATGTGAGAAAGGAGGAAGTGGAAGAAGAATCCGCCATTAGAGGTACTCTGGAGCTCTAACCTTCGATCCAAGGTCTTATTCGCGGAGAGGAGTTCATTGCGATCAATTCCATCTCTTTCTTTCAAAATTTCCATGGCGACGAAACGAGCATCGAAGGTAACGATGCTTCTCCTCTCTCTTAGGACGGTGCTTGTCCATTTCATTTTGATTTGCTCTCATAGGAAGTCTTCTCTGCTAATTATCTGATTACATCCCCGACATGAAATGCATTATAAATCCAGAAATCGTCGCAGATTTAGTCATCATGTGTGAAACTTACTGTGAACATGGGCCCGGATTGGTGATGATTTTTATGACGTATTTAGGTTTGACCTAGTATGCGTGCTCGAGAATTAATCTGAGAAATGCATCGTATCTTATGAGGGGTTTGGGCACATGGAAGTACGTAGTATTCATGTTGAAAATCCTAGGTTGTCGTCCTCCAGATTGGCTTTTAATGGGTTCCATGGCATAGAAAACGATCGGGGAACGATTATAGTTCACTCATCGTGAGTGTGGCGTGGTCATGTAATGAATTCATGATAGCATCCTTGGTAAACCGTTAGAAAGGCAAATTTGGTTTGCCGCGGGGTCAGGTCGGTTAGACTATAGTGCTATCCGCCGACCGTGAATGTAGGAATATCGTTGAGTGAGCCCATGTTTATATTACTTGATTGTGATACCGCAAAACTGCGTAAGCTAGTAAATAAGTCGTTGGAAATGTCGCAATTTTGGGGTCTGCGTATGATATTTCTGAAGGTTCGGTGTTAGGATATTCATGTGTTGCCACATGCATAATTAAGTTAAGAATGTAATGAGGTGACTTCACTCCTTGTTGTTGACAAATACTTGTTTTCGTGCGCTACGACGTAGATGAAGAAGAATAGCTACAAAGCAGGCATGTTTTCTCTCTATCCCTTGAATTTACCGCTTGTGTCTAGTTTGCTCCAGATCTGAGACCTCTTTATTTTTCATTTTTCTTTTCTAGTATTCTATGTATCTGTTGCGGTCTAACTCGGCGCTCATAAACTGGTCCAAATTCGACCGCCTTAGCCCGGGAGAGGCCGAGCGCGCGCACAGTCAATGAGATTGATAAATCATACACATGAGGTTTTAATGTGGAAAAACCTCTTAATTGGGTAAAAAATCACGTGACCGGATCTGCGCCGGTCAAAGTCCACTATTCGCTTGCGGTTACAATTTGTTTGCTGAATCGGGGGCGATAGACCGCTTCTCGTTACAATTTTGAAGTGAGAGAACACCTTGTACTCGGCGGACGATGAACCATCATGCTCGGTATTTTCTACAAATTACACTTTGTGGTGATGGGCGTCTCTGTGCGTCGCGATGGCGTTGGACGCCGGATTGGAGCACTTGGAATCCCGCCGGTAGGGACTTCCAGGGAGTTATGAAATAGGCTTCGTCGGACGGCTCAAAGATGTCTTGAATGTGGCTCGAAGATGGCTTGAATGTGGCTCGGGAGTGGCTTGAGTGCGGCTTGAGTGCTGCTCGTAGGAGAAATATGGTAGAGTTTCGGTCTGAGGAAGAAGAAAACTCGGAGGAAAAAGGTGAGAAATGAGGAGACCTGAGACTCCTTTTATAGCCTCCAGGAGGTGGTTATGTGGCTATCCGCACACCATAATCACCCAAATTAACATTTTTCTTATAGTTTAATGGTGCGTATTATGATCATCTATTTCGTTACCCGTAGACCAATGAATTTAATAAAAAAAATAGTCTCACTAACCTACCGGTTAGTGGGTGGTTACACGCGAATCAGACGACGACGATCGATCTGAGATGATCGGACGGCGGGGAAGCGCTCCTTTGGGCGGTCGATGAACTTGTCGGCGAGGAGGGAGGCCGCCGCCGACGGCCGGGAGAGTGGGCGGCGGCCAAGCCGGTACCGGAAAGTGGTGGAGCAGACGGCGGTGGGATGGGTGCGGCCTGCTTGGCCGCCTCCTTGGCCGCACGCCGGCAGCCGGAGACGAGCGGCCGGCTCGGCCGCCTCCTCCGTTGCGCTCCAGCGATCGAAGAGGGGCGGCCGGCACCGCCGCCCCTTCGGCTGCACACCAGCGGCTGAAGAGGCGCGGCCGGCTCGGCCGCCTCCTCATCTGCGAGCCGGCAGCCGAAGAGGGGCAGCCTGCTCGGCCGCCTCTTAGGCCGCGCACCGGCGGCCGAAGAGGGGCCTGCCCGGCCGCTACCTCGGCCGAAGAGGGAAGGCCGGCTCGGTCGCCACCTTCGGCGCGCGCCGGAGGCCGGGAGATGGTGTACGGCGGCGGAAAGAAGGGGCGGCCGACATCCGAAGACGACGCCGGCCGCTTGACGTCGGCGAGGTGATGTCCTCGGTGGCCGAATGCCCTGCGTAGTGGGATCGGCATGTGAGGGGATTGGGCGTGGCGATCGCGTGAGCGGTCAAACCATGATCCCACTAATTTAGTGGAGGTCATGAGGGGGAAGCGGCTATGCGCAACCCAACTTCTTCATATAAAAAGAAGATTCATCCCCATCAATATCCCTTGAATAGCAAGATCTTAGTCATGTTGCATGCTTTTCTTGTTATAGTTCCTTGCAAGTTCTAATTACTTCATGTTGGTTTGAATGTGAAACACTTGATCAAGGTGCAACCAAATGCTTATGAGCGCGATGCTTATGAGCCGCGCGCACCAGCTTTCCCCCGGAAATCTGTGACCTTTAATAGGTTCAGCTCACAACTCGATTTAAACTGCCACCATATGCAAAGAGATCAATGCAAAACTGTGTCAAATTGGCATTTTCAATCCTAAAAGACCTGGAATCCAAATTATAAGGACACTGTTGCTATTCCCTTTAGGGGCATCTACCCTTGAGGGGCATTCACACTAATTCCATCAGGTGGTTTATTCTCCATCCACATTATTTGATTATCATGAATAACAAAATAAAACCTTTTTTTTTCTATCTTCACTCTGTAATATTTCGTTCTCATTCGGCACTCTCCAACGGTCGATTGCGCGCATTCAAATTTTAACAGTACTACCTGATGTATGCTGATACTTTGTAATTATGTTTTGGAGCCTACACAAGTTGTTCTTTGAAATACTCACCATTTCATAGCCTATGGCCCACATTGAGAAGCCAATGAAAAGGAGGTAGATGGATTGCTCTTATTTAATTTGCTTTTTATTTTATTTATTATTATTGTTTTTGGAATTTTTGAGCTCTTGTCAATATCATTTTATCAACTTGGTTGGCTGAAATGGGCACAAAATCCAGCAGCATGTGTTGCCTGAAATCTTGTTGTTGATGATGTGTTCTATTGATGTTTCAGTATAGACATGAAAAGAGGCACCATGATGGGGAGGCCCTGACTCGCGAAAAGAATCATGTGGAGCCTATTTCGGTAAATTTATCGTAACCGTAGGGCAACCTGTGCTGGAGGGAACGGCACGTCCAAACTTGCCCTTAAGAGTCCGTCCATATATATTTGGAGCCTTTTTTGTAATCTTTATAGCAGATAATAGAAGCAATAGCGGACAGCGGCGTTTTTGCTCCGATGAGTTTTACAAAAAAAAACCACGGATGTTGAAACTCAGATACCGGTTCAACGGAGTTCGGACTAAGATGGGCAGTTCGAGTTACTGGACTCGCCGTCGAGCGCTCTAGACCGAGATATTCCGAGCTTGGAGTTGACCCTCAAGTGTTGTTTGCAACTTTCCCTCCTAAAGTCAAAGCTGAGCTCGGCACCTCGGATGGCACAGAGCGAGAACACGCAAAGGAAGGAGCTCTAGGAGGTTGGGTCTGCCTCTCTGAGGTGCTTTGGGGCCTATTTATAGGCACTCTTAACAAGGGTAGAATGGTCTTTTTTTGGCTTGCAGATAGCGACCTCCGCCTTTTCGTTAGTGTTATTAGCAACCCAAACTGGCATGTGAACAGCGAGAACCGGCTGTTTGGGAATGCTATTGGCAGACCACGGTGATCTGCGAACAGCTGAAGCCCTACGGTTCAAGATTCTCTTAACTTGGACGAGTTCCCCGACCAGAATGATCGGGGACTCGCCTTGCTCGATCTTGCATGAAGCCAGGGCTCGCCTAACTTGAAGTCACCATGATGGAACTCGTTATTGCCCTGAGCTCGCGCCACCTGAGCTCGCCAAGCTCGATCTCGCGTGGTCCTGCTCGCCAAATTGGGACCGAGCCAGCACTGGTCTCCTACTCGCCACACTTGAGTTCGCCCGACCTCTTCTGGATATGATTTGGGTGGGGACCGCTAAATACGGGTTGTACAATAGACATGACAACCTTTATGACCGCCGCCTAGGAAAAAAATAATTTTGAAGATGGGAGATTCCAAAGTGAGATCGGGATGGTTCATAACCACCCTGTTCATAGCCGCCGTCATTGTGTCAAACAGAGCCTAAATGAATACTCACGTGTTCTTTAGCAATGCCGCGCATTTGCCATCGATCATTCTTAAACATAAGTTACTTAACATCGCCAAGAGTCGATAAACTAGGCGGGCGTCATGGGAGTTACCCGCCCGTGAATCTTGATTCTTGATCAATCATGGCGGAGAGCACCCAAGATCCATGAGACCCACAAGCTACATGAACAAACATTATGGTGACTCCTTATTCGAGATAAACCAATAACAATCGCGTGCATGCACACGAGTACTCTCGGACCTTCACAACCTAAAAGCTATCGCAGCGGAGCACATTTTCCCTCGCACTTATAAATCAAGCACCCACCCCTTCGACAGACGATGCGAGACCAATCCAACAATCTCTCATCAACCAATACCGAAGGCTGTGATTCGACCACAGATCATGTTCATGCGGTTCACAGCTCCCATAAATTCTGGCAGCTTCCGCGAAAGTTTAGCGAAGATTCAAGAGCATTTCAACTGCCCTCAGCAGCTCTGCATTGTTGATTGACAGCGTTTTTGAAAAGCTTGAAAAACAGTTGATCCGAAGAGCTTGAGAAAAATTAGTAACGCGCGCAGAAGCATGATTTTATCGCACCATCGGATCGACGAAAAATATCATCTTGGTAGCTCCCCTCGAGCTGCTGATAATATAATTTAGTATAATTTAATAGATTCCATGAGGTCTTGAGACATTTTTTTTTTACAATTACACAGCATCAACTGCAACAAATATAACACTTTTTTTGCAATGTAATACAAACATGATGCAAAAAAATTTGCTATATTTAGAAAAGAATTTTTGGTGAACTCATGCAATAAACAATTCTGCATTGCCATCAAGGAAAAGGCTCATGAACTCTTCCCCGTCGACAGTTTCTTTTTCAATGAGCAGGTGTGCGAGCTTGTGCAGGATGTCGATGTGGGTGGAGATGATTTGCTTCGCCCTCGAATAAGCTACCTCCACCAGCTCCCTCACCTCCGAGTCGACGACATCCGCTGTCGCCATGGAATAATCCTTCTGCGTCGACATCTGTTGAGCCAAAGCGCAGAACTAGTTAGAGATCCAAATGGAAGCTCCTCCATGACGGTAATGATGCCGATGACATCAGTATCTTTGCCGCTCGCTGCCTCCCGTTTTGTATTCGTCGAAACTGGGGACAACGATCGGAAGAGGTACTGTCGTTGTCGGGCTACTGTTATCAAAAAGTAAGAGATATGCTACCAAAGTATAACAAACGAAACTACGAGGCCGCTCGATGATCTGAATGATGAACCGGTCAAGGCAGTCATACCTGCTGACCAAGGAACGGATTACCTCCGGGCCCACCAATAGCGACTTGCCCGATCTTTTTGCTGAACCCAAATCTCTCGACCATTTGCCTCGCCACACGAGAAACCTGCATGAAATCGTTCGAAGCTCCGGTTGTCACATTCTCCTCCCCGAAGATTACTTCCTCTGCAACTCTGAAACATAAAGAATGGGAGCAAACAATAATACTGGAACCAGTTGGATCATATAGAAAACGAGGAACATATCCACAGCACTTTTGGCACAAAGGTTTTTTTACTTATATCTATATGACCAAAATAACATTATGGGTAATTCTAGATGGACCCTAAGAAGAGAAAGGAGGCACAGGAGAGGTTAGTACCGGGACAGTTATCAATTTGATTTGAGCCAACTCAAATCAGAACAACTAGAAATCGGGTCGAGCTCGAAGAAGTTTATAGACAATTTTTTAAAAAATTGACTAGAATAATCTCCAGAGTCAAATAAGAACATCAATATCACTAGAGTCAAATAAGGTATATATATATATATATATAGTTTGCAAGAACATCAATATTTTCAAACTGATTTCATCGAGGGAAGTTTTGGCTTGTGGCCGGGAACATTTGGGCAGATTTGAGTTTGATTTGAGCCAAAAAAGGAGAGTTTTGAGTGACTTTCAATCTTTGAGTCACTGCAACAACTCTAGTTTACAGAACTTTCATGAGAAAAAAACGCTAATAGTTAATATATTCTCGATGAATGATGCTACTAAAGTTTATTGAGAGGTCTCTATGAAGCAAGGAAGAAACTTTGGAGGCCTAAGGGATATTTACTCTGAAAAAACAACTATAAGCTCATTATAGAGGCAGACCTTCCGCCAAGAGCAACTGCCATCTGATTCTCGAGGTAACTCCTGCTGTAAAGCCCTGACTCGAGCCTCTCCTCGCTGGGAGCGAAGAAGGTGAGCCCTCCGGCCTGGCCTCTGGGAATGATGGAGATTTTCGCAACCGGGTCGTACTCAGGCATGAGTGCGCCGACAAGCGCATGGCCAGCCTCTGAAAAGTCGGCAAAATATGAAAAAATCGAAAAAGCGCATCCAAGGAGAAAAACAAGGCACTGTACCATGATATGCAACCAATTTCTGCTTTTCGTCAGAAACAACAGCATTCTTCTTCTCCGGCCCAGCAATTATCCTTTCAAGCGCATCTGATATCTCGTCCTTGCTTATTTCTTTGAGGTCTCGCCGGGCTGCGAGTATAGCAGCTTCATTCATCAGGTTCTGCAGGTCGGCTCCTGTGAAACCAGGTGTTCTTCTCGCGATTTTCTCAAAGTCAACATCCTTTCCAATTGCTTTTCCTCTAGAATGTACCTGGAAAATTATATGGCACAAGTATTGTTTAATAAACACTGGCAAACAAACAACATAAGATGATTTTTCTAAACTTTACCTATGGGAAGAACATAAGATTATATTATTACTTACGATCATGCACAGAATCCCCAAATGAGATGTGCGTGATGAGGACAGTGCCCGGCCGTCACTCAAAGTGACGGCCAAGTATAACTGGTGTCGCACACTGCGCACATTGGAATCATGTGCACTGTGTTAGTACCTATAAATATCACATGAATTTTTGGATTTTATGCTGGCCATATGCATTAAAAAAGCATGCATCCCGTTACATTAGAAGTATTGAAATTTGTTAGAATTATTATATTTGGGTATTATTAATGTTGGTGTTTAGTCCCACACCGCCTATCGGTGTTTTGTGTCCGTTGTATTTCCTAAATATTTGCCCCTA
The DNA here is from genome assembly GCA_039583875.1 of Platanthera guangdongensis. Lineage (NCBI taxonomy): Eukaryota > Viridiplantae > Streptophyta > Magnoliopsida > Asparagales > Orchidaceae > Platanthera > Platanthera guangdongensis. The sequence goes on along the minus strand of CM077151.1, from coordinate 264,559,769 downwards.
TGTGGAAGAATAAAAGTGTACCTGATATTTCATTTTCTCTATTTCTACATGGTATCAGAGCAGGAATTGACACCTCCCTGAATTTTGGTCGTTTTTAATTGTTGATGACCTAAGTTCTCGGTGGCTTCCACTCTCTGATTTTTGTCTCTCCTACTTCTCATCCCGTCAAGCCCACGCTACTTCAGCTCCCTCTCCCGTCGATGGAATCGACGTCGAATTCCATCGACGGGAGCGGATCTTGACCCCTCTGCGCTATCGTCGACAAGTCCGCTTCTTCTCTTTTGATCCGGTCGGCGCGTCTGCTTCTCGCATCGATGATCCCATCGACTTCTGCTCTGCCTGCGCTTGATCCTGTCGACCTCGGCTCCACCTGCACTTGATCCCGTCGGCCTTAGCTCCGCCTGCGCTCGATCCCGTGAACGGCTAATGCTACACTCGGTCTCGTCGAGCTCTGATCCTCTGATCCTGCCTGCGCTCATGCATGCCTCTCCTTCGATGAGATCGAGCAGTCATGGTTCCCTCTGCAGTGATCCCGTCAACAGACGCATATGCCGCAATTTTTTTTCTTCTCTTTCTTCCGCTGATCCAGTGGGGCAGCTGTTGTTGTCTCCTTGGATCCTGCCTCCGTTGTGTTCTCTCCTTGGGCGGTATCTCTTTGTTGCTCCCGATGCTCCTGATCTGGTCCTCCTTGTTGGTGGAAATGGTTCCTCTCGTGTCGAGCTTCTCTCTTCTTGTCGGTCTTCCTCTTCTGCTCGTCGCTGGCTTCTGCCCGTGCTTTGCTCGCTGCATCTTGTACCCATTCTCGCCGATATTTTTTTATCCGCTGCTCGTTTCTCTCAAAGGACGATGGTGATCTCTTTTTTTAGTATCTTGCTTTGTGAGTCCCTTAAATATTGTGTCGTGTGTTGTTGTCTTCACTATTGTATTGTTAGTATCTCCATGAGACCTATGCCTCCATGCACGTGTTCTACGTGAGGGGGAGCGTACGTCACGGCCTCCAGGCGTAGTCTATGCCTTCATGCACGTATTCCACGTGAGAGGGAGTGTTTGTGATAATTGCGACTCAGGTTCTTTTTTCCTAACTCCTGCCTTAGTCACGTGTGGCCTCCAGGTGTAGCCTATGTCTTCATGCACATGATCCACGTGAGGGGAAGTGTTTGTGATAACGGCGACTCGGATGCCTCTTTCTTGAATCCTGCCTTAATCACACATGGCCTCTAGGCATATTTCGTTTGTTGTTTGTGTCTCCCCACTTTTTTCTTCGATTTGAGGTAGGATTTATTTGGCCTTTCTTGGTTAACCTTGTTTCAACTCCGGGAGCATCCAACGCGATCATGGTCGGTTTGGGGATCAATATCTTGTGGCTTATGCCCGGTTGGAGTATCCCTGGTGACATGTGGTTGGGACTCGGTGACTGTTGTTTTGTCCCACGGTACCAACCATCTTTTACCTCTTTTTATGTTGTGTTCAAATTGGAGGTTTCCCCTCCATCTTGAGGGGGAGTCTTAGAGTTATTATATTTGGGTATTATTAATGTTGGTGTTTAGTCCCACACCGCCTATCGGTGTTTTGTGTCTGTTATATTTCTTATATATTTCTCTATGTGGAAGAATAAAAGTGCACCAGATATTTCTTTATCTCTATTTCTACAAAATCGAAGGGTTCATATTCATTTGATGGTTCTATTTCAGGACCGTGACACCCTAAATTATTCTTTCTAAATATAATATATAAGTTTAATTGATGGATAAATTCATAAATGCTTTGAAACACTTTGTTTACTATCCATACTTCTTATGAAAATCTTGACTTCAGTTAATGAAAGCCAGGGCAGCATTGGACACAATGACAACTCATTAGCCCGCAAGGTAGCCCAAGATGGGCTTTAATAGACCTATAGTGTGCTGAGAGGTTTAAATGGATTATGTGTCACATACGATTTATTTAAATGTGCTTAAACAATGGACTCATATGTGCCCACACATTTCAAATAATTAGATTCAAATATACTATAATATGTAAGATTAAAATGATGAGATGTCATCTAATTAGGTTTATTTCCAATTGCTTCAACCATTAAATGAATCAACAAAAACTTGAAGAGCTTTTTTACAAGTAGTCGTCATTTGCACTACCTTGGAGTGGCTAAATTACATTATTAAAAAAATGCGGAGGAAAAAATAATAACATAATAAAGAAAAAGAAGACTTTGGTCTACCAAGATTATTAAACCAAGCTTCAAAAGATGTTGGTGTAATCAAAGTGGACTTGACATGTGTTTTCCATTATAAAAAAGTATGGAATAAGTGTACAACGTTTAAATGTCTTGTATTCCAGGTGGAGCCATGATCATAATCTTCCCAATTTATACATGCATAAACCCGGTCAAGAGGCACCATAAAGGGTTCACTATTTCGGTTATGTCCTGTGTTGGTTGGTTTTGGGAATTCTAGCATATTTGTACGCTCCTCCTCGGTTAAGTAAAACCCTTTTGTTATGGATATGCAAACAAGGGCGAGGTGTGTCCTCCTATGTAATGTGTATATCGGTGTCGGGACAGAGGAAACAAGGACACAAATCCAGCAAGACAGAGGGCATTGGCTAGTAGGGCACAAGGGTATCACATAACCCATCAGCTCTATGTTTTATTGTCGCATATCTAGTTGGGGACGTGTGCTTATTTACCGTTTGCCCGTTTTGTGTTTCTGAGCTAAGCATTATGTAAGCCTAATAGCCTATGTATGACTCTTATTTTGATCATCTTGGAAGATCAATTGAAGGTGAGCCCTAAGGACTGATATCTCTTTTCTAATCTCCCTTCCTCTTCTTCCTCCAAACTCTAGTACCTAACATTTGGTCCGACCTGCCCTCTTCTGCCTGCATTTTTGTCACCTGAAGAACGATCCCACGCCTCCTCCTTTGCCTTGTCTGTTCTACGCTCAATTCAGCAATCCTGTGCCGACTGTTGTTGCCTGCCTCATGTTCCGCGCCAACTATGATTCCACACCCAACTGTTGTTCCTCTTTCACGCACGCGTTCCGTCTGCGATAGCACCGACCTATACGAGATCTCGTGTGTTCCTCTAGGTGCTTATTCCTCGTCGTCACAGCAGTCCAACCAACACTGACCCACATGAGCGTCTACCTTTCGTCGGCGAACTGCACATGATCCTGTGTTCCGCATATGTAAGTGTTCCCCTACAACTGAACCTGGCACATGTCTTCCTGCGACAGAGCCTGCCCCGCCTAGGTTCCGCCTGCGACAGAGCCTGCCCCGCCTAGGTTCCGCCTGCGACAGAGCCTGCCCCACCTAGGTTCCGCCTGCGACAGCACCGAGTAAGCGTCCCCTTGCAACCCGCACGCAATCCTCCGTCCTCCTGCTTACGTGTTCCACCAGCTCCAACCACAATCCTTAGTTCCACCTTGTTTCACTATGCAACATGTTATTACTGGTCGACGCGCTGCCGCCACAGCGGTGTGTCCGCCCCAGCAAGCCTTCCTCGATGAGTGTATGCCCCGCCTATGTTCTATTGTGTAATCGGATATTCCCACAACTCAGCCAGGCGCCGATCTGTCCATCTCACACAGCCATAATGCTCATGAGGAGTCCTCGCCTCTCTCCACGCCCTATTCCAAAGCTTGGATGCAAAATTTGATCACTTCATCGTCGGATGGTCGGGCACCTCGTCGACTTTCATTGATTCTCCTTCGGACCTTGGCATACCTCTAGGAAGCGCCAAGCTTCCCCGTCGGCTTTCGCTTCTTCCACCGACGCGCTCCTTCAACATCCCAACTTCCAACGGAACAAATTTCATGGGTTGTACTATGCATGTGGAGCAATTCTTTGACATCCATCACACCTCTGAGGCTCAAAAGATCCACATTTTTCATGTCAGCATGGTAGGGTTGGCCCCCCATTAGGCGTGTTGGTTCAATTCTACCCTCTCTTGGTCGGAACTCAAACAGACATCATCCTCTGTCACGATATTCACTATTCTGGGATGGCACTGGAATGTCTATGTGGTGTCCTCCAATCGGGCCTCCCTGGCGTTTTGGGTTTACCACAACATCATTACTTGGGTTTCTTCATGTAGTGATTACTTCCCCATATCCAGTACTTCCTAGGCACTAACCACCCCTGGTCTATTACCGATGTCATGGATCTCTCCGGCTGGGTGGAAGTAGTCTTGAATGTCATGTTCGCCGACACTGGTCATCCCCCGGGGAGTTTTCCACTCCAATAGCTTGGTCGCCCTCCAGCACCCTTCCGAACACCACCCTCGGAGTATACCATGGCTCCCATGCATCCTGGGCCACCTCCCAGCCACCTCGACCATCGACCTCCGACCAACACCCGGATGACCAAGCAGGAGTACCATGATCTTTGCACTAAGATCCTCTGTTTTTGTTGTAAACAGCTCCACTCATTGACTCATGACTACCCTGTAGGGGCTACAAACCACCACTGGTAAGGAGGACCCTGAGGTCCCCCTTGATGATTTTGAAGCCCTGGAGGGTGATGCCACACCACACGACAATGGTCCCCAAGCAAGGTTGTATCTTTTAGACTTTTCATGCTTCACCATTATCACTGGCCTCCAAACCATGTTCCCTTTATGACACTCATATGATTGCGATGATTGACAGTGGGTCAGACACAACTTCAGCTCGGTATTCGTCCATCTCTTGCTTCTCATTTCTCAGCTTGTGCGGCCTAGAAATGACCATGGGCCCATGCCCTCTCTCCAACAAATTTCTACTCCTTTAATCTCGGTGGCGTTGACATCATATTTGGTGTAGCGTGACTTTGTACCCTCAGCGGCATGTATGTCAACTGGGATCACATGACGATGCGCTTTCATCAATCCAGAGTTCCTTTACTTTTAGCAGGGAGGCTTCCCTCGCTCATCAGGAGATTGTCTTCCATTCTCTTCATAAAACAGTAGAAGTGGACATTGCTGTGTACTTGTGGCACAGCGTCAAGCTAACCCGCCTGGCGCTCCAAAACTACAACAGCAGCGCGTCCTAGATGCTTTCCAAGAAGTTTTTGACCATGCCACCCACCTCTCGCTTTCGCAACAACGATATTATATGCATCCCTATCGAGCATCGCCCCACTGAACTACTTTCCCCAGCTCATTCAGGATATGTGCATTTTGCTCTAGGAGGATCTCTCCATGAATCCGATCTTGGTGTTATGGTTTGGCCGACCCTCATCTGAGACCTCATAGATGGACCGTGACACATTCCACGCTCAATTCTCAACCTTCTACCTTGAGGAAAAGGAGAATTTTCCAGAGGGTGGTATTGTTACAGATACAAACGAGAGCAGGGGACTGTACAACCACATATTCGCTGAGCCAGACCAGGAGGCACAAACGGTCAGACAGGCTAGCCAGAGAAGTTCTCGCCCAAGTAGGCGGGAACGCTTGCGCTAAGCGATAAGCTCCCGCCTCGTATGAGCTCTCGCCCGCAAGACGCCCCGTATTCGTCGAGCCCAGATCGACGAGCGCAGCCAAATCGTCGAACGAAGATCAACGCGCGAACGCTTGCGCCAGCCCCCAGATCGTCTTAAAGAAGCTCTCGCCTATAGGTAGGCGAGACCGCTTCCGCCGGGCTCTGACAGAAGGCTCTCGGCTCGGGGCTCTCGCCGAGTGGGGACCAGGGCCTTGGGTGGAATGACCAAATTACCCTCAGGAGAAATTACTTCAGTACCCTCAGAAAAACAGCGGGATTCGGCTATTGGCAGACCAACTAGGGGCTTTTCAGTAATTTCAGGACAGCAAGATGCTATAAATAGACCCATAAGGGCTCCTTAGAAGCGATCTATCATTATCTCCCAAATTTCAGTGTTTTCTGAGAAGCTCCTAGCACAGCTTTGGCTTTGCAGGGGAAGCTCTCAGAGATCTTCTGGGTGTGAGGTGGGACCTCCCTGCTGAGGCTATTGGGTCAGTCTTAGGTCCTTTGAATCCAGTCGAGGGTTGAGACTTGAGAGAAGTAGGTTTTGGCTGCACCCCCTTTTTCTTCGAACTCTAGTTGAGGTCATATTTGGCTTCAACAGTTCTGGTGCGGTGAGCGTGGAAGGCGGCCGATTCAAGAAAACCTTAAGTTTTGTCCCATGGCTGGAGGTGAAGGTGAAGGGTCAGGTTCTGGAGGCTCCCCCACCCGGGGAGAGGAAGCGACAAAGAGGATGCTGGATGAGTTCAGGCGAGAGGTTCTACAGACGATCAGTTCGGCCTTCTCGGCGAGAGGCGAGTGGGTCACCCCTCAGGTCCCAATAGAAGAGGTCCCGCTCTTGGGCGAGAACGCCCCAGGGCAGCGCCCGGGAAAGGAGGTCCCGGGGGAGGCTGGCGAGAGAGATGTGGCGGCGCGGGAACTTTTCCCTGGCCAGAGCCAGCGCCCGAGCAAGGAGGCGCTGACGGATCTGGGCGAGAAGGAAGCGACAACGCGGGAGCTCTTCCCGGGGCACGGTCTCGCGGATCGGGCCAGTCAGCCGAGGTCGCGGGACGTACCATCTCGTCAGGCTGGAGGCGAGAGCCCATTTAGCGAGCTCATCATCTCAGCTCCGGTGCCGGAGGGGTTCCGGGAGCCTGACATGTCCTACTACTCGGGGAAGGATGACCATGTACAACACGTACAGTGGTTTGAAGACGTTGTATCGATAAGGCAGATGACGGATGCCTTCAAGTGCCGGCTGTTTGCCATCACGTTGAAGGAGAAGGCTCGGGACTGGTTCCACCAGTTGCCAGCAAGATCAATCTACTGTTTTGAGGATCTGCGGAGAAGTTTCATGTTGAGGTTCTCAACCTCGAAGAAGCGGAAGAAGGAAGCGGAGTGTCTGTTTGCGGTGAGGCAGAAGCCTGATGAGACGCTGGGTCACTATGTCGACCGGTTTCAGGAGGAGATCCTCCTGGTCCAGGAGGTCCCAGGGTACGCACTGATGTTGGCCTTCACCCTGGGGCTGAGACCGGGATTCTTTAGCATGGAGTTGAAAAGGGTGCCTCCCCTCTCCTTTGAGGAGCTCATGGAGAGGGCGGCAAAGGAAATTGACTTCGAGAGAGCAAACCCAGCATTCGCCAGGAAGTTGGCCAAGCTGGCGGAGGACGACGGGAAGGAACCAGTAGCAGGAAGACAGAAGGAGCCGAGGGAACAGAGGGAACAAAGGGAAGAAAGGAGAAGGGAAGAGCCCCGAAGGTTGGGGCAGCAGCAGGGATGGGGGGCCCGGGAGCCGAACAACAGGTTAGGTTGGAGGCCCCAGGAGGGTCGCCCCCAGGACCCAGGAGAAGGCTACCAGGGGAGAGATAACCTGCGGGAGCCCCGGAGGTTCGACCGACCGGCATGGAGGCAGGAGCCGAGAGGTCGCCCACCACCACCGCAGGAAGCCATGGAAGTGGGAAGAGGAAGAGGAGTTGGGAGAGGAGCTCGAGGAGGAGGGAGAAGAGGGAGAGGAGAGGGAAGAAGGGGCGGAGAGGCGTTGCTTTTTTGTGACTTCCACCAGGAGGAAGGTCACGCAACGGCCACCTGCCCAGAGTTCTTAGAGTTAAGGGAAGCAAGAGGAGCAGGGAGGCGGGATCCACCAGTGAGGATAGTGGAGGTGCAGCAGGGCGAGGTGAAAGATAGGTGCGAAGACCGGGTGGATGTAGGGACCCGGGGAGGAATCGGGGTGATTCACGGAGGAGTGGGGATTGAGGCAACCCGCAAGGGGAGCCTGCAAACCATGTACAGAAGGGGGGTGGCCTCTACCTCCCAGGTTCCCCCACCAGAAGAAAAGATCACTTTCTCATCAGCAGACATGCCGGACTATGAGGATCCATTCTGTGACGCCCTGGTGATCCAGACGGCGGTGGAAAATTATACGGTCTCGAGGATACTGGTAGACAACGGGAGCTCGGTAAATGTCATCTTCAAGAAGGTCTTTGATGAGATGAGGGTTGAAGGGAAGAGGGTCTTGGCGTCGGACGGACCTCTGTTCGGGTTCTCCGGAGAGAGGAAAGAGGTAGAAGGAGGAGTAGGGCTACACGTAAGGTTGGGGGGCGTGTCACGAAACTGTAGGTTCGTGATCGTGGACGCCCCGAGCAGCTATAATGCCATCTTTGGGCGCCCCCTCATCAGCGCCTTTCGCTGCGTCCCCTCCTCGTTCCATCAATGCCTCAAGTTCAACAATGGGGGGGTGCAGGTCAGGGTAAGAGGAGACCCGAAGGTGGCAAGACAATGTTATGTTACAGCAGTCAACACCATTTCGTGGATGGCAGAGGCAGAAGAGTTGGAGATAGAGATGGCGGCCCTAGAGGAGGTTGTTGAGGAAGAGGAGATGGTCCTAGAAGAGGCAAGAGGGATAGCTGGGGAGGAAGTCGGAGAAGAGGAGACTGAGAAGCTGCAAGGAGATGTGCAGGTGGTCCGGGGGGACGAGGAGCAGGAGAGCCCGGAAGGGGCGATGGAAGTAGGAGGGCAAGCGGCAGAAGGAGTCGAGGGAGAGGCCCCGAGGGGCGTAGGAGTCGAGCAACAGCAGGAGGGGCTGGTAGAAGCGATGGAGATTGAGGAGGAGGTAGAAAGGGGAGAGCTGGAGCTGGAGGAAGAGGCAAGGGCCGGCTGGGAGCAGTCGCGGCTGGAGCCGGCCGAAGAAGTGGTGGAGATGGAGGTCTTCACCAGCGCAGGACAAGTACAAAGGGTGCGGGTCAGCGGGGGCTTGAGTCCCGAGGCCCGGGAGCAAGTGCGGGCTTGCATTCAAGGCAACATCGACATCTTCGCCTGGAGCGCGGCGGACATGCCGGGCATCGACGCAGACGTGGCCTGCCATCGCCTGAACTTGGACCCCCGCACTCGCCCCATACGTCAGAAGATGAGAGCCATCGCCACCAAGCTGGAGGAGCCCATTCGCGAGGAGGTCAAGAAGCTCCTGGAGGCGGGCTTCATCTCAGAGATCCAGTATCCAGGCTGGATCTCCAATGTGGTAATGGTAAAGAAGGGAGGTGGAAAATGGAGAATGTGTATTGACTTTTCTTTGTTAAATAAATCATGCCCTAAGGATTGCTACCACCTGCCTCGGATCGACGCGCTGGTCGATTCAGCCGTCGGTTTTTCTGTCATGAGCTTTTTAGATGCTTTTTCAGGTTATCACCAGATCCGGATGCACCCTCCTGATACCAAGGATGTTTCCTTCATCACGATGGAGGGATGCTTCAGTTACAAAATGATGCTCTTTGGGTTAAAGAACGCAGGGGCTACCTATCAGCGCATGATGGATCGAGTCTTCCGGGATCAGAGGGGGAGGAACTTGGAGGTCTACGTCGACGACCTAATGATCAAAAGCAAGTGCATGGTTTCGCACCTACAAGATCTGGAGGAGACATTCGCCACCTTAAGAAGGTTCAAGATGAGGCTGAACCCCTTGAAGTGCGTCTTCGGGGCCAGCCGCGGGAAGTTCCTCGGGCATCTTCTGACTCCGGCGGGGGTGGAGCCCAACCCGGAGAAGGTCAAGGTCATCCTGGATTTGTAGTCACCTCGCGACGCTAAGGAGGTCCAGCGCTTGACAGGCAAGCTGGCTGGGCTAAGCAGGTTCCTCTCCAGGGCAGGAGACAAGTGTTCTTCATTCTTTAAGGTGCTGCGGGGGAATCAAAGGTTCAAATGGACAACCGAGTGCGAAGAGGCCTTCCAAGGGCTGAAAAGACAACTCTCTCAGGCTCCTCTCCTTCAAAGCCCAAAGGAAGGAGAGGACCTGACCTTGTACCTCGGGGTAGGAGCAGAAGCGGTGAGCTCCGTCCTAGTGAGGGAAGAAGGAAAGAAGCAGCTGCCCATCTACTACGTCAGCCGGATATTGAGGAAAGCAGAGCTTCGCTACCCCATCCTGGAAAAGCTCGCTTACGCCTTGGTCATCTCGGCAAGGAAACTCCGGCCGTACTTTCAAGCACATTCGATTAGGGTGGTGACCGACCACCCTCTTCGCAAGATCTTCGAAGGAGTGGAGCACTCAGGGAGACTGGCTAAGTGGTCTATTGAGCTAAGCGAGTTCGACATCTCCTTTGTCCCAAGGCTCTCCATCAAGGCACAGGCAGTGGCGGACTTCCTAGCAGACTACATCGTTAAAGTCGAGGGGGAAGAGCAGCAACCCCGAGAAGCATGGAAGTTGATGGTTGATGGGGCCTCGGGAAGGCACTCCCTCAGGGCAGGGGTGGTATTGACAAGTCCTCAGGGGGTAACCATAGAGCAAGCGGTCATTTTACATTTCCCCGTGACCAACAATCAAGCGGAGTATGAGGCCATGATCGCCGGCCTCCGCTTGGCAAAGGAGCTGGAGATTCGGGATGTGGAAGTTTTCACTGATTCAAAGGTAGTAGCATCGCAGATCCGGGGAGAGTTCGAAGCTCGGGAGCCTACCCTCATCAAATACCTCTCCAAGGTAAGGGCGATCATCGGAGGATTCCGGTCATTCTCGATTCAACGTGTTCCAAGGGAAGAAAGCGTAGCCGCCGATCGATTAGCCAAGTTCGGACCTCGGGGGGGAGGAACTTTGACGGAGCTATTCCGACCGGCTATCGAGGAAGGAGAGTTGATGGTGGTGGATCGGCAACCCTCGTGGGTGGATCCATTTGTGACCTTCCTAACCACCGGTGAACTTCCTGAAGGGACCAAGGTCGGGAGAAGCTTCAAGCGCAAAGCAGCTCACTACTTAATGATGGAGGGGGGCCTGCATCGTAAGATGTTGTCAGGGCTCCTAGCTAGATGTGTGACCGAGGAAGAGATCCCGAAGATATTGAGGGAGGTGCACTCGGGCGAGTGTGGCAGTCACTCGGGAGGAAGGACGTTGGAGGCAAGGGTGGTCAGGCAGGGGTACTTCTGGCCCACCCTAAGGAAGGATGTCATGGAGTTTGCAAGAAGGTGTCAAAAATGTCAGCTCTACGCCCCCCCCTTCAGCTCTTGGCAGCTCAGAGACTCTGAAGTATCACGGCACCGTGACCATTCGCTATCTGGGGAATGGACTTAGTTGGGCTCTTTCCTCCGGCTAGTGGGCAGAGGAGATTCCTCTTGGTCATGGTCGATTATTTCTCGAAGTGGCTAGAGGTTAAAGCCTTGGCCAAGGTCACCTCGCAGGTCATAAGGAACTTCGTCTGGAGGGAGATCATTTGCAGACATGGGTTGCCCCAAGCAATAGTGACTGATAACGGCCCCCAGTTTGCCAGCGAGGAGTTCATCAGCTTCTGCGCCCAACTAGGGATAGATCTCCGGTTTGCCTCCGTCCACCACCCCCGGAGTAACGGTCAGGTGGAAGCAGCAAACAAAATCATTGTGAACCTACTAAAGAAAAAAGTGGAGAACCTAAAGGGGAATTGGGTGGAACAGCTCCCCTCGGTCCTGTGGGCCCTACGAACGACCCCGAACACGGCCACCGGTGAGACCCCCTTCAAGCTCTCTCATGGGTGTGAGGCCGTCCTACCAGTGGAGTTCGAGGTCCGGTCCCCGCGAGTCACAGCCGCGGGCGAAGGAGACGAGGCTTGGAGGGTGGAGAATGAGGAGGGACAGCGCCTCTCGTTAGATATGGTGGAGGAACTGCGAGACGTGGCGGCTATCAGGCAAGAAAAGATCAAGCGACGGATGGCCAAGCATTTTGATAAGCATGTCAGGGTCAAGCAGTTTACTAAGGGGGATCTAGTGCTGAGAAAGGTTGACGCAGCAGGAAGGTCGGCTCCCGTGGGCAAGCTCCACCCGAACTGGGAAGGTTCATACATAGTGAAGGAAGTCCTCGGAACGGGAGGATATTACCTCCAGGACGTGGAAGGGAGGGCCCTAAGCCACACCTGGAGCGGTGATGACCTAAAACGCTTCTACCCATGAAGGGAGAAGGATGTAACCATGTATCTCAAGAATAAACTTATTATACTACATCGATTGATTTTCTCTTAACTATTGTCAAATTTTTCATAACATAACGTAATCGTGTGTTTTGTAATACCCCGAGCTCGGCTCGGCCCCAGGTAGACCCGCTGCGCAGGCTCTCATCTAGCTGGCAGGTCCGTAGGCTCGCCTGTGGGGGATAGGTTTGGTTGGTTTGAGATCTTCATCGGCACCCCGAGCTCGGCTCGGCCCCAGGTAGACCTGCTGCGCAGGCTCTCATCTAGCTGACAGGTCCGTAGGCTCGCCTGTGGGGGATAGGTTTGGTTGGTTTGAGATCTTCATCGGCACCCCGAGCTCGGCTCGGCCCCAGGTAGACCCGCTGCGCAGGCTCTCATCTAGCTGGCAGGTCCGTAGGCTCGCCTGTGGGGGATAGGTTTGGTTGGTTTGAGATCTTAATCGGCACCCCGAGCTCGGCCCGGCACCAGGTAGACCCGCTGCGCAGGCTCTCATCTAGCGGGCAGGTCCGTAGGCTCGCCTGTGGGGGATAGGTTTGGTTGGTTTGAGATCTTCATCGGCACCCCGAGCTCGGCTCGGCCCCAGGTAGACCCGCTGCGCAGGCTCTCATCTAGCTGGCAGGTCCGTAGGCTCGCCTGTGGGGGATAGGTTTGGTTGGTTTGAGATCTTCATCGGCACCCCGAACTCGGCTCGGCCCCAGGTAGACCTGCTGCGCAGGCTCTCATCTAGCTGGCAGGTCCGTATGCTCGCCTGTGGGGGATAGGTTTGGTTGGTTTGAGATCTTCATCGGCACCCCAAGCTCGGCTAGGCCCCAGGTAGACCCGCTGCGCAGGCTCTCATCTAGCTGGCAGGTCCGTAGGCTCGCCTATGGGGGATAGGTTTGGTTGGTTTGAGATCTTCATCGGCACCCCGAGCTCGGCTCGGCCCCAGGTAGACCCGCTGCGCAGGCTCTCATCTAGCTGGCAGGTCCGTAGGCTCGCCTGTGGGGCATAGGTTTGGTTGGTTTGAGATCTTCATCGGCAACCCGAGCTCGGCTCGGCCCCAGGTAGACCCGCTGCGCAGGCTCTCATCTAGCTGGCAGGTCCGTAGGCTCGCCTGTGGGGGATAGGTTTGGTTGGTTTGAGATCTTCATCGGCACCCCGAGCTCGGCTCGGCCCCAGGTAGACCCGCTGTGCAGGCTCTCATCTAGCTGGCAGGTCCGTAGGCTAGCCTGTGGGGGATAGGTTTGGTTGGTTTGAGATCTTCATCGGCACCCCGAGCTCGGCTCGGCCCCAGGTAGACCCGCTGCGCAGGCTCCCATCTAGCTGGCAGGTCCGTAGGCTCGCCTGTGTGGGATAGGTTTAGTTGGTTTGAGATCTTCATCGGCACCCCGAGCTCGGCTCGGCCCCAGGTAGACCCGCTGCGCAGGCTCTCATCTAGCTGGCAGGTCCGTAGGCTCGCCTGTGGGGGATAGGTTTGGTTGGTTTGAGATCTTCATCGGCACCCCGAGCTCAGCTCGGCCCCAGGTAGACCCGCTGCGCAGGCTCTCATCTAGCTGGCAGGTCCGTAGGCTTGCCTGTGGGGGATAGGTTTGGTTGGTTTGAGATCTTCATCGGCACCCCGAGCTCGGCCCGGCCCCAGGTAGACCCGCTGCGCAGGCTCTCATCTAGCTGGCAGGTTCGTAGGCTCGCCTGTGGGGGATAGATTTGGTTGGTTTGAGATCTTCATCGGCACCCCGAGCTCGGCTCGGCCCCAGGTAGACCCGCTGTCTGGCTCCTACTAGCTGGCAGGTCCATAGGCTCCCCTGTGGGGGATAGTTTAGGATAGGTTAGGGTAGGCTAGGTTAGGTTTGTGGAAACGTCATCGGCACCCCGAGCTCGGCTCGGCCCCAGGTAGACCCGCTGCGCAGGTTCTCATCTAGCTGGCAGGTCCGAAGGTTCGCCTGTGGGGGATAGGTTTGGTTTGGTTGGCTTGGTTTGGACAAGGCAGGAAATGCATCAGGAATACAAAATGGAAAAGATAGGAAAGGTCTCGGCAGGGATAGATCTCGAAAGAGAAGTCCCCGTCAAAAAGGTCTCGCAGAAAGTGGGGGGGGCTTTCGCCGAGAAGGCTCCTCTTAATATTCTCGGGCAAACAGGCGGGATCGTTATGCGACGGTCCTGAAGGGATTCGCGCAGGCTAAAGGGGACGGTTCCGACCTAAGGGTTCGTGAGCCACGCTTACGGCGGGTCGTTTGCAGCAAGTTCCCGCCTATCCATCGCTAAGGAAGACTATCCTAGGAAGGCCAAGGGGCTCGGCGGAAGCACGCGCAGAAAACATTCGACCACAACAATTACATCGGGCACATTCACAATAACAGAGCGAGATATTTATAATAAAAACGTTTGCATTAAATATATTATATATAAGAACAAACTGGTAGCGTCTCGCGCTTTACATTAAGGCGGAAAGAAAAAGCAGAGGCGGAAAGAAAAGGAAGAGGGGCCCCCTCACGGAGACAAGCTGTACCCCTCCGAGCTCCCGCTTGAACTCCCGCTGGAGCTTTCGCCGGAGCTCTCCCTAGAGGTCTCGCCACCCGCTGCAGGAGATTTCGGGACGTCCGAGGGTGGGGTATCTGGGGCGCCCGGGGGCTTTGGAATGGGCTCAAAAAGCCATGGAACGAGCTGTTGAGCAGTGATGTCTTTGCCCCTCCCATCCCAGCAGTTGACGTCTCGCAGCGTCTCCAGCGTCAACCTTACTGTAGCTTGCGCGTTCCCCTGGAGCAGCTTGTCGATATCATAAATCGAGTAATACCGGCTCTTCAGTCTCTCGTCCAACGGGGGGCCGCACTCGCCTCGAGACGCGCAATCTGCTCCCGCAGGAGAATGTTGTCGTATCGGGCTTGGGACAGCTCCTCGCGAAGCGTAGCTTGGGCGGAATCCTGAACAGCGAAAGGTTAGCATAAATGAGAAGAGTTAAGGTGGCGAGAGCAAGCGATTGTGAAAGATCTCGCTTACCCCTTCCGCCTGGAGCGAGGATAGCAGTTGCTGGGCCTCGGCCAGCTCCTTGGCCAGAGTGGCCGCCTGAGTCACCGCATCATCCCTAGCCTTGAACATGTCCTGAAAATTGCGGTCTATTGTGATGCTCCGGCGAGCACACATGTGCGCAAGCTCCAGCCCACGCATCAGGGCGCGAGTGGAGTCGTAGGCCAGCAGCCGGGTCGACATCCTGTCGTAGACGCTAGCATCCTCCCGGCTGTAGAGGCAGTAGCCTAAGGCGAAAGACTCGCTGGTGACCTCGTCTCGCTCTGCCCAGCTTGGCAAGAGGGACGAGATCGAGACCTTGTTGGCGTCAGGATCCCACTGCAGCAGCGGTTTGTTTTCCGCGTCCAGGCACCTCATGCCGAGACCAAAATTGCGATGGCCCCGCGGCACCTCTCCAAATATGGGCTGGTCGGAGGTCCCGGCGGCGGCACCCTCGCTCTCTGCGGCACCAGGGGCCTGAGGGTTCTCGGCAGGGGTCTCAGGGCCGCCCCTGGTGGCCGCAATCTTGCTAACGGCCTGCAAGACCTCCTCAAAGGAGCGGCCTGCAGGGAGAGGTTGGGCGGGCGGCACCACGACGGCCTTGCCCTTCTCGGTATCGGTTGTCTTGGGTCTCTTGATTGGTTGAGGAGCGGGGGCACCAGGCTTTCGCTTCACGGCACCACCTGAAGGAGGAGGGGCCGACTCTTTCCGGCAGGCTTGCGCGGCGGCCTTCGCAAGAGCCAGCGGGTCTTTAGGAGGTTGGCTCCCTCCGGCGCGAGCCTCGTCAAAAGGCTGGCGTGAGGGGATCTCGCGCTCTCCTGCGAAAACAATGACACTAAGTTCCAGCCTTGAAGAAGACAAGGAAAAGCAAGATAAAGGCGAGACTTTTACCTTCTCCTGGAAGCACAGGGAGGAGGGAATCGACGTCTCGCCGAAGGTAGAGGACGTCGAAGTCCTTGGTTCCAAAGAACTCAAGGAGGGCGCTGTCGCGCGAGCCCAAGGAGGGGGGCTTGTAGGCGGCGTCCTCGTATTGGATGGGGGCAAGAGGTACGTTCCCGAAGTCGCCAGAAACGTAGATGAACCTCTCGCCCCAGTGATGGTGCTTGTTGGCGAGACCGATTGTCTTGAGCAGTTGCCCTGAGAAGAATACCACACCTCTTTCGCGCGGAAAGTAAACAGCTTGCGGAAGATCGGCAAGCTAAACTCGATCCTCTCGGACCGCATGTAACATATGAATGCCACGAGAATCGCAACTGAATTTGGGTTCAGCTGCGCGGGAACCACCCCGTAATACCGGAGGGCCTGCCGCATCTCGGGCCACAGCGGGAGGCGGAAGCCCACCTCGAAGTGCTCGATGGGGATGGCGAGCTCCCCCTCCCCTGCGGTGTTTACCTTGTCGTGATTGCCCGGGTTCCGCGCGGTGAAGCCGGCGGGAACGTGTTGAGTCTTGATTTGGTTGAACTCATCCACGGTGAGAGTGCAGGAAGGAAAAAGATGCTTCTGAAAAGCTTCCGCGCAGTTGGATCGTCCCTCACCTCCGCCCGGCATCGCGATGAAGGATGTGAAGGCGAGAGCTTCAAGAAGAAGGCGAGAGCGAGAACGGTACGGGAACGGAAGGAGGATGCGGAGACAGGCGAGAGCTTTGGAGGGACCGCGAAAGCAACAGAAGAGGAGAGAGAATAGAATCGGAGAAATGAATGTGGTAGGTGAGCTTCCCTATTTATAGAAAACCGTGATAATGATGGATGTTTTCAGAAAGGCGGCGGGGGTACAGCCGGCGCGTCCTAGGTCAGCGACGCTTCATTTTTCCCGCCCGAGTTTGACAGTGACCGATTGACTAAGTGACTAGCGCAAACGTTGCGAGACGACATGCGACAGGCAAGGTAGGCGGAAGCAAGGTGGCTCTCGCCACCCAAGAACCCAGGAAAATAACATATACGCATACAATAATAAAAAAAAAGTAACAAGCGTCGAGTTATGGCTCTCGCTGAGCGAGAACGAGATACAAAGTGAGCGATAAGCGCAAAATTATTAGTTACAGTTCTGAGCGAATAAATAAGGGTACATCTGAGAAGGGGAAGGCTTGAGGAAGAGAAGGGGAGGTCTCGCGCTTCAATAAGGCTCCCAACGCCATTTCCCTTGCTCCCACCGCCATTTCCCTCGCTCCCGCAGCTTGGTCCGGGGTGGCGCCTGCGGGTTGAAGTAGGACGACAGAACACTGCATCCCAGGTCAACCCGGCGAGACAAATCCCGGATTCGCTCGATGCACCTCTCGGGTGAGGATCCGGCGGTAGCTCCCCCCGGCCGGTCCATCTCGCCGATGAGATAATCCCGCTCCAGAGTCTCTAGCCTCTTCTCCACGGACTGGCGAAACTCTCTCGCCGCAAGGTCGCGGACCCGTTCTCGCCGGATGAGCTTCGATAGGACGGCGGCGACCTTCTTCCCCCGTATTTTAGCGCTCTCGGCACCAGTCAAGATCTCATCCATCTCGTCAGACGAGGGGAAGGGAGAGCTCTCGCCATCTTCCCCCTCTCTTTCTTCTTCTTCTTCTTCTTCTTCCTCTACCTCGGCTCCAAGCCGCGAGCCCACGTCCCCTGGCAAAAGAGTTCCTGTTATAGCGAGAACTAAAGGGTAGCTGTGATAAAGTTTCCATATACCTGCAGCATGACGAGGCCCCCCGGTCGACGGTAGGCGAGAAGGCCCAGCACCCCCCCCCCCCCCCCCCCTCAGCTCCAAAGAGGAGGTGGATTGGCTTTCCTTTTCCGGGGGGGGGTAAACTTTGCGAATGGTGATCCCGGCTTGGTCGGGAGCGGGGGAGCGGGTCTCCTCTCTCGCAGGAGGGCTGGCGTCTAGCGAAGGCGCGGAGGACTCGGCAGTATTTCCTCCCGCCGGTAGGGAGGAATCAACCGCGAGGGCAGGCTGATTCGCAGCTCTCGCCCCGCTCTCCCGGGTGGCGAGATCCGGCGGTGCGAAAACTGCCGCTGCGGGAAAACAGTTCAGCATTCAAAGATTTAAGTTAAGGGCGAGAGGGGGAACCGTTACCTGCGGTGTTCGGGTCAGGTGGAGGGGCCACCTCTGGAACCCGCGGTTGATCCTCGTGATGGCTAGAGGATGGATCCAGGGGTTCTCGCGGGGACGCGGCAGCATCGGGAACCGTCTCCTGCGAGAGGTATCGCGTCAACTACTGAGCAGCTGGTGTTTCCAATAATTGGCAAATCGGGCATACCTTCCGCGGCGAGGGGCCGTCCGCGCGGCTAGGGGTTGGGGTAGGCGGGCTCCTGTTCTCGCGGGGCAGGTCCCGCTGAACCACCTTCGCCCTCTTCTTCTTCTTCTTGGGCAGAGAAGGCTCAGCGATCGACGGATGTCTCGCTAGCCATGGGGCAACCAGGGCGCTGTTAGCCTTGGCTCGCGCCTGTGCCGCGTTGATACGGTCTTGCAGATCCTGCGGAAGCGGTTTGTCGGTGCGCTTGGAAGGCATCGCGAGAGGAGGCGGGAGCTCAGACGGAGAATGACGACTCGAGGGAAGTGTTATGGCAGTCTATCAGCACATATTTATAGGCACCGTACGGCCCACCGAAAGATTCCATGATGTTGACACGTGCTCAGCGAATATTTTTGGGTGGGACATGTCTTTTCGAGCGCAGAGCTAGCTCAAAAAGAGCGGGGATTGTGTACAACCCCATATTCGCTGAGCCAGACCAGGAGGCACAAACGGTCAGACAGGCTAGCCAGAGAAGTTCTCGCCCAAGTAGGCGGGAACGCTTGCGCTAAGCGATAAGCTCTCGCCTCGTATGAGCTCTCGCCCGCAATACGCCCCGTATTCGTTGAGCCCAGATCGACGAGCGCAGCCAAATCGTCGAACGAAGATCAACGCGCGAACGCTTGCGCCAGCCCCCAGATCGTCTTAAAGAAGCTCTCGCCTATAGGTAGGCGAGACCGCTTCCGCCGGGCTCTGACAGAAGGCTCTCGGCTCGGGGCTCTCGCCGAGTGGGGACCAGGGCCTTGGGTGGAATGACCAAATTACCTTCAGGAGAAATTACTTCAGTACCCTCAGAAAAACAGCGGGATTCGGCTATTGGCAGACCAACTAGGGGCTTTTCAGTAATTTCAGGACAGCAAGATGCTATAAATAGACTCATAAGGGCTCCTTAGAAGCGATCTATCATTATCTCCCAAATTCCAGTGCTTTCTGAGGAGCTCCTAGCTCAGCTTTGGCTTTGGAGGGGAAGCTCTCAGAGATCTTCCGGGTGTGAGGTGGGACCTCCCTGCTGAGGCTATTGGGTCAGTCTTAGGTCCTTTGAATCCAGTCGAGGGTTGAGACTTGAGAGAAGTAGGTTTTGGCTGCACCCCCTTTTTCTTCGAACTCTAGTTGAGGTCATATTTGGCTTCAACAGGGACGTCCTCCGATGTCGTGTATATTGACATTGTGATCGAGGAGACAAAGACATGAATCCCAACATGAGGGCGGACATTGAACAGTTATGTGCACGGGCATCACGCACCTCGTGAGTTATATGTTTTATTATCGCATATGCAGTTCAGGTTGTGTGTTATATTTATCGTTTTCCCCTTTTTGTGTTTCTGACCTAGGAACTATATAAGCATATGTATGGCTATTATTTTGATCAACTTGGAAGTAAGATCAATTGAAGGTGAGACCTCGGGGCAGAAATCTCTTCTCTAATCTCCCTTCTTCTTCTTCCCCTCCCTTCAAACCCGAGTACCTAACACCTTCGTTGTCTCACATGGATGTACGTCCACTTTGACTAAAGAAAAAAAAACTATGGTGTGTTTCTATGTGTGATTATTCATGTTATATTGTGTCTTGTTGTTCTTAGAAAAAGTATATTTCATATGAATAATGACTCATCTTGGGGTTATATATACAAGACCCGAACATATACAGGTAAATACAGATAAGCCTCTATACATACACACAATATCTAACACCCCCCCCCCCCTCAAACTCACGGGGATCATACATCGAGAGTTTGGACATAAGGTAGTCATGCTGAACCCTCGTCTGGGTCTTGGTGAACAAGTCCGCAATCTGATGATCGGTGGGAACATACTGGGGAACCAATGTACGTCGGTTGTACTACTCACGGAGGAAGAAGACGTCGACTTCAATGTGCTTGGAGAGGGAAAACTTCACTGGATTCAGAGTGAGCTGAATGGCACCGGTGTTGTCACAAAAGAGAATGGTCGGTCCTGAGGAGACAATGCCAAAATCTGCAAGAACCCAACGAATCCAGATAATCTCCTCGGTCGTAGACGCCATGGCGGGTAGCTCAGCCTCAGTACTAGAGCGGGAAACACCAGACTATTTCTTGGACTTCCAGGCAAGCAAGGAGGAGCTCAAAAACAGACAGAAATCAGTGACAGAGCGACGATCAGAAGG
Source organism: Platanthera guangdongensis (assembly GCA_039583875.1). NCBI lineage: Eukaryota > Viridiplantae > Streptophyta > Magnoliopsida > Asparagales > Orchidaceae > Platanthera > Platanthera guangdongensis. Next base: position 264,539,544 of record CM077151.1, on the reverse strand, counting down.
ATCACTAGTCCAAGTAGCATCAGAGAAAGCAGAAAGCTGGAGGGAACTGCTGCTGGAGAAGAACAGACCACGGCCAGGAGTCGCACAAAGGTAACGCAGTACACTCAGCAAGTGAGCAGAATGTACTGATGTAGGAGTGCTGACAAACTAGCTCAACACATGGACTGCATGAGCAATATCTGGCCGAGTGATGGTGAGATGGACCAGGCTGCCGACCAAATGACGATAGCAAGTGGGGTCAGCAAGAGGGATCCCCTCATCAGCCTGAAGCTGCAGGTGAAGTTCCATCGGTGTGGCAACAGTGCGGGTGTCGGAAAGAGCAGCCCGAGCTAGAAGATCAATAGTATACCGCTGTTGAGAGAGCTGGAACCCTGCAGAGGTGGAAGAGAACTCAATGCCCAGAAAATAACTCAAAGGTCCCAAATCTGTCATCTGAAATTGCTGCTGCAGGTAATGCTTGACAAAATCAATGAAATCCGGGTCATCACCAGTGATGATCATATCATCCACATAGAGCAGAAGAAGAGTCTGGCCTCGGGAAGAGGTGTGAACAAACAGGGTCATGTCGTGCTGGCTGGGCTGAAAACCAGCGGCTGTAACGACAGAGCTGAAGCGCTCGAAACAGGCTCGAGGAGCCTGTTTGAGACCATAGAGAGCACGACGCAACCGACAAACCATGCCAGGAGGAGCAGCAAAACCGGGAGGAGGAACCATGTAGGCCTCCTGCTGTAGGTCACCGTGAAGAAACGCATTCTTCACATCCAGCTGAAACAGGGACCAACGATGGACCGCAGCAACAGCAACAAGTGTCCTGATCGTGGTCATGTGTGCCACAGGAGCAAAAGTCTCATCATAATCTCGACCATGCTCCTGCTGAAAACCCCGAGCAACCAGGAGAGTCTTGTACCGCTCAATAGAACTATCGGAGATAGACCCACTTGCAAGTGATGGGAACAGCACCAGGAGGAAGAGGCACAAGATCTCAAGTAGAGGTACGCTCAAGAGCAGCCAACTCATCAAACATAGCGGCCTGGCACTCAGGAACCTGAGCAGCCTCGCGGTAGGAACTAGGCTCTACAGTACTTGTGGAGGTAGCAGGAAGAGCAGTGAGGTCGAGTGGCTGGGTGGTAAAACCGAGGTGATCTGGTGGATGTCGATCTTGAAGGGGGTAACGTCTGGCAGGCGGATCATCCACGGGACTCTCACTGAAGACTGGGGGCACCTGTGGGGTAGTCGGAGCACGACGAGTGTAGTGGTGGAGAATAGGAGGTGGAGGGCCGGGAGATGGCAGAACATGAGGAGGTGGAGAGGACTCAGAAGAGGGAGATGACGATGATGGCGGTAGCTCTGCTGGTGACTGGTCTGACGGTGGTGGCAAAAAAGGTGGTGGTACGGTAGGAAAAATAAGGAATTGAATATCAGCTGGGGTAGTGGATGAGGGTGAAGCAGAGGTGGATGAAGAAAGGAAGAAAGGTTGATCCTCAACGAAGATGACATCACGAGAAATGCGAAGACGGCGCGCAACAGGGTCATAACAACGATAACCCTTGTGCTATGAGCTGTAGCCTAGAAAAACACATACAGCAGACTGAGCAGAGAGCTTAGTCCACTCACGTGGTGGTAATAGGACATAACACAGACATCCGAACACACGAAGATGAGTGTATAGAGGAGGATGAGAGAACAAACACTCACCAGGACACCGACCCTGAAGGAAAGTGGATGGCTGAAGGTTGATGAGATAGACAAAGGTGGAGATAGCCTCAGCCCAAAAATGTCGGGGAACATGGGAAGCCAAAAGAAGAGTGCGAGCGGTCTCAATGATGTGGCGATGTTTCCTTTCCGCAGTGTCATTCTGGGAATGAGCACCAGGACAGGAGAGCTGCGGGAGCGTGCCATGAGAAGCGAGAAGGTCACGGAACTCATGCGATAGGTACTCCCCCCTGAGTCGGAGCGAAAAACACGAATAGAGGCGGAGAACTGAGTACGAACAATGGTGGAGAAAGTAACATAAACCTTAAAAAACTCAACACGAGAACGCAACATATATATCCAAGTGAAACGAGAAAAATCATCAATAAACAAGACATAATAGCGGTGTCCACCCTTGGATACAAAAGGAGCAGGCCCCCATACATCAGAATGGACTAACTCAAACGGAGCAGAAGACCTAGACATACTAGACTGATAGAGGAGTTGTAGCCGTTTTCCAAGCTTACAACTCGTACAAGAGTGACTAGTGTCAACAGATACATGACCCAAAACACCCTGACGAACAAGAGTTGAGAGACGGGCGCCACTGGGATGACCAAGACGATGGTGCCACTGACGAAAGGAAACAGCGGGAAGACATAAAAAAGGAGCAGTTGGGGACGGTGTGACTGATGGCAGACGAAGGTACTCAAGGAGATATACCCCACTATGGCGACAGCCAGCTCCAATGAGGGTCCCTGTAAGACGATCCTGCACATGACAAACAAACTCATCAAACAAGGTAATCACTAGAGGCAAGCTGGCTGGTGGAGATGAGGTTCATGGAGAGCCGAGGGATGTAGGTAACATCAGGAATGTGGAACTGAGGGGTGTGGAGAAGGCCACGACTGGTAATAGGAAGGGTGGTGCCATCAGCAATAATAACACGTAGGTCAGAGGAAACAGGCTGGCTGGCATGAAGATGGGTGGCATCATAGGTCATATGAAAAGAGGCTCCAGAGTAAGTAACCACGAGGACTGAGAGATACCTGACGGGGCAGAGGCCGCTGAGGGATCAGTAGAGGTAGAGGCCTGACCAACTGTGGTTGCAGATGCACTCGGGAAGGTGCCTGAAGACAGCTGCTGAGCCAGTTGTATGAGCTGCTCCGAAAAGGAGGCTGTCAGAGGAGGCACAGGCAGAACTGGAGCTGCACGCTGCTGGGTGTCACGAGACTGGATGTTCTGCTGGGAGCGCTGAAGCTTGCGACACTCAGACACTCTGTGGATATATATGTTGTGTTCTCGTGCTGAGTTTTTTCAGGTTTATGTTACTTTCCCCACCATGGTTCGTACTCAGTTATCCGCTTCTATTCGTGTTTTTCGCTCCGACTCAGGGGGGAGTACCTATCGCATGAATTCTGTGACCTTCTCGCTTCTCATGGCACGCTCCCGCAGCTCTCCTGTCCCGGTGCATGGCAATAATGACAGCGAACAGACCGCCGTTGCGCAGCATTGGGACCTTGGGAAGAGGGTCCCTGGGTAGGAAACGGAGCAGACGGTCGCACAGGAGTACTGAGCCCTGGAGAAGGTGGCAGCGGAGGCTGAGGAGCAAACTGAGGAGCAGCCAAGACAACATGGGGGGAGGTAGAGTGTTGCGTCCCCTCCATGGTACGAAGACGAGTCTCCTCCGCCAGAATCGTGGACAGAGTGTCACGAAGTGTGGGTGGAGTACCACGATGAAGAAACTGTGAGCGGGCAGACTCAAACTCCGGGCGTAGGCGCGTCAAGAAATCGTAGACACGGCAGGCATCTCTGTACTGAGCGGTGGCAACGCAATGGCAGCAGGAAGTAGTCGGAGGAAGTAGACAACTAGAGGAAGTAGTCGGAGGAAGCAGCCGGAGGAAGCAGGCAACCAGAGGAAGCAGCCGGAGGAAGGATCGAGCGGATCGACGCAGTCGATCGGAGGAAGCAGGAGTCGATCGACGGATCGACGCAGTCGATCGACGGATCGACGCAGTCGATCGGAGGAAGCAGGAGAGGGATCGATTGATCGGATCGACGAGCGAGAGAGGGACCGGGATCGATCGGCGCAGACGAGCGGGATCGATCGGCGACGCAGCAGGCGCAGACGAGCGGGAGAGGGATCGGGAGAGTTAAACCCTAGCCTCTGATACCATCTTAGAAAAAGTATATTTCATATGAATAATGACCCATCTTGGGGTTATATATACAAGACCCGAACATATACAGGTAAATACAGATAAGCCCATATACATACACACAATATCTAACAGTTGTAACACCCACAACGAGACCCTTTGATCTAACTTTATACAATAATGCAAAAAAAATGATTTATTCGCTACTCATATATGAATATCTTAATTTCCCCACTTAACAAACTACTTCTATATTTTAATATTGATGGGATATTCTACTCAACAATTTAGTTTTATTGACATTAGATTTATGTATATGTACTATGATCATGGCGTGGTTGTGGAATTTCAATGATACCGGAGATGAGCAAGATTTTCATGTTCTGGCTCACTGCTCGAGAGATCTGGGATAATCTCCTTCAGATATACTATATGAAGCCGGGTAGTGTCACACGTTATGAATTGAAGACAAATTCACAAAATAAGGAAATTTGCATGTCACCTATTACTATAGGATCTTGAATCAGTGCGGGATCGAACTGGATCAATATAAACAAATCTGAAGATGGGATGTAATAAAGATGCCTAAATTCTGGTGATCCTTGTCAACAAAGATAAGATATTCAAGTTCATTTCTGGCCTAAACTCCGAATACGATCCCATCCATGCACAAATTATTGGTAAAGACTTCCCTCACTCTCTCAAGCCTAATCGTGAGAACTGGCGGTGCACCTACTGACCTACTGCAAAAATCTGGTCATACAAGGGAAAAATGCATCAAGTTTCATGGGAAATAATAGGTTATGAATTGTTATGGAGGTTTCAAAGGCTTCTAATATAATCAGGCAAATCTTGCTACATCCGGGACTACAAATGAGATACAGTGTGAAGTCAAAGACGACAATTGATGACATGCTAGCCCTTAGCAAAGAAAATTTAGAGAGTATGTGAACCCTAGTTGGTCCTCTGAATAAGCCCAATGGTACTTGTAGACGGGCCATGATTGGTAAGAACCCAAGTCCAAAATCTTTTAGGGGATGTTCATTAGTGTAAGAAAAGAGAAACATGAGAGAGAAATTTGCCTCAAATTGTATTATTCTCAAAGTATAGGAATACATACACTTATATAGATGTAGATAGAGAGAGATATATCTACATTTATAATGTGGGAGTAAAGCAGCTATACATGGGCCAATACACATGGGCCTCCCAAATGGGCTAATACTATTTTATCTTTAACACTCCCCCGCAAGCTGGAGCGTACAAGTCATAAGCGCCAAGCTTGGATAAAAACTGATAGTACAAAGTCCGTGAGAGAGCCTTGGTGAAAATATTAACAATTTGACTGGAGGCCGAGACATGTTCCAATACTATCTTCTTTGACTGAACTTTTTCTCGAACGAAGTGAGAGTCAACTTCAATATGCTTTGTGCGCTCATGGAATACTGGATTCTTGGCAATATGTATGGCAGATTGACTATCACAGAGCAAGGTAGCAGGAAAGGAGTGTGAGACCCATATCACTGAGGAGGCCCTCTAGCCAGGTGACCTCAGATACGACCGTTGTCATAGCGCGATATTCAGCATCGGCAGACGAGCGAGCAATAACAGTCTGTTTCTTGCTGCGCCAAGTAATAAGATGTCCACCGAGGTAGGTGCAGAAACCAGTGGTGGAATGTCTATCATCAAGAGACTCTGCGTAGTCCGCATCAGAGTAGGCAACAAGAGATAAAGAAGATGATAGCTTATAAACAAATCCTTGTCCATGAGCCTTCTTTAAATATCTGAGGATCCGCTCTACAGCTCGGAGATGAGAAGTCCGAGGAGTATGCATGAATCGACTTACCACTCCAACAACGAATGAGATGTCAGGCCGCGTAACTGTGAGGTAGATTAATTTCCCCACCAAGCGTCTATTGAAATTTGTGAAGTGGAAGTGGTTGATGGGGCAGGCCGAGCGGCCTGGGCGGACAGCGTCGGCGGACTGGGCGGACTGCGGCCTGGTGATAAATCTAGTGGAAGCTGGCTGTTCTTCTGAACGGGTTGTACGGATAAAGTCCGCGGACTGTGCGGCCTGTTATCTGCGGATAGGGCGCTGGCCGATTGGTTTAGCCAAGGAGCGGCCTGAGCGGATAAAGGCTTGCGGACTGGTGCGTTGCTCAATGGCCGCGTTGCAAGCTTGTGTAACCGGCGGTTTGGCTCATGTCCGCGGGAAGCTTGCGGACTGGCGTGTCCGCGGTGTGTGCTGTTGCGGACTGGGCTTAGAGCTTGGCTGTGGCCTTGCTAAGCTCTGGTGGTACAAGTGCACTGCTGTGGAGGTCTATGGCGGACTGGTGTGTGGAGTCCGGCAGGTGGCCGTTGCTTTGGGCAGGTGTGCGAGTAGCTTGCGGACTGCTTCTCCTTGGCGGAGTGTTGGCGGTCTGTGTTGCTAGGATGTTTGGCGGACGGAGCTATGTCCTCCATGCTCGCGTTAGGCCTTTGGTAATTCTGGACTTGGTCACACTCTGTGCCAAGACCAGGGTGTCCGCAGTATCCGCCAAGTCCGTTGTTGACCGGGAGGACTGTTGCTAACTCTGCCTTTGGTCGTGCACTTGTGGCGGATGGAGGCCTGAGTCTTGTTTTATGCGGACTGCCTCTGGTTTGTGCGGACAGTCACTGAAGGGGGTTGCTGTCCTGCAGTGGTTGAAGGCTTTGCGGGCTGATGTCTTATCCGCATAGCTTATGCGGACTGATAAGGGTTCGCCAAAGTTGCCTTGCTCCTGGCGGGTTGATCCTTGGACCGGCTAAGTTCTTGCGGACTTAGCGGACGGTGGTTTTGCTAAGCGCGCGGGCTAAGGCGGTGTCTCTATCTCTAGGGCGGTGACCACACTCCTCACCTCGCCTATAAATAGGACCCCCCCCCCCCGGCACGTCTACAGTAACTGAGTGAACAGTAAGTTGGGTTCAGTGAGGTGCTGCGGTCTCAGTTTTCTGTCCGCGCGGATTGATTCAGAGTTAACTGTTGTTGTGTGCAGGTCGCGCGGGTAGCTTCAAGGAGCCAGGAGTTTGGCTTTGACTTCGGTCAAGTACTTGGAAGTGTGCGGTCTCAGCAAGGCGCTCAGCGGCGTGTCAGTTCTCTGCTTCAACTTTGCCAGTTCCAATAACCTGTCCGCCGGTCTCAGGCGGGTAGGCGGTCTGTTCCTCAGTTCATCAGCGGGAGGCGAATAACAGTGTGTCCGCGCGGCCTTGCGGCTTCGGCGGACTCCGTGTCTATTCGGCGGATTGCAGCTTTAGCTCGGGCGGCTTTGGCGGTCTTGGCGACTTGGCGGTCTCGGCGGTTTCCATTACCTGTCCGCCCGGCTTGTTTTTTGGTGCTTTCTGTTATAGCTTGTGTACTAGCGAAATCATGTCTCGCTACGTATACCTCGCCCTGTAAAGAAATGAAATGTATAAAAGATCTGTTTGTGCTTCCATTGTTTGTTGGTGTTAAACTTGTTCCTTGGGTTTCCGCAAGGTCAGAGTGTGAACTGGGTAGTGCCGAGAATATTAATTTGGTTTGGGCTACCTTGCTGACCACTTTGAGAAAATTCAACATGGTATCAGAGCGAGGTTCAGTTGCTTGAGCGGTGTTCAACCAGTGTTGTTACTCTGTGCTTGAGTGGTGATCAACCTGTGTTGGTGCTGAGCTTCTGAAAGGTTACCAACAGGTGTTGCAATGGAAGGGAGTTATGCAAGAGGTCTACGCATTGAACTCTTAACGCCGACTAACTTCAAGAAGTGGAAGTCGTGCATGAAGAGTTATCTTCTGGGTGAGGAGCTATGGGAGGTCGTCGGTGGTGACGACAGACAGGAAGTGACAGCTGCGTTCGGTACTGCTGAGCAGGTGAGGCTCTGGAGAAAGACCAATGCTAAGGCGGAGTTTATTCTCAAGAGGACCGTGTCACCAGAACTGTTTGATCACATCATTGGATGTGAGTCGGCTGCTGATATTTGGACAACCATTGATGAGTTGTTCAATAGGAAGAATGTGGCGCGACTTCAGTTTCTGGAGAATGAGTTGGCTAGAACAACTCAAGGAGACCTTTCCATCTCGAAGTACTTCTTGAAGATGAAGAGCTTGTGTGCTGAGCTGTCGGCACTTGATCCTGATGAGACTATCTCTGAGGCTAAGATGAAAAGGCACATAATCCGCGGCTTGCGGAAGGAGTACGTGGCCTTTGTGACATCTGTTCAAGGTTGGGCTACTCAGCCATCTTTGCTGGAGCTTGAGAACTGCTGGCATCACAGGAAAGCTTGGCAAGGCAGATGGCTGGAGTGAATATCAATCAGGAAGGCAGTGAAGCTCTCTTCTCATGCAAGAAGAAAGGATGGGAAGGGAAGACGAAGAAGAAGAAGCAGGTCGCTGGTGAGAAGGAGCCTTCAACTTCATATCAGCCGGAGAGGAGCGCTGCTCCAAAGGACTGGAAGAAGAACTTGAAGTGCTACCAGTGTCATCAGCGAGGGCACTTCAAGCGGGACTGCAAGGTCAAACTGCAGCCTGGGCATACTGCAGGAAAGGAGGAAGTTTGCTCTATGAGTGAAGAAGCAGAATGGGGCGGAGCTTTCTTGACGGGCACTTGTGTCCGTGCCTTGTCTGCTGAGGACTTCAACGGCGAGTGGATCGTGGACTCCGGGTGTGGTCATCACCTCACCGGAGACAAATCAAAGTTCTCCTCCATGCAAGCATACTCAGGTAATGAAGTTATTATCACTGCTGATAATACTGTTTATGCAGTAGAGAAAGAGGGGGTCGTGTCTTTGGGTAGTGATCAAGGGCCACTCACATTAAGGAGTGTGTATCACGTGTCGGGCATGAAGAAGAAGCTCTTCTCGGTGACCAATGCAGTAGATGTTGGTTATCACGTTCTGTTTGGGCCAACAGACGTGAGGTTCCTTCGCAACGTATCAGCGGTTAAGGCTGATGTTGCTCATGTAGGAAGGAGGGTTAAGAACTTGTATGTTCTTACTACCAATTCTTATGTTGATCGAATGAGAGCCAACGATAGCGCTGCTATCTGGCATGAGAGGCTGGGGCATGTAGGCATGGACAAGTTGAAAGTTATGGCTAGTAGAAGTTTGGTGAGAGGTCTGCCTAAGTTATCCTCCTTTGGTGACGGGCATGTTTGCGCGGGGTGTCAATACGGTAAGGCACATCGTCTTTCGTTTGATAAATCACAAACAAGGAGCAAGCAACCATTGGAGTGCATTCATGGCGACCTGATGGGACCAACAGTCACTGCCAGCCTTGGCGGAAGCAGATACATACTTGTCTTGATTGATGACTACTCAAGGTATACTTGGGTTTACTTCTTGAAGGAGAAGTCAGAAGCTTTCCGGTTGTTCGTGGAGTTCAAGGAGTTGGTGGAAGGCCGGCTTGGCTTGCGGATCAAGAAGCTTAGAGCGGACAACGGTGGTGAGTTTATCTCCTCCGAGTTTTCTAACTTCTGCAGGAAGCACGGGATCCAACGAGAGCTTACTTGTGCTCACACTCCACAATAAAATGGAGTAGCGGAGCGGAAGATCCGTCATTTGACGGAGACCTGCAAATGCTGGCTTCATGCGAAAGACATTCCAAGGTCCTTTTGGGCGGAGGGGATGTCTTGTGCTTCGTATGTTATCAACAGAATGCCGCTCAGCCCAATCAACATGAAGACTCCTTTTGAGTTGTTGCTGAAGGAGAAGCCGAGTGTGGGACACCTTAGGGTGTTCGGTTCAAATTGCTATGTGCATGTCCCGAATGCTTCACGGACTAAGTTGGATGCGAAAGCAAGGAAGCTTGTCTTTGTTGGCTACGATGAGCGGAAGAAGGGATGGAAATGCATGGATCCTACGACGAAGAAGTTTGTGGTGTCAAGAGACGTCGTCTTTGACGAGCTGACGTCGTATGGAGGTGGCTCGGTTGAGCTAACCGGAAGTAGCAAGGTTGATGAAGCACCGGTGGTAGCTGCTGATGGCCTCGAAGAGGAGCTTGTTGTTTCACCAGCAGCTCCTGTTGCTTCTAACTCCGAGGCTGAGCCTTCTGGCTCAGGAAGCAGGGGGAGCACTGCTCAAAGCTTGCCCCAAGTAGGAGTTGAGCCCGAAGAAGCAACGGAAGCAGTGAGCAAGGAGCCGACCCTTCGGAGATCGAAGAGGGTTATTAAGCCTCCGACTCGGTACTGTGATGGGAATGCAGTGAGTTTTGTCTCATGCTTCTTTGCGGGTCCTCTGGATGAGCGAGAGCCTGCAAACTTCAACGAGGTCACTGGAGTTAAGGAGTGGGAAGATGCCATGAAGGAAGAGATCGATGCTCTGAAGAAGAATGAAACCTGGGACCTTGTGCCCAAGGTTGATGGCATTACTCTGGTTACTTGCAAGTGGGTATATAAGTTGAAGAAGAAGGCTGATGGGAGCATTGATAGATATAAAGCTCGCCTTGTCGCTCGAGGATTCTCACAACAGTATGGAGAAGACTATGAGGAGACGTTTAGTCCGGTTGCAAAGATGACTTCAGTCAGAGTGGTGATCGTCTTGGCTGCAAGCAAGGGATGGAGGATGTGGCAGCTCGATGTGAAGAATGTATTTCTTTACGGAGAGATTGATAAGGACATCTTCATGGATCAATCACTTGGTTTTATTTCTGAAGATCATCCGGACTACGTCTGCAAGCTCAGGAAGGCTCTCTATGGGTTGAAGCAAACTCCTAGAGCTTGGTATGGAAAGATAGCAGAGTACTTGCAGTTCTGCGGTTATCTTGCTTTCAATTCGGATTCTAGCTTGTTTGTCAAGAAGAAGGGGGAGCTGCTAGTCTTGGTCCTACTGTATGTGGATGACATGATCATCACAGGGAACTCGGAGGGGGAAGTAGCAAGGCTCAGGGCTGAGCTTGTTATACGCTTCGAGATGAAAGACTTGGGAGAGCTTCATCACTTTCTCGGTCTTGAAGTGGAGAGGAAGAAGAGCGGTATACTCATATGCCAAAGAGGATATGCAGATCGCATTGTGAAGCGGTTCGGCATGGGCGAAGGAAAGAGTTTCTCTACTCCACTGGAACATGGGCTGAAGCTTCGACGAGATGAGGGAAGGATTCTTACTGACCGCTTGGTGTTCAGAGCTCTTGTTGGGAGCTTGATCTACCTGACGATTACAAGGCCAGACATTGCTTACGCTGTTGGCCGAGTAAGTCGGTTTATGGCTGAACCAAGAAAGTCTCATCTAGTGGAGGCAAAGAGTATTCTGAAGTATGTCAAGACAACTTCTGACATGGGACTCCTCTATAGAAGGGACTCGGATTTTTCCTTGCTTGGGTACACGGATGCTGACTATGGCGGTGATTCGGATGATCGGAGGTCAACTTCAGATTATGTGTTCACTTGTGGATCAGCTAGCATTTCGTGGTGTAGCGAGAAGCAAGATTCGGTGTCTGTCTCAACTACGGAGGCAGAGTATAAGGCTTCGGCCTTGGCAGCTCGGGAAGCCATCTGGTTGAGGAGGCTTATAGAGGATGTGCATGAAGAAGTGCAAGGGCCAACTTTACTCCGGGGTGACAATGAGAGTGCTCTCAAGCTGGTAAACAATCCAGTGTGTCACGCCAGGACCAAGCATATAGAGATCGATCATCACTTCATAAGAGAGAAGGTGTTGGAGGGATCTCTGTTGGTCGGGCATGTTCGGAGTGAAGACAATCTTGCTGACATCTTCACGAAGCCACTGTCGAAGGGGCCTTTTGAGCGGTTGCGCAGCTTGCTGGGCTTGATCACCACTTCTCACTTCAAGGGGGAGTGTTGAAATTTGTGAAGTGGAAGTGGTTGATGGGGCAGGCCGAGCGGCCTGGGCGGACAGCGTCGGCGGACTGGGCGGACTGTGGCCTGATGATAAGTCTAGTGGAAGTTGGATGTTTTCTGAGCGGGTTGTACGGATAAAGTCCGCGGACTGTGCGGCCTGTTATCTGCGGATAGGGCGTTGGCTGATTGGTTTAGTCAAGGAGCGGCCTGAGCGGATAAAGGCTTGCGGACTGGTGCGTTGCTCAATGGCCGCGTTGCAAGCTTGTGTAACCGGCGGTTTGGCTCATGTCCGCGGGAAGCTTGCGGACTGGCGTGTCCGCGGTGTGTGCTGTTGCGGAGTGGGCTTAGAGCTTGGCTGTGGCCTTGCTAAGCTCTGGTGGTACAACAGGTGCACTGCTGTGGAGGTCTATGGCGGACTGGTGTGTGGAGTCCGGCAGGTGGCCGTTGCTTTGGGCAGGTGTGCGAGTAGCTTGCGGACTGCTTCTCCTTGGTGGAGTGTTGGCGGTCTGTGTTGCTAGGATGTTTGGCGTACGGAGCTATGTCCGTCATGCTCGCGTTAGGCCTTTGGTGGTTCTGGACTTGGTCACACTCTGTGCCAAGACCAGGGTGTCCGCAGTATCCGCCAAGTCCAATGTTGACCGGGCGGACTGTTGCTAACTCTACCTTTGGTCGTGGACTTGTGGCGGATGGAGGCCTGAGTCTTGTTTTATGCGGACTGCCTCTGGTTTGTGCGGACGGTCACTGAAGGGGGTTGTTGTCCTGCAGTGGTTGAAGGCTTTGCGGGTTGATGCATTTTCCGCATAGCTTATGCGGACTGATAAGGGTTCGCCAAAGTTGCCTTGCTCCTGGCGGGTTGATCCTTGGACCGGCTAAGTTCTTGCGGACTTAGCGGACGGTGGTTTTGCTAAGCGCGCGGGCTAGAGCGGTGTCTCTATCTCTAGGGCGGTGACCACACTCCTCACCTCGCCTATAAATAGGACCCCCCCGGCACGTCTACAGTAACTGAGTGAACAGTAAGTTGGGTTCGGTGAGGTGCTGCGGTCTCAGTTTTCTGTCCGCGCGGATTGATTCAGAGTTAACTGTTGTTGTGTGCAGGTCGCGCGGGTAGCTTCAAGGAGCCAGGAGTTTGGCTTTGACTTCGGTCAAGTACTTGGAAGTGTGCGGTCTCTGCGGTCTCAGCAGGGCGCTCAGCGGCGTGTCAGTTCTCTGCTTCAACTTTGCCAGTTCCAATAACCTGTCCGCCGGTCTCAGGCGGGTAGGCGGTTTGTTCCTCAGTTCATCAGCAGGAGGCGAATAACGGTGTGTCCGCGCGGTCTCGCGGCTTCGGCGGACTCCGTGTCTATTCGGCGGATTGCAGCTTTAGCTCGGGCGGCTTCGGCGGTCTTGGTGACTTGGCAGTTCGGCGGTTTCCATTACCTGTCCGCCCGGCTTGTTTTTTGGTGCTTTCTGTTATAGCTTGTGTACTAGCGAAATCATGTCTCGCTACGTATACCTCGCCTTGTAAAGAAGTGAAATGTATAAAATATCTGCTTGTGCTTCCATTGTTTGTTGGTGTTAACCTTGTTCCTTGGGTTTCCGCAAGGTCAGAGTGTGAACTAGGTAGTGCCGAGAATATTAATTTGGTTTGGGCTACCTTGCTGACCACTTTGAGAAAATTTAACAGCATCGCTAGTACTCTGGATTGGTCAGAACAGGGTCATTCCCAGAGTCTTGATTCGACAGCTGATGATTCATGTCCATCGGAGTATCTGTAGTTTTGCATCCCGAGTAGCCCGCACTTTATAGAAGATCTATGCAGTACTTTCGCTGAGATAAGACTAGTCCATCAGGTCGCCTTGCAACCTCAAGTCCAAGGAAGTATCGCAGATTGCCCAGATCTTTTGTCTGAAAGACGCAGTTCAGATGTTGTTTGATTTTCTGTATCCCGATGGTGTCGTTTCCTGTAATCAGAATGTCATCAACATAGACAAGAACAAGAACTGTCCATGTTGCTTGATGACGAGTAAAGAGAGAGAAATCTGCAGAACTCCGAGTGAATCCCATCTCGTGAACCACCTTGCTGAACTTATCAAACCAAGCGCGGGGGGATTGTTTGAGACCATATATAGACTTCCGGAGAAGACAGACACAAGACTCCCTCGTGGTCTCAAACCCAGGTGGCTGGTGCATATACACAGTCTCCTGAAGATCGCCATTGAGAAAGGCATTTTTAATATCTAGTTGATGAAGGGACCATTGGCGATGCACAGCAAGAGAGATCAGAACCCGTAAAGTACTTAGTTTTGCCACTGGAGAGAACGTTTCGTCGTAATCGAGGTCATGTTGCTGAGTGAAGCCCCGAGCCACCAGACGGGCTTTGAGACGATCAACAGTTCCATCAGGAGCATGTTTGATTGTAAAGACTCATTTACAGCTAACACAAGATTGACCAGGAGGGAGAGGAACATGGTCGCAAGTCTGGTTAGCCCAGAGAGCTGCCATTTTGTCGTCCATGGTCGCACTCCAGCGCGGATGTTGTAGAGCATTCTGCAAGGAGTTAGGCAGGAAAATAGTGGAAAGAGAGAGGGAAAAAGTGTGAAGAGGCAGAGAGAGGCGATGTAGGGATACATAGTTTCCCAGGGGATGAGCCGTAGAGGGTGGTGCTTGATCGTCAAGGCGCAGAAGAGCATCCGTAGTAGGGGGCTGCTGGCGGGCTGCAATCCTGGACGAGCAGCGAGTGTATACACGGGTAGGTGGAGGAGGAGGGAGAGGTGGTGACGTTGGTACTAGAGGAGCGGAAGAAGTGGGAGGCAGAGATGTGACGGGAACAGCCGGACGAGGAATTGTGGGCTGAGGTGATAGTGTAGGTGTGAGAGAAGAAGTTTTCATCTTCAGCAAAGGTAACATTCGCGGAGACGAGCGCCTTGTTGATTGTGGGAGAGTAGCAAACATACCCCTTCTGGGTACGAGAGTAGCCGACAAATACACATTTGGTGGCACGGACGACAAGTTTGTCACTTGGTGGTCCGAGAGAGTGAACATAACAGACACAACCAAATGTGCGAAGCGTGAGAGAAAACAGGGACTTGGAAGGAAACATGAGACTGAAGGAAGAAGCAAAGTTAAGAATGGAGGAGGGCATACGGTTAATGAGATAGCAAGCAGTAGAGACAGCGAAATTCCAATATTCAACGGGAACCTGCATTTGAAGCATGAGTGACCGAGTGACATCAATGAGATGGCGATTTTTTCGCTCGGTCACACCATTCTGCTGGGGTGTGTACGCACATGAAGTTTGATGAATGATGCCAAAGTTAGTGAATAAGTTGGAGAAGCTACGACTAGTGTATTCATGAGCGTTGTCAGTGCGAAGCGTTTGTACGGTAGTAGAAAATTGCGTACGTATTTCAATAACAAACACACCGAAAATAGAAGTTAGCTCAGTACGATCACGAAGTAAATAAAGTCATGTGAGGCGTGAATAATCATCAATGAGGTTACAAAGTAGCGATAACCAAAAAGATTGAGTAGTTTATAAGGACCCCAGATATCAGAATGAACTAAAGAAAACGGAGTACTACTCCGGTCACATACAGGAGGGAAAGAAGTACGATGTTGTTTGTCAATGATACATGGCTCACAAGAAAATTCCTGTAAAGAGACATCAGGAAGAGCCTTCTTGAGAATCTGAAAAGGAGCATGGCCAAGACGACGATGCCAATTGACGGAGGGTACAACAGAGAGTGAAGTGGGAAGAGCGTCCAGGAGATAAAGCCCGTTTGACAGCTGTCCTCTACCAATGATAGTCTATGTTCGACGATCCTGCATGACAAAACAAGAGGGAGAAAAAATCAGACAGCAATCAAGATCTTGAGCAAGTCTACTAACAGACAGTAAGTTGAAGGGAGATCCCAGAACATGAAGGATCGATTTTAAGGAGAGAGTAGGAGTAAGTTGCAGATCAGCAGCTCCAGACACAGGAGTTGTATCATCATTGGTCACAGTGATAAACTTGGGACACTCAGTGTGCATGTACTGAGAAGGTTTCTGAGAGGTAATATGATGGGTGACCCCAGAGTCCAGGATCCACTGAGAGCTGTAGGAGAGACAGGAGATACCTTCAGTAGAGAATGAAGCAACCGAGCCACAGGAACGGTTGACCATGCCTTGAAGCTGCAGTATCTATAGGCAGAGGTCAGTGAGGTCCTTCTGAGCAGTAAAAGAGGGGTCGGTGGGAGAGGGGCCCGCAGGAGTAGGAGCAGCAGCAACAGCAGGAGCGGAGAGATGAGGGGGCAAACCATGTTTGCGATAGCAGGTAGCTTCAAGGTGGTCATCACCACCGCAGTAAGTACACTTGAGAGTAGAACGACCACCGCGTCCCCAACCACTAGACGTGAAGCGGCCTCCCCAAGTAAAAGATCCTCAGCCAGACGGAGCAGGAGTAGGGAGTAGGGGCTGCTGGAGCAAAGCCGGAGAAAAAGTGGCTGGAGCCTCGGGAGGAGGTGTAACCTCAAGCACCATTGAGCAAACATCAGACAAAGAGGGTGTTGTAGGAGAAGAGAGAATCTGGGCCCAGATGCTATGAAGATGACTAGGAACACGATCCATCATCATAGCGATCCCAACAGCCTCTTTCTGTGCCCATTGAGTAGCAAGGTCTGCAGAGGGAGGTTAGTGTTGTATCCACGCCTCTACCAGGGTTTTGTTCTTGGCAACAAAGGAAGTTAAGTCGCCAGTGGTGCCGGGTCCAGTGACTGAAGAGCAGAGATGATGTCGAAGAGGTGTTGTAAGCTATCTCGACCAGAGTAGAGGAGTGCAGCTCATCCCACATTTCCTTAGCAGTTTCGTAATACATTGTCATCCGGTAAGACTCTGTGTCCATAGAGTTGAGCAACCAAGATTGGACTCGGTCGTCATCGTGGAGCCAGTCATCAGAGGGATCAGCAGGTTTGACCCGAGTAAGGTGATGGAGTAAACCCTTAGTTTGCAGAACACGTCGAACGGAATGAGCCCATTCGACATAGTTATCCTTTCCTAACAAAGGAGGAGATGCCGGCCTGAGAGGATATGGTTTCCATCTACGGGAAGGAGGAGAGGAGCAGGCGGCGAGCAGGGAAGTGTTGCGTTTGCGGGATCGGGAGGCACGGGAGCGGAGGGAGGCGGAATTGGCAGCAGCGGGCAGAGCGGGAGACGGGAGGGCGTCGGCGTGCGGCTGCGGGAAAAAAATAGAGACGGGTTGCGGGAGAATAGCAGGAGGCGGGCTGGATCGGGTTATATGGGGGGGCATATTAGGTTTGGGTTAGGAGTTTATATTAATATTATTTATTATTAAAATAACCGGGTTGTTACAGTCCATAGAGTTAAGCAACCAAGATTGGGCTCGGCCATCATCGCAGAGCCAGTCATCAGAGGGATCAGCAGGTTTGACCCGAGTAAGGTGATGGAGTAAACCCTTAGTTTGCAGAACACGTCGAACGGAATGAGCCCATTCGACATAGTTAGTCTTCCCGCTGAGAGAGATAGTGGTGATGTGAAGTTCATCACGGACCTCAGAGGGCAAGGTAGCAGCACGAACGGGCAGAGAAGGGGTAGCTGTAGTTGAGTCACTGGATGTCATGGCGGAAAGCGGCAGCAGACCGAAGCAGCGGACTGAAACGGAGCCCGCAAAAAAGAGAGGCGGAAGCGAACTGAAGCAGACCGCAAGAAGGAAAGGGCGAGCAAGAACCCGGGCAGGTCGCGGCGACTAGGGCAGGTCGCGGCGACTAGGGCAGGTCGCGGCGATCAGATCGCAAGCGATGAAGAAGGGCGCAGCGAACTGAAGCAGACTGCAAGAAGGAAAGGGCGAGCAAGAACCCGGGCAGGTCGCGGCGACTAGGGTAGGTCGTGGCGACTCGGGCAGGTCGCGGCGAGCAAATCGCAAGCGATGAAGAAGGTCGCAACGACTAAGAGGAAGAGGTTGCGACGACAAGGAGAAGAGCTTGGCAAGGTGCGAGTGGAAATAAGCCGAGGCGGACTGGAGCAGGCCGTAAGAAGAGAAAGTTCGGAGCGGACTGGAGGAGGAACCCGCAACGAACAGAAGAAAGAACGCGCAGCGAACTGGAGCTCGCGAAGAGGAGAAGGGTCGAGGCGGACTAAGAAGAAGGTCCGCGAGTAGAGAGCTCGCAGTAGACGGGAGTAGCAGGCAGCAGACTGGGGAGGAGTAGCGGGCAGCGGACTGGGGAGAAGGAGCGAGAAGGAGAACGCAGCAGTGGACTAAGAGGAGAGTCCGCGAGAGGGGAGCTCGCAGCGGACTGAAGAGGAAGAAGAGTTAGTAGGCAGAGAACAAGTGGACCCCACGGGACAAAGAAAGGAGTCTATAAGAGCCCGAGGAGGAGGGTGGAACCACGGAGAGAAAAGGAAGCGGACCCAGAAAGGACAGGCCGCGGGAGCCAAACGGCTAAGGGAGCGGATGGAAAAACGCAGGTCGCGGATAGAAGTGCATGTCGCGGGCGAATAGGGATAGGCGGATAGAAGCGGAGTCCGCAGGCCGCTGGCGATTAGGGTAGGTGGATAGAAGAATGGAGTCCGCAGGAGGGGACGAATCCC
The DNA here is from genome assembly GCA_039583875.1 of Platanthera guangdongensis. Classification (NCBI taxonomy): domain Eukaryota; kingdom Viridiplantae; phylum Streptophyta; class Magnoliopsida; order Asparagales; family Orchidaceae; genus Platanthera; species Platanthera guangdongensis. The sequence goes on along the minus strand of CM077151.1, from coordinate 264,521,351 downwards.
TCTGATATCATGTAAGAAAAGAGAAACATGAGAGAGAAATTTGCCTCAAATTGTATTATTCTCAAAGTATAGGAATACATACACTTATATAGAGGTAGATAGAGAGATATATCTACATTTACAATGTGGGACTAAAGTAGCTATACATGGGCCAATACACATGGGCCTCCCAAATGGGCTAATACTATTTTATCTTTAACAATTAGGAATTGAAATTAATCTCCTAATCCATATGCATGTGTTTGTTTGCACCTTTATTTGATCAAAGTTGATGTTGGGGTAAAACTGTCGGTTTTGGTTCCTTTGGAAATTTGGCGTGAATGAAAACTTACCACTTTAGGTCAATTTTGGTGTTTTTCTAATCCCAGAGGCTTAGGCTATATTTGGTTCGGCGTTTTGTCGTTCCGTTTGGGGCAAACGCCGCTGGAAGGCGGGTAAACAAATGAACCTCCGGCGGCGTTTGCTCCGTTTCCACCCGCCCGCCTTGAGAAACGCCCCAAAAAACTCCGTTTGGAGAAGCCACCTCCCCCCTCCGATTCGAACACTCTGTTTCCACCCGCCGGATCGATCCGCCACCGTTGAACCAAATGAAGCCTTAGAAACCGTTTCCAGCGCTGTTTGGTACTTCTCCATATGATTCTTCACCTTCTGTTTATTTTGCTCCATCTCCTTCTCCTCCTCCTCCTCCTCCTCCTCCTCCTTCCTCTTCTTCTTCAAGTATTGTTGTTGATCACTCATAGGTCGTCGACTTAGGTCCACATAGTTTTCTCTAAAACTTGTTTTATCCTTCTCACCATCTTTCCACCAAAACAGCAATATTGTGGTTGATGGATCAATAACAGTAGTAACAGGTAATGAAACTATTAAGTTGTTTCTACCTCCTTCACTTTAATAATGTTCATGTTCCTAAATTGTCCACAAACTAACTACTGATTTATATTATAATGTAATATTATTTCCTTCACATTATGTTTTTCAGGATTGGTCAGGACGACGATTCAAGTTGATGAGAAGGGAGAATTGTATCACTTGCTTTAGAAGTTTGGTGGGACTGACTATTCATGTCGTCAATCTGAGGATACATTTGAGATCATGCTCCAAGACAGACGAATGGGGCATGAACCTCTTATGCTTCTCAAAAATATGTTTCCTACTTTGTTTCTAAAAAATTTTGTTGAACCGCTGACTTATGAAACATATGAACTTGCTAAACATTGTTCTACTTCTTTTTCCCTAGTATTACAGCTAATAGTTTGTGTCAAATGGTTTTGTGACGTTTATGGAGGACTGTATTAGAGTACCCTGGGCTTTCTTGATGAGAGACAAAACTAAAGTCACACAATCGTTTACCCAATTTCATAGTATGGTTCAAACCCAACTCAACAGATCTATAAAATGCATGAATTCTGACAATGTCAAGAATATGTTAATCAACATTTTTCAAGTTTAACAAAGAACATGTTCTCATCCATGAATTTAATTGTGTTGATACCCCTCCCCCCTCCCCCCGCGCCAAACACACACAAAATGGTGTCTTCAAACGAAAAAAATTGACACTTCTTTGATGTTACTCGCACTTTACTCTTTATGATGTCGGTCCATAAGCTTTATTGGAGTGAAGCTCTTCTTACTATCACCTGCCTAATCAATCATCTACTCTCACGGATTCTTGGCGAGATTAGTCCTGTCAAACTTCTGACATCATTCTTTCCCTTTGTCACTAGCATTTGGGTGTATGGCTTATGTTCACATCCACCAACATCACCGTACCTAATTTGACCCTCAGGCTACTAAATGTATCTTTTTAAGTTATGCTTTTGACAAGAAGTTACAGATGTTACCATCCCTTGAATTGTTGTAGGCTCACATGATCATGTTTCTTTTTTTACTCAGTCTCCACTTCATTGGAATAACAAATTGGAAGTGGAAATTTTTCTTCTTGCTGAATCCTTCAACACTGTCTCACGTGTCTTTACCCATACATAGGGATGGAGATGAGGTTGTAATAAATGATCGTTCCGCCATTATAAACAAGAGAAGGATCCAACCCAAACATACCTGTCAATAACTCCAGCCATCTCAATCTTCAGTAGATACTGAGCAGCCAAGTAGCTCATATAACACTACTGATCTTCATATTGCCTTAAGAAAAAAATCGCACCTTCATCAATTATCTTATTTCTTCATTTATCATTGCAAAGAACATTTCTATGTTACACAAAAAATTTATCTCATCTCTTGATTCAATATCAATTTCAACTTCAGTAAATGAAGCATTAAAGGATAAGAAGTAGGCTCAAGCCATGAATGAGGAGATAAGAGCTCTGAAGAAAAATGTAACTTGGGATATTGTTGAAAGGTCAAAGGACAAGATATGTAGGGTGTAGGTGGGTCTATTCCTTAAAATACAAGTTTGATGGCACTTTGGATCGGTATAAGACAAGGTTGGTTACAAAAGGGTACGCTCAGACATATGAGATGATTAGAAAACTTTTGTTCTAGTGTCAAAGATGAATATTATGAGAATTCACATTTCCCCGGTTGCTCACTTCAATTTAGAACTACATCAATTTGACGTGAAAAATGCATTTCTTCATGGAGATCTTGAGGAAGAGATATCTAGGGATATCCCGTCAGATTTTTGCTTCAAGAACAATGAGAATGAAGTGTGCATGGTAAAGAAGGCTCTGTGTGGGCTTCAGCAATCTCCCCGAGCTTAATTTGAGAGATTTTCCAAAGCTATGCTGAAGTTAGGGTACAAACATAGCCAAGCATATCACACGTTCTTCAAACACTCACGGGAAGGAAAAGTACCTTGTTATTTAAGTACGTGGCTGATATTATCATTTCAGGGAACGACAAGCTGAAGTAAATTGCTAAAGAAAAGTTAGCAACTGAATTTGAGATAAAATACCTAAGAAAACTGACATACTTCTTTGGAATTGAAGTTGTCTACTCTAAAGGAGGAATCTTTATCTCTCAATGAAAGTATGTTGTAGATATTCTCAAAGAGACAAAATTTGGGATGCAAGACTAACAGTGCTCCCGTTTAGCAGAATCACAGAATGTTGAAGAAATCTCAAAGGTTGATAAAGCTCAATGACAGGGTTTGGTTAGGAAACTAATATATATGACACATATAAGACCTTACTTAGCATGTGCAGTCAATGTCGTCGGCCAGTTTATACATGATACAAGGATTAAATATCTACAAACAATAGAACGTATCCTTCAGTATCTCAAAAACACCCCAGGGAGAAGATTACTGTTTAAAAGGGGTGAAAGGCTATCTCTGGAGACGCATACTGATGTTGATTACAAAGGATCCCTAATAGACAGAAGGTCTACTTCTAGCTATTGTACCTTCTTATGTTGCAACCTCATCGCCTGGAGAAGTAAAAAACAAATTTGGTGGCCAACTCTAGTGTTAAAGTTGAGTTCAGAGCTACGACATAAGATATATGCGAACTATAAATGAAAATTGTGTTGGACAATCTGCAAATTAAGTATGAAATTCTAATAAGACTCTTCCGCAATAATAAATTTGCATTGCGCATAACCCGGTTCAACATGATCAAACAAAGAGACTACCACAAGAAATATTTCACGATCTTACTGCGAGTTGGGAATGATGGAATCTATTCTCTAGCTCAAGGGAGGGTGTTATAGGGTCTATTTGGCGCATGTATTGGCTTCGGATATTGGCAATGGGGAATAAGTAAAGCAAATACGGTGTTTGGTGGGACGGAATTAAGGCAGAACTGGCTTTCACGCCAAAGGAATCGGTTTTAAGGGTGGCCTAAGAAATCAACTCCCGAAATTTTACCTCCCCATTTCGATTTTGCGCTGAATTACTCCAGCTCGAGTAGTGACATTCCAATGCCTATTCAATTTTGTTTAGGTTATACCTATATATACATGCTAAAATACCGGCATATATAAATAACCATCGAGGAAATAGGATACGTCATCATTGTTGAGCGGTGGATGCTATGTTTTTCGGTCAACGTTGAAATAGAAAAAGACGAACACTGTTTTTTGTCAATAGTATCTCACTTGAACAGAAGGCGAACGTCATAAAATTTTCAGCAATTTTGAACTGGGTATATCATTCACAAACGACATGGAAGAGGAAAAAATTGTACGTCACGAAGAGGAAAATGTCGATGATTTTTTCTTAAGTGATAAATAACAAAAGAAATTTGGAAGAATAACAAAGAAATAATATACCCGATAATCTAAACTAAGAAACAACTGTATACCCATGACATGGAGCCATGGATCTCTCCCCCTCAACCCCTACTTTCTAGACTTTGTTGATCTGCCGATATATACATTTGTCGTTCGTTTCTCATGAATTCATGTTCTTCCAGTAAAAGAAGAAAGAGAGTCAAGTTCTCATCTTTTTTTTGTTTTGGAGTGGAAGAAAAATCTAATGAGCCTTGGCGATCTCCCCGTCAAGACAGAAGCCCAACTTGACTGTCATGACAGGGAGATCGCCCACCCCGTCAAGGATGATCCTTCAGAGGAGTCGACGCAGCTCAGTCTGCAGCGTTTGGAGCTTTCATGCTCTTCTATAGGGGCATCTCAGGACCCCGCACTATGAAGCTCCAGGGGCAGTTATAGGGAACATTGGGGGTGTTCATGATTGATAGTGGCGCGAGCCACAACTTCATCCCCCACGACTTTGTGACGCGCTTACAGTTGCCTTCCGATCCGACGCAAAGTTTTCTAGTTCACCTCGGTGATGGTCGTCGATCGCCGACTCGAGGCCAATGCCACGACCTCTCTCTACAGTTGGGCGAGTATACCGCCCCTGTACATTTCCATGTTTTTTACTTAGGCGGGGTCAATGCAATTCTGGGCATCACATGGTTGCAGATTTTTGGGGACATCAACCACAATTAGGCCTCCATGTGTATGACCTTTCAGTGGGTCAATCGATCATGCACGCTTCAGGGTGATGCTTCCCTCTAGAGGATCACCATCTCTTCTCCCGCAGCCTGGCGCACTAACTCGATGGATTTTTGTGTCATCCTATGGCAGATCACGACGTCGGGAACTGAGCACCTACCAACGCCGCCTACTTCTCCTCCGCTCCAGTTGTCCCGCCTCTTGGAGGCTTTTGCCTCAGTGTTCAAGTCGTTGTCAGTCCTCTCATCGCAGCGCACCACCAATTACCATATTCCACACTAGGAGGGCATCCGGGCGATCTCAGTCTGCCCTTACCGCTACGGCCACATCATGAAGGATGAGATCGAATGCTTGGTCACCGATATGTTGACCGTCGGCCTGATTCGGCTAAGCGTGAGTACGTTTTCCAGTCCGGTCTTTTTGTCGATAAAAAACGGTAGTTGGAGATTCTGCGTGGAGTATCATGAGCTTAACAAAGCCACCGTAGCGGACAAGTATCTCATCCCAGTGATACAGGAGCTTCTGGAAGAGTTGACTGGAGCTACTTATTTCTCCAAGATCGACTTGCGTTCCGGTTACCACCAGATCTGATTCTGCGTGGAGGATGTCCCGAAGACCGCTTTTCACACGCATGACAGCCACTACGAGTTCTTGGTTATGTCGTTCGGCCTAACCAACGCCCTGACAACCTTTCAGGCTACAATGAACAACATCTTTGGGGCGGTGCTTCGTAAGTATGTTCTGGTTTTCTTTGACGACATACTTGTTTGCAGCTTAACGTGGCAGAATCACCTACGCCACCCGGAACCCAACCTGGCGACTCCACGACGACTCTCATTGGTCGCCAATTTGAAGAAATGCGCATTCGCTCAACATGAGATTTCCTACCTAGGTCACACTATATCAGCTTAGGGGGTGGCAATGGACGCAGACAAGGTGGCAGTGGTTCTGCATTGGCCATCACCGCGCTCCTTACGAAAGGTCTGAGGTTTCCTCGGCTTGACCGGCTATTATCCCTGCTTTATCCGCGACTACGGCAAGCTGTCACTACCTCTCACATGTCTTTTGCGCAAGATTACTGACGTGACCTTTTGGTGGTCTCGCGACTATGTTATTAAAGGCGCGCCTAAGGCTCCAGGCTCACCAGGCTCAGATGTTTGCGCCTCTATGCGCCTTATTTGCGCCTTTAGAATATAAAAGGTGCGGCTGAGTGAAATTTTTGTTGTAAATTTCTTTCTTCAAAAATTAAGAAAAAGTAATTTAAGAACTCAAAAAAAAATTATTGATTTAGTGTTCATGAAAGATAATTATGCGTTGATACTTAAATATGATGAAAGTGACCACATTAATTATATTTTTAAGAGATACAAATGATAGTAATTAATGATTAATTAGTACACTAGATGAAAATTTTAATCAAGAAGCTGAAATGATGTTTGATGCTGATTATTAAAAATAGATGTTGTTGCGTCTTGCCTTCGGCAGGCGCGCGCTTGAGCCTTGAGCCTTATGCCTAAGCTCCAAGACCCCTTTGCGCCTTGGTGCGCCTTGCGCCTTTAATAATTAAGCCACCGAGGCAGCTACCGTTTTCACAACTCTACAACAGGCCTTGGTGACGGCCCCAGTTCTAGCCATGCCAGATTTCACTCAACCCTTCATCGTGGAGTGTGATGCCTCGGGCTCGAGCATTGGCGTGGTGCTTATGCAGGCCGGGCAGTCTGTTGCGTGCTTTGGCCAGTTTTCCCTTCTACCATTCGGTCACACTCGGCGTACGAGAACAAGTTGATGGCACTCGTCTTGGCGGTTCAGCATTGGCGGTCGTATCTTTTGGGGAGGCGCTTCATCGTCCGCACAGATCACCACATCCTTTGGTACCTTCTTAGCCAGAAAATGACCACCTCGTCACAGCAGCTTTGGGTGGCAAAGCTATAGGGCTATGACTTCACGGTGGAATACCGTTCCGGCAAGTCCAACTTGGCGTCAAACGGCTTATCCCGTCAGACAGGGTCCGCAGAGTTGACAGTTATATCACGCCCGATTTGGCAGGAGGCTGAAACTTTACAGAGAGAGGTGGAGACCGATCCGACCTTGAGGGTCATCATGGAGCGCCTACGAACGGATGTTGATGTCTGCCCCCATACACCCTCCTTCGAGGTCGTCTATTCTATCGGGGCCGATTGGCCATTTCATCATCTTCAGCCAGCATTCCGCGGATCCTTATCGAGTTCCATACTATGCAGACAGCGGGCCATTTCGAAGCATTTTGTACTTACCACCCCCTTGCAGCGACACTCTATTGGAAGGGAATGATGCGACATGTGGAGGAATTCGTGGCAGCATGCCTCGCCTGCCAGCGCTCGAAGTATGAGGCCACCTTTCTGGGAGGCCTCCTACAGCCTTTGCTCATCCCCAACCTCATATGGGAAGATGTGGCGATGGATTTCATTATGCGTCTCCCTCGGTCCTCGGGGAACGACTGCATCCTGGTGGTGGTGGACCGATTGTCCAAATACGGTCACTTTATACCCTTGTGACACCCCGTTACAGCTCCAATGGTGGCCGGGACATTCATTTCTGGTGTTGTCTGACTACACAGTTTTCCTTGTTCCACCATCAGCGATCGCGATCTGGTTTTCATGAGTTCCTTCTGGAGGGAGTTTTTCAAACTCCAAGGCACGCAGCTCCGGATGAGTTCTGCTTACCACCCACAGACGGGAGGGCAGTCTGAGGTTTTGAAACGCTGCTTGGAGACCTATTTGCACTGTTTAGTCTATAATTGTGCCCGTGACTGGAGCAAATGGTTATGTTGGGTCGAGTTCTCTTACAACATCTCCTTTCAGTATTCATCTAGCATGACCCCCTTCCAGGCCATCTATGGCCCACCGCCCACCGTGACCCAGCACATTCCAGGAGAATATATCATTGGGGCAGTGCGCACCCAACTTCTGGACCGTGACAAGATTCTCCGGATCTTGAATACCCGCCTCCACTACACACAACAGAAGATGATCCACCATGCGAACAAGCGTCGGAGGGATATCCAGTTTCAAGAGGGGGACGCGGTATTCGTCAAGCTTCTAACTTACCGCCAGACTTCAGTGGCGACCCGCTCTCATCCCAAGTTATTTGCTCGCTTTTACGACCCGTTCGAGGTGATCACCCGCATCGGCGTGTCCTACCGCCTCTGTCTCCCCGCCCATAGTCGAATCCATCCAGCTTTTTGTGTGTCCCAGTTCAAACGGGGGGGTAGGAGACCCTCCCATCGGACATTGCATCTGATGGCTCAATCGTTTACCTTTTAGAAGCGATCTTGGACCGCAAACCCGTCACCATGGAGGGTCGAGTCCGAGATCAGGTTTTTGTCGCATGGTGCCAATGCCCTCACTCAGATGCGACGTGGCTGGATTGTGACGACATTCGCAGTCAGTTTTTGGAATATTGCCTTGAATACAAGACAAGTTTACCATATGAAGGTATTGTTACAGGACACGGAGGAGGATGAACTGGAGGAAGGAGCATCGTCTACGCGTATATTCTCGGAGTAGATCGGCGGAAAGGAGTACAGGATGATGATTTGGCGTGATCATTTTTGCTATGTTTTATTGTTTTTGTCACACTCTTATCGTTTCACTTTTGTCAGGAGGGGTTATATAACTCCCGACTCTTTCTATTTTGGGGTTGACTTGTAACTGGATTTTGAAAAGGAATTGGAGCCTGGGGCTGGCTAAGTAGGATGTAACACCCCATTTTTCATGGTTGAGAAATCAAAATACCAAAGCAAGTAGTAGCAGAAAGCTAGTGCGGTGTGGTAGGAGTTATCGTCGGCGATAGCCTTTTTGCCTGGTTTACTAGCCCTGTGATATGGAAATTCCTGTGTGAAAAGCGCCTCGGCGAAATAAGTCCTCATATGTGAAACTGACAAGAGTGGTTATGCTTATGGACAAGTCTGGTGGGATGAGTATCCATGTGCAGGTAGGCTCTAAGCTAGAGTTCTTAGAACCGTTTGTGATAGTTTAGTGAAACTGACACGAATGGTTATGCATATGGACAAGCCCGATGGTGTGAGTATTCACGTGCGGGTGGGGTCTAAGCTAGAGTTCTCAGAATCTGTTGTGATGGCTTGATGAAATAGACGAGAACGACTAAGTTGATGGAGAAGCCTGATGGTGTGAGTATCCTGTGCGGGTGGGGTCTCAGCTAGAGTTCTTAGAATCGGTTGGTATGGCATCAGGGGTGTGAGTACCCTGGTGTTGAAGTGATGTGATGATGCTTTGATGATGTGCTAGTCTTATACACATGATAGGGTGCCTTTGGTGAAATACGAGTTATTTTAGGGTGCCTTTGGTGAAATACGAGTTCATACATGCAACATTGATAAGTCTTTTTACTTCTTGCTCAATATAAAAACGTGTTTGATGCTTGTGATATATAGACTGTTAGTTTTTTATGCTTGTTTATATGTTTTGTTTCATTTGCATACGAAATGCTGATTTGTAGGGTAATGTAGTTCCCCGGGATCTGCTAGGGCGGCCGGGAGGAGGGGTGTTGTTACGTAGTTATGGTGAGCCCTAGCTGGCCCTTGTGTACCGCTTCTTTTATGTTGGGATCGAAAGTTGGAGCTAGCTCGCCGACTAAAAAAATCTAAGCCTCATGAACTATTCCTTCTCTTATTTTACTGTTTTTCATAGCATTGTTTTGGCTTGCATGTCGACACTGTTGTGGATATCCTCCGACATGGCTGATATATCGGCCGACATAAAGGTTTCATGGACAAAACGACATGTTTCTGATTTTTTTTACAAAATATCCTTTTGGAATATATCTTCAAATATGTCTGCTATTAACCGATATATTCACCGATATATCGGCCGATATATCCCGATATTTTATCGACTGTTTTATTTTAATTTATTTTAATTAATGTCTATAGTCTATAGACAATAAACCAAAATTATTTCATTATTTATATTGTTTTTTCCCTTCTCTGGCTTTCTTCTTTGCTTAAATCCGTCATCGACTTTAATTATGCATAATTTTTGAATTATGAACTAAATGTTTCTTATCTTTCATTATCATCGACAACTTCCCAATATTTTGTTTGCTCTTGTTTTATTTCACGTGTTATATCGTTATTACTAGTGCAACACAAAATGTTTATATTAGTTTCATAAATTTAGGAGTTCAATAAATATCCAATAATCAATATATTAATATATATAAATTAAAAAGGATTAAATTTATAAATGATTACTTATATAAATAATTAAATATTAAAACACAATATATGAAATATCCCCGATACATCCCCTGGCATATTAAAACCAACGTAAAAAACCTAAACCGACATGTCCCCGATATCCGACATCTACAACCTTGCATGTCGAGGTAGCTTGGGAGTTTCATTACTCTTATTTTGTTATATTGTATTGTTGATTTTGATTCTCGTTTTGTAAGGCCATAAGGTCGGACCTCTCTTATGTAGTTATGGACAACTTCTAGGAGTTTGGATTGGTGTTTCCGAAATGTGTATTTGTTGTTTGCAATGGGAAATGTTCTTTTATCATTTTATAATGCTGAAGCTGTGGAGACTCTATGTTATGGGGTCCTGACCGGACCCATATTATATGATTATTACAGGGGAGACATTACATGGGATCTTCCCCTTGGAATGCATTTTCCCGAGGTCGTACCAAAGTCCGATGACATCTGAGAAGAAATTTATATTGCTCGAAGCTCAATTTCAAGATGAAGTTTTGTCTTCAGCAATAACAAAAAATTAATGTCACTGAAAAAAACTAATACCACTGCAAAATTGAGAAAGGAACTTGAAAATCAGAATGTAGATATGATGTTCTCTTGTTGTAATTGTTGGTATTTCTGTAATTTTGTGGGTTTTTTATCTTGTGCTTTCCCTCTCATATATATATCTTGTGACCGCTTTCCCTGATTATTATTAGATTAATATGATTCTCCCCATGGTATCAGAGCACTAGGGTGTCTGCTGATCCGGGCCCCGCTCGCGATCCTAGTGCTTTCGCCTCGCCTCGCTCGCCGATCCCGATTCATCCCGCCTCGTCGGCGCCGATCCCGCCTTGCCGCTCCAATCCCGACTCGCCGATCCCGCCTCGCCGTTCCAACGGTTCTTCTCCAACGGGCTTCTAGCAGTTCTTCTCCAGCAGCAATTCTCCAGCGGCACTTCTCCAGCGGTTCTTCTCCAGCAGTTCTTCTCTAGCGGGCTTCCAACATCAGTCCTCTTCTCTGGAGGCTTCTCCTTCATGTCGGGGGCTTCTCTCCATTTTTTTGTTGTCGCTCCTTGCTTAGCACCAGATATGCTAACCTAGTTTGAAGGCATTTTCATTGTCAGTCTCTTTTGGATGCTCCTATATGGACTTCGTTGGCCTCCTCTTTCTATGAGAACTCTCTAGGTTCTCGTTTGGCAGTGTGGTGTCCTTCCCGTGGCTCCTTGATTTTTATTCTTGAATTATCATGCCAAGAAATGGTGATTCTCTCACGGTCTCTTCTGCGGACGGGGTGTCCTCCACTACTTTGGTCTCCAGTGCCCCTGTTCGGCCCAGACATGACCACAATACTCCTCAAATCACGATTATACGTCTGGATGGCTCAAACTTTCTGCCTTGGTCTCGGGCTGTCACTCTTGCCTTGAAGAGTAGACGGTTGTTTGGTTATATCATGGGAACTATGAAGGCGCCTACCTAGGATTCCCTTGATTGGTTGCAGTGGGAGTCGGAGAACTCCCTTGTCATGTCCTGGCTGACCAACTCCATGGTGGACTCTATTGCCCGGAATTACTTGTTCTTAGACACTACTGCCGATATTTAGAAGAGGGCTGAGGCTACTTACTCCTGTCGGGGGAATGCTGCCTAGATTTATCAGCTGCGTCAAAAAATCTTTCTCCTTCATCAGGGTGATCGTCCTCCTTCCATCTATTACTTGTACTTCACCCAACTTTATCAAGAGTACGATCATTTTGACTCCCTCACACTTGTATCTCGGCTAGGGAAGAACGGAATAAAGTTTTTGAGTTCCTTCATGGTCAGCATCGGGACTTCGATCAGATTAGTGTTCAGATACTTGGGCGTTCTCCCACACCTTCCCTCCCAAAGGTTTATAGACTTGTTCAGCAAGAGCTTGATCGATGACAGACTTGGATTCCTGATGTTGCTTCAGAAGGTTTTGCCCCCGCTGCTCTGTTTAGTAGTCGGGCTCCTCGTGATCCCAGCTCCAAGTCCACTGACAAGGATCAGTTGTTATGTGATTACTGTGGGAAGACCCGTCATACCCGGGACACGTGCTTCCGTCTTCATGGTTTTCCTATAGCACGAGGTGGTTCTACACCACGAGGAGGTCGGGGTTATGGTCGCTCCCAAGGACGCTCTGCTCAATCTCGGTCTACTCATCTTTCGGATGCCTCGGCAGAGCCCTTACCTTCATCTGACGCTCTTGCTCCAGTGGCTCTATCTGCTAATGAAATAAATGCGTTCCGTCGGTTGATAAAGGGCCAGTCTATTGAGCCCCATGTTTCTTCCTCTTATACACACTTGGGATCCTCTAGTGCTCATGTTGGATCTTCTCATCAGTCTACTCACTAGATTATTGATTCTAAAGCCACAGACCATATGACCGGTTCTGCCACGGGTTTTGTTTCTTACCTTCTCTTGCCTGGTAGGGACAAGGTGACTATTGTTGATGGATCCTTCTCTCTGATTGCTGGGAAAGGATCCATCTCCTGGTCCTCTCTCACCCACTCCTCAGGGCTTTATGTACCAAAGTTTTCAGACAATCTTCTCTCCATTAGTCATCTAACCAATTCTATGAACTGTTATGTGACATTCTCTCCTTCCTCTTGTGTTTTTCAGGACCAGAAGACGGGAACGGTGATTGGCTCTGGTAAACTGTCGGATGGGCTCTACGTGCTTGACTCTTACCACCCTCCTCCTCCCGCGGCTCTTCATGTTACTCAGTCGGCTACTTTGGAGTCCTAGCATTGTCTTCTTGGACATCCTTCTATCTTTTCTATGAAACATTTATTTCCTACCTTGCCACCTGTATTAGTTGATAATTTTTGTTGTGATACTTGTGAACTTGGAAAATACCATCGTGTGTCTTTTAATCATGTTTCATTTTCTAGTTCTGCACCATTTACTATTATACATAGTGATGTTTGGGGGTCATGCCCCGTTGCTTCGATTTTTTGGTGTTTCTGATTTGTTACTTTCATCGACTGTTTTTCCCGGACTACTCGGGTATACTTAATGAAAGCCAAAAGTGAAGTCTTCTCTTTACTTCAACGATTTCACAGCATGATCTCCACGCATTTTGACACCACTATCAAAAATTTTCCGTAATGGCAATGGTCGTAAGTACATTGACTCCGCCTTTGAACATTATCTTGCTACTCACGGCATTGTCCACCAGACTTCATGTGTTTACTCACCAGCCCAAAATGGGGTGGCCGAACACAAGAATCGTCATCTCTTGGATGTGGCCCGGTGTCTTCTTCTTCACATGCACCTTCCCCAGTATTATTGGGGGATGTTGTCCTCGCCGCTGCCTACCTTATTAACTGTATGCTCCCACGTGTTCTAGGGTATAACACTCCCTTACCACTCTTGGTGTCCCTCCAACAAATTTATCATCTCGTGTGTTTGGGTGTATGTGCTTTGTCCATATCCATCAGAAAACCAAACTTGATGCTCGTGCTAACAAGTGTGTCTTCATCGGCTATTCCCCAACTCAAAAGGGTTTTAAATGTTTTGACCCCATCCACAAGAGAGTGTTTGTGTCCATGAATGTCACATTTCATGAAACTGAGACTTATTATGGGCCCTCACTTTAGGGGGGAAACTCTCGTCTGATGGAAGTGAGTTCCTTCATGCCTGGTGATTCTCTCTCTACTATTTTGTTGCTCGTTCCTCCTTTGGATCAATTCCACTCGACATCCTCTCCAGTTGCCTCGATGCCAACTCATGTTGCTCTTGTGACACGATCTCGAGTCCCTCCATTACAGGTGTATTCTCGTCGTTCTAAGGGAACAAACACACGAGCCCCTCACAGAATTCTGGAGCCGACATCTGACCTGTTGTCTGGGTCCAATGCTCCAAGGGAATGTTACCTCCACACGACACCCTTTATCTCAGTTTGTCTCTTATTCCTCTTTAACGGCTTCCCATGGGGCCTTTCTCTCTTCCTTGTTTGTGGTTTTTGTGGTTTCTGTGGTTTACATTCCTACTTTGTGGCAGGAATCCCTCTCTAACGACAAGTGGAAGACAACTATGCTTGAAGAAATGCATGCTCTGGACAAGAACCACACTTGGGACCTGGTACATTTGCCTAAAGGGAAGACTGTCGTTGGAAGTAAATGGGTATTTTCCGTCAAACATAACACTCTGGGTGTTGTGGAGAGATACAAGGCAAGGTTGATTGCAAGAGAATACACGCAGACTGCAGGGATTGACTATCAAGAGACCTTTGCTTCGATTGCAAAGATGAACTCCATAAGGGTTCTCCTATCTTGTGTTGCCTTTAAGGGATGAAATCTTAGTCAACTGGATGTCAAAAATGTGTTTCTTCATGGGGATCTGGAAGAGTAAGTATGCATGGCTCTTCCTCCTGGTCTTTCACCTAAAGGATCGAAAAGGAAGGTGTGCAACTGAAAAAAGTCTTGATGGACTGAAACAATCTCCTAGAGCGTGCTTTGGGAGATTCCACAAGGCCACGAATTGCTTCGGATACTCTCAGAGCAATGCAGACCATACTCTCTTCATCAAACACAGGGATGGAAAGTTGACAGCTCTAATAATTTATGTGGATGACATCATCATAACAGGAGATGATCAAGATGAGATTCATACTCTAAAAGAGAGGTTGACAAGAGAATTTGAAGTGAAAGACTTACGAAGCCTTAAGTACTTCTTGGGCATTGAGGTTGCAAGATCCAAACATGGTATCTTTATATCGTAGAGGAAATACATTCTTGATCTCCTTAAAGCTTCAGGAATGAGTTGGTGTAGACCTACTGACACGCCAATTGAAGCTAACCACCGACTTGGAAAAGATGATGGTAAAACTATTGGAGACATTCCCAGCTTTCAGAGACTTGTGGGAAAATTGATCTGCTTGTCTCATACTCGCCCTGACATCTTCTATGCGGTTGAAGTAGTCAGCCAATATTTGCATTCTCCAAAAACTCGTCATCTGGATGTTGCTCATCGTATCCTTAGATACCTCAAATCCTCACCAGGGAAGGGCATTCTATTCTCGCCAAATGATAATCTGGCTATTGAAGTTTACATTGATGCAGACTGGGCTGGATCAATTGATGATCGCCGGTCCACCTCAGGCCACTGCACGTTGGTGGGTGGAAATTTGGTTACATGGAGAAGTAAAAAACAGCATGTCTTCGCCAGATCCAGTGCAGAGGCGAAGTTTCGGGCTATGGCACACGGGATATGTGAAGGGCTATGGACCCGAACCATTGTTCAAGACCTTGGTCTTAAAGGAGAGGAGTCTACTAGACTGTACTGTGATAACAAGGCGACCATCAATATTACTCATAATCCAGTACAACATGATCGTACTAAACACATTGAGATCGACATGCACTTCATAAAAGAAAATATTGTGAGAGGAATTGTGGTTACTTCCTTTGTTGCATCCGAACAACAATTGACCGACATTTTCACTAAGGGCTTGTGCACTGGTGTCCGTGGAAAGATTATTGGCAAGTTGGGCATGCTTAACATCACACACCCAACTTGAGGGAGGTGTTGGTATTTGTGTAATTTTGTGAGTTTTTATCTTATGCTTTCCCTCTCATATAAATATATATAGATATATAGATATATAGATATATATATATATCTTGTAACCTCTTTCCCTAATTATTATTAGATGAATACGATTCTCCTCGGTAATAGTTACTACTGGCCATGACAATATTTCTTTGGCATTCTTTGTTACAATCCTTTGCAAAAGAACATCTCCGAAATGATAAAAAGGCTGCTGGTAGGCTCTGTTGTTGTTTATTGCCTACTGCAATCATGCATTGTTAAATTTTGGAAAATCATTTCCCTATAATTTATTCATTCTTGTTTAATGAAGTAAAATATCAATTCCTATGTGTTAGAAAAGCTCATGTAAAGAGCCATTATTGGGCCCATTTTTCCTTTTCTCTTCTCTCCTCTTTAGTCTCACATCATGTATAGGATTGATTCTCTCTCCTTCTTCCTCCTATATATTTGTATTCTCTCCTTGTATTTATACATAAGAAATATATACAAGTTTTCGAGCTCTTTATACATGGTATTAGAGGGACTCGTTGCCTCCCGCGGACTCCACACTCTATCTGTCTTCCTCTCCTGCGGCCTGCGGCCTCCTGCGGCCTGCAACATATGTCCGCTCCTCTCCCTTAACCGTTCGGCTAACTGCAGCCTACATTCTTCTGCGGCCTCTATCTCTGATTCCGCTCCCTCTTCCTCTTCGTGGTTCCACCCTCCTCCTCGGGCTTCTTATAGCCTCCTTTCTCTCTGTCCCGTGGGATCCACTTCTCCCAGCTGTTCTCACTCAGTCCGCTGCGGGCTCCTCTTATCCGATGCGGGCTCCACTTATCCGCTGCGGGCTCTTCTCGTCTGTTGCGGGATCCTCTTGTCCGCTCTGGTTTTCTCTCCTGCTCTACTTCACTCTTTCCTTGCGAGCTTCTCCCTTAGACCGCACTCTCTTCTCACTCGCGGTCTCTTGGTTTATCCGGTCGCGGACTACTCCTACCCGCTGCGGGCTCTCCTCTCTACGGTCCGCTGAATTTGCCCCCCCCCCCCCCCGGTGAGGATGGCTCCTGTCCGCCGCGGTCTCTCTCAACTCGCAACTTGCGGCCTGCCTCTTCTACTCTCCACGGACTGCTTCAGTTCGCCGTGAATTGCTTCTCCTCGCATCTTGTCGTGGACCCGTTGCCTTCTCTTGTCGCTTGAGTTCTGCTACTCGCGGCTTTTCCTACCCGATGACTTCTCTATCCGCTCGAGTTCTTTTTCAACTCGCGGCCTCTTCTTCTATCCGCTTGAGTTCTTCTACTCGCGGTTTCCTGTCCCTGTCCGCTCGCGTTCTTCTTGCGGCCTCCTTTGCTCTGACCGCTGCTGTGCTCACCCAGACCGTGCGGACTATCTTCTTTCCGCATTTTGGTCACGGTCTTTCTGATCGCTGGTGTCCAGTGTGACCGTGCGGACTGTTGTTTTCCCGCATTAAGGTCGCGGTCTTCTCCTTCCCTACCTGCCGTGCAATCTCCGGCTCTTCTCGATGCGGTCTACATATCTTGCTGCTTCTATGGGCTCTTCTGTCAACTCCACTGGCCTGGTAGCTAGTCCGCCTACAGACCGCCCGGCTTGTGCTGCAGACCGCTCGGTTTGTTCTGCTGAAATCCGCGATGAGCTGTGGATAACTACTATTTCTCTCTCTGGGAAGAAAAACTTTATCCTTTTGGTGCATTCTGTTAGACGGGTTCTTCGGGCCAAGGGTCTCTTGGCTCACCTTACTCAGGCACCTCCTTCTCCTACCGATGATTAGCTCCGCAATGATGGTCGCGTTCAGACTTGGCTCCTTAATTCCTTAGATGGTGAACCTTATCAGATGGCTATGTAACACGACACCGCCAAGACTATGTGGGATGAGCTGCATTCCTTATACTCAGGCCGCGACAGCCTTCAGCATCTCTACGACATACTCACTGATCTTCTCGCTCTCGACACTGGCGGGGATTCGGATATGACCTCCTTTGTCGCTCGCGCCAAGACCCTTGCTGAGGCCTGGATCCAGCATCAGCCGTCTACCAATGATCATACTGCTCAGCGCGCTCAAAAGGAAGTCATCTGCATTGTCATCATGATGGCCCGTCTTCCGTCTCACCTTCAGAGCATTCGAACTCAGCTCCTGGCCTCTCCCACAACACCGTCTTTCTCTGATGTTTGTTCCATGCTTCTCCGCGTGTCACCTCCTTCGGATACTTCTGCTCCTTCTCCCCCGGCCCTTCTTCAGCAGGCCCCTTCGCTCCTACCGTCCCCTCCTACCTCTGCTCGAGGCGGACGTTCGGGATCTCGAGGTCGTGGGCGTTGTGGCCAGGGTCGGCCGAAGTGTTCCTACTGCGAGAAAGACGGCCACCTTGAGGCGACCTGCTATCGGAAGATTGGTTATCCTCCTCGTCCGAAGGCATCTGTTGTTGCCATTCTTGTCTCGGCGTCAAGGCGAACCAAGGCGAGCGCTGGGCGCCTTGATGCTTAGGCGTCAAGGTGGACGCCTAGGCGACACTAAGGCGAGCAAGTCGCAAGGCGCCATTTTTTTTTTTAAAAAGGCAGTATATCGACTGCGGTTATTATAATAACCGCAGTCTATACTCTGGAGGTTATACACTGCGGTTATTATACAAACCGCAGTTTATAGTACACATAATATAGACTGCGGTTTAATAATAACCGCAGTGTATAGTATACATGCTATAGACTGCGGTTGCATAATAACCGCAGTGTATAGTACACATAATATAGACTGCGGTTTTATAATAACCGCAGTTGCTAGTATACATGTTATAGACTGCGGTTGTTTAATAACCGCAGTATATGGGCTATATACTGCGGTTAATAGAATAACCGCAGTATATATCTTATGACTAGCGACTGCGGTTATTAAAATAACCGCAGTCTATAGTCATATATAGACAGCGGTTACAATAATAACCGCAGTCTATAATATGTCTGTCACACTTTAGACTGCGGTTATTATAATAACCGCAGTCTAAAGCTCCATTTTTTTTTAATAAAATATTTACCAAGTACAAACACAGCTAGAGATTTTTTTTTCTTCATAGCAGACTAGCAGTTAGCAGTAAGCAACTAAGAATAGCAAGTAGCAAGCACAAATGTTCCAACTACCAATATCATGTATTCATGAATCATGAATTCATGATATCTCAAATCCTCAATTCTCAAACCTCAATACATTCATACCTATGACCTACCTTAATTCTCAAATACCATGAAGCAGTAAGCATGTAACAGTAAGAAAAAACAGTAGCAATCAATGGTCAAGACTCAAGACTCAAGAGTCAAGACAGACTTCAGAGAAGGCAATAACAAAAAAGAGAACACAAAAATATCAGTCATAATCCAAAAAATCTTCATCCATTGCACAATATAGCATATTAGCATGAATAATATTTTTAACATTAACTTTAAATAATCATACAAGGTCAACTAGAATCATCATCTAGTAAGTCGTCATTGACATTGCAGGTGTTTGGTTGGATGGAGGTACTCGTCATTTGCCCATAATTATCATAAATATCTTCATCATCACTGGCAACTACAAAATGATCTAAATCTTCATCCCCTTGAGCTATTAGTTCATTTATTTGAAGATTAGTTACAACTCCACTTCGTAAATTTCGAGCCCCAGTTCCAAGAGCTCTCTCTACAGCATCCCATGTGAGATTATCATCATCAAAAACTAGAGCTTCCTCTGGTTTGTTCACCATCCACTCACTACTCCAGTCGAGCTCATCAAGCACCAAAGGGTTGTAATTTCTTCTCTTTTCACGTCTTTCTTGGAATCGTGCTTGTAGACGACGATTATATTGGATGTATACAAGATCACTAAGCCTTTGATGTTCCAATCTATTTCTTTTTTTTGTGTGAATCTGAATCAAGAATTCAAGATAATTTCAAACTTATTGATAAATTAGTAAATATAAAATATTTAAATTTTTATTAAATATTTGTATACTTAGTTACTTACAAACTCAAAAATACTTCAATTGCGCTCACAACTAGAAGAAGAACAACATAAGTCAATTATGCGCAATGCTACCTTTGTAAGGTCAACATTTGGTCCTCCATGTGCACCACACCAGTCCACTATTCATTTAAGACAAATATAAATTATTTGACATATAAATAATTTAAGAAAAAATAAAAATGTAAACAATAGTACAATACTTACTTGGATTTAAGGTGATTCGTTGCCTAATAGCCATAGGTTTTCCAAAACTATTTCGAGATGCTTTGTAGTTAGTACCTTGCTCGGCAATCTTGTCTTGCAATTCTTGATCGGGCACTAGTCTTGCAATAACATCATTGAAAGCATCTTGAAATTTCCAGGCATCATCATTATTTTATTCCTCATATTCAAAATATTTGCTTGGATTTAGAAACAAAGCCGCCCTATACAATTTTTGCTCCATTTGATTTGTCCATCTATTTTCAACAATATCAATAATCTTTTTAAATAATCTTTCTTTGTTATCCAAATGTTGTTTGATCTTTTGTTTGGCTTCTTCCATTGCAGCATATACTTCAGGCATAGCCGGTCTTTCATCTTCATCTACTAATCGCAAAACTACAATCAGTGGTTTTCCTCCTTTTAGACAATCTCTTACTTCATTCCAAAAATTGGTTGAAAGTATTATTTCAACAATCTGTTTTCCGGCTTCAGTTTTTGTCAAATTAGCGGCATTCCACGAGGGCGACACAAAGAATAATTTCAGCTTCTCCTCGTGCTTAAGCACACTTTGTAGAGTAAGGAATGATGTTGCAAATCTAGTTACTGAATGGCTCACTAGATCACCGCCTATAGTAGTCTTTATTGCATCAAGTAAACGAGTGTGTATGTAGATGAAATTTGTAATCATTCTTGCCTTTCTTATCATTGTTTTGTTCGGTTGTAGCTTGTCTATATCCTCTAGCATGAGATCAATGCAATGAGCTGCACAAGAAGTCTAGAATAATGTAGGTCTTTTTTTCATTAAAATTTTACCATCTGCCTTGTAATTAGAAGCATTGTCAGTCACCACCTATAGAGTGCAGACATTTGTAATTATTGAAAGTTGTAGACTATTAAACTTGAAATATGAAAATTACTAAATTAATGAAACCAAAAAAATTACCTGAACAACACACTCTGCTCCTATCTCTCTAATCTTACTATCAAGCAACTCTGATAACATTGTAGCATCTTGAATATGACTGGATGCATCTACGGAACCCATAAAATAGGATCCTTCTGGACAGTTGACTAGGAAATTGATCAAATGTCTTCCTCTCATGTCTGTCCAACCATCTGACATAAGTGTGCAACCATATCTCCTTTAGTACGCTTGATAGTTTGTCTTCATCTCCATAACTTTATCTTTTGTATTTTTTAACAATGGGACTCTCAAATCATGATAACTAGTGTCTTTATAACCAGGCTCATACTGTCCAACTGCTTCAAGCATAACTTCAAAACTTCGTGCCTTTGCGGCATTGAATGGAATTCCACATTCATATAACCAATCAGCAACATAACTATCAACTCTCTTTTTCTCTTCAGGTGTTCTAAAACATCTCTCGATAGTAGTTTGTGTGGGACCTTTTGCACGTCTATCATCTACTACATCTTCAGGAGCACGACTCACATGAGCATCCATAGGCCCTTTTTTTTGTGGCAAGTGAATTACTTTCCTTTTTTTGGCACTTGTCCCAGAACTTGGGACAAATGACGTTTTAGCTGTAGATAATGTCGGAGATACATTTTGTGACCCTGTTGGCTCTCTTTCTTGGTCACTCTCATTGTCATCATCAACAGTCAGATGCACATTGTCCTTTTTTTAACATTTAAAGCTGAATACATCTCAGCTGTTATTTCAGAAGTAGTGTTCAAACACTTGGATACATCTTCATACCCGCCGCATAAGTGTTGCTTCAACCTTTTGATATCACCCTTTATCAATCTACCACACAAATTACATTTAACTGTATTTTTATCTTCTAGGTTGGGCCAATGACCATACTTACAACCAGAATCATTTGACTTTGCTTTTCGTTTAGGATCCGTTTTTGGATCAAGGTCATTGCTACCAATGGATAGAGCGATAGTGTTGTTGTTTTGGTCTTCCATCTTTCACAAACATGACCTATAGATTGCAGAGTTAGGTCGGGACAATGAAATAAATAACGGCTAAAGAAATCATCACAATGAACAATTTAAAGAAGTCTCAAAGACATGCTCATTTAGAAGAGTCAACAAGACCATAAGACCATTTTCATTAGTTCTACTTCTATAGTTCTATAGTATAGACAAGACACTTCATGATAAATCTAGCAATACAAAAATACATTTCTCATTTGTCAATCAAATCATGATTCATGATACACAATAAGTGATTATATAATGACAAATCTTATTTCTAATATTATCTATTTTCTCCTGCGAAAATTGTGTCACTCCTTGATAGATCTGCAATAAAACAAAATTGGTTAAAATCAATTCAACATAATTATTACCAATCTACATGCACTAGACAGTAACGTCACATACCTTTACCAATGATGGCATTGGCCTAACTTTAAGAGCATCAACTATATCAATCATGTAGCACATGATATAATACTCACATTGAATATTATCTGTTTGTTTTGGGCACTACACAGTAACATAAATAAACAATTGGTAAGTATTTTAATTACAAATGTTTAAATTACAATACATACTCATATAGGCTATAATTCTAAAACTTATCGGAATCAACTTTGTAAGTTTTATTTTTTAAAATCTGGTACGCCACTCTTTTGCTAAATCTTTAAATGCTCTTCATAAAATATAAAAAGGATCAGTTTATAGCAAAATGTAAACAACTATGAAAGTAAGTAAATAACTCATTAATAAACTTACTTTGTAATGACATTTTTAATATCATCACGAATGTCATTATTTAAGTGATCAAGTCAATAAACTGTATAATTATTATAATCAATAATAGCCAACATTCAATGTTCTCTGTGAAACAAATGAAATAATTAATAACTTAATT
The DNA here is from genome assembly GCA_039583875.1 of Platanthera guangdongensis. Lineage (NCBI taxonomy): Eukaryota > Viridiplantae > Streptophyta > Magnoliopsida > Asparagales > Orchidaceae > Platanthera > Platanthera guangdongensis. The sequence continues at coordinate 264,498,592 of CM077151.1, read as the reverse complement.
AGAATAAAAAATAGTAATAATCATTGATATTTGATACAAAGATTTTTCATACTTACAATCTATTATAGGGCACAAATAATAAAGAATCTGATTGGAGTTGACTAAGCGTCCTAAGCCTAATTTTTAGATCTTCAACTCGTGTTTTTGAATGTTCTTTGGCATAGTCATCATTAATAGCAAAAATGGAATGTGGATTATGAAAATATACATCAGTATTGTATGTAAATTTCTTTAATTGTGAGTCTATGTACCTGCAAAAACATGTAAATTCAAAATCAATTTATATATTAATAAAAATTCTTAAGTTTATAATATTTGATACTCAGTAGTCAGATGCACAATACTCACCCAATACATGCTAATATGATGTTAGCTCCAATCATTTTCATATTTAGAAAATCATACAACTCTGAATTTTCAAAGTACGTACATGTTGATTCAACACTCCCAAATACTGTTGAATCCAACACTAGAGATATTATTTTATCTTCATTCTTCATCTTACTTATAAAACTGGGCAAAATATCAATGAATTCATTTGTAGTCTCAGTCTCACTAGCCTGTGGAAATAAAAGAATTAATATTGTGGAATGTGGACATCAATATTGAATTCATTGATTACGTAAAAGTCAAAAATAATATTAAAAATTATAATACCGTGCAAGATAATTCTTCATAATCATGTCTACTCTGACTACTCTCAGGTTCGTGTGACCTGAATGCATACTCCGGCTGAGACAGAGAAAGCAAAAAGTAACAAAAGAATAGTTACTTACCTGCGCAACAAAAAGAGAAGATAACATTTCATAAAAGTATAAATATTTAAACATAATAATACTTGTGGAACTGGAAGTGCATCACTTGTTCCAGTTCTAGCACTAAACATGCGCATAAGCTCTTCAATTTGATTCTTCATAGTACTAATCTCGGCTTGTTGCGCTTCTTCTTTTTGGCTCCATAATTTTTGTTGCGCTTGTTCTTTTTGTATCCATAATTCTTGTTGCACTTTTTCTTTTTGGATTCATAATTCTTGTTGCTCTTGTTCTTTTTGAATTCATAATTCTTGTTGCTGGGTCAATCTTTCTTGTACTATAGCTTCAACATCTTCAATACGAGCTATTGGTGTGGGTGTCCTCTCACTCCGCCTATCATTCTTGAAAAATCTTGTAATGGTGGAAAACTTGTCACCAGCTCTAACTCTGCCCGGATGTTCTTGGGCTAAAACAAATGCAAGGATGTCATTTCTTCCCTGTGACACTGTTTCAGCACTCTGGGACTCTTGGCTCGACAACTCGTCCTAAACAAAAGTAATAAATATTGGAACAGAATTGCAGATAAGAAAATATAATTCTCAAGAAATATTACTATCGATAATTTACAAATGATGAAATGATTCATTTACACTTACCATTTTAGATGTCAATTCAGCTGCATCTTTACTAATGTATTCACCAGTCTTTCTTTTATGACCGGCTTTCCATAACTTCGCACGTGAAATTGGTGTAGCTTCACCTTGTTCGACCTTGACAATAAAATGAAAATAAATTATCATACAAATAATTGAGAAACCAAATTTTAAAGTACAAAAAACGAGAGAGAAGTAGAGAGCTAATATCATTCTTTTTTCTAATCCAGAATAACCCATTCTGGAAGTAATATGAAAGGTCTTTCGTGCTTTTGCTCTCTCGGTATTAACCTTACTTTTCTCCTACAAAAATAAATATGTGTTAATACTTAATTTGCTTATAAGTTATAAAGTTAAAAAATGATATAAAACATTGAGTTTAATAAGAAGTTAAGAACACAACCATATATTCTGTAGTAGTGCGATGGTCGACATAAACTCTCCAGTCTTCGGCAGTAATAAAACTATATTTGACAGGAACATTGTATCGATGCTTCAAATCAACATTTTTTACATAATTGATAAAAAGTTTGAATTTCCAAGTCCTCCAACTTTCACCCATGTTTTTCATTAATGTCTTGTAATGACTATCAATATTATCAAAAAAAATCTGAAAATAATAGACTATCAATTAAAAATTAACTAAAACACCAAAGATATGTAATCACTCATAAGTCATAACAAGGTTACGTACATTTAATTCTGCTCATATTTGATCTTTAATTTGTTTATCAACATCCCTCCATGCAACATATGTAATTGGCACATAACACTTCACAAGAGATCTCATATAACTCATTAATTTATTTGTTTCAGGCCCGGGAATAATGCGGTCATCATCACGGAAAGAAATAATAAGCTTCCTTCCCCCTCTAGCCTAAGCTTATTCAGTTCATTCATTTTCGTGAAGCCTCTTGTTGACCTCGATAAAGATTCCTTATCCGACATTTTCCTGTAAAACCCTAAAAAAAACCTAAATCATACAAAAAACCAAAACAAAATTCATACAAAACCGCAATCATATTGAGATATTAGTTACTAGTTACTACTTACTACCAGTCTACCACAGTACCACACAATCACAGTTCACACATATAAATATATATATGTTAGTATATATACTCAGAAGGTTTAGACATGTATAAATGTATAATAATAATAAAAACACAATGTTTATATAACATGTCTACATTACAAGTACTACTAGTCTACTAATAAAGTAATAAACTAATAATAATAAAAACATTAGCAGTTTAGCAAAGAGCATAGAGATCAAAAGTTCAAAAACCGAGAAAAGGTATTAAGAAGTAGTATACCTAAGTGAGAATATTAGTTTTGTCGAAGAAGAATCGTTCGAACTTCGAAGCAAAGGAGAGCAGAAACTTGAACAAAATCGCCTTTAGGGTTTCTCGCAAAGTGCAGCGACTGTAAAAAGAAGAACCAAAAACTCGGGGAAACACAAGTTTTTTACGGCTCACGGTTAAAAATAAATAGTAAAGACTGCGGTTTCTGTATAAACCGCAGTCTATTCTATTGTTCAGGATAGGATCGACTGCGGTTATTATATGACCCGCAGTCTATTCTAAAACCTAAACTGTGGTTATTGTACAAACCGCAGTCTATTCTCTGGAAGGAATACACTGCGGGTTTAAAATAACCGCAGTATATGGTCGGGTTGATGGCATAGACTGCGGTGTTTTCAAAACCGCAGTCGATGGGCGGAGCGACTGCGGTTTATATACGAACCGCAGTCTATTGTACACTGCCCCTACAATAGACTGCGGTTGATATATGAACCGCAGTCTATCCTACAATAGACCGCGGTTTATATATAAACCGCAGTCGATTCTCTGGTTCATGGGATAAACTGCGGTCTTAAAATAACCGCAGTATATTCTCGGATTCATACAATAGACTGCGGTTTATATATAAACCGCAGTCTATTCCCATATTTTTTGTAAAAAAAAAGCGCCAAACGTCTAGTTTACAATTGGGCGCTTGGACGCCTAGGCGACGCCATGACAAGAATGGTTGTTGCTGACGCCCCCTCTGCCGCCCCTCCTGATCTTGAGGTCGTTCGTCTCCAGCTCAAGCAACTCAACCCGTCCTCTGCCTCCATTGCCTCTGTCTCTAATACAGGTACTGCTTGTTTATCCATCAGCCCGTGCTGGATCGTTGACTCTGGTGTCACTGATCACATTACTTCGTGACGGTCTGCCAAGTACTCGGATTCTCCTTATCTGAAGTCTATCACTATGGCCAATGGGGTGACGGTTCCCGTCTCCGACTCGGCGGATCTTTCTCTCAACCTGTCAATCTACCTTCGCTCGGCTCTTCATGTTTGAGCTCCTCGTTCAATTTACTCTTTGTTGGACGTCTTACTAGTGATCTTGATTATTCTGTCATATTCACCTCTTCTTTTTTTATTATACAGGATCGGCGGACGCAGACTACCATCGGTAAAGGCACACTGCGGAACGGGCTCTACCTTCTCGACGACTCGCCCACCATTCTCTCTTCTGTCTCTTCCACTGAGTGGCATCGACGTCTTGGACATGCCCCCATGCCGGTCCTCCAGCGTGCTCTTCCTGATCTCTCTCTTCATCTGTTTTAGTGTGAGTCATGTATCTTCGGCAAACAACCGCGTTCTTCTTTTCCTGCGCATTGTACACGGAGCGCTGCTCCGTTTGATTTAGTTCATTTTGATGTATGGGGCCCTTTTAAGATTACAAGTATTTCTGGTTTTTGTTACTTTATCACATTTATTGATGATTACTCTCGCACTACGTGGCTATACTTACTTCATGATCGCTCCGAGCTTCCCCGTATTTTTCGGGCTTTTGTCCTTGAGACCCGTACACAATTCCACACCACCCTAAAAACATTACGCACTGATAATGCTCGTGAATACACCGGTCACGGATTTACAGATTTGTGCTCTGAATTCGGGATTATTCATCAAACATCTTGTTCCTACACAACCCAGCAAAACGGTGTTGCCGAAAGGAAGAACTGTCACTTACTCGATATAGCCCGCTCTCTCATGCTTCAAATGCATGTTCTCAAGTCTTACTGTAACTATGCGGTCTCCACTGCCTGCTTTCTCATCAACCGTCTCTCTTCCTCCGTCCTCCACTATGCTATTCCGTTCAGCCTACTGTTTCCCTCCACTCCGGCCTTTCCTCTCTCATCTCGTTTCTTTGGCAGCACCTGCTACGTCCACCGTCTGGGGCCGTCCTCGGATAAGTTGGATCCCCGGGCGGCTAAACACATCTTTGTCGGCTATTCGCCCACCTAGAAGGGCTATGTATGTTATTCTCCAGCTACTCGAAAGATCTCGATCTCTGCTGATGTTATCTTCCAAGAAGATCAACCGTTTTTCCCTGCTCCTTTACCCGCTCATCTACCACCAGCTCCTCTCCCGTCATCCATCCCACGACCGGTTATCCCCGTTACTACACCACCTTCACCGGTTCCACCTGCACTGGTTCCTGCTCCCTCCAAACCACCCGTTATCCATGTGTACACTCGTCGCCCTCCCGATTCTGTTGCCCCTCTGCAGTCAGCCTCAACCACGGATACTCTGCGTCTTGCTGATCAGGTACCGCCCTCCACTGCTCATCCTCTGGCCAACTACGTCTCCCTCCATCGCCTCTCTCCCCTCCTGCACACATTTGTTACTTCTCTTTCTTCGGTCTCTGTTCCTAACTCTTTGCAGGAGGCGCTTCAACATCCGGCCTGGCGAGCCGTCATGGAGGAAGAAATGTCTGCTCTCTGGGCTAACCAGACATGGACTATAGTACCCCTTCCTCCGGGTCAGAAACCGGTTGGGTGTAAGTGGGTCTTTGTCATCAAACATGTTGCTGATGGGACAATTGACCGTCTGAAGGCTCGTCTCGTGGCTCGTGGTTTCACCCAGCAACAGGGGCTCGACTATGAGGAAACTTTCTCTCCGGTGGTCAAGCTCAATACCGTTCGTGTCCTCATCTCCGTCGCTGTCTATCGTCAGTGGACCTTATTTCAACTGGATATCAAGAATGCTTTCTTAAATGAGGATCTCCAGGAAACAGAGTATATGCAGCAACCACCCGGGTTTGAGACCACGGGGGAGTCTCAGGTCTGCCATCTTTTGAAGGCTCTGTATGGTCTCAAACAATCCCCACGGGCATGGTTTGACAAATTCAATAAGGCCCTTCGTGATATTGGTTTTACTCAAAGCTCGACCGACTTCTCGTTATTTACTCGTCACCGAACAACAGGAACAGTCCTTCTGTTAGTATACGTTGACGATATCATCATTACAGGAGATGACTCACAAGAGATACAGGCCGTCAAACTACATCTAACTTCTGTCTTTCAGACAAAGGATATGGGGCTCCTACGATACTTCTTAGGTCTTGAGGTTGTCAGACGGTCAGATGGGCTTGTCCTCTCTCAACGGAAGTATTACATCGACCTCCTTCATGATGCAGGTTATTCAGGCTGTAAGCCGAGTGACACCCCTATGGATGTAAACCACAAGTTGTGCGCCCAGGCATCTGACTCAGATCTCCTACTCCAGAATCCAGAATATTATCGTCACCTCGTTGGAAAATTGATCTATCTCATGGTAACCAAACCAGATATTTCCTTCGTTGTTGGTATTGTCAGTCGATACATGCACTCCCCTCGAAGATCTCATCTTCAGGCTGTTGAACACATTCTCAGATACCTTAAAACAGCTTCTGGTCAAGGACTTGTTTACAGAACCTCTTATTCAGCTCCAACATTGGTGGCATACTCGGATACTGATTATGCTGGTTCCCTTGATGACTGGCGATCTACCAGTGGTTTTTGCACCTACTTTGGAGGACATTTGGTTACATGGCGAAGCAAGAAACAAGCGGTTGTTGCTCGATCATCAGCTGAGGCAAAATACCGGGCAATGGCATCTGTAGTGTCTGAACTGACGTGTCTTGAGAGTCTTCTCACTGATCTGGGTGTAAAACTACCTTCACCGGCTCTTCTCCTCTGTGACAGCCAAGCTGCTATACATATTACCAAGAACCCGGTCTTCCATGAAAGAACAAAGCACATCGAAGTCGACTGTCACTTCATCCAGGAGAAGGTTCAAATGAAGAAGCTCGATCTAAAGCATGTTTCAGGGTCTGAACAAGTTGTGGATGTCCTCACAAAGGCTCTTTTCAGGCCCCTCTTCTATCAGTGTTTGTCCAAGCTTGGCGCATACGATTTGTACGATTCAGCTTGTGGGGGAGTGTTAGAAAAGCCCATGGAAAGAGTCCATCATTGGGCCCATTTTTTCTTTTCTCTTCGCTCCTCTTTAGTCTCACGTCATGTATAGGATTGATTCTTTCTCCTTCTTCCTCCTATATATTTGTATTCTCTCCTTGTATTTATACATAAGAAATATATACAAGTTTTCGAGCTCTTTATACACTATGAATGAATTTCATCTTGCAGTCGAACAATATTTTTGATCAATTCCAATTCTACATAATGAATTTCATCATGCAGCAAAACAGCAAAATTGAAATTCTGGACAAAGCCAATTCCTACATATATTGATTTCCGTCGAAAAGATAATTATGGAAAGTCAATACCCGCATGCTGAACAAACCATTACAATTAATCATTTTTTGGTTCATATAGTATTTGATGATACTTTAGATCTTTTATGCCCTTTGTTGTGTGTGTGCGCGCGCGCGCGAGCCACAATATGATTATTGAAAACAATAAGGCCGCATTCATTTCGCAGGAATTCAAAGAAATGAATTGGCTTTAGCCGAAAACCCAAAATGCATTGGTTTTGGAATTGGGTCAAAACCAATTCTTTTGTTCATTTGTAGGAAGTTTTCAAGCACAAGAATTGAATTTGTCAATTATTTTGTTGAGTTGCAGAATGTGATTCAAACGCGGAAATTGATGTTTAAGTAATGAAAAGAAAGCTACGCGAACAATCTGGCATCAATTCTCTCCCCTCTAAAAACCAAACTCGTGACTATTTCCACTCCTAATCAATTCTTTTGTGATTCAATAGTCCCTAATTTTTCTAAATTATACTGATTGCACATATCTTTCACATTATTCTTCTGAGTATATTCAATGTATTTGGTTTGGGTGTTGGATTGATAATGAATCACTTATGAGCATAGATTCGGCATAAGTCGTTCATATGTTTTTACATGAATTATGGCATTAACAACATACACCACATACATGTTACAAGTATTAAAAAACCAATGTTATAGTATAGAGTAAGAAAATTATCACATAGCTCGATAATAGAAAAAGATGTTCACCAACCAGAAATAATTATCACATGCCTCCTTAATTACAATAGCAAGAGTAAAAAAATAGTTACTCAAATACCGGATTTTCCAAAAAGTAAAGTAATAGAGCCATCATCCAAATACCCTTTATACCATTACAACGTGATTCAAGTACACAAAAGATTAATGCTTCTCTAATCCACGCAGCTACAAATGAATGTAGGGAATGAAATCAATTGTTAGCTTCTGCGCTGAAACTTCAAGGCATTCACGCCTCTTCTCCGAAGGAGATCAAATCATTGGTTGCGGACAGAAGGGAAACTGAAAGGGACCGACGATGGATCACCTGCATGGTTACAGATGTAGGATTTCGGGTTCATGTCGGTTTGAGTTTAAAATGTCGTATATCGGATTGCGGGGGATATATCGGGGATATTTTATAATGTTGGATTTTAATATTTAAATTAATTTTTCCATGTATATATAAATTTTTTTTGTAAATACGTGCAGTAACAAACATAATGTATTTTTTATGAATTACAAAAAAAACATATATACACATAATGTATGTTTATAAATTATACAATAATTATATATACGCATAATATATGTTTAGAAATTACACATTAAAAAGCATTGACGGCAGTTAACGGGATAAAGAGCACCAAATGAGAGATATAACAAAAAATGATATATTTGTATAATTCTCATGGAAGTGACTAGACACAAGTAACCCAAAGTAATGCCTAGTGAAGTTAGCTCTCGTACATTGGAATTTAATAAGCAAAACACCTCAAACAAGACCATAAGCTGACACTTAGAGCTGTTCGGATTCAAGTAGGATTTGCTTACATCCAACTTTGATAAATCACATGATCCTGGTTATGATATCAAGATTTAGTAAATCTAATCGTTGTAATGGTCTCTGGTCGAGATATCATTGTAAAATTTGGTAAATAAGGATACATTTGAGACTAGTGTGTGGGATGGACTGATGACCAAGTCTCATAGGTCATGATATTGGATATCAAGTCCTCACACGAGTATTTGTTAGAGAACAAGTTGTATTGGACAAACCCGCTTTTGAGTTTGTTTTGTGGATTGTTATATGTGTTAAAAGAAATTCTCATAGTGGCAATGGTACATGTTGTCCTTTGACTTGAAATCACCGCATTCATTGTATGAGGAGAAGCATATTTAGATGTCATCAAACGGCTTCTCTTAAGAAAGGTTGACCATAAAGGTGTTTATACCACGACATGTGGATGATTGCGAGTGATGTAGATGGATTTGTTCTCCTATATAACAGGAGTAACATACGTGGGCTCCTTGATAGAGTAGGGCTATGAAATGCATGATCATACTAAGTTGAGTCATTTTGTTGAGCTCACTTATTTCATATAGGCTCCGTTTGGGAGCACTTATTTTCACCGGTCAAGCGGTTACGACCGCATGAACCGAACCTTAATTAAGATCGGGTTCATGCGGTCGTAACAGCTTGGCCGGTGAAAATAAGTCCCTCTAACGGAGCCATAATCTACTTGGAGATCGGAAAAAATGGATGGAATGATTAACAGGGTAACATAATCCACGCCTCGAGTTGTCTGGATGTTTGGGACAAAAGGAATAGACCACACACTAGACAAAAAGGTTTTTCATTGAGTTATCAACTATTATATTACTTTGGTAGCAATGCTGTATTGTTAGAAGCCGTTCATTGCTTGTGAGATTATGGTTGATACATTCTAGATCAAGTGGGATATTGTTGGAACCTTGTTATATAGAAGTAGTCGAGGATTTAGTCTTACTGCCAACGCAATACAAGTTTAAAGAGTCGCACATAAGAACGTACGGAAATTGGAATGTTAGATCGTATTGGTTTATGAAACTAAGGCTTCATTTGGTTTAGCGGTGGCGTGTGGATCCGGCGGGTGGAAACGGAGAGTTCGAAACGGAGGGGGGAGGTGGCTGCTCCAAACGGAGCTTTTTGGGGCGTTTCTCAAGGTGGGCGGGTGGAAACGGAGCAAACGCCGCCGGAGGTTCATTTGTTTACCCTCCTTCCGGCGGCGTTTGCCCAAAACGGAGAAGTGAAACGCCCAAACAAATAGAGCCTAAATTTTGAATGGTATATATGATATGTTGCAGGGTATTTGAGGCACACAAACCGAAACACCCGTTTGTGTGCAAAGGTCGTGTATGCTCAAAATGGCGAGATAACGGTTGACATCAATTCTGCACTAAAAGGCGTGACTTTTGAATATACACACCTGTGTGCCAATGGTGTGTGTACGATTTTTTGTTCCAAAGTCATGGGGAGTCGTGTCTGCATGAACCAACTCGACTTTTGGGACACATGCCCATGTGCCAAGAGCGTGTGCACTCCAAATTTCTCATACATGTTCGTGCTTATAAATAGGCAAACTTATCCTAAAGAATCAAGACATAATTCGGAGTTCTTCATACCGCACATCTCTACCAAATCGAAAATAGCATTTCGAAAAAAAAAGAAAAGCGATCATCTTCCAGCCCGAGTTTGTTGGACGGACTGCATAGTGTTTCCGGCATTCATGTGAAAACCTCTAAAGATGCGGATACTATTCTACGTTTAAACTCAAATACCAGTTATTTTTCTCGAAATTTGATTTTGGCGCAGGTATAAACTTCTTTCTTGATTTAGCATGTTTCGCATGGATCCTATTGAGGGTTTCATGAATTTCCACTGCGCATTTGATTCCCTTGAAACCCAACAATTTTACCATGAGAAATTCATGACCCTTATTAGATTCTATACTCTAAAAGTCTGGAGAAACAAACTCCAACAATCAGAAAGTTTTCTTCAGTGCATTCAAGTAAGAATGAAGTGATTATATAGGTAAATTCAAGAGGAGAGAAATGACAAAATTTCAAAAAAAAACAGAGTTCATCACAAAGGCCTGTCATCAAACATCTGATAAATTCAATCTCATCTACATTCGCCCCACAAAGTGCTAGGGAAGAAAAGATGTATGAGATTGATATGAATTTGCTTCAATGAGGTGGGAAAGACACAAGAATCGGGTGGAAGGTTTGTAGAGAATCAAAACAAATACTTGTTGGGTAATAAATTCAGGGAGATTTACGAATTACGAGCACAATGAGGAAGCGTCAATCCAAAATTCAAGAAATATGATTAAAATTAATACCGAAAGATATGGTAAACCAAAATACAGTTGGTGAACATGGGATTTGGCAATCCTCTACCTCATTTGAGACAAATTGAGATCAATCACAGCTAATTATTGTCCCGGGATAAATATTTCAACAAAATAGCCCCCCCCCCCCCACCATGCATGAATAATACAAAGTGTCTTCCTACTTCATTGCCTTTAACAATTCTCTTCATGCACTAAACTTAAAAAAAAAACAATGGAATCAAGATATTTGAGCAGTCTACAACACTGAACACAAAGCTAATCACAAATTGCAACGGTCACAACTATAATAATAACAGAAGAAATTAGAATCAATTACTCCAATTCAAATTTCAAACCTGTAAAATCTTCACTCTACCAGCAACATCTGGCCTATCCACAGTAACCTGCCTATCAAACCTCCCCGGCCTCAAAAGAGCAGAATCAAGAACATCAGGCCTGTTAGTTGCAGCAAGAACAATCACCCCGCTATTGCCGGAAAAGCCATCCATCTCCGTCAAGAGCTGATTAATGGTCTGCTCTCTCTCATCATTCCCTCCACCGAGGCCGGCCCCTCTCTGCCTTCCCACAGCATCGATCTCATCAATGAAGACGATACAGGGGGCTTTCGACTTGGCTTTCTCAAACAAATCCCTCACCCTCGAAGCTCCAACGCCGACGAAAAGCTCCACAAACTCGGAGGCAGCGCATGAGAAGAACGGAACGCCGGCCTCGCCAGCCACCGCCCTGGCCAGCAATGTCTTCCCCGTCCCAGGCGGCCCAACCAACAGGCAGCCTTTGGGAATCTTGGCGCCCAGAGCGGTGTACTTATCTGGGTTCTTCAGAAAGTCGACCACTTCCTGAAGCTCTAGCTTGGCCTGATCGGCGCCGGCAACATCGCCGAAGTTGACGCCAGTTTCAGGCACTTCTTGGAATTTCGATTTGGACCGGCCGAAGTCCATCGGCCCGCCGAGCCCGCCCGGGCCGCCGCCAGGTCCACCCTGCGCGCGGCGGAAGAGGAAGAAAAGGCCGCCGAATGCGAGCAGCGGGAAGATAAGGTTACCGATGAAATTGAAGAGGCCGTTGCCGCCCTCGCCTTCGGAGACGGAGATGTCGACGCCGTTCATTGCGAGGATGTCGATCAGGTCGGGATCGTTGGGGACGATGACGTTAGCTCGGCGGCCGTCGACGGCGGTGAGCTGGAGAACGCCGCCGTCTTTGCTAAAGCGGACGCGCTCGACCTTGCCTTTCTTCACGGCGTTGAGGAATTCGCTGTAGCGCCACTGCGAGCCGTCGGGGAGGTCAGAAACGGCGGTGGATTGGGGTTTGGGGGCGGTGAGGAGTGATTCTGAGAATGGATTTGGTGCGACGGGGGAAGGGTTCGCGGTAGATTCAAGCTGGACGGGAGGGGTGGAAGGGGGAGGTGTGATAGGGGAAAGGTCGGCGGCGGCGGCGGCAAGTGCGACGGGGGCGAGGGCGGAGAGGAGCATGGTGGCGGTCGCGGCGGCGGCGGAGGACTTGGAGGAGAAGCAGAGAGGGGTTTTAGGGGAAGGGAGTTGGGATCGAATGGAGGGGGCTTGGCAGCGTGGGAGGACTGAGAGAGGGTGGAGAGGGGTGAGGAATCTGGAGTAGAGTGAGGCGGAGGCGGAGGAGGAGGAGAGAAGCGGGTGGATTGTAGAAGCCATGGCTGATTTGGATCTGGTTCAGTAGAAGCTCTGCTTTTTGTTTCCTTCGAAACTGTGAGGAAAAGAATTGGTGAACTGCAGGAAGAAGAAGAGGAGCAAGGAATGACTGTGGAATTTGTGGGGGGAGAAATTAAAGGATGGCGGGATGGGATTTTTTGCCATTGTTACCCGCCTCATCATACCTCAAAATCTTCTAGTTTTTCATGCCTTTTTGAAATATATCTTGTACATACAATTTCAGAAAAAATATTCAACACGAAAGTTATAGATCTCGTCATTTCCTGAAATTGAATGTATAAGGCGTATTTCTGAAAGACGCAAAATCTAGACATATTTCTAAAGTACGTCTTGCACATACATTTTTACTAAAAGTGATCAACACGAAAGTTGTAGATCTCGACGAGATCTACAACTTTCGTGTTGGGCACTTTTCCTAATATTGCATGTACAAGAGGTATTTCGAAAAAGCGCGAAAAATTATGAGATTTTAGGGTGCGACTAGCCAATAACGAATTGTGGTTAACAATCACTGGATTTTTTGATGTAGAACTGGGCAACGTGATGAACTGCAACTCCAGTAGTAGTAGTGATATTTTATTTTATTCTAAGAGCTTTTAATAATTTAAGGATGATGATATTCGGATCTTATTTTTTGTTATTCGCATTTAAAATATAAGTTTCTTTGAACTTTTAGAATTTCTATTACTATTTGTAAAAGTTGCACAAAAATTATTCTTTATTCACACTCGCTCTTCTCGTGCTTCTGCCTCCCCTCAAACCGTGATTCCGTCGGTGTCCCTTCCTCCTCTCTTTCCGTCCGGTTTTAAGGGCTCCAAATCCGGCATGCGTTGTTCCTTCATTTTTCGAGTGGCGTTCTTTATCCCTGCACGTTCTACTCAGGCAACTATCTTTTCCATATCCGACAATCTCTCATCCTCTTAGCGGTGGTGCTCCTCTTCGGCAATTTTCAAGCGTTCATTCCTCCTCCAGGTAGTGTTGCTCTGCACCTCCATTTTTTTAATTTTTGAGTGCGGATAACTTTCATGCTTGCAGATAGTCAATTTTAAAAAACAATATTTGCGGATAGCCAAGAGTGCTAATAGTCAAAACTGCGATGTTAATATCAACGCCCTAATTTAATTTAACAAAAGAAAAAAATTCTTTATCTCTAAACGAGTGAGAGCCACGGGGCTCAGTCCTTATGACCAACTGCGTCAGTACATTAATTGTGATAGTGCATAGGGGGGCCGCAGTATCGGAGCGGTCGTACTACGGTCCCCGCATTGCACGACGTGACAGCGCTCCCACCGATCAAAAACCCACACCTCGTATGCCGCTCGCAAATTTTTTTCTTGACTGTGTTTAAGTTGAAGCCCTCTCTCTCTGTTCCTACCTCTTTCTTTGTCTATAACCCGCATTTATATATCTATACTATATTAAAAGAGAACAATATTCTTTGGTTAAACATTCACTTTTCAATTATGTCCCTCCTTATTTGAAAAAACATCAGTTTTAAATATTTATGTGTTTTTCTTTTATTTTAAAAAAAGTGCTCTCATATAAACAAAATCCTCCTCTAACCACAATAAAAAAATGGGAATTGTTATTCATACCCCTTAACTTAGATTAGGGTAGGACATGTGGTGAGTGAAAAAAGATTAGGCTAGATTTGACCCAAGGAGTTAGTGTGGACTCACATGGGGCACGCTATAGGGTTCAAATCAACTATAGGTCAAGCTAGCCCAAATTGAAACCATGGATACAAGACCTCACCATTATGTCCCTAACCCTAAAATAGATCTAAGTGAACCCAAGGCCCCACCATGGGGTCACCCATTGGACCAAATTGACCAAGTCAACCCCAAAGTCAAACTTTGTCAACCTTAGGCCTAAATAAGGAATTTAATAACCAAGCTCATTCCTAATGTGATAAGGCCTTGAACCATGGCCCAACTCATGTTGGGTGGTGGCATAGGGTCCATGACTATCAAGTGGGCTCAGCCCACTTATCAAATTGACCAAGTCAACCCCAAAGTCAAACTAGGTCAACATAAGGCCTAAATGGGAAAATAAGAAGTCAAACTCATTTCCAATGGGCTAAGGTCATGTACCATGGCCCATACAACAGCCCATTAACCCAATTACAGTCCATGCCCTTTGAATTTGGAGAGAGATGACATGCATGGGGGCATTTTGGTCATTTCCCCCCAAAATCAAGAGATGAAAAGAGGGAAATGAGGGATGGAGGTCATGTGGCCCTCCTCACTTCCCAAGCTCATCTCTGAGCTCACACTTTAATTCTCAGCTATTTCCAGCAAGTTACATGACACATGGCACCAAGGAGGAGCATCCAAAGCTTGAGACCGAACTACACATAATGATACCTCATTATTCAGTCACTCACTGCCAAAACTAACCATCCCATTAGCTTCAAAAGGTCCAAAAGAGTTGAATTCGTCCCTGGATCAAGGAAAACGATGGAGAAACGAGTTCGGGAGCTAGCTCGCCAGAGAGGAAAAATTTCATGGTTCACCGTTGTCGCTGCAACCGTCGGGCCCCAATCAAGTTTTGTTTCTCCTTCTCTCCCTGTGCTAGCTTCCTAGATCAATTAGGAGAGACTTCGAACTCAATTAAGTTTGGATCCATGTGAGGTGTAGGAGAAAATCTCAAGCTTTTGAGCTTGTTCGGGATCGCCGGAGAGGCGGTTTCCGGCCACCATTCCGCCGCCAAACGATGGCCACCACCTCAATGGAGGTGGTGGTGGTGGTGGTAGCCGGTCGTGGAGGCCAAGGGGGTGATCGGGAAATGAGGTTTGAAGAGGCTCCAGGTCGGGGCAATCTCGGCCCTTGGCTGGAGGAGGAAGATGAATGGATACCACCCATTATTGCTTTGAGATTCATTCTGTATATAAATATTAAACTTTAGTATTCTGTCACACTTATTACAGTATTTTACGAGCTATTTTTAGACCCCTAGATGCAGATTCAGAAAATATTTTCAACATAGAAAATGTATACCTAGATCTTAACTTTGATTTGACACCTTTTAATGAAATCATTTGGAGCAGTGTAGCTTAGGGGTGTCCTAAAAAACCGGGCCCACCGGGCCGGACCGGCCCGGTGAAAAGCCCGACAGGCCCGGTCCCGGGCCAAGCCCGCCTCGGGCCCGGGCCGGGCCCCATTGTAGGGCAAATGCCCGGCCCGGTGCCCGGCCTGGGCCGGGCCGGGCAAAGCCCGGTTACCGGGCTTAGCCCGGGCCAGGAAAAGCCGGGCTGGCTCTTAGAGCCGTTGGTTTCCAACGCTCTAAGAGCCGTTGGCTGCCAGCATGCCACATGGGCATGCTGGCAGCCATTTTTTAATTTAGAAAATAAAATTTTTGTATATTTGCACATTTCTAAATTGTATAATTTCGTTACATAATAAAAATTTTATTTTTTAATATTGCGATGTTGTGTTTTTTTTATTTTTTTTTTGTAAATCAAAAACTCCATTTTTTATTTTTTTTTTAAAATCAAAACTTGATTTTTTTTTATGAATTAAAAAAAAGCAAATTTTTTTTTAAAAAAACCGGGCCTGCCTGGGGGGCCTTACCAGGCCCCCCAGGGAGCATAGCCCGGCCCGACCCGGTTACATTATTAAGCCCGAGCCGGGCCCGGTTCAGAAAAGCCCGGGCCCTGCAGGCCCGGGCCAAGCCCGGGCCCGTCGGGCTTTATGCGCACCCCTAGTGTAGCTTCTTGTAGGATCATTCTCATAAGACTGCTACTAACTTAGGATAGAAATTAAAATGAGTGCCCAGACTAAAATATAACTCCACATGCAATGAAATTTGTATCATGCATGTGTATATACTAGACTTAGACTGTGCCCAAAAATCATAATTTTTGGAAGATAATTTTCTATAGTTTTAGTAAATATTTGATTTATCAAATAAATGGAGTTTAGGGAGATTTTCAAATCCAAATACCCCAAAAATTTGGTGGCATGGCTCTAAGGTCATCTTATGGCCTTGGTAAAAATTTAGAGTCATTTGGACCTCTGCATGTTAAGGGATCCAACATGCATTGTGAAGGTAGAATTGTAAATAGTCGGTTAATAACAAAATGGGGGTAAAATGGGAATTTAGCCCATTTGGCGCTATGCATGTCCATGAGATTTTGTACAGAGGCTTAGGGAGGTGCATTACTCCTTTCATGAGAAAATTTGGATTTTTGGAATTTAAAATCGTATGAGTTGGATTTATTTCAAAAATAGCACATTTAGGTGTTAAAATGAAAAATAGGGCTACTGAACTTAGAAAATTCCAAATTGTTGATCCAAGCCCTAATAGGTCATTACACTTCTCTGGAAAAATTTATGAGCATTTTTGAGAATTATTTCATGTATAAATAGTGTAATTATATTTTTACCCTTATGGGACTTTGATCAAAAACATAAGTAGTGGTTCATGGAAAATTATGAGAAACTGTCTAAGCCTTTATTTCTACAACATAAACCCATGTAAATTTTATTAAGATTTTTGGATGATTATTTATGGTGAATACTATAGTAGCGGCATTTTTGTAATTATGTTAACATGTGAATATCTTAGGTCAAATCACTTACTAGGATTACAAAAATCTGTTTCAACCATTATCTTGTTAATTTTAGTGAGTAGAAATTTTCCCTAAATTTTTACATGATTATTTTTAGTACTTCATTTGAAAAAGGAAGATAATGAGATTTTAATCATAAATGGTAAATAATAGTCAAATCAAATTGGAAAATCAATTTTTGGTGAAAAGACTTTTTTAACCTAGAGTAACTTTATATAATTTATGTAGATATAATGGACCATTGGTTAGAGTAGTTCATGTTCAAAGTGACCTAGGTCACTTAATTAATTAATTTAAATTATGGTCCAAAATAATTAGAAAAATGATGAAATTCTGAATGATCAATATTATACACGTGAAAAATCCATGATAAAAATTTGGAGACTTTTGGCCCAAGGAATTAGAAGTCATCGCATATGGGTTAGAATTAGGTCATGAGTTGTGTAGTAAAAATGACGTATAACATTAGGGCACTCAGGGTAATGAGATGTGGCTGAATTGAGAGATGTATTGGAAAGTTTGAAACCCTGGTCAGGATCACAAGTATGTTACTACATAGTAACTATCATTAGAGTGCAAGCCACAAAGAGAACAATCACAATGGGGTCCGACGAAATATCATCGTTTTTTCCAATAAGTACTTTAAATCATTAGGTCTACTCAAGAGAAACAACGAGATTGACGTATTAATAATGAGTAAACACTAATAAAAGTAAGTCTCCTTGAGAAAGAGAGCTTTGAGCTTCAACCCATCTAGTTCCTAATGTCCTCGAGAGCCCTTCACCAGGCATGCCCTGGGCAGTCCAAGGATTAACTCTAAACTGTTATGTATAACAAGAATTAGACAAGAGTAGTCTAATTGTAACACCTCGGTTTTTGAGACGTGCGGGGAATAACTTAGGAGAGTAAGTCTGGATGGTACAACCCAAAATTTTGGAGTTGCAACTTTTTTTCTTCTGTCTGGTTGCGCATTAGACACGATTCACGGAAGCCGGCGCGGATGGTTCGACGAGCGTCGAACGAGTAGTTCGACGAATGTTGAACCATGCTCTAGGGTTCGACGAAGGTCGAACGGGTCCGACGAAGGTCGAACGGGTCCGACGAAGGTCGAACGGGTCCGACGAAGGTCGAACGGGTCCGACGAAGGTCGAACGGGTCCGACGAAGGTCGAACGGGTCCGACGAAGGTCGAACGGGTCCGACGAAGGTCGAACGGGTCCGACGAAGGTCGAACGGGTCCGACGAAGGTCGAACGGGTCCGACGAAGGTCGAACGGGTCCGACGAAGGTCGAACGGGTCCGACGAAGGTCGAACGGGTCCGACGAAGGTCGAACGGGTCCGACGAAGGTCGAACGGGTCCGACGAAGGTCGAACGGGTCCGACGAAGGTCGAACGGGTCCGACGAACGTCGAACGGGTTTTGGGAGGTTTGTAGTGCCATATTCTTTTGACGAATGTCGAACTCCACGTCCGGTTAGTTCGACGAACCATCAAACGGATAGATCATATCTGATCTAAGGGCCCAGGATTTTCCACCCAAAGGGCTTAAGAAGGGCCGAGAGGGATTTCTCCTCATTTTGGAGTTGACTTAGGGTTTGGGCGAGAGAGTTAGGGGAAGAAGAAGAGAGCTATCTTCCGCCATTGCTGAAGCTTCGGAGCTCCGATCGTCGTTCCGAGGCCAGATCTGTGGAGAGGACGTGAAGGTGCTCGTTTTCATCCGTGCAAAGCAGGTTTCATGGCTAGGTAGAGGATTCGTATGGTAATGACATTTCTCCTCTCGGTTTTAGGATGCGTGCATGACATCTACTTTTTTCTTGCTTTCTTTCAAGCATTTTAGACACTGAATCTTTCAAGTGAGAGGGATTCGAGTTGTCATGGCTCAAGAGAAGCCACCGGGTCGATTGTGTCCGTCCCCGGCATGATATTGCATTGGAGATCTGCTCCGTTAGTAGATTAGGCATTGTGGATGAAGCCGTAGTCGCGACCGATAGTCCGACTCAGTAATGTTGTATATCGAGCCTTAAGGACTGTATAGAAATCCATTAGCGGCAAGGCGTCATTTGTGATGATGTTTTCCCCCTTTTTCGTGTTAGTACGTATGGCCAGAACCGGACCGGGTGGAAATTAGAGTACACGCGGGGGCACGGGGATGGTATGGTACAAATGTTGGATTAGGGTGGGAAAGGCATGGGATTGAGATGTGCTAAGGCGTGATTTGTCTCTATGGTCGGCTGGCTAGCCCGTGACGTTGCAAGTCATGTGTGGAGAGTGTCCCGGCGAGACAAGTCCTATTCTATGAAACTGGCGAGAATGTCAAGCTTTGGACAAGCACGCATGATCCTAGTTGTGTCCTGTTGGGTCTCCTTCGGTGAACTTGTTCCCGATATTGGAGTCGGGCCTGGGTCGTCGCGAACGGGTGGGGCCTAGGCAAGAGTTCTGTGTGGCGGCTTGAATGCTATTAGGAGAAATTAGAATACTCTTATGTTTGTGATTTGAACGCCGATGGGGAAATTAGAAGTACCTGATATGATGATGTGTTAGAAGCATACGTTTTAGGGTTCCTTTGGTGAAACCCAGAATTGCATTCATGCTGCATTGTAGGCCCCTTTATTTTTCATTCTCAACTTAGAAACATGTTTGTTATATGAGACATCCAAACCTGTTTTTATAGCTTTACATGTTATTGTATTTTGCATACGAAGTGCTGACCTGCAGGGTGATGGTGTGCCCCGAGGTCCGTTAGGGACAACCAGGAGGAGATGTGTTGGTTACACAGTCGAGGTCAGCCTTTGATGACCCACATTACTCCAATTTTTATAGGACAAGGATCGCAAGCGGGAACAAGCTCGTCAGCCAAAAGCCCTAAGCCTCATGAAGTGATTTCTATGTTTAGTGGCCTATATCTTTTTTAATGTTTTGCTCCATGATTTATATTTTCGGCTTGCATGCCGAGGCATGTTAGGGGTGCTTATGCACGTTGATGTCTGATATTGTTGTCTTTCAGTTTTTGGACTTATGATGTGTAAGGCCTTAAGGCCATTCTGATACTCTTGGATTAGTGGATAACTTCCTGTTTAGTTGAATATTTTCGCTATTGTAATCTGAGTTTTGAGTTTGTGTAGTTTATATCATCTTATAATTCTTAAGTTGTAGCGTCTATATGCTGTGGGGCCCCGGTCGGACCCATATTATACAGTCATTACAGGGGAGGTGTTACACTAATAGGTTAAGGGATTGAAGAGACAAACTCACTCGTATATTGTGGAGGGATTCAGGACGGGTTTAGTCCTACGAGATAGAGGCTCGGGTGTTTGATACAAGATAGATTTAGTCCTG
Organism: Platanthera guangdongensis; assembly: GCA_039583875.1. NCBI lineage: Eukaryota > Viridiplantae > Streptophyta > Magnoliopsida > Asparagales > Orchidaceae > Platanthera > Platanthera guangdongensis. The sequence continues at coordinate 264,478,138 of CM077151.1, read as the reverse complement.
CGAGTTGGAGGCTCGGATGTTTGATACAGGACGAGCTTAGTCCCGCGAGCTGGAGGCTCGGGTGTTTGATACAGGACGGGTTTAGTCCTGCTAGCTAGAGGCTTGGGTGTTTGATACAGGACGGGTTTAGTCATGCGAGCTGGAGGCTCGGGTGTTTGATACAGGACGAGTTTAGTCCTGCGAGCTGGAGGCTCGGGTGTTTGATACCGGACGGGTTTAGTCCTGCGAGCTGGAGGCTCGGGTGTTTGATACAGGACGGGTTTAGTCATGCGAGCTGGAGGCTCGGGAGTTTGATATAGGATGGGTTTAGTCCTGCGAGCTGGAGGCTCAGGCGTTTGATACTGATGCTTAAGATCACGACAGTGAACCGGTCGCACAAGTAGTATAAAATGGGGCTTTCCCAAGTATCGATCTCTCGAGGAACACAGTAAGGTGGAGTTAATTTCGAGGAGAACTTGAGATTGAAGTCCTTAGGTCGGATTTAACTAAGGGGGGTTTTGATATTTGCGGAAATAGAAAATAAAAGGCTAACAACTACTCCTATGCAACGCCACTATGCGATGCTTCGCCAGGCGGGATGGAAAACTAGTCGGGCCGCTATGCACCGAATCACTAGGCGGATGAGCGAGTAGGCTTGCGAATGAGGTGATGAGAATGGAGGAATGAGGGTCGAAAGCACCTCTTCTCTACGCACGTCACTAGCAATTGCTAGTGCGGCAAGGGTGGATGGATGGTGGATGGACCAATAGACGTACCTCAAGTAAATATAACGAAATTACAAATCACAAAGACATGATTGTATAAAAAGGTTTTACAAATAAGCATACATCATCTATAAATAAAGTTTACAATAACACATAAACAACAATAAAGGAAGAACAAGGCAAGAGATCGACCGAATCCTAAGTCTTGCTGAGGATTCACGGTTGGAATTGTCGGGTTGTCAATCCGTGTCCAAGCTCGGTCCTCAACTGCGTCCGGGGTAGAGAAGGGCTGTCACCACCTTCCAATGGACCGTCTTCTTCGTGTCACGATATCGGACGAAAGTTGCAAGCTTCCCTTTGCTTGATGGCTATGGCGTTGAAGCTTGAAATGAACCCAAGAGATGATGGATGTACAACCCCGTATTCGAGAAGAGTGGGCCCAAAACAAGGCAAACCCGTTTTTAAGCTTTTTGGAGATTTTGCACTCTCGGTTGCCAATTTTGGCTCTGGCTTGGAAACATACTAGTAGGGGGAGAAAATATTTCTCCTCCCAAGGCACTCTTGAGAAGTAGGTCAAGTCGCCTAAGCCGCCTCAGCCCGGCCCCAGGCCGCCTAAGCCGCATCAGCCCAACCGCAGCTCGCCTTGCCCCGTCTCTCCAGACCGCGGCCTCGCCCAGGCCGCCGTCTCGCCAAGGAGGCCAGCTCGCCAGGCCGCAGCTCGCCTTGCCCCGTCTCGCCAGGCCGCAGCTCGCCTTGCCCCGTCTCGCCAGACCGCCGCCTCGCCCAGGCCGCCGTCTCGCCAAGGAGGCCAGCTCGCCAGGCCGCAGCTCGCCTTGCCCCGTCTTGCCAGACCGCCGCCTTGCCCAGGCCGCCGTCTTGCCAAGGAGGCCAGCTCGCCCAGGCCGCCGTCTCGCCAGGCCGCAGCTCGCCTTGCCCCAGCTCGCCAGGTCGCAGCTCGCCTTGCCCCGTCTCTCCAGACCGCGGCCTCGCCCAGGCCGCCGTCTCGCCAAGGAGGCCAGCTCGCCAGGCCGCAGCTCGCCTTGCCCCGTCTCGCCAGACCGTCGCCTCGCCCAGGCCGCCGTCTCGCCAAGGAGGCCAGCTCGCCCAGGCTGCCGTCTCGCCAAGGAGGCCAGCTCACCAGGCCGCAGCTCGCCTTGCCCCAGCTCGCCAGGCCGCAGCTCGCCTTGCCGCAGCTCGCCTTGCCGCAGCTCGCAGGCCGCCCCCGCTCGCCAGGCCGCAGCTCGCCTTGCCCTGTCTCGCCAGACCGCCGCCTCGCCCAGGCCGTCGTCTCGCCAAGGAGGCCAGCTCGCCCAGGCCGCCGTCTCGCCAAGGTGGCCAGCTCGCTAGGCCGCAGCTCGCCTTGCCCCAGCTCGCCAGGCCGCAGCTCGCCTTGCCGCAGCTCGCAGGCCGCCCCCGCTCGCAGGCCGCCAGCTCGCCTAGCCTTCTCGCCCTTGCCCCATGCTTTTACCGTCTTTCCCTCGGGGGGGATTACCCCTTTACCCCCCAGCGCGGCGGTTTCCTATTGGCCCGAGGCCTTTTGGCCGTAGGGGTATTTTGGTCATTTTTGGCCCAAGGGATTTGGAAAACTATAAATAGACCCCCTTGGGTGCCTTGGAGAAGGGGCTTTTCTTAGTTTTCTCCTCCCTTAGCTTCTTCTTGGTAGAGTTGAGAGAGCTCTTCAAGGCACCCTAGCTCGAGCATTGGCTAGGGAGGGGAAGTGCTCAGGTAGCCTTCCGGGTGTGAGGTGGGACCTCCACGCTAGAGCCGAGGGTCTGTTCCTAGCTTCTTGATCCCTTGGTCCGTGACGTTCTCTTGAGTGTAGTAGGTGTGAGGTCACCCCTTTCTATGGACCCCGAACTCTACAGAGACCAAGTTTTTGGTTTCAACATTTTGGTGCGGTGAGCGTGGAGAGTGACCAGCACAGAAGATCTTGGGGGGAGTGTCATGACGGGAGGTCAAGGAGGTAGTGACGATCTCGGCGAGCTCCCCAACCCAGGACCCTTTGTAGGGAGGCAAGAGTTCATGGCCTTCATCCAGGGCATCATGGAGATGCTGCGAAGCATTGCTCCTCAGGGTGGCAGCTCCACCCCGACCCCCCAAGAGCTAGCTCCCCCCCTCGACGAGTCGACTCCCAGGGGTCTAGGCGAGATGACCCTAGGAGGGGGAGAAGGAAGTGCACCAGGAAGAAGACCAGGGAAGGAGATAATGGGAGATGGGGTCGAGCGAGACCTCACCGGCCGGGAGCTGTTCTCCAGCCCGGCGAGTGCCAACCTCCCAGGCGAGCTGGTCGCGCGAGTGGAGGTGGCGATACCACCCCTTAGGGGGTCACCCTTCAGCGAGCTGATCATCTCAGCTCCCGTTCCCGAGGGGTTCAGAGAGACAGACATGGCTTACTATACGAGGAAGGATGACCCCGTCCAACATCTGCAGTGGTTCGAGGATGCCGTCTCCATCAGACCGATGACGGATGCCTTCAAGTGTCGCCTCTTTGCGATCACGCTGAAGGAGAAGGCAAGGGACTGGTTCCATCAACTCCCTCCGAGGTCGATCTATGGGTTCGAGGACTTGAGCCGAAGCTTCCAGCTCCGCTTCTCCACCTCCAAGAAGCGAAAGAGGAGTCCTGAGTCCATCTTCTTGATAAGGCAGGGGGCCAAGGAGTTGCTGGCCCGCTACGAAGACAGGTTCCAAGAGGAGATCTTGGAGGTCCAGGAGATGCCAGGGTATGCTCTCCAGATGGCCTTCACCGTTGGGCTGAAGGAGGGCTTCTTCAAGATGAGCTTGACCCGGAAGGCCCCCCTTTCCTTCGAGGAGCTGATGGAAAGGGCGGCAGAGGAGATTGCCATGGAGGCAGCTAACCCGCCATTTGTCAAGAGGTTGGAAAAGTTGACGGAGGTGGAGTCAAAGGAGCAGGGTGGCTCAAGGCATCAGGAAGGAAGAAGAAGAGAGGAGCAGAGAGCTTAGGGGTTCCAAGGACATGAGGGTCCGGAACCAGGCTGGAGGCAGCAGGGAGGACCTGCTCAAGGTCCGGGAAGAGCTCTCATCTAAGGAGGGGGGAACTTTCATGGGGGCCAAGGGAGGTATAACTTCCAGAGGCAAGCCCCAAGGCAGCTCTTACCCCCGCCACAGCAAGCCTTGGCGATAGGAGGGGGAAGAGGTAACAGGAGAGAACGCCCGGCCCGCCGAAAGAGGGGAGAAAGAGCATTACTGTACTGTGACTTCCACCAGGTGGAGGGGCATGCCACGGCTACCTGCCCCGAGTTCTTGGAAGTGAGGGGCGCGAGAGGCCTTGCGCAGCCGCAGCTGCCGGTGCGGGTAGAAGAGGTTCTACCCGGAGAATGGGGTGATGATATATGTGAAGACCGGGTCGACGTGGGAACCCGAGGTGGTATAAGAGTGATCCACGGTGGAGTGGGGGTTGAGGCCACTCGGAAGACAAGCCTCCATATCATGTACCGAAGGAGCATTGCCTCAACCTCCCAGACCCCGCCCCCAGAGGAAAAGATCACCTTCTCGGTGAAGGACCTGCCGGATCATGAGGATCCGTTCTGCGATGCGCTGGTCATCCAGACGGCTATCGAAGGCTACACTGTCTCCCGGATCTTGGTTGACAACGGGAGTTCTGTCAACGTTGTTTTCAAGAAGGCGTTTGACGAGATGAAGGTGGAGCCACGGAGGGTGTTGGCCTCAGACGGACCCCTGTTCGGATTCTCAGGGGAGAGAAAGGAGGTCGAGGGTGGAGTGGGGCTCCAAGTAAAATTGGGAGGAATCTCGAGGAACTGCCGGTTCATCATTGTTGACGCTCCAAGCAACTACAACGCCATCTTCAGAAGACCCCTCATCAGCGCCTTCTGTTGCGTGCCGTCTTCATTCCACCAATGCCTTAAGTTCAGCTCAGGAGGGATCCAGGTCAGAGTTAAGGGAGACTCCAGGATGGCAAGGCAGTGCTACGTCACGGCCGTCAACACCATCTCTTGGTTGGCCAAGGCGGAGGAGATGGAGAAGATCATGGAGAGCCTGAGCAGGATGGAAGTGTCCGGCGAGCAGGAAGCGGATGAGGACCACCGGGCCCAGACCCCCTGAGGAAGCCTCGCCCCGGCGGGATCCTGTATGTATCTTACCTTGTAATGAGTCTAACCCCCGACCAACTGAGCCGGGGGGATCATGTAACCCATCTATTTTCCCCGTTTGAGGATGTAGGATTTGGTATGGTTTGATTGTGTAGCTCAAGTCCTTTGCTCCGATGACGATTCCGCCGCCAGGCTCCCACTAGCTGGCTGGGTAGGTTGATCTCTCGTGGTAGCCCAAGTCCTTTGCTCCGATGACGATTCCGCCGCCAGGCTCCCACTAGCTGGCTGGGTAGGTTGATCTCTCGTGGTAGCCCAAGTCTTTTGCTCCGATGACGATTCCACCGCCAGGCTCCCACTAGCTGGCTGGGTAGGTTGATCTCTCGTGGTAGCCCAAGTCCTTTGCTCCGATGATGATTCCGCCGCCAGGCTCCCACTAGCTGGCTGGGTAGGTTGATCTCTCGTGATAGCCCAAGTCCTTTACTCTGATGACGATTCCGCCGCCAGGCTCCCACTAGCTGGCTGGGTAGGTTGATCTCTCGTGGTAGCCCAAGTCCTTTGCTCCGATGACGATTCCGCCGCCAGGCTCCCACTAGCTGGCTGGATAGGTTGATCTCTTGTGGTAGCCCAAGTCCTTTGCTCCGATGACGGTTCCGCCGCTAGGCTCCCACTAGCTGGCTAGGTAGGTTGATCTCTCGTGGTAGCCCAAGTCCTCTGCTCCGATGACGATTCCGCCGCCAGGCTCTCACTAGCTGGCTGTGCAGGTTGATCTCCCGTGGTAGCCCAAGTCCTTTGCTCCGATGACGATTCCGCCGCCAGGCTCCCACTAGCTGGCTGGGTAGGTTGATCTCTCGTGGTAGCTCAGGTCCTTTGCTCCGATGACGATTCCGCCGCCAGGCTCCTACTAGCTGGCTGGATAGGTTGATCTCTCGTGGTAGCCCAAGTCCTTTGCTCCGATGACGATTCCGCCGCCAGGCTCCCACTAGCTGGCTGGGTAGGTTGATCTCTCGTGGTAGCCCAAGTCCTTTGCTCCGATGACGATTCCGCCGCCAGGCTCCCACTAGCTGGCTGGGTAGGTTGATCTCTCGTGGTAGCCCAAGTCCTCTGCTCCGATGACGATTCCGCCGCCAGGCTCCCACTAGCTGGCTGGGCAGGTTGATCTCTCGTGGTAGCCCAAGTCCTTTGCTCCGATGACGATTCCGCCGCCAGGCTCCCACTAGCTGGCTGGGTAGGTTGATCTCTCATGGTAGCCCAGGTCCTTTGCTCCGATGACGATTCCGCCGCCAGGCTCCTACTAGCTGGCTGGGTAGGTTGATCTCTCGTGGTAGCCCAAGTCCTTTGCTCCGATGACAATTCCACCGCCAGGCTCCCACTAGCTGGCTGGGCAGGTTGATCTCTCGTGGTAGCCCAAGTCCTTTGCTCCGATGACGATTCCGCCGCCAGGCTCCCACTAGCTGGCTGGGTAGGTTGATCTCTCATTGTAGCCCAAGTCCTTTGCTCCGATGACGATTCCACCGCCAGGCTCCCACTAGCTGGCTGGGTAGGTTGATCTCTCGTTGTAGCCTAAGTCCTTTGCTCCGATGACGATTCCGCCGCCAGGCTCCCACTAGCTGGCAGGGTCGGTGGTACCTCTCGTGGAGAGTAAGTGATTACACCCCGAGGCCGTCTCGTCACCCAGGCTCCCATTAGCTGGCTTGACAGGTTGACCCCTCAGGGAGGCTAAGTGTTTTCACCCAAAGGAGGTCTCGCCACCCAGGATCCCATAGCTGGCATGGCAGGTTGACCCCGAGGGGAAGTTACACTCCGCGAATACGTTGGGTTGGATGTTTCTTTCCGAGCTTGTGCCAACCTCGAAAAGAGCGGGGATTGTGTACAATCCCGTATTCGCGAAGAGTGGGCCCAAAACAAGGCAAACCCGTTTTTAAGCTTTTTGGAGATTTTGCACTCTCGATTGCCAATTTTGGCCCTGGCTTGGAAACATACTAGTAGGGGGAGAAAATATTTCTCCCCCCAAGGCACTCTTGAGAAGTCGGTCAAGCCGCCTAAGCCGCCTCAGCCCGGCCCCAGGCCGCCTAAGCCGCATCAGCCCAACCGCAGCTCGCCTTGCCCCGTCTCTCCAGACCGCGGCCTCGCCCAGGCCGCCGTCTCGCCAAGGAGGCCAGCTCGCCAGGCCGCAGCTCGCCTTGCCCCGTGTCGCCAGACCGCCGCCTCGCCCAAGCCGCTGTCTCGCCAAGGAGGCCAGCTCGCCAGACCGCAGCTCGCCTTGCCCCGTCTCGCCAGACCGCCGCCTTGCCCAGGTCGCCGTCTTGCCAAGGAGGCCAGCTCGCCCAGCCGCCGTCTCGCCAAGGAGGCCAGCTCGCCAGGTCGCAGCTCGCCTTGCCCCAGCTCGCCAGGTCGCAGCTCGCCTTACCCCGTCTCTCCAGACCACGGCCTCGCCCAGGCCGCCGTCTCGCCAAGGAGGCCAGCTCGCCAGGCCGCAGCTCGCCTTGCCCCGTCTCGCCAGACCGCCGCCTCGCCCAGGCCGCCGTCTCGCCAAGGAGGCCAGCTCGCCCAGGCCGCCGTCTCGCCAAGGAGGCCAGCTCGCCAGGCCGCAGCTCGCCTTGCCCCAGCTCGCCAGGCCGCAGCTCGCCTTGCCGCAGCTCGCAGGCCGCCCCCGCTCGCCAGGACGCAACTCGCCTTGCCCTGTCTCGCCAGACCGCCGCCTCGCCCAGGCTGTCGTCTCGCCAAGGAGGCCAGCTCGCCCAGGCCGTCGTCTCGCCAAGGTGGCCAGCTCGCTAGGCCGCAGCTCGCCTTGCCCCAGCTCGTCAGGCCGCAGCTCGCCTTGCCGCAGCTCGCAGGCCGCCCCCGCTCGCAGGCCGCCAGCTCGCCTAGCCTTCTCGCCCTTGCCCCCCATGCTTTTACCGTCTTGCCCTCGGGGGGGGATTACCCCTTTACCCCCCGGCGCGGCGGTTTCCTATTGGCCCGAGGCCTTTTGGCCGTAGGGGCATTTTGGTCATTTTTGGCCCAAGGGATTTGGAAAACTATAAATAGACCCCCTTGTGTGCCTTGGAGAAGGGGCTTTTCTTAGTTTTCTCCTCCCTTACCTTCTTCTTGGTAGAGTTAAGAGAGCTCTTCAAGGCACCCTAGCTCGAACATTGGCTAGGGAGGGGAAGTGCTCAGGTAGCCTTCCGGGTGTGAGGTGGGACCTCCGCGCTAGAGCCGAGGGTCTGTTCCTAGCTTCTTGATTCCTTGGTCCGTGACGTTCCCTTGAGTGTAGTAGGTGTGAGGTCACCCCTTTCTAGGGACCCCGAACTCCACAGAGACCAAGTTTTTGGTTTCAACAATGCAGGAGGCCGAGAGGAAGCTCCGGCTTGGATTTAGCGGTGAAAGCTTGCCCGGAGCACCTCCCTAGGGTGGAAGATGAAGGGGAACAGCGGAGAAGACAGAAAACGGCGGAGAAATGTCGAGTGATCCCCGCTATCCTGAATTAGGGCGAGACCTGCACTATTTATACAAAGCAGAAATGAACAATGCGCACGATCACAGGCGCACGACCAGTGGTCGTGCGCACTATGACCGGTGATCGCGCGCACTAGTATGGGAGATTAGGAAGAAGAACTGGGATAACACGCACGAGCGGTGGCGCACGACCAGTGGTCGTGCGCACTAAGTCCACTGGTCGTGCGATTACCCCAAACAGGACTCCAGGAAAAGAGGAATCAATGCACATGATCAGTGGCGCACGACCGGTGGTCGTGCACACTGTGTCTAGTGGTCGTGCGCACTGTGTCCAGTGGTCGTGCGCTTACCCCAGGCTGATTCTGGAAAATGGAGAGTAGTGCGCACGATCAGGGGCGCACGACCAGTGGTCGTGCGCATTAGATCTCATGATCATGCGCAGTATTCCTGTTTCTCAACCATCCCGGAACACGCACACGACCCTTGTACTGAAACGAAAAACAAATCACTGATATGTGCAGACATTCTAGGCAATCACACAAAGGAGTACAAACTATAAAAATAACAAAATACATAACTACGGGCATAAATGTGCACTTCCTATGGAAATAAAGATAAGATGAAATATGAACGATATAGAACTAAAAGTGAAGTGCAGACGCGTGAAAACTAGCCCAGATGAGTCTGAAAATAGGTATATAAAATGGACTCATCACACCCCCAGACTTAACTGTTTGCGCGTCCCGAGCAAACAAAATCTAAGCAGATAGGGAAAAATACTAGTTAACAAAAAAATTGCGATACGGAGTACCATGCGAAGTCGCATGCTCGCACGCGTAAAAATATAATAGAAGAAATTTCTAAGTATGCAGAATAGTTTATATTTTTCACAATGCGTATCAACATTTTATTATTACTCAAAAATGGAATCACGGTGAATCATCCGGTCATGCGTAGGGAGAAAGTAGACTAATCGCTAGGCGAGCATTGCCAAAGATCAGGGCTCGGGATAACCTCCAAAGGAATCCACCGATGTCGGTGACCATATGCTTGCCCTTTCGCATTCTCTCAACGGCACTGGTTTGGTTCACACACGAATCAGTAGGACTTCAGGTGAAGAGATGAGGCTTGGGTTTCGGTGATGTAAACAATGATAAATAAGAATGACTATGCACCAAACCCAAATGAGCTAGTATAAAATGAATTCATCAGCTAACCAAAATACATGCGGGTACACCACACCCCCAGACTTAATTTTTCAAATATGGGTGTGTGTACCGCCTACTCCAAATACAATCTCATTTCCAAAATGATTTTCAATTAAAACTTTTTTTCTTTTCATTTTTTTTATCTTTACAAATATATTTTATTATTTTTTTTTCTTTTTCTTCATTTTATTTTCACAATTCAGCAGATATAAACTTGGGAGCACTTCCACATTTTCACAAATAATATCACCACATCACATCCCAAAATGAAAATGTAAAACTCTAAAGCTCAACTCGGGTGTGCGACTAGGATTGACTATGAGGCTTTGATGAAATCATGGTGTAGCTGAATCAAAAGGAGGGGTAGACACAATGGGGCTAGCGAGGATAAGACGTTAGGAAGGGTACAAAGCTCAACCGGGCCAAAATCTTGGCCTACATCACACTCATGCATGACTAACCTATACTCATGCTTCAAGAATAGCTTGGGGCAAGTTCTTAGCCAACGAGAAAGACTATCCATCCTCCCGACTCGAGCAATACAAATCTAACGACCGTCTACACACATCCCTAAGCTATCGTAGGATTCACACCGGATTCACTAATGTTTGAGTAGAATAAAAAGTATTTACGCAATTAGAAAAATATAAAACTATAAGCATTCAGAAAAAGTAAATCTACTCAAATTTCTACACGAGACAAGAGCACTCGACTAGGAGCACAGCAGGGTCAACATTTTACTCTGTCTCACAATCCTATGTCAGCACCATAATTTTCCCAAATCATACAAAAGAAACGAGTTTAACTCGCAGCACACAAAAAGCTAAGCATGCGCTCATGTGGGTGCAGTGGTGTGTGATGCAATGAACTAATCAAAATAAAACAATAAAGGCTTCCAGTATGCACAAGAAATGTGTGCGTGCAAAAGGTAACAAATCTCTCCCCAGACTTAAACTAAGCAACACAACATATGATAGAGAAATTAAAATCATAAAGAGCTAAGGGAAGAGGTGTAACATCCCATTTCCAACTAGACCCCTAAGAGTGGTTTTGGTCATGACTAAGTCATGACAAAATCCTAGGAAGCCAGAAATGGGCCAAGAGATAGAAGGCCAAGGTGAGGATCACCATGGTCTGCCTATGGCACAACCTCATCACCAAACCTAGGGTTTGACCTTAGGGCTTCACCATGACTCCATGACCCCACCACAACATCACTAACCTATCAGAGGGTCCACTAGAGCCTTAAGGGTCCATTGGAGTCAACCCAAAGTGGCCAATTTGACATAGGACCACCATTGGCCTAAATTGGTCAAGGTGCCCTAACAAAGGGCAGTTGGCCTCTAATGTGCCCAACCAACCTTGCACAGGTTTTCCTAGACCTAAAGTGAGGTCAATGGGTCACTAAGGACACATTGGGGCCAGCCCTAGAGGCCAAGTTGACCCAAGTCAACTCAAACCCCTAATCTGGTCAAAGTACCCTAACTAAGGGTAGGTGACCTCCAAAGTGCAAGGTAACCCGACATAACCCTTCCTAGACCTTAGGGGAGGCCAATGGGTCACCAAGGACCCATTGGGGTCAACCCAAATGGTCATGTTGACCCAAGTCAACTCTAGCCCTAAAGTGGTCAAAGTGCACTTACCAAGGGACATGTGACCTCCAAGATGCCCAACCAACCATACTCAAGTCTTCCTAGACCTTAAGGGAGTCCAATGGGTCACTAAGGACCCATTGGGGTCAACTCAAATGGTCATGTTGACCAAGGTCAACTCTATTCTAGTGTTAGGTCAAATTAGCCTAAATGGGCTAACCCAAGCTCAAACCCATTTCCCCCCACTTGGGCTAACCTCATTTTTATTATTAATATGAGTTAGTGGGCTGCCAATAGGCTGGAGGAGAGATCAAAATTCGGCCATGGTGAGTAGGAGAGAAAAAGCTCCATTTTTCCCTTTAATGGAGGAGAGAGAAAGGGAGAAAAGAGGTCATTCATGGCCAAGGGAGACCAAGGGCCTCTCCAATTGATTCCAAAGGCTGAATACATTCTCCCTCATCAGTTTTGAGGAGTTTAATAGCCATGGCCAGCCATCCAAGGTGGCTGAAATCAATTTCTTCAATAAGGAGGAGAGAGAAAGAGTGGTCCATAATGACATGGAAGATGAAACCCCCAAAAATCCCCCCATTGATGGCTGGATTCAACTCCTCAGGAGTAGGGGAGGAGTTTCCAGCATTCTTCAGGTCACCAAGGGGCTGAATTCATTGAGATTTCAGTTTCCCAAAATTCCCCATTAATGGTGGAAATGAGGATTCAAGCTATGACCCTCCCTATCCCCCTTTTGGCTCTTTTAAAAGCTTCACCAAGGTTAGAGGGGACGTTTCCACCCCTTAGCTGAAGAAACCGAGCAAGTTGGTTGTGTAGTTGCAGAGCACCGAAAAGCTCCACCACCGGCCATGGCGCACCACCACCACACTCGTCCGCAAGCTCGCTTAAAGGTCCTCCTCTACTCCTTCTATGGATAGATATTAGGAATCTTTTAGGATGAAAATCGGGCTCGAATGAGCCATATCATGTGATGATTTTTCCATGGTTTTTCCAAAAAACATGGAGTGTGGGGTTCGCCGGAAACCACCCCTCCGGCGGTCGTGCCGCCGCCCGGGGATAGCCCCCACCTCAACGAAGGTGGTAGCGGTGGTGGCCGGCCAGGGATGTCACGACCCGCATTTTCTCCGTATTCAAAAATACATCAGAGTAGAGAAACTACGCGTCGTGATGCCACGACAAGCAGGGGACAACTGCCGACGCTCAGGCATCCCGTCCTCACATTTACTTCAAGTAAAAGATTTATAACCTTTAGAAAAAAACAATGCATATAAATTAATAGAGTTAATGACCGTGTCCCTCGGTCGGGTGGACTACTGTCCATAGGCGAGAATATATATATTTTACGCGGCGGAAATAATGAGTTAGCTCATTTGTTATCCTAGGTGGGAATGAGGGTCCAGTGTCATGAAATGATGATGTGACTTCTACATTTACTAGAGATTTATAGAAATCTTTTGTACACTTAAAAGTAGTAGATTTAGCAGTTGAAGTCATGTCATGTCAATATTCCGGAAATGCAATTTTGTTTACTTTAAAAAAACTAAATGCATCCTAACATAAATCCTTCCGAGAGAGCAAGAACAGTCAGGTAAAAAGTAACAGCAGTAACAACAACAAGTAGTCCATCACAGAAAAGTCAAAGTTTATGGGCGTCAACAACTGACACGAACCCATAGTAAAATCTGACAAGTCTGAACAAAGACAACTACCTCGAGCTCAGAGGTGGAATCAAACGGCCGCAGACACCAGCAGCACCAGAAGCCCAACACTGTCAGCTAAACCTGCTACAGCTCTGGTCTTGAGACATTCAAAAGAAGAACACCTCAGAAGCAAGTCACAAGTAGTGCAAGAGTAAAAACAGACTACACAAACCTCAAAGTGAAGGAGAATGAAAAACGACTGCAACAAAATGGTCAGCAGAGTAAAAGTAAGCAACAGTAAAACTAGCCGAGCAAGAAAGACTAAACACATTAACAAGACAAAACCAGCACCAGCAACAGAAGTTCAATCTTTCATTAATAATTACTATGCCGAGTGAGAAACCCCAACGCGTACAATCTATCTGAGCATTAAGAACTATGCTGAGGGAGGACCCCAACGCGCACAGTTCATCTGAGTATTAAACACTATGCCGAGGGAGGACCCCAACGTGCACAGTTCATCTGAGTATTAAACACTATGCCGAGGGAGGACCCCAACGCGCACAGTTCATCTGTGTATTAAACACTATGCCGAGGGAGGACCCCAACGCGCACAGTTCATCTGTGTTTCTTTAGTTACAAAATTATACAAGCAGAGTTCCTTTTTTTATTTATCACAGACTCAAGATTAACCAACAAAGTGGACTGCAAAAGAGCATGTCAAGGTCGAGCATGTGAAGTTTAGTCAAAAAAATAATGGGACGTACAAGGTGTCACAATGATAAAGATGACTCGATGGTTACAATGACACGACAACCGATTCGTTTACCAATTCTACGGACTAAAATTTTGGGGTTATGGTTTTAGGGACAACAAGTCGAAATCCAAGGGAAAGAGGAAGAGAATTACAATTTCAGGACAAGTTTCTAAATAATTGAAACATGATAACCTCAAATAATTGTAGCAAAAATTTGGAATATAGGAGCAAGAGGGAGAGCAAGAATACCACTTGCCTCGTTTTTACAGGAAAAATCCTCCGAATCACCCAACGTCGCAGATCGGGGCAAAAGAAGACGTTAGGAGTCGAAATCTAAACGAAAATGACCGAAATAGAGGTTAGGGCCGAAAAACCCTAACGAGAAAACTCAAGCGATGGGAAAAGAAATTACCACGATATAGTAGCTCTCGACGAGAGCTTTCCAGATCTACGATCGGTTGGAAATTTCGAGCACCGGAGCTCCGCCGGCGGCCACCGGAAGATTCACGACTTAGAGTTCTTCGTCACTGACGCCCTCTGGTTCGGCCAAGAGAAGAAGAAGAAGAAAAATTTCTTTCTGTTTATTTATAACTATCTTATGCATAAGATATATATATATATATATATATATATATATATATATATATATATATATATATATATATATATATATATATATATATATATATATATATATATATATATATATATATATATATATATAAAATTTCTTGTCTAAAACGGACGATCTACGGGTGAGTGCGCAAAATACGAAATAGAGTTTTACGATGGTCTCAAATCGAAAAGTGCCCAACATGAAAGTTGTAGATCTCGTCGAGACGAACAAATTTCATGTTAACCATTTTTCGATACAACATCGTTTTGACTTTCAAAACGGCACTCGAACGTAAATTATAACAGGCTACTCGGGTACAAGATTACAGGTACTCGAGAGGTAGAAAAAAACTACTCGAGTAAGCAGGAACAGTTACTCGAGTATATAAAAAAGTACTCGAGTATAAAAATATCAGTACTCGAGTATATATAAACAGTACTCGAGTATATAACAAATGTACTCGAGTAGGTATAAAAATATAGTCGAGAGGAACCTGAGTACTCGAGAGCTGGAACAGTGAACCCACACGTGTATATAGAACAGATGACTCATGTATAAAAATATATCACTCCAGTATATGAAATAGTTGACTCGTGTATAAGAACAAAGCACTCTAGTATAAGAACAGATCACTCGAGTATAAGAACAATTCCTTTGCATATATAACAAATTTTTTACAAATCTACCCTTATGATCAAACTATACAAATGAATAGTGTTTTTCATTTTTGAATAGTACTTTAATATTAAAATATTCATATGTATATATTTTTGAACAAGGGAACTACGAGATCAAAACGGAGGTCCAAACGGGCGCCAAATTAAACGAAACTCACGCCGTATGCGAACACGGACGCTACGAACACAACGACGAAGTCAAAACCAAAATCCGACGAGCCTTTCTTGAGATATAAACCCTCAAAGTCTAAGACGAACATAAATTCTTCAAAACTTTGAAAATTCACCGAGGCTCGAATACCGCTCGGATCGTGACGAAACTTGACGAGCATGTCAAAAATTAATCAATTTAATTTCCCAATGTAAATTTTCGACAAGGATTCACGAATTTGGCCGACTCGATCGAATAGACGTGAAAACGCACTAACGGCGGCGCGCCGTCAACTCCACGTTACGAAACGCCCCTTACGAAAGTATGTCGTGAACAAGAGAATTATATAATTGTCAGAAAATCAGGGGCGTTACAGTCACCCCTCCAAAAATGAAGTTTCGTCCCGAAACTTGGAACACGAAACGAAACAAGAGGGCAGAGGAAGAGACACAACATAGGAATTCTTTAAACAAGAATACTAATCGGGGAAGATTAGGAGAACAGCTGAAGATGAGATTCCCTCATTGCAGATTCCAATTCCCAAGTTGCACCCTTAGCATCCTGATTTTGCCAGAGAACCTTAACCATCGGAATTGTTTTCTTTCTTAGCACACGATCTTGCGTCTCCAAAATACGGACAGGCTCTTCGACATACGAGAGGTTAGGCTGCAACTGGGGCACTGAGTCAGGGACATGCCAATCACTATGAACACACTTTCGCAACTGGCTCACGTGAAACACGTCGTGAACACCGGAGAAAGAATTAGGCAATTCCAGTATATAGGCAGAAACTCCAATGCGCTCTAGAATCTGAAAAGGTCCCACATACCTGGGATCTAGCTTATGGTTCCTTCCAAATCTTTTAACACCCGACATCAGAGAGACCTTCAGAAACACCAAGTCCCCAACTGCAAACTCCAGATCAATTCTGAGCTGATTTGCATATTTCTCGTATCGCTCCTGAGCTATCCTCAGCTTTTCACGAATATGCATTACTGAAGTACTCATATCCTCCAGCGCTTCCGGTCCGAGCAATGACTTCTCACCAACTTCTGCCCAAAACATGGGAGTTCGACAACGCCTTCCATATAAAGCTTCAAAGGGCGTCATCTGCAAACTCTCCTGATAACTGTTATTGTACGCGAACTCCATCAATCCGAGCCGTTTATCCCAAGCCCCACCATTATCTAGAATATAGCATGTAATCATATCCTCCAAGATCTGATTCACTCTCTCCGTCTGACCATTTGTCTGAGGATGATAGGCAGTAGAATACCTAAGGTCTGTACCTAGAGCTTCTTGCAAACTCTGCCAGAAACGAGACATGAATCGGGAGTCTCGGTCTGACACAATACTCGTAGGTACACCATGCAGTCTGATAACTTCGTCCAGATAAAGCTCAGCTATCTTTTCCATGGAATAATTAATCTTGAAAGGCACAAAGTGGGCACACTTGGTTAGTCTGTCCACGATAACCCACACTGTATCATGCCCTCGGGGAGATCTCGGCAAACCAATAATGAAATCCATGGATAAACTCTCACATTTCCAAGTCGGTATATCTAAAGGCGTCAACTTACCACCCGGACTTCTATGATCAGCTTTGACACGCTGACATGTATAACATTCAGATACAAATCTTGCGATGTCATTCTTCATGCCTGACCACCAAACAATCTACTTCAATTCTCTATACATTTTCGTGGAGCCAGGATGATAAGTAACACTTGAACCATGCGCTTCACTGCATATTCTTGATCAGATGTCCCCAATAGCTGGAATACAGTATCTGCCACGGTACTTTAGGGTACCGACATCATCAATCGAAAAGTCAGGCAACTCCCCTTTCTCAGTCCTACTGCGGAGGTGCTGTAAGTCAGGATCATATTTCTGATGTAGCCTAGTGAGAGTAATCCACGAAGGCTCAACTACCTCTAAGATACTCGGCGAAGTGCTATTCCCTACGGTTATGTCCATGAGTAGAAACTCTTCAACAAGGGATTGCACCGAGAGATTAAAGATATGTGCGGGCTTCCGGCTCAACGCATCTGCCACTACATTAGCCTTGCCGAGATGATAAAGGATATCGACTTCGTAGTCTGCAACATACTCTAGCCATCGACGCTGGCGCAAATTCAATTCCTTCTGAGTGAAGACATATTTCAAACTTTTATGGTCCTAATAAATTTTGCATGACACTCCATACAGAAGATGTCTCCACAACTTCAAGGCATAAATGACGGCAGCAAATTCCAGGTCGTGTGTAGGGTAATTCTTTTCATGCACCTTCAATTGTCTCGATCCATACACAATCACTTTGCCGTCCTGCATCAACACACAACCGAGTCCAACTCGTGAGGCGTCCACATAAACAGCATACTCTACTCCTTCCACTGGCAATGCCAACACTGGAGCAGAACACAATCTCCTCTTGAGCTCTTGAAAAGCTTCCTCACATGCATCACTCCAAACAAAAGCTGCGCTCTTTTGCGTAAGCCTGGTCAACGGCGCAGAGAGAACATAGAATCCTTCCACAAATCTTCTGTAGTAACCTGCCAATCCTAAGAAGCTCCTTATCTCCTTAGGCGATGTAGGTCTCTTCCAATCCAAGACTGCGATTATCTTCGCGGGATCCACTGAGATTCCGTCGTTATTTACAATGTGTCCTAGGAATGACACCTGAGACAACCAAAACTCGCACTTGCTAAGCTTCGCATACAGCTTGTTCTCCCTCAGAGTAGACAAGACCAAGCTCAAGTGCAAGGCGTGCTCATCTACATTTCTGGAATATACTAGGACATCGTCAATGAATACCACCACAAACTTATCCAGAAAATCCTTGAACACCCTATTCATCATGTCCATAAAAGCTGACGGTGCATTCGTTAATCCAAATGACATTACCAGAAATTCAAAGTGACCATAGTGAGAACGAAAAGCGGTTCGCGGGATGTCTGACTCTCGGATTCTCAACTGATGGTAACCTGAACGGAGGTCAATCTTCGAGAACACGAAGCTACCCCGCAACTGATCGAACAAATCATCGATCCTAGGCAACGAATATATGTTCTTAATGGTCACCTTGTTTAATTCTCGATAATCAATACATAGCCTCATCGTTCCATCTTTTTTCTTCACAAAGAGCACTGGTGCACCCCAGGGGGAAGAACTGGGTCTAATAAAACCACACTGCAATAACTCATCCAGTTGAGTACGCAACTCCTCTAACTCGCGCGGCGCCATGCGGTACAGTGCCTTTGCAA
This sequence comes from Platanthera guangdongensis, assembly GCA_039583875.1. Lineage (NCBI taxonomy): Eukaryota > Viridiplantae > Streptophyta > Magnoliopsida > Asparagales > Orchidaceae > Platanthera > Platanthera guangdongensis. The sequence goes on along the minus strand of CM077151.1, from coordinate 264,460,019 downwards.
TAGGGCGAGTGCCTGGCTCGAGGTCTATAACAAACTCTACCTCTCTCTCAGGAGGAAGTCCATGAAGGCTAACAGGAAAGACATCCGGAAACTCATACACCACAGAAACGTCCTCAATTTGAGGCTCAACCGGTGCAGCTCCCAGAGCAGAAACAGAGACAAGAAAAGAATCACAGCCAGACTCTAGAAATTTACGAGCACGTACCGCAGAAATGATCGGAGATTCTTGATGCGGCAAACCATACACACTCATGGGCTGGCCATTGCTACCTTTGAAATCCAAGCACTTGTGCTTGCACTGAATGACGGCATCATAGCTAGACAACCAGTCCATGCCCAAAATCACGTCAAAGTCTACCAGATCTAGCACCTTCAGATCCGCGAATGCTAAAAATCCTCCTAGGGAGATGGGGCATTTTTGGATACCCTGACTTGACCTCACCAACTCTCCTGAAGGAAATTTGACATTTATGGAGATGTCTAACTGGTCGAGAGCCCAGCGATGTCGGTCTACAAAACTCCTCGCCACAAAGGAGTGAGTAGCACCCGAATCGAACAAAACGCGCGCCCACTTATTCTTCACCTTAAATTCACCTAAACACATAGCGCGCGCAATTAATATGTGGAAACTATAAATCTACAAAAGAGATTACTAGCCGAGTCAAAGACTAACCTGAGATCACTTGAGTCGAAGATTGGGCTTCCTCCTTGGTCAGCACATTCAACTTTACTTTTCCCTTATCCACGAGAGGCGGGGGCGGCGGCAGAGTCTGCAACGGAATTGCATGCAGCGCAGGCTGGCTCTGCGGGCAATTAGCCTTCATGTGTCTTTTTTGTCCACAGAGAAAGCAGGCTCCAGCCTTCTTGCAACAACGAGCCGCATCATGCCCACTCCTCTGGCAGTAAGAACAGACCGGACCTCCCTTTGGAGCATCATGGATCGCGTGTACCTGAGACAGCTTCTGCGCATCCAGTCTCTTAAAGCACTTATCAAAAGGGTGTCCTGGCTTACCACAGAAGCTACACGCTTCCCTTCTATCCTTCTTCGTTGTAGGGCCAGATGCCTTAGCATTTCCTCCATCGTCAGATTTTCTCTTGTCCTTCTTTGCATGCAATCCCCGATTCTTCGCATTTTCAATCGCCTCAACCTTTAAGGCAGCTTCGACTACTTCTGCAAGGCTCTCAGACTTGTATGCGCTAACCAACTGCTGGATGTCATACCTCAGACCACCCAGAAAACGCTTCACTCTGCCTTCTTCAGATGCTATCAGATCTGGGGCGAAACGACTGAGCTTGACAAACTCAACCTCGTACTCAGCAACAGTGAGTTGCCTTTGCTTCAGGTGTAAGAAGTTATTCATTAGGCAGTCTCTCTCGACCGATGGTAGGAACTTCTTCAGTAACATACTCTTGAACGATTCCCATGAGCACCCATCAGAAAGGTTCTCTTTTTCTCTGATCCACCAACTCTTCGCAAGACCCTTGAGCTGATATGCCACAATCATCACCTTTTGATCGGAAGAAACACCAGAGTAGGAAAACATTTCTTCCATGACAATAATCCAGTCATCCAATGTCATGAAGTCTGCCCTACCGTCATAAGAAGGAGTTCCTAATCGCTGGAAGTGAGAAATGAAATTCATCTCAGGAGGCAACGCGACTGGGGGAACTAGAGCAGCAGGGGGAGTAGGAACAGCTTGGTCCACAGCAGGACCCTGCGCTCTGGTCTGCTGCCCGGAGATGACAGCCAACAACGATTGCACCTGGGACTGCATGTCCACCATCTGCCTTGCCAGGGTCTCATTACTTTGCCTCAGCGCTTCGATCACCGCTTCGCTCTGGGCACCAGAAGACTCACCCTCTGACTGGGGAGTCGACCTCGTCGCAACGCGCTTATGCGGCATTCTACAGAACAAACAGATTTCTAATCAAACCGTGCCTAAGATATCACAAACTGGGAAGATATTGCCTTAGCAAACTGTTTCGGGTTCATATTTTATCGATACGAACAAACGACTTATCAATGTCCTAGCTTACGACACTGAAGCTAGAAAACTCGAATACCCGATCAGGAACGAACAAACACTAGCTCTTGTTGTTACCTTGCTCTGAGAAATCATAAAATAATGTTATGCTTCTAACTTGTGCCTATAATATGAATGCATGAATGTTTAAATTTCATCTCAAATCATAGGTGTACATATGTCATCGTGCAGATCTTTAACTTGGCACGTGTGCTTATGCAATGATATGTTATGTATGCAGTGCTATGCATTCTAAAAAGGCCTTAGTGCATGTTATGAGCGGCGTACACATACAATGTTATGCATCACATACTACATAATATTGTATGTAACGAAGAAAAGTAAACGTGCTAATGGGCATCCATGTGATGATAGTTATGCATCTCATACTACATAACCGTCACATGTTGCCACCTATGGTGGATCCATATACAAACACATATTATGTATCCCATACTACATAATATGACTCGTATACTTCTTATCATGCCATGAGTGTAGTGTTCGTTCTTCCATCAAGATCTACTAATGACATATTGGTGTGTGTATGCAATGAAATGATACGATTAGAATTTTGCTTAAGGGAAAGTTGTTCGACTAGCCTGCCAAACCAACCAACCCTCTTGCAAAACCTCCCTCTGATACCAACTGTCACGACCCGCATTTTCTCCGTATTCAAAAATACGTCAGAGTAGAGAAACTACGCGTCGTGATGCCACGACAAGCAGGGGACAACTGCCGACGCTCAGGCATCCCGTCCTCACATTTACTTCAAGTAAAAGATTTATAACTTTTAGAAAAAAAACAATGCATATAAATTAATAGAGTTAATGACCGTGTCCCTCGGTCGGGTGGACTACTGTTCATAGGCGAGAATATATATATTTTACGCGGCGGAAATAATGAGTTAGCTCATTTGTTATCCTACGTGGGAATGAGGGTCCAGTGTCATGAAATGATGATGTGACTTCTACATTTACTAGAGATATATAGAAATCTTTTGTACACTTAAAAGTAGTAGATTTAGCAGTTGAAGTCATGCCATGCCAATATTCCGAAAATGCAATTTTGTTTACTTTAAAATAACTAAATGCATCCTAACATAAATCCTTCCCAGAGAGCAAGAACAATCAGGTAAAAAGTAACAACAGTAACAGCAGCAAGTAGTCCATCACAGAAAAGTTAAAGTTTATGGGCATCAACAACTGACACGAACCCATTGTAAAATCTGACAAGTCTGAACAAAGACAACTACCTCGAGCTCAGAGGTGGAATCAAACGGCCGCAGTGTTGGGTACATTGGCTAAATGTACCTGATTTGAAGAAGCCTCACCCAACTCAATGATATACATCATAATGTATTTGATGTATGTTGAGTTTGTTTGTGCAGGTTAAGTAATCACTGAACTGAAGCAAAAAGTTTCTAAGTACATGTGTCGACACCCAGAGGGAAAGTGTCGACACTTAAGAAGGCTTGTGTCGACACCCACACAAGCAGTGTTGACACTTGGAGTCATTGTGTCGACACCTGGGATGCAGAGTCGACACCAGACAGAAAGTGTCGACAGCTCCAAGTGTCGACACTCAGTAAAATACTGCAGAAACTAAGTTAAAGTGTCGACACCAAGAACAATGTGTCGACACACAACAAGAAGAGTCAGCACTTGAAGAAAGTGTCGACACCAAGAACAAAGTGTCGACACTCAACAGAAGAGTCAACACATGAAGAAAGTGTCGACACCTAGGACAATGTGTCGACACTCAGCTGAAGACTCTACACTTGAAGAAAGTGTCGACACAAGGAGCTGTGTCGACACTTAGTAAAGAACAGAATTATCAACAAAATATTCTAAGTACAAGTGTCGACACTGAGGAAATGTGTCGACACTCAGCTGAAGTCTCGATAGAAGAATCAAGTATCGACACAAGGAGCTGTGTCGACACTTAGCAAGTATCAACATAGAAGACTATGTGTCGATACCAAGAAGCTGTGTCGACACTTAACAGATTCAACACAAGAAGATGTGTCGACACAAAGGAGATGTGTCGACACTTAGAAGAATTCAGCTAAAAGATAGAAGATCAAGTACTTGTGTCGACACTCAATTTCAGTGTCGACACCTAAAGAAGAATCTGTGTCGAGACATACAAGGAGTTGTGTCGACACCTTGTAGACGTGTGTCGACACTTATACAGCATGTGTCGACACTTGGACTATAAGTGTAGACACTTAAAGACAGAAAGTCTCGACACTTTCAGACAGTTAGAGATTTTCAAGAAATGACTGGATGACTGGACAGCTGCCGTTCCAGCCGGTCTACATCACCTGTCAGAGATATCAGAAGTCAGTTATGGACCGGACCAGCCGGTTACCATGAAGAAGGCCTATAAATAGGCACCTACAGTTTACAGAAACTGTGGATCACATTGTTGAAGAATAAGTTATTAAAGTGATACACAGAGTATCAAATCAAGAAGATCTTGGAGTTCAAGTGCAGATCTAAGAAGTTGGAGAGAGAGGGCTCCATCCAAGAAATCAGCCGTTGGAACTAGGCTGAGAAGAAGGGTTCAGATCTATTCTGAATTCTAAGAGGCAGAGGTCAAGGAACAACTGCAGAAGGAGACAATCTTATTCAGTTCTACTCAAGAAGCTTTGAAGAAAGTTAAGTCAGATTGAATCCAGCTGAGTTCTTCCAAGAACTCATCAAAAAACTCTCAACTCCCCTCTCTTGTTTCAGAGTTGTTGAGTTATTATTTCTATAATCATTTTTATCTTGTAGGATCCTTTGGATCTGAGTGAATTGTATGCCTATAATTATAAAGGCTGAGGGTAGGGCCTTTGGCCTGAGTGTAGGAGATTGTTATCTCTGAGTGTAGGCCTTGATTGACTGAGTGTAGGCCTGGGTGTCTGAGTGTAGGCCTTTGTGGCTGAGTGTAGGCTTTGGGATAAAGCTGAGTTGTAAGGCTTTGGGCCTGAGGTGTAGGAACCAATTTGGGTTCTGAGACAGTGGAGGAGTTTGGCCGAATCTAGTACACTACTAGATAGGCGAAGAGGGAAAGTGGATGTACCCATATCTTGGGGAACCACTATAAAACACTGTGTCTACTGTGCTGTGATGTGATTGTTGTTGTGTATGATGTGTGTTTGCTGTGATAGAATAGTTAGAAATCCGTGATATTAACTGTTTGTTGTCATTAAAGTTTAAAAAGGATTAAGTCACCTATTCACCCCCCCTCTATGTGTTTAGGTACCATATCTTTCAAGTGGTATCAGAGCCAGGTTCCTCAAAAAGGGACTAACAGTCTGAGGAGATCCTATTTGGCAGATTCAGTGTAAGGCAAAATACAGATTCAAGAAAATCAAGAAACATGGGTTCCTCTGAGAATCACAAGGAATTGGGTTCCATGAAATTGCCCATATGCAGGAAAGAGATCCTTGGGATCTGGAAGGAAAGGATAAGGCTGTTTATGGAGGCCTCAGACCCTAGAATCTACATCACAGTAAAGGAAGGGCCTTATGTGCCCATGAAGATATCTGTTCTAGATGCAAATCAGAGAACTCAAAAGGATTTCTCTGAAATGACTAAGGATGAGATTGTCCTAGCCACCATGGACAAGAGGGCACAAAACATAATAGTGAGTGCTATTGATGATGCAACTTTTCAGAATCTTATATACTGCAAGACAACCAAAGAGATGTGGGACACTCTTATAGTGTATATGGAAGGATCTGAAGAAGTTAGATAAGATAAAAAATCCTTGCTAAATCAGGAGTATGAGAGTTTTAGACAAGTAAAAGGTGATAGCATAACTGAGTGCTATAAGAAGTTCTACAGAATAGTGAATGAACTCATGTCTTATGGAAGAGAGTTCAGTAACTATGAACTAAATGACAAATTCTTAAGGTCCCTAACCAAAGATTGGGACACCAAGATCTGTGCTATAAGAGAAATGACTAAGTTGGGGGAAATTCCTCCTCCTACACTATTTGGCAAATTATTGTCTTATGAGATGCAGTTGACAGTGAGGAAAGAGGAGGAGAAATCAACAAGAACTGAGCACAAGGAGAGAACAGTTGCTTTCAAGACAGATGTCCCCAGAAAGTGCAGGAATAAGTCATCAACTCCACCTCCAGAGGTAGTTGAATCAGAATCAGATGAGTCAGTCAGCACAAAGACTGAGAGCAGTGAAAGTGATGAAGACTTTGCTGCCTTCACTAGACACTTTCAGAAATTCTTGAAGAAGAAACAGTGGAGGTCAAGACCTTCTACTTCAAAGGGAAAGGAAGTCTTTTATCAGGAGAAAAAGCCTTCAAAGAAAGACAGGAAGAGGACAAAGTCAAGCAAGGCAACTGGTTCAAAGATATTGTGCTATTGCTGCAATAGACAGGGCCATGTTATTGCAGATTGTCCAGAGAAGAGAAAGGAATCTGGTGACAGGAAAAAACCTCACTTCAAAGGCAAGAAAGAGAAGTCTTTTGTAGCCAAGAAGGAGAAGACTTTATCAGATATCTCTTCTTCAGAAACTGAGTCTGAGGCTGAAGCCTACATAGGGCTGTTTGCTGAAGAAGAAGAAGAAGAATTCATGCAGATCATGGAGTCTATTTATGAACAAGAAGACAGTCTTTGCCAAGGGCTAATGGCTTTGACTGAGAGTGCCAAAATCCTGGAGCAGCCAGGACCCAGTAAGGTACAAGGTTCAAGTTCAAGTTCAGTTTCTTGTTCCAGTTCAGAATCAGATTCATCTTCATCAAGTGATGAAAGTGTATCTGAGTCTGAGGGTGATATTCATCAGCTTATGGATGAATATAAGGTGCTGTTGCAGGCTTACAAGAAAAGCAAGACCCTAGCCAAAAGTCAGGCAAAGGAAATTGCTATTCTTAAAGCTGCAACAACAGATTTTGAGAAGTCTTTTGATCAAAAACTGAATGAGATAGCCAGGTTGAAGCACATAACAGTGATTCAAATGGGTACTATATCATTTAAAAATGATCAAATCAAGAGTCTGGAGATCAATCTTCAGAAAGAGAGAGAGCTTGTTGCTAGGTTTTCTAAACCTAAGTCAGTGTTACCTTTAATTGATGAATTTGTTCATCATAAAGGCAAGGCTGCACTGGGCTTTATTAGACCTGCAGGGACTGAGCAGTCCAAGTCTAAGTCCAAGGGCAAAGCCCCAACATTCAACAAGCCTGCTGTAGACAAGACAGCCAAGGCAGTACCTAAGCAAAGGTACAATAAGTTTGAATGTTGGTGCTGTGGCAAAGTTGGCCATTTTGCAGTGGACTGTTGGCACAATGCTAGTGCCAAAGTGAGTACCAAACTACATGTTGGAAAGTCAGTGGGTAGCTTTGTCAGATTGCAGACTAACAAGTACCAAGGACCCAAGAATTCTTTGGGTTCTAAGGTTCATTAATCTGTTTTGCAGGTGAGTCCAAGTGGCCATACCCCAACATGGTACTTGGACAGTGGATGTTCCAGACATATGACTGGAACTAGAGGACTACTAAAGGATTACATTCCAATAAAAGATGGTCCAAAGGTCACCTTTGGTGGTTCTGAAAAAGGAATCATCAAAGGATTTGGTAACATTTCTAGCAACTTGGTTACCATTACTCAAGTGGCTTATGTTAAAGGGTTGAAACACAACCTAATAAGTATAAGTCAATTAAGTGATGTAGGGTATGACATCTCATTTGTTAAAAATGGTTGTCATATCAAGAGGTCAAGTGATCAAGAGATCATTTTGACAGGTTATAGGAAGAGGAATGTCTACTGCCTAGACATTATGATTGAGAACAATGGTTCTCCAGTTTGTCTTGTAGCTGATGAGACAGTCTCTCATTATATCAAATGGCACAAGAGGCTTGCCCATCTTAACTACAAGACTATTAGCAAACTCTTTAGCAAAGAGTTAGTGAGGAATGATCCTCAAGTTAAGTGTGTTAAAGATGGTATTTGCTCAGCTTGTCAAAAGGGCAAGCAGACTAAATCCACCTTTAGAAGCATAGAAAACAAAGATGCTGTGAGGTGTTTATACCTCTTGCACTTGGATCTCTTTGGTCCAATGCCAGTTCACAGCTTAGGTAGGAAGGTCTATACCTTTGTAGTTGTAGATGACTACTCAAGGTTTTCCTGGGTGTTCTTCTTAAGACAGAAATCTGAAACACCTAGTGTCTTCTATAGCTTTGTCAAGCAAATTCAGAATGAACTAAATAGTACAGTGGTCAAAATTAGAAGTGACCATGGTACTGAATTTCAGTCTGATAGCATGACAAAACTATGTGAAGACTTTGGGATATTTCAAGAATTCTCTTCACCTAGAACACCTCAGCAAAATGACATTGCTGAGAGGAAGAATAGAACCTTGATAGAGGCTGGTAGGACCCTACTAAGTGATACATCACTGCCAGAGTATTTCTGGGCTGAAGCAGTTAACACTGCATGGCATGTTATAAATAGGGCTACCATCACTAAAGGGCTAAACAAGACTCCCTATGAAGTTGTGAAAGGCAGGAAACCAAATCTATCCTACTTCAGGATCTTTGGTTGCAAATGCTTCATACTTAACAATGGGAAGTCTTACTTAACTAAGTTTGCTGCCAAGTCCCAAGAGGGAATTTTTGTTGGGTACAGTAATAATAGTAAGGCTTATAGAGTCTACAACTTGACTACACAAGTTGTAGAAGAATCTGTGCATGTAGTTTTTGATGAGACTAAACTTATTAACAATGAGTTGTCTAGTAGTGTATGCAGCCCCACAGGTTTAACAAAAAAGATGGACAAGCTTACTATAAAAGAAGTACCTACTACAAGACAGCAAGTAGAAGACAGTAGCTGTTGTCCAGGGGGAGAACTACATGTGCCAATTACTGAAGAAGTACAAGGTATACAGCATGATGGAGATGCTGAAGAGGTTCAACCAGAAGTAAGGATGCCTCCAGCCAATATGCATCTAAGAGATCATCCAGTAGAGCAGATTATTGGAGATCCAAGACAAGGAGTATAAACCAGGAGCAGATACATGAATACAGCAATCTACTCCAGTTTCCTGTCTCAAGTTGAACCTAAGAAATTTGAAGAAGCAATACAAGATCCACAATGGACTGAAGTAATGCAAGAAGAGCTTAATCAGTTCAAGAGGTGTAAGGTCTGGGAACTTGTTCCTAAACCTAAAGACCACAATGTAATAGGAACTAAGTGGATCTACATGAATAAGATGGATGAACAAGGGGTCATCATTAAGAATAAAGCAAGATTGGTTGCTAAAGGATATAGGCAAGAAGAAGGTATTGATTTTGATCAAACCTTTACTCCAGTAGCCAGACTGGAAGCCATAAGAATGTTCTTGGCCTATGCAACCTATCAAGGATTCAAGGTTTACCAAATGGATGTCAAGTAAGCATTCCTAAATGGTAATCTTAAAGAAGAAGTCTATGTGGAACAACCTTCAGGTTTTGTTGATCCAACTCTACCTCATCATGTCTATAGACTTAAGAAAGCTTTATATAGGTTAAAGCAAGCCCCTAGGGCTTGGTATGAAACTCTATCTAGTTTCCTCATTGAGAACAAGTTCTCAAGGGGGAAAATAGATAAGACTCTATTCCTTAGGGAATCTAGAGGCAAAGTCATACTAGTCCAAATATATGTAGATGACATTATATTTGGGTCTACTGAAAGCAGCCTTTGCAAAAAGTTTGCAAAACTTATGCAAGGACAGTTTGAGATGAGTAGTATGAGAGAGCTGAAGTTTTTCTTGGGTCTTCAAGTTAAACAGACTGAGAGTGGTTTGTCCATTTGTCAGTCAAAGTTCACCCTAGAACTCATAAGGAAGTATGATATGGATTCATCCAGCACCATGAAGACTCCTATGGGGTCAAGTATGTCTCTTAGCAAGGATGATGCAGGGAAACCTGTAGATGAAACCTTGTATAGAGGGATAGTTGGCTCCCTATTATACTTGACTGCTAGTAGACCTGACATCATGTATGCTACATGTGTTTGTGCCAGGTATCAAGCCTGCCCTAAAGAGTCTCATTTGACAGCAGTCAAAAGAATATTGAGATATCTAAAGGGCACTCCCTATGTAGGCCTCTGGTACCCTAGGAATGGAGATTTTGATCTAACAGGTTATTCAGATGCAGACTTTGCAGGATGCAAAGAGGATAGAAAGAGCACTACTGGAACCTGTCAATTCCTAGGTGGGAGACTAATTTCATGGAGTAGCAAAAAGCAAACAGTGTGGCTATCTCCACAGCAGAGTCAGAGTATGTGGCTGCAGGAAGTTGCTGTGCTCAACTTCTGTGGATACAACATCAGCTAGAGGACTGTGGATTTCAGGTAAGTAGAACTCCACTTTTCTGTGATTCTACAAGTGCTATTTCAATAGTTAATAACCCTGTATCTCATAGTAGAACAAAACATATTGAGATTAAATATCATTTTCTTAGGGAGCATGTAGAAAGAGAAGATATTTTATTAAAATATGTTAAAACTAATAATCAAGTAGCTGATATGTTTACTAAGCCCCTAGAAGAAGCTAAGTTCAATAGATTCAAAATTGAACTAGGAATGATAAACTTAGAGTAAGTTTACAGATTTGAAAATGACTAAGTAAAAAGGTGTCGACACATAGACAAGTCTATGTCGACACAGAATAATGGTGTCGACACTTCAGGAAAAAGGTGTCGACACATCTAGGAATGTGGTGTCGACACTTCAGAATGTTAGTATCGACACATGTCCAGTAGGTGTTGACACATCCAAAGTGGTGTCGACACTTATGTTTTTCTCAGAATTTTCTAAGTAAAGTCTCGACAATGTGTCGAGTTATGTTGTGTCGACACATAAACATGTGTCGACACATAAAATCTGTTGACTAAACTTGTGTCGACACATATGTGTCGAGACATTATAAGTCAGTGTCGACACTTATTGCCAGTGTCGACACATTTTAAGTTAGCTGTCCCGCCTGTTCATCTTCAAAATCAAAAAGGTATAAATAGGGTTCTGTCTTTGTTTGTCGACACGCTTTCACAGTTTCGAGACTCAAACTTCTGTGTTGACACCTCTCTTTTCTAAAGACAAATTCTACAAACCCTAATGGCGCCTAAGCTAGAGAAGAACGTTAACGAAGGATATGAGCTGGTGCGCGGCGCGTTTGAAGAAGCAGATCAAGAAATCCAGGCGGTAGTAACCCTAGTCGCTGATTCTGGACTAGAATATTTAGTGTCTGAACCAACTAAGATATGGAAGAAGGAGGTGCTTGAATTCCTTAATGGAGCTCAGATAGATGAATCTGGATACAAAATCAAATCCAGAGTTCATGGTGCAAGGGTTAAGGTATCCCCTAAAAGTCTGAGGAAGATTCTACAGCTTCCAAGAATTCAAGATGAAGAAGAAGTTACTGCTATCAAGACCAGGGAAGCTTTAACCTGGTGTGGACTGGATTCTAAGATGAAGATAAGTTCTGTCTTTAACAGGAAAGGCATGAACAGCCAAGACAAATTCCTGTCTGAGATAGTGGAAAAGGTCTTACTCAGCAAGCCTGGAGGGCATGACAGAGTGTCTGCCTATATGTTTGGAATCATGACTAGGATAATCTTCACTCTGAAAACAGACTGGTCTATAGTTGTTTATGAGAAGATTAAGGAGAGCTTGAAGAAGCCCAATCTGGGCAGAATCATTAGTCTATACCTAGCTGGTGTGATACCAGAGGTAATGAGTACTGCTGCAGGCAGCAAGATAAACCACATGAGGAAGATGGATCTAAAGATCTTTTCTAGATGGGACAGGGTGTTGTCCAAGGAAATGCCAACCCCAGAGAAGACAGTTACTGAGAAGGAGATTCCTCCAAAGAAAAAGAGAAAAACTATTCCTGTGGCACAAGATTCCACTAGTAGTTCTGAAAGTGAAGAACAAGTTGTTTTCACTCCTGATGATCATGAGGAAGAGCCTGCAGAGAAGTCTCCTGCTCCTCCAGTTGATACAGAGATCCAGGGGGAGCTACCACAAGCTAGCCCCATTCACAAGGATCAAAGTCAGGGGGAGCCTCCAGTTGTAGAAGAACCCTTTATACTGGACAGTGAGCAAGCCACCACCATCATACAAGAGGTACTCACTGACCTAAATACTTTAGAATATCTTATAGAAGATGCTGATTTGTCTGATGTTTCTCAGCAAACTCAGCTGCCTAGTCAAGCTCCAGATGTTGTTATAGAAGACACATCTGCTGTTCCAGTAATTCCTAATACAGTGGTTGAAGAGCAAAGACTGTCTCCAACTTCTTCACCACCAGAATACACAATGGAAGACTTGTTCCTAAATCTGGATCAAGCAGATTTTGATAAAGAAGCTGATACTGTTGAAGGAGAGCATGCTGCTGCTGAGGGGGAGCAAGTGCAAGTTCATGAAGTGCCTGCGAGGCAAGAAACAGAGAAGGCACCTGATGTGCAGCCTGAGAAGCCTCAAAGCCCTAAGGAGAGGGTTGATATAGCCATCACTTCTGCTTCTGAAGATGAGGAGAGTGCTAGGGCCAAGAAGAAGAAATTGTATGTCTTCAAGAGAAGGAGTCAAAGTTACAAAAAGGCTTTACAATCAATTGCACCACAGCCTATAGTTCAGCAAGCTCCAACTGCTGATTATAGTGCTTTAATGGTTGCACTACAGATAAAGTTGGATGAGCAAAGGCAGGCCATAGAGAAGTATGTAGATGAAGGGCAGAAATCACTCCAATTTGATCTGGCCCAGGATATAAAATCCATCAGGTTTGAGATGAATCTCAACAAGAAGGAGATGACTGAATGTTTTCACAAAGGTGGAAATGCAGTGGTGTTCTTGGCAACCCACCAGGAAAAGATTAAGGCACATGTAGATGATATAACATTGAAGCAAGGATATGTTCTTGAAAATCAGTTAAGAATGAATGACAACTTGACTGCTTCACATAATGCTATAGTCACTGAATTGAAGAACAAGGCTGCTGAACCTTCTACATCTTCTGCTACTATCAAAGCTGAATTTGACAAAGCCTTTCAAGAAGAAATTTCTGTTGTTAAGTCTGCAATCCAAGCCTCACAGAAAGCCATCTCTGAACAACTTCAAAAGCTCAAACCATTCTTCAAAGAGGGAATCAGATACTTGGATAGTCAAATAAGATTTCAAAAGGATGATGTCAGAGATCATATGGCTAGAGAAGTCATAAAGGGGGAGAGGGTTTTAGTCAAAGCTAGCTCTGACCATGCAAAGTGGATATCAAATTCCATCAGAGCTACACTGGGCTATCCTCCACTCTGTGATGATGACAATGTTGCTGAATCTGGGATTCAAACTGCATATCTTGGAGGTGAGCAACCAGAGGTAGCTCAAGTGATATATCCTCCACCAGATTTTGACATGGTGCAAGCTGACATTCAGCAGATGTATAGCCCAACTGAAGGAAAGTCTAATGTTATTCTGGATAAAGTGGTTCAGCCTATTACTGAAGCCATGCAAGAGGCATTACAGAAGGAGGAAGAGACAAAGTTGTCTAAGAAGAGGTTTAGGGAACAAGCAGAACAAAAACCAGACTTTGAACAGTGGAGCCCTACCTCTAGGAATATAATCTTAACTGCCTGGAAAGCTGCCAAGGACAATACTCATGACAGGAACAAATGGTTTTCTGAAGCTGAATGGAGGAAACATGAGATCAGACAAGAAGCCATTGTTCAATACAGAAGGAAGGCAAAGATGGGAAAGCTACCTCCTACTGCAGTGGAGCCTAGCAAGTACTTTCCTAAGCCATATCACTATTTTGAGAGGCAGAAGATCAAAGCTGAAGAGCTCAAAAAGAAAGATCTAAAAGGCAAGAAGCCTGCTGATGCTGAAACTGTTGATGTCCCTGTCAAAGCTCAAGTCCAACCTGGCAAGGGAATAGTTATCAAGGAACCAGATCAGAAATAGATTAAGAATTTACTTGAAGATTATTGTGTAATCTTTTGAATGTAAAATATTTTTGTGAACTATTGGAAATGTATAAGACAAATGTTAGAATAATATATGATCAATATAATTCATGTTTGTTCTGTGAATATGTCTATTTCTTAATTGTTCTGTGTTGATGTATGTGTATACATGTGTGATTTATACATGTTATGTTAACCCTGCTGTACTTTATCCTGCTTTACATCACTTTGTAATTTTTAATTATAAATGGTGTTTATCATTGACTAAGGGTTATGACTTCTCCAAATAGGGGGAGATTGTTGGGTACATTGGCTAAATGTACCTGATTTGAAGAAGCCTCACCCAATTCAATGATATACATCATAATGTATTTGATGTATGTTGAGTTTGTTTGTGCAGGTTAAGTAATCACTGGACTGAAGCAAAAAGTTTCTAAGTCCATGTGTCGACACCCAGAGGGAAAGTGTCGACACTTAAGAAGGCTTGTGTCGACACCCAGACAAGCAGTGTCGACACTTGGAGTCATTGTGTCGACACCTGGGATGCAGAGTCGACACCAGACAGAAAGTGTCGGCACTTGGAGCTGTGTCGACACTCAGTAAAAGACTGCAGAAACTAAGTTAAAGTGTCGACACACAACAAGAAGAGTCAGCACTTGAAGAAAGTGTCGACACCAAGAACAAAGTGTCGACACTCAACAGAAGAGTCAACACATGAAGAAAGTGTCGACACCTAGGACAATGTGTCGACACTCAGCTGAAGACTCTACACTTGAAGAAAGTGTCGACACAAGGAGCTGTGTCGACACTTAGTAAAGAACAGAATTATCAACAAAATATTCTAAGTACAAGTGTCGACACTGAGCGAATGTGTCGACACTCAGCTGAAGTCTCGACAGAAGAATCAAGTGTCGACACAAGGAGCTGTGTCGACACTTAGCAAGTATCAACATAGAAGACTATGTGTCGACACCAAGAAGCTGTGTCGACACTTAACAGATTCAACACAAGAAGATGTGTCGACACAAAGGAGATGTGTCGACACTTAGAAGAATTCAGCTAAAAGATAGAAGATCAAGTACTTGTGTCGACACTCAATTTCAGTGTCGACACCTGAAGAAGAATCTGTGTCGAGACATACAAGGAGTTGTGTCGACACCTTGTAGACTTGTGTCGACACTTACACAGCATGTGTCGACACTTGGACTATAAGTGTAGACACTTAAATACAGAAAGTCTCGACACTTTCAGACAGTTAGAGATTTTCAATTGTTAGAAAGTAGAGACAAGAAGCGAAAAGTAGAGAACAAGCGAATAAACTTTTGAATAATTGAAATTTTATTATCCAAAAAAGGTATCTATTACAAAGGTATGCCCTCCTTTATATAAAATGGAGGAGAGAAGAGAGAATACAAATAAGAGATGTGAGACTAAAATTTACAGGACAAGCGGACTGTACAAAACAAACCGCACAAGCCGCGCGGTTAGACAGCAGGGCTAACCGCACGGCTACCACCAGAGAGGAAGAGAGACTGTCAGGGTAGACTGCCAGACCGCCCGGTCTCCAAGCCGACTGAGACAAATCGCCAGACCGCGCGGTCTGGAACCCGCCAAGACAAACCGCCAGACCGCCCGGTCACCAACTTCAACACTCCCCCTCAAGCTGGAGCATATATATCGATCATGCCCAGCTTGTCACAGATGTGGAAAAAGGAAGCGGACACTGGCTTGGTGAAGACGTCTGCCAACTCGTTGTCGGACGTGACAAATGGAGTGCAAATCTGTTTCTTCAATATTTCTTCTCGAATAAAATGACAGTCGACTTCTATGTGTTTTGTTCTCTCATGAAAGACCGGATTTTTGGAAATGTGTATCGCGGCCTTATTGTCACAGAACATAGGAAGAGGATAGTTGTAAACCTCTCCTAAGTCAAGCATGAGAGCCCACAACCACTTCAACTCACATGTAGTCGATGCCATGCTACGATATTCAGCCTCTGCACTAGACCTGGAAACGACGGACTGTTTCTTGCTCTTCCAACTCACAAGATTGCCTCCAACAAATGTGCAGAAACCTGAAGTCGATTTGCGGTCCCCTTTGTCATCCGCATAGCTTGAATCAGAGTAAGCTTCAACCCTTAGGTGACCATTCTTCTGAAATAGGAGTCCTTTCCCTGGAGCAGCTTTAATATACTCTAATATCCTCAGAGCAGATTGTAGATGACACTCCCTCGGAGCTTGCATGAACTGGCTCACCTTGCCAACAGCATAGGAGATGTCGGGTCTGGTTACCGTGAGATATATGAGCTTGCCCACCAGACGCCGGTATCTCGTAAGATCAGAGAGAACAGGTGAGTCATCTGTCCAAGTTTTGTCTTCTCCAGCAGCCATAGGACAACGTGCAGGTTTAGCACCAGTGAGTCCTGCATCCTTTAAAAGATAAAGAGCATACTTCCGTTGTGAAAGGACCATGGAGTTGGGCTTTCTAGAGATTTCAATCCCCAGAAAGTATTTCGGGGAGCCCATATCCTTTGTAACCAGATGTTGACAAAGGTGTTTCTTGGTCATCAGTATCCCATCCTGGTCATCGCCAGTAAGAAGAATGTCATCAACATAAACCGCAAGAACAACAAGACCAGAGGCGGTTTTCCGAACAAACAAGGAGTGATCTGCTGAGCTTCGTGTAAAACCAATGGCCGCAACAATGCCACTGAACTTGTCAAACCAGGCACGAGGACTCTGCTTGAGGCCATAGATAGCCTTCTTTAGCCGGCATACCCGTGTCTCCCCCTGAGCAACATACCCAGGAGGTTGCTCCATGTAAACAGCTTCCTGCAGATCTCCATAGAGGAAGGCATTCTTAACATCTAGCTGCGAGATGGGCCAATCCCTGTTGACAGCTACAGAGAGAAGAACCCGAATAGTGCTGAGGCGAGCCACGGGCGAGAAAGTGTCAAAGTAATCAACCCCATAAGTTTGGGTAAAACCCTTGACAACCAGGCGAGCCTTATAACGATCCACACTACCATCCGGGAGAAACTTCACCACGAAGACCCAGCGACAACCAACAACATCAGTGCCGAAAGGAGGCGGAACAAGGGTCCAGGTACCCCGTTCAGTGAGAGTAGCAATCTCCTCATCCATGGCAACTTTCCAGTGAGGAATAGTAAGGGCCTCCTGGTAGGAACGGGGGGTGGTAGTGGCCGAGATAGCCAGGGCAAAGGCTCGGCGAGCAGGGGTAAGACGATCGTAGGAAACAACCGCAGCAAGAGGATGGTGGGTACAAGCCCGAACCCCTTTGCGAAGAGCAATCGGGAGATCCAGGTCAGCAGGAGCCTCAGTTTCCGGAGTATCCGTGGTGGAGAGAGCTGGCCCGGGATTAGAGAGAGATGGCAGCGGAGTGGAGGGAGAAAGCGGAGTAGAGGGTGGAGATGATGAGGATGGGGAAGGCGGTGGAGTGGGTGGAGAGGGCGGAACCTCAGTGGGAGCAGAGGGAAGGGATGAGTTGGTATGAGAAGGAGGAGCAGGAGGAGGAGAAGAGGAAGCGGGAGAGAAGTAAGATGCATTGGCAAAGAAGGTGACATCCGCAGAGACAAATTGCTTGCGGGTAACAGGGTCAAAGCAACAATAGCCTTTCTGAGTGGGAGAGTAGCCCAAAAAGACACATTTGGTGGCACGGGGTGAGAGTTTATCACGAGTGGCAGCGGGAGAGTGCACAAAAGCGGTGCACCCAAAGATGTGTAGAGGAAGAGGAAAGGGATCCTTGTCCGGATAAAGAATGGAGAAGGGGTAGCACCGTGGAGAACGGTGGAGGGAAGGCGATTGATGAGATAGCAGGAGAGAAGGACAGCATAGCCCCAATAGGAGCGAGGAACATGCATTTGATTCATCATAGTGCGAGCAACATCAAGGAGGTGACGGTTTTTGCGTTCCGCCACCCCATTTTGTTGGGAAGTGTAGACACAGCTGGTTTGACGAATAACACCATGGTGAGTGCAAAAGGAGGAGAAGTCGTGGCTAAGATACTCCTTAGCATTGTCAGAATGAAGGATTTTAATAGACGTAGCAAACTGAGTTTTAACCATCGAATAAAAGGAGGTCCAAACAGAGAACAACTCGGAGCGATCTTTAAGAAGATAGACCCACGTAGCCCGAGAGAAATCATCAATGAAGGTGACAAAATAGGAACTGCCCCGACCGATGGTGAGGGTAGGAGCGGGACCCCATATGTCAGAGTGAACGAGGTCGAACGGTTGGGAAGAGCCCCGACTTTGCGTTGGTGGGAAGGAGGAGCGGTGATGTTTGCCAAGTTGACATGCATCACAGTTTAGAGGAGGATGATGAGGAGGGAGGTGCGGCAGGAGCTGACGTAGAATGCAGGGAGGAGCATGTCCAAGGCGAATATGCCATTGGAGAAGATCTGTAGAGGAGGAGGAGAAGACGGATAGAGCAGAAACGTTGTCGAGGAAGTAGAGGCCACCACTCTCAGTCACGGTAGCAATCGTCCGTTGGGAGTCCGGATCCTGAAAAACACAAGAGGTAGGGGTGAATGTGACAGAACACCGTAGTTGCTTGCATAAAGAAGTAACCGATAATAAATTACACGGAAACTTGGGCACATAGAGGGTATCAGCCAAGCAGAGAGATGGAGTGACTTGAACCATGCCCGTCCCATGGACCGGGGAGGGAGATCCATCAGCGACAATGACCGGGGGCAACTGAGCCTGTGTGTCAAGTAGAGAGAAACATTGAGAGTTGCCGGTCATATGACTTGTTGCACCAGAGTCGATGAGCCATCCTCCGCGAGTCACAACATGAGCACTACCAGAAGAGGTGACCACGGAGGCGGACAGGCTGGAGGAGAAAGCCATGGAAGCAAGAGAGTAGCAAACCGCGACGAGAAGAACAAGCCGCGAGAAGAGAATAGAGCACCAAGCCGGGCGACCAGAAAATAGGTCGGGCGGCTAGAAAGGCCGCTTCCAAGAAGTCGAGCAAAGCAGAGGGGAAGAAGTCGCACGACCTGAAAAAGTCGGGCGAACAGAGGAGAACAAGTCGCACGGCCAAAGATGAGGCCGAGGCGACTAGCAAGCAGGAGCGGGTAGAAGGCAACAAGAAGGAAGCGGCGAAAAAGCAGGCAAAGGTCCAGCGGGGAAGAGGTCGCGCAGACTGAGAAGACCGAGCGAACAGAAGAGAAGAGAAGAGCAGGTGACCGCGACCAAGATGCGGGTGAAAAAGGAACAACCCGCACGGTCAGGCAGATCACAGCAGCAAACCGCGAGTATAGAGACAAGACACGCGGACAGAGACAGACCGCAACGACTAGGAAGTCGGAGAGGCAAGAAAGAACAAGGAGCGCGGCGACAACGAAACAGGTCGCGGCGACAAAGAGTAGTAGGAGAAGAGAATCAAGAGGAAGCAAGCCGCGCGAACTGGGCGGCGGACAGAAACAAGCCGCGCGGATAGAAACAAGCCGCGCGGATAGAAGAGAGGGCAAGCCGCGAACCAAGTCGCAGAATGCGGAAAACAGGTCGCGAACAACAGAGAGCGCACAGAATCAGGAGGAAATGACCGTGTCCTCTGATACCATGTTAGAAAGTAGAGACAAGAAGCAAAAAGTAGAGAACAAGCGAATAAACTTTTGAATAATTGAAATTTTATTATCCAAAAAAGGTATCTATTACAAAGGTATGCCCTCCTTTATATAGAATGGAGGAGAGAAGAGAGAATACAAATAAGAGATGTGGGACTAAAATTTACAGGACAAGCGGACTGTACAAAACAAACCGCACAAGCCGCGCGGTTAGACAGCAGGGCTAACCGCACGGCTACCACCAGAGAGGAAGAGAGACTGTCAGGGTAGACTGCCAGACCGCCCGGTCTCCAAGCCGACTGAGACAAATCGCCAGACCGCGCGGTCTGGAACCCGCCAAGACAAACCGCCAGACCGCCCGGTCACCAACTTCAACATCAATAAATGACTGGATGACTTGACAGCTGCCGTTCCAGCCGGTCTACAACACCTGTCAGAGATATCAGAAGTCAGTTATGGACCGGACCAGCCGGTTACCATGAAGAAGGCCTATAAATAGGCACCTACAGTTTACAGAAACTATGGATCACATTGTTGAAGAACAAGTTATTAAAGTGATACACAGAGTATCAAATCAAGAAGATCTTGCAGTTCAAGTACAGATCTAAGAAGTTGGAGAGAGAGGGCTCCATCCAAGAAATCAGCCGTTGGAACTAGGCTGAGAAGAAGGGTTCAGATCTATTCTGAATTCTAAGTGGCAGAGGTCAAGGAACAACTGCAGAAGGAGACAATCTTATTCAGTTCTACTCAAGAAGCTTTGAAGAAAGCTAAGTCAGATTGAATCCAGCTGAGTTCTTCCAAGAACTCATCAAGAAACTCTCAACTCCCCTCTCTTATTTCAGAGTTGTTGAGTTATTATTTCTGTAATCATTTTTATCTTGTAGGATCCTTTAGATCTGAGTGAATTGTAAGCCTATAATTATAAAGGCTGAGGGTAGGGCCTTTGGCCTGAGTGTAGGAGATTGTTATCTCTGAGTGTAGGCCTTGATTGGCTGAGTGTAGGCCTGGGTGGCTGAGTGTAGGCCTTTGTGGCTGAGTGTAGGCTTTGGGATAAAGCTGAGTTGTAAGGCTTTGGGCCTGAGGTGTAGGAACCAATTTGGGTTCTGAGACAGTGGAGGAGTTTGGCCGAATCTAGTACACTACTAGATAGGCGAAGGGGGAAAGTGGATGTACCCATATCTTGGGGAACCACTATAAAACACTGTATCTACTGTGTTGTGCTGTGATTGTTGCTGTGTATGCTGTGTGTTTGCTGTGATAGAATAGTTAGAAATCTGTGATATTAACTGTTTGCTGCCATTAAAGTTTAAAAAGGATTAGGTCACCTATTCACCCCCCTCTAGGTGTTTAGGTATCATATCTTTCACGCAGACACCAGCAGCACCAGAAGCCCAACACTGTCAGCTAAACCTGCTACAACTCTGGTCCTGAGACATTCAAAAGAAGAACACCTCAGAAGCAAGTCATAAGTAGTGCAAGAGTAAAAACAGACTACACAAACCTCAAAGTGAAGGAGAATGAAAAACGACTGCAACAAAACGGTCAGCAGAGTAAAAGTAAGCAACAGTAAAACTAGCCGAGCAAGAAAGGCTAAACACATTAACAAGACAGAACCAGCACCAGCAACAGAAGTTCAATCTTTCATTAATAATTACTATGCCGAGGGAGAAACCCCAACGCGTACAGTCTATCTGAGCATTAAGAACTATGCCGAGGGAGGACCCCAACGCGCACAGTTCATCTGAGTATTAAACACTATGCCGAGGGAGGACCCCAACGTGCACAGTTCATCTGTGTATTAAACACTATGCCGATGGAGGACCCCAACGCGCACATTTCATCTGTGTATTAAACACTATGCCGAGGGAGGACCCCAACGCGCACAGTTCATCTGTGTTTCTTTAGTTACAAAATTATACAAGCATAGTTCCTTTTTTATTCATCACAGACTCAAGGTTAACCAACAAAGTGGACTACAAAAGAGCATGTCAAGGTCGAGCAGGTGAAGTTTAGTCAAAAAAATAATGGGACGTACAAGGTGTCACAATGATAAAGATGACTCGATGGTTACAATGGCACGACAACCGATTCGTTTACCAATTCTACGGACTAAAATTTTGGGGTTATGGTTTTAGGGACAACAAGTCGAAATCCAAGGGAAAGAGGAAGAGAATTATAATTTCAGGACAAGTTTCTAAATAATTGAAACATGATAACCTCAAATAATTGTAGCAAAAATTTGGAATATAGGAGCAAGAGGGAGAGCAAGAATACCACTTGCCTCGTTTTACCGGAAAAATCCTCCGAATCACCCCACGTCGCAGATCAGGGCAAAAGAAGACGTTAGGAGTCGAAATCTGAACGAAAATGGCCGAAATAGAGGTTAGGGCCGAAAAACCCTAACGAGAAAACTCAAGCGATGGGAAAAGAAATTACCACGATAGCGTAGCTCTCGACGAGAGCTTTTCAGATGTACGATCAGTTGGAAATTTCGAGCACCGGAGCTCCACCGGCGGCCACCGGAAGATTCACGACTTAGAGTTCTTCGTCACTGACGCCCTCTGGTTCGACCAAGAGAAGAAGAAGAAGAAAAATTTCTTTCTGTTTGTTTATAACTATCCTAAGCATAAGATATATATATATATATATATATATATATATATATATATATATATATATATATATATATATATATATATATTATCTATATATATATATATATATATATGTGTGTGTGTGTGTGTATAAAATTTCTTCTCTAAAACGGACGATCTACGGGTGAGTGCGCGGAATACGAAATAGAGTTTTACGATGGTCTCAAATCGAAAAGTGCCCAACATGAAAGTTGTAGATCTTGTCGAGACGAACAAATTTCATGTTAACCATTTTTCGATACAACATCGTTTTGACTTTCAAAACGGCACTCGAACGTAAATTATAACAGGCTACTCGGGAACAAGATTACAGGTACTCGAGAGGTAGAAAAAAAACTACTCGAGTAAGCAGGAACAATCACTCGAGTATATAAAAAAGTACTCGAGTATAAAAATATCAGCACTCGAGTATGTATAAACAGTACTCGAGTATATAACAAATGTACTCGAGTAGGTATAAAAATATACTCGAGAGAAACCTGAGTACTCGAGAAGTGAACCCACTCGTGTATATAGAACAGATGACTCGTGTATAAAAACATATCACTCGAGTATATGAAATAGTTGACTCGTGTATAAGAACAAAGCACTCGAGTATAAGAACAGATCACTCGAGTATAAGAACAATTCCTTTGCATATATAACAAATTTTTTGCAAATCTACCCTTATGATCAAACTATACAAATGAATAGTGTTTTTCATTTTTGAATAGTACTTTAATATTAAAATATTCATATGTATATATTTTTGAACAAGGAAACTACGAGATCAAAACGGAGGTCCAAACGGGCGCCAAATTAAACGAAACTCACGCCGTAGGCGAACACGGACGCTACGAACACAACGGCGAAGTCAAAACCAAAATCCGACGAGCCATTCTTGAGATATAAACCCTCAAAGTCTAAGACGAACATAAATTCTTCAAAACTTTGGAAATTCGCCGAGGCTCGAATATCGCTCGGATCGCGACGAAACTTGACGAGCATGTCAAAAATTAATCAATTTAATTTCCTAATGTGAAATTTTTCATTTTCGATAAGGATTCGCGAATTTGGCCGACTCGATCGAGTAGACGTGAAAACGCACTAACGACGACGCGCCGTCAACTCCACGTTACGAAACGCCCCTTACGTTAGTATGACATGAACAAGAGAATTATATAATTGTCGGAAAATCAGGGGCGTTACAAGGGAGGTGGTCGGGTGGCCGGGAAAATGGCTTGGAAGAAGCTCCAGGTCGGGCTGATCACATTGATTTGGACCAATTTGGCCCTCTGGTTGGACCAGGGCACCCATTGTGGTGGGACCTGTACCTAGGGCTGTCCTGAGATTAAAATGGATGCCCACACTTCATCCCATGTCTAAATGGGCTGAAATGTGGACAGGGGATCAATCTTAAATATACCTAGGGTCTATCCAAAATTGGGATTTTTTGGAGACACTTTGCCTAAAGTTTTTACTTTTATTTAATAATGCTATGGTATTTTATTTAAGTGGTCTACCTACCTCCAAACCCTCCCAAATTTTGGTGAGTGGTCTCTGGCATCAATACCTAGCTCTGTACAAAATTTCAACTCATTTGGATAGGTTTTGGTTAGGGAATCACCAAACCCTATTTTGGCCTTAAGGAGGTATTTTTGACTAAAAATGCACCATGGGCTTAGGGTGGCCACCTCCCCTCAACAGAGGCTGAGGTCTTGGATACTGACTTAGTATGCCCAATGTTACCCTCTTAAGGAAAATTGAATGATTTAGGCTTGATTTACCCTAGGGTTCAACCTCAAACCCTAAGGAAGGACCTTTTGGGGTTGTGAAGGACATGGGGGCTAATACATTTGTATGACCTTGAAAACTCAGTAGCATTGAAGGTAGTGTAACTTAAGTTATCTGGAAGAAATCTTAGAGGACTGGGAGGAAGGTAGGCACCTCAAAACCCTAACCCTAGTTTTAAGGTAGAAGCATAATTTTGTAAATTCAGTCACTAAACCTTATCTAAAGGTTATGAAATTTGGGTAGAGTAAGTTTAAGGCCATCTAGAACTCCTGGTAATTTTATTAGAATTTTAAGGATTATATTTCTGGTACTTTATTTGTTAAATACCAAAAGGCCCAAAATGGTGTTTTAATTAATTTAATTATTCTGTGCATTGAAATCTGATGAACCTTGGTCAGAAGATAATCTAGGTCTAATTAAATATCCCTGAATTTTGTTACAATTTTTAATGGATTATATTTAGTACTTCCTTCACTAGTTTCAAAAAGGGGCTTTGGTGGAATAAAATTCTTTATAGATGATATAACTGTTGAAAAATCATGAGACTTAGGTAATGATGATATCAGGCCAAAATATACTTGTATGAATTTATTCATAATTTTTAGAGGGTTTTTTATAGTACTTTCTTTACAAGTCCATAATTTTGAGATTTTTGATAATTAATTTATTCAGAGAATAATTTTTACTGAAAAATTATGAAACTTGGCCAATACTACTTTTAAGGTTGTATCTGCATATTATAATTAATTCATAATTTCTGAATGGATATTTTCTATACTTGGTTCATAAACAACGGAAGATAGTAAATATTGCTAAAATAATTTTAGTGCCCTTTTGATAATAGAAAAATTGTGATAGTTTGGATTTACCATATTGTGATAACCTAATATTTATCATAATTTTGCTAGGCATCTTGCATGTGTACTTAGGGTAGTTCATGTTCAAACTGGTAGCCTTTGGAAGCCTTAAGGAAAATAATTAAATATCAGATAAGTTAGGAAAATTATAATTTTCTGGATTTAGTCTATTTGTGTCATGATAAGTCTCCAGTAAATAAGGTAGGCTAGTTGGATGAGTATTTGGATTATCTCTTGTCCGGTCCGACATATAACCTATGATGGTCTGCATTTGACAAGATGAGAAAATTGCAATAAGATACGATGTGACAAGGTGTAAGAGTTAGTCATTTTGGTTAGATGTGGATGAGTTCACCATAGAAGGATGTGAAGAGTGGTGAGGAGTTGGTTTGGCTAGAGTTTAGAGGCGCTCGGGTTCGACGAAAGGTCGTCCTTCCCGAGGTAAGGTAGAGTCAAATCACCCTAGGATTAGCCTATTGTAATATGAGAAGGTAATGGGTATGTGAATCAACTAATAATAATAAGTACCTTGCGAAAGGGAACGCTGGGCGTAATCCCAACATAGTTCCTAGTGCCCCTTGAGAGCCCTTCACAGGGAATACTGGGGGCAGTCCTGGGTTAACGTAAACTGTATTAACAAGCTGAAAAGAGTAACTTAGTAATTATGGTTGCACATTTCACGAATACTGATAACATTGGAAGATAGTTGGAAGCTTCGGCTTGGATGGTTAAGAGACGGACGTTTGGGTCCGGGGAGCTTCGACTCGATTGTTTGAGACAGACATTTCTAGTTCGGGGAGCTTCGGCTCGGTTTTTTTTAGATACGTTAAATTTGCATGTGCATAAAAGGAAAGAAAATTAAGGTGGTTGGTCTTCAATATTGGAGGGTCGATGCACCGACGCCAATACGCTGACTCGGCAAGTGTGGCTAGCACTTCGCCAATAGAAGTCCGGTGCGCCAGCCGGTAAGAGTACGCAGAAGTCCGCTTCGTGCACCAAGCGTTGAGGCGTATGATAGGTCTGACCGGTAGTGCTTTACTGGTTTAGAGGTGGGCGAGGCCCAACGCACCGCTTCCGTCTGCCACTACGGAGGTATCCTGGGAGGTTACGGCTCCAGAAAGGGGGAACTAAAGGTCTGTGTGCACAAAGTCGGGTGTGTGTGTTGCACTTGCATGATCCATCATACCCACTTGCATGTCATATCATAATCGATTCATTTAACCCTGACACCTAAAGTATAAGTGGAATAGGACGCTTATACTTTAGGTCTTGCAAAACGACCCCTTGGTCTATAAGTTTGTGTGGGCAAGTTTATAAATTAAGGTCAATTTTGATATATACTTACTGCTGTTTGATAACCGACACCCCAACGTATAAATTGGTATGTGACTTTTTATACGATGGGAGCCTTGTAGAAGACCCCTTGGCTTATGTGTTCTCACATAAGTGAAGGTTACTTTTCATGTTTCAGCTTATTGTCCATACCTATTATAGTATTGCTAGTATAGTTCCGCTGTCATCTATTTTTGATTATTCTCCACCTTCAAGTCCTCCCCTTTATTCCTCTCCGCTCGGTGCCTAGGAGCATGGGGGAAGGGGTGGGGGATGATAGGACTTAGTCTTTTAGACTAACGGTTTTCGAACCGCATCATTTTAGGGAATCGTGGAGCCCAGCATGGAGGAGCAGCCCCAGAGATCAGTGAGCATGGAGTGTAACATCCCATGTTACTTCTAGACCCCTCAACTTAGATTGAGTTAGGCATGGGTGAGACTTAAGGAGATCAACTAAGTTTGACCCTAGGAAGTGGGTGGTAGCCATGTGGGGCCCACTATAAGACCATAGTCAAACTAGGTCAAACTAGCCTAAGTGGGGACCCTAGCCACACCATGACCCCACCACATTGCCCTAACCCTAAAAACAATCTAAGTGGACCCTAGGGTATGTCACTGGGTCAACATTTTGACCCCAATTGACCAAAGTCAACCTTGGGCTCAATTTGGTCAAACCCACACTCATAGGCCTAATTAACCTAAGTGGGGCACCCCCTTGACCCAAACCAAGTTGGGTGGTGCCACTAGACCTATTTCCACCAAGTGGGGTCAGTCCACCCACCATGGTTGACCAGTCAACCCTAAAAGTCAATTTGGTCAACATATTGACCTAAAGAGTGAAATGAAGGCCAAGCCATTTCCCCTTGGACCAAGCCCACCAAAATTGGCCCATAGTCAGCCCAAGTGAACAAGACCAGTCCTACCCCTCTAAATCAGGAGAGAGATTACATGCAAAGGGGTAAAATTGGGATTTTTAGGAGAAGAGGAGAGAGAAAGGGGAATGAAGGGAATAATGGCCACATGGCCACCCCATCAGCTGGTTTTGGCTGCCCAAAACCAGGTGGCCGACCTCCCCTATTCATTTCCAGCAGGATACCAGGGCTGTGAGCCACATGGCAGCTGGGTGAAACCTCCAAAGCTCAAAACCGAGCTAACATTGGAGTTAACTCCACTTATAGCCCACCTCAGTCCAAACAGAGCTCACCATTAGCTTCAGAAGGCCGAGAGGAGTGGAATTCGACAGCTTAATCATGGAGAATGGTGGAGAATTGAGCTTTCGGGGTGGAGCTCGCCGGCGCACCACCACCACGGCAAACCGCCGCCTGACCCGCAGCCAAGCCTCGATTCAGGTGCGTTTCACCTCACCTCTTCCCGTACTAACTTTCTAGATCGATCTAGGGAGATATCGGGCTCAATCGAGCCCGATGCCATAAGAGGAAATGGTGGAAATCGAGCATTTCTTTTATTGCTCGGGTTCGCCGGAGGAGCCAACTCCGGCGGCCCCACCGCCGGGAAACGCTAGCCTCCACCTTAACGAAGGTGGTGGCGATATCTGCCGGCGGTGGTGGTGGCTCAGCTGGCCGGAAAAGGCCAGCCAACATCGTCCAGGAAGAAACAATCGTGGTCGTTAAATCATCGGGGACGATGACCAGATCCCGTCGGTTTTACTTTAAGATTCGTGCTACAGAAAAAAATGATTTAATTTAATTATTGATAAATAGTGTATGATTCTATCACACTTTTTTCAGTCACTATGCATGTTAAATTTAGGCCTCTTAGAGGCATTTCCAGAACTTAGCCCCTTAATGAAAAATGTAGCCTAGGGTCTTACCTTTAATATGCCACCCTAAACATACATTTTGGTGTAGTGTACAGTCCTTTAGGACATTTCTCCTAGGACTGGTCCTAGTGTAGGGCAGAAATTAAATTGGATGCCTAGGTCAAACTATTGATCACCATGGCCCCAAATTTTGGGCACATGCATGATTAGGGCATACGTATCTCCTGCCAAAATTTAGGAATTTTTAGAGAATATTTTTCTATAGTACTTGCTAAAATATCAAAATATAAATAAATGACATATATGGAGTTCTACTCCTCCCCATGGCCCCAAACTTTGGTGGTAGGTCAGTGGGGTCATCCCTGGTGCATGATAAAATTTTCAGCACCTTGGTTTCACTGCATGTTGGAGAATCCACTTGCATGTGCTAGCCTATGTTAAGCATTGGTGTGCAAATAGCAAAAATGCAAATTGGTGTATTTAGCCCAATGGTGATATGCAAGGGTCATGAAATTATTTATAGTGGTTCATTAGGGTAAATTTCATCCCTCAAATTAATAATGGAATTTTTGGAATCAAATTCTATTTATTGGAATTTATTTTAAATATAGCTATTTTGGAAATAAAATTGGAAAATAGGGTTTCTTCAAGTACAAACTCAAACAATTTTGCCAAGGCATAGATTAGATCACATTGGACTTAGGAAAAATATGATTTCTCTGTTTTGAAGAACTTTTGGAGTAGATACCCTAAATTCCCCATTTTACCCTTATCTTGTAAATTCTTGAAATGATGGATATATACTTCTGAAAAATTTGGAATTTATTCTATTGTTATAAAATGTTATTATTAGTCTTGCATAAATTTCTCAGAATTTAATGGATGCATTATTTGTGTTAAGTTAGTACAATGGCATTTTGGTAAATATCTTATAATGGAATCCTATAGGCCATCTTACAATGAATGTTGATGATTCTCTGCCAATAGTCATAAATTAGTGTCCTAAAAGCTTTGTAAGTTTTCTGGAATTTTGGAGTACATAATGCCTATACATCATTTGGAAAATGGAATTTGTGTGGAATTGATATTAAATTGAAAATGATAATAAATAATTTAAGGAAAATTATGAAATTCTGTAGGCAGCAATATTTTGTCAATATACATCTCAGGAAAAATTCCCTAGGTCAGTGGATACTTAATCAAACTACATCATGTGTAAAGTGACCTAACATTTAAATTAAAAGAATTAATTAAAGGACTATTTGACCAAGGAAAATTACGAGAATTCCTAGGGTAGTTCCCTTAGTCCATAACACCTTAGGATAAATATTTAGGGGCAAGATGCCTTAAGGTTTGGAAGATCACATTTCTAGGGTAACCATAGGTCATGGTCTGCATATAACACAAATAGGTCTTGCCTTAGGGGATTACCAGGGTATTGATTATCGGCAGAAATAAGAGAGAGTTCAACATGAGTAACCCTAGTGGGTAGAGTTGTATTAGTGAGGGATTAAAAGTGCAAGTCTTAGCTAGCAATTAGAGCGGGGATCGGCGGAAGACCGTCGGTTTCCCGATAATACCTTAAGTCACTAGGGTTATACTAAAGCAATAAGGAGAGCTGGGGAGATACATGGGTAGTCATCAACTAAAATAAGTATCCTTGCGAAAGGGAACGCTGGGCGTAATCCCAACACAGTTCCTAGTGCCCCTTGAGAGCCCTTCACAGGGAATACCGGGGGCAGTCCTGGGATTAACCTTAAATCTCTAAGTATAATAAACCGTAGACAAGAGTAGCTTAATAGGTTAGGACATTGTTGTACCTTCTCGCCCGTGTGGGGGTTGGAGAGATTTATGATATATGCTCACCCGTCTAGGGTTGGAGGGAGTTGGTATAAAGGCACTGATGTGCGTTCTCACCCGTTTGGGGTCGGAGGGAGTTGGTATAAAGGCACTGATGTGCGTTCTCACCCGTTTGGGGTTTGAGGGAGTTGGCATAAAGGCACTAATGTGCGTTCTCACCCGGGTTTGGGTTTGAGGGATTCAGGACGGGTTTTGGTCCTGCGAGCGGAAGGCTCAGTATGAATTACTTGCATGTGCATAAATATCGTGGCGGGGCATGCGGTACTGGCCGTTCGTCACACCGATGGCAGTACGGTGCACCAGGCGGTTGTGGGAGTTAGAGGGGCCAGTGGGTTGTTTTACACTGCGGTCTGGAGGACGACCCCCGATAACACACATCCGACCCAACAAGACTGACGTGTTTGTCAGCAAAGTACGTACGCGAGACTCTAGAGTGCACCTTGGACGTGTACAGAGGCGTATGAGAGGGGTCTAAGGCTTGGTAGTGTGCATACCAGTCTAGAAGCAGAGACGCCCGCTCCGCTGCTGCCGTAGCCACAGCGGTGGTACCCGAGAGTGATGCTAGCTCTCAAAAAGTGGGAACAAAAGGTCTGTGATCACAGAGTCGTTGTGTGTGAGTTGCACTTGCCTGCGCATAAAATTGCATCATATCATTCATTCATATTAGGTCATACGCTTCATAGATCCTTATCATATAAATTAGTATGAGCTCTTTTATATGATAAGTTAAATTTCCTAGAAACCCTAACTTATATATTTGTATGGGCATTTATATAAGTTAGGGTACGTTTGTAATGATAGCTTAGTGGTAGCTTAGCTTATTTACTTGTTCACACTGCTGTTTCTTTACTTTCCTTTACTGCACCGCTCTTACTTACTACTTGTACTGTACTTAGCATTGCTAGAGTAGAATTTCATTACTTAGTACCACTCTAGATAGATATTGTCACCTGCTTCCATTTTGCTACCCCTTGTTGTCCTCCGCTTCGTCCTCCCGCTCGGTGCCTAGGAGCTGCGGGGCGAGGTGCGGAGGAAACGACTTAGTCTTTTTGACTAATGGTCGGTGACCAACTATTTTTAGGAGCCCGTGGAGATGGAGCACCAGCACGTCGAGGAGGCAGGACATGAGGAGCAGATACCACTTCAGCAGGCTACTACCACTACTGTGCGTCCTCAGGTGGGACGAGTCTTGATGTTCTAGTGTAGCTTCCGCATTTATGATTTTGTGAGAGAGAGATTTGATGTACTGGGCATAAGCCCTTTTTACTCTTTCATTTGTACTATTTTGTGGACTATTGTACTATTCATTTCTCTTACATGATTGTACTGTGACTTGTGGACTGATGGTTTTTATATATAGTTTACTTCTTTCTTCTCATATTGGCCTACAGGTTTATGATCGTACTAGCCGGCAGAATCGGCGTGTTGCAGTGTCGACTAACCCGTGAGTTAGTGCCACCGTAAGACGGCGGTTCTGGGCATAAGATCCGGTTGCCCTCCTTGGTAAGGGGCAGGGGGGTCTTACAAACTGGTATCACTCGAACAACGATCATATGAGAAAGAAGTCCACAACATGGGACCACCCCCGCCCCAGCATTAGTTTGCGGACAAACTATGCAGCGGAAGCAGTGGTGTGCCCATGTGTAAAGTCACATAAATGGTCCACAAAGTACAATATTTTAGGCCAGTTTTGTTTTAACCTTACCTTTATGCAACCTCCACAGGTCGCAGCGCCGCAAAATGTGGCTCCTCCCCCTCCAACTGCCACTCCATTCCTACATACGGAGATGGGGCAGACCCTGACGGCGATTTTGGATGCCTTTAGAGCCCAGCAAGTCCCGGCTCCACAGCCAAATCCGGGGTCGAGCTGGCTGAGTGCATTCAAGAGCCTGTCCCCACCGACGTACCGCGGGACAGAGGATGCGGTGAAGACGGAAGAATGGCTGGAGGCCATACACGAGATCTTAGCGGGCATCAGCTGCCCAGTCGGCCAGGCAGTACCCCTAGCCACCTCTGTGCTAGAGGCTCATGCAAAGAGATGGTGGAAATCAGTCCGGGCGTCTACTTATGCGGACTTTGAGCTGTCAGAGATATCTTGGGAGGAGTTTGGCGATGTGTTTCTGGAGCACTTCGTTTCTGCTACGGACAGGGATGCTTTGGAGGAGAGGTTTTTGAACCTCAAGCAGGGGACTAGATCAGTGATAGAGTACCAGAGAGAGTTCTCCCACTTGGCCAGGTTCGCGGGGATTCAGGACACCGACGATAGGAGGTATGCGAAGAGGTTCTACCGGGGCCTCAGGGATGATTTGAGGCAGGCTTTGCTATTCATTTCTCATGGCACATCCAGGCAGATCATCGAGATGGCGAAGAAGCTGGAGGCTGACCAGCTGATGGTGCGAGCCGGAGGGAAGAGACCATTTGATGGATCGACATCAGGTGAGAGCAGTAGGGGCTCTCAGAGAGGCAGGACCATCGGATACAGGAGGGGTGGGGGACGTCGTCGTCCCAACTTCAGGCAGGAGCAGGGGCCTCCTCCAGCATTGGCTCCCCCACCTCTACAGATGCATGATCCGAGGAGACAGGATGACCGAGGCCACCGACAAGTGGTTTGTTACGGATGCCGCCAGCCTGGGCACATCAGGTCGGAGTGCCCGCATCGATTCCATCCCCCTCCTCCTCCTCCACCTCCAGTGGCCCCAGTACAGCAGGGCCGAGGACGAGGCCGAGGACGAGGCCGAGGTCGGGGATATCACGGCAGGAGACGCGAGCAGGTGCAAATATACGCCTTGGACCTCACAGAGCCGAGGAATCCCGAGGAGGTTATCACAGGTACCTGAAGTTAATTATGAATTTTCTTGGATTTCAATGATATATATATAGTACCTGGAACTATAGGATAACACTTAACTTTCACATAAACAAACCTCAGGCATAGTTATGATCAGCGGCAAGCCCGCTCATACTCTTTTCGACACGGGTGCTTCACACTCGTTCGTATCCGAGGCCTTCATCGACGGGCTCGAAGGCGTGGAGAGGTTCCCTGGACTAGAGATGAGGGTACGTCTACCCGATGGGTCGGAACTGCTGACCACTGCACATTGCGATATGGAGGTCGAGATTGGCGGCAAGGCATTTGAGGCGCCGGCGACCATTCTGAAGCTGCAGGACTTTGATTTGATCTTGGGCATGGCCTGGTTGCATCGGAACCATGCCCAGATAGATTGCCCGTCCAGGAGGATCACGCTAAGACATGGCGACTCTCATGTTATCGTTGAAGGTATCCAGCCTATCTGCCACCTACTATTATCTTCTATACAGGCTGTGAAGGCCCATGAGCAGGGTGAAGAAGTCTATATTGTCTGCTTCGAGATGGTGGGAACAGAGGCGACTATCTCAGATATTCCGGTGGTCCGGGATTTCTCCGACGTGTTCCCGGAGAAATTGCCCGGGCTACCACCTGCTAGAGACTTGGATTTCAGGATTCAGCTAGTACCGGGAGCGAGGCCGGTGTCCAGGGCACCCTACAGGATGGCTCCTAGGGAGTTAGCAGAGTTCAGGACTCAACTACAGGAGCTAGTCGAGTCAGGATTTGTGCGGCCTAGTTCATCGCCATGGGGAGCGCCAGTTCTCTTTGTGAAGAAGAAGGACGGATCACTGCGATTATGTATAGATTACCGGGAGCTGAACCGGTTGACGGTCCGCAACACCTATCCTCTGCCTCGGATAGATGAGTTATTTGACCAGCTACAGGGAGCATTCTGGTTCTCCAAGTTAGATTTGCGATCCGGCTACTATCAGCTCCGTATCAGGGAAGAGGACATACCGAATACGGCATTCAGTTCGCGCTATGGACTATACGAGTTCACGGTGATGCCTTTTGGGCTCACGAATGCTCCTGCTGCATTCATGAGTCTAATGAACCGTGTATTCGAGCCTTTCTTAGACCGCTTCGTGATTGTGTTCATCGACGACATCCTTATATATTCTCGGACTCAGGAGGAGCATACAGAGCACTTGGCACAGGTCTTGCAGAGGCTGAGGGAGACCCAGATGTATGCAAAATTTTCAAAGTGCCAGTTCTGGTTGCAGGAGGTGGCATTCCTGGGGCACACGATCAGTGGGGCTGGGTTAGCTGTGGACCCAGCCAAGATAGAGACGGTGAGGGATTGGCCACGACCGAAGACCGCGTCTGACATCCGCAGTTTCTTGGGACTAGCAGGCTATTACCACAAGTTCGTGGAGGGGTTCTCGAGGATAGCACTCCCCCTCACGTCCTTGACGAAGAAGGATGCAGATTTTGTTTGGTCAGAGCGGTGTGAGACGGCTTTTCAGGAGCTGAAGGACCGACTCATCTCATCCCCCATCCTTGCGCTTCCATCCGGGAGCGAAGGATTCCAGATCTACACGGACGCCTCTTATCAGGGGATGGGTGCAGTCCTGATGCAGCATGGACACGTTATTGCTTATGCTTCGAGACAGTTGAAGAAGCATGAGCATAACTATCCAGTACATGATCTAGAGCTCGGGGCTGTGGTTTTCGCCCTAAAGATATGGAGGCATTACTTATATGGGATTCATTGTGACATCTTTTCAGATCACAAGAATCTCAAGTATATCGATACGCAGAAGGACCTAAACCTGAGACAGAGGAGGTGGCTGGAGTTCCTCTGTGATTATGACTACAAGATCCACTATCACCCGGGGAAAGCGAACACGGTTGCGGATGCTTTGAGCAGGAGGGCCGACACTTCTGGACCGGAGCCCCGATTGATGTCTATAGAGCTGCTACAGATGATGGAGGACATGCACATTACCATGGTGTCCGAGACTGAGCCAGTTGTATATAGAGAGTATTTGAGCTCAGTGATCAGCGGAGATGATATACAGGAGCGCATCCGAGCACATCAGAAGCTGGATGCTGCGTTACAGCCGATTTTCAGTGCCCTAGAGAGGGGCAAGGTCGAGGACTACACGTTACAGGATGATCTTCTTCGGTTCCGGGGGCGCATCTACATACCAGCAGGAGGCAGTATCCTGGAGGACATACTCCGAGAGGCACATTGCTCGAGATATTCAGTGCACCCCGGCATCACCAAGATGTGGGCAGATTTGCGGAGATCTATGTATTGGCTCGGGATGAAGAGGGAGATCACGGACTTTGTGACCCATTGCGAGACCTGCCAGCGTGTGAAGGCAGAATGCAAGAGCCCGGGAGGTTTACTACAGCCACTGCCACTTCCAGAGTGGAAGTTCGAGGACATTGCTATGGATTTTGTACACGGATTGCCTCGCTCCCACTCTGGGCATGATTCTATATGGGTTATAGTGGATAGATTGACCAAGGTAGCGCGGTTTATTCCAGTTCGGAAGGATGCCCCAGTTGCAGTTCTGGCGAGACTATTTGTGGAGCACTACGTCAGATATCATGGTATCCCCAAGACTATTGTTTCGGACCGTGATGGTCGGTTCACTTCGAGCGAGTGGAGGGCCGTGCATGCTTACTTGGGATCTCGGCTTACTTTTAGTACCGCCTTCCACCCGCAGACCGACGGACAGACCGAGCGGACCATCCGGACCATGGAGGACCTGCTCAGGTTATGCATATTGGATACGGGGAGGCCTTGGGAGAGGCTGCTGCCATTGATCGAGTTCTCGTATAATAACAGCCACCAGGCTAGCATCAGGATGGCTCCATACGAGGCGCTTTATGGGAGGAGATGCCGGACACCGCTGTCATGGGTTCAGGATGTGGATACCAGGGCTCTGGGATCTGATTATATAGAGGACACTGAGGCTCAGATTCGATTGATCAGGGATCGGCTACTGGAGGCCCAGAGCAGGCAGACAAAGTATTATGATGCTCGACACCGGAAGGTGGAGTTCCAGGTTGGAGACAGGGTATTCTTGAAGATACGTCCAGTACACGGTGTTTCTCGGGTGCGGAGGCACAAGAAGCTCAGTCCACGATACATGGGGCCCTACCTGATCCTGGAGCGGATCGGCCCCTTGGCTTACCGACTGCAGCTGCCACCGGAGTTGGGTGCATTACATGACGTCTTCCATGTCTCTTCCTTGCGAAGAGCTCTCCTTCGGCCGGAGCAGCACATCACTACTACAGCCGGACCGGTAGAGCCTGACAGATCAGTGAGATTGGAGCCGATCCGGATTGACGATACAGCCATCCGAGTGTTGCGGAAGAAGAAGGTCCCTCTTGTGAAGGTGCTGTGGTCCAACCATGGACGGGAGGAGCACACTTGGGAGCCTAGGGATCTGATGCTGGAGCAACACCCGGAGCTATTCGCATCAGGTACATTTAAGTTATGTCTTTAAAATTCTTGATGATTCTTACAATTAGAACCCCGTAGACCCGAACTTAAATTTCGGGGACGAAATTATTTTCTTGTTTATTGGAATTTGTAACATCCCATGTTACTTCTAGACCCCTCAACTTAGATTGGGTTAGGCATGGGTGAGACTTAAGGAGATCAACTAAGTTTGACCCTAGGAAGTGGGTGGTAGCCATGTGGGGCCCACTATAAGACCATAGTCAAACTAGGTCAAACTAGCCTAAGTGGGGACCCTAGCCACACCATGACCCCACCACATTGCCCTAACCCTAAAAACAATCTAAGTGGACCATAGGGTATGTCACTGGGTCAACATTTTGACCCCAATTGACCAAAGTCAACCTTGGGCTCAATTTGGTCAAACCCACACTCATAGGCCTAATTAACCTAAGTGGGGCACCCCCTTGACCCAAACCAAGTTGGGTGGTGCCACTAGACCTATTTCCACCAAGTGGGGTCAGTCCACCCACCATGGTTGACCAGTCAACCCTAAAAGTCAATTTGGTCAACAAATTGACCTAAAGAGTGAAATGAAGGCCAAGCCATTTCACCTTGGACCAAGCCCACCAAAATTGGCCCATAGTCAGCCCAAGTGAACAAGACCAGTCCTACCCCTCTAAATCAGGAGAGAGATTACATGCAAAGGGGTAAAATTGGGATTTTTAGGAGAAGAGGAGAGAGAAAGGGGAATGAAGGGAATAATGGCCACATGGCCACCCCATCAGCTGGTTTTGGCTGCCCAAAACCAGGTGGCCGACCTCCCCTATTCATTTCCAGCAGGATACCAGGGCTGTGAGCCACATGGCAGCTGGGTGAAACCTCCAAAGCTCAAAACCGAGCTAACATTGGAGTTAACTCCACTTATAGCCCACCTCAGTCCAAACATAGCTCACCATTAGCTTCAAAAGGCCGAGAGGAGTGGAATTCGACTGCTTAATCATGGAGAACGGTGGAGAATTGAGCTTTCGGGGTGGAGCTCGCCGGCGCACCACCACCACGGCAAACCGCCGCCTGACCCGCAACCAAGCCTCGATTCAGGTGCGTTTCACCTCACCTCTTCCCGTACTAACTTTCTAGATCGATCTAGGGAGATATCGGGCTCAATCGAGCCCGATGCCATGAGAGGAAATGGTGGAAATCGAGCATTTCTTTTCTTGCTCGGGTTCGCCGGAGGAGCCAACTCCGGCGGCCCCACCGCCGGGAAACGCTAGCCCCCACCTTAACGAAGGTGGTGGCGATATCCGCCGGCGGTGGTGGTGGCTCAGCTGGCCGGAAAAGGCCAGCCAACATCGTCCAGGAAGAAACAATCGTGGCCGTTAAATCATCGGGGACGATGACCAGATCCCGTCAGCTTTACTTTAAGATTCGTGCTACAGAAAAAAATGATTTAATTTAATTATTGATAAATAGTGTATGATTCTGTCACACTTTTTCAGTCACTATGCATGTTAAATTTAGGCCTCTTAGAGGCATTTCCAGAACTTAGCCCCTTAATGAAAAATGTAGCCTAGGGTCTTACCGTTAATATGCCACCCTAAACATACATTTTTGTGTAGTGTACAGTCCTGTAGGACATTTCTCCTAGGACTGGTCCTAGTGTAGGGCAGA
Organism: Platanthera guangdongensis; assembly: GCA_039583875.1. Lineage (NCBI taxonomy): Eukaryota > Viridiplantae > Streptophyta > Magnoliopsida > Asparagales > Orchidaceae > Platanthera > Platanthera guangdongensis. Next base: position 264,422,257 of record CM077151.1, on the reverse strand, counting down.
AATTAAATTGGATGCCTAGGTCAAACTATTGATCACCATGGCCCCAAATTTTGGGCACATGCATGATTAGGGCATACGTATCTCCTACCAAAATTTAGGAATTTTTAGAGAATAGTTTTCTATAGTATTTGCTAAAATATCAAAATATAAATAAATGACATATATGGAGTTCTACTCCTCCCCATGGCCCCAAACTTTGGTGGTAGGTCAGTGGGGTCATCCCTGGTGCATTATAAAATTTTCAGCACCTTGGGTTCACTGCATGTTGGAGAATCCACTTGCATGTGCCAGCCTATGTTAAGCGTTGGTGTGCAAATAGCAAAAATGCAAATTGGTGTATTTAGCCCAATGGTGACATGCAAGAGTCATGAAATTATTTATAGTGGTTCATTAGGGTAAATTTCATCCCTCAAATTAATAATGGAATTTTTGAAATCAAATTCTATTTATTGGAATTTATTTTAAATATAGCTATTTTGGAAATAAAATTGGAAAATAGGGTTTCTTCAAGTACAAACTCAAACAATTTTGCCAAGGCATAGATAAGATCACATTGGACTTAGGAAAAATATGATTTCTCTGTTTTGAAGAACTTTTGGAGTAGATACCCTAAATTCCCCATTTTACCCTTATCTTGTAAATTCTTGAAATGATGGATATATACTTCTGAAAAATTTGGAATTTATTCTATTGTTATAAAATGTTATTATTAGTCTTGCATAAATTTCTCAGAATTTAATGGATGCATTATTTGTGTTAAGTTAGTACAATGGCATTTTGGTAAATATCTTATAATGGAATCCTATAGGCCATCTTACAATGAATGTTGATGATTCTCTGCCAATAGTCATAAATTAGTGTCCTAAAAGCTTTGTAATTTTTCTGGAATTTTTGAGTACATAATGCCTATACATCATTTGGAAAATGGAATTTGTGTGGAATTGATATTAAATTGAAAATGATAATAAATATTTTAAGGAAAATTATGAAATTCTGTAGGCAGCAATATTTTGTCAATATACATCTCAGGAAAAATTCCCTAGGTCAGTGGATACATAATCAAACTACATCATGTGTAAAGTGACCTAACATTTAAATTAAAAGAATTAATTAAAGGACTATTTGACCAAGGAAAATTACGAGAATTCCTAGGGTAGTTCCCTTAGTCCATAACACCTTAGGATAAATATTTAGGGGCAAGATGCCTTAAGGTTTGGAAGATCACATTTCTAGGGTAACCATAGGTCATGGTCTGCATATAACACAAATAGGTCTTGCCTTAGGGGATTACCAGGGTATTGATTATCAGCAGAAATAAGAGAGAGTTCAACATGAGTAACCCTGGTGGGTAGAGTTGTCTTAGTGAGGGATTAAAAGTGCAAGTCTTAGCTAGCAAGTGGAGCGGGGATTGACGGAAGACCGTCGGTTTCCCGATAATACCTTAAGTCACTAGGGTTATACTAAAGCAATGAGAAGAGCTGGGGAGATACATGAGTAGTCATCAACTAAAATAAGTATCCTTGCGAAAGGGAACGCTGGGCGTAATCCCAACACAGTTCCTAGTGCCCCTTGAGAGCCCTTCACAGGGAATACCGGGGGCAGTCCTGGGATTAACCTTAAATCTCTAAGTATAATAAACCGTAGACAAGAGTAGCTTAATAGGTTAGGACATTGTTGTACCTTCTCGCCCGTGTGGGGGTTGGAGAGATTTATGATATATGCTCACCCGTCTAGGGTTGGAGGGAGTTGGTATAAAGGCACTGATGTGCGTTCTCACCGTTTGGGGTTGGAGGGAGTTGGTATAAAGGCACTGATGTGCGTTCTCACCCGTTTGGGGTTTGAGGGAGTTGGCATAAAGGCACTAATGTGCGTTCTCACCCGGGTTTGGGTTTGAGGGATTCAGGACGGGTTTTGGTCCTGCGAGCGGAAGGCTCGGTATGAATTACTTGCATGTGCATAAATATCGTGGCGGGGCATGCGGTACTGGCCGTTCGTCACACCGATGGCAGTACGGTGCACCAGGCGGTTGTGGGAGTTAGAGGGGTCAGTGGGTTGTTTTACACTGCGGTCTGGAGGACGACCCCCGATAACACACATCCGACCCAACAAGACTGACGGGTTTGTCAGCAAAGTACGTACGCGAGACTCTAGAGTGCACCTTGGATGTGTACAGAGGCGTATGATAGGGGTCTAAGGCTTGGTAGTGTGCATACCGGTCTAGAAGCGGAGACGCCCGCTCCGCTGCTGCCGTAGCCACAGCGGTGGTACCCGAGAGTGATGCTAGCTCTCAAAAAGTGGGAACTAAAGGTCTGTGATCACAGAGTCGTTGTGTGTGAGTTGCACTTGCCTGCACATAAAATTGCATCATATCATTCATTCATATTAGGTCATACGCTTCATAGATCCTTATCATATAAATTAGTATGGGCTCTTTTATATGATAAGTTAAATTTCCTGGAAACCCTAACTTATATATTTGTATGGGCATTTATATAAGTTAGGGTACGTTTGTAATGATAGCTTAGTGGTAGCTTAGCTTATTTACTTGTTCACACTGCTGTTTCTTTACTTTCCTTTACTGCACCGCTCTTACTTACTACTTGTACTGTACTTAGCATTGCTAGAGTAGAATTTCATTACTTAGTACCACTCTAGATAGATATTGTCACCTGCTTCCATTTTGCTACCCCTTGTTGTCCTCCGCTTCGTCCTCCCGCTCGGTGCCTAGGAGCTGCGGGGCGAGGTGCGGAGGAAACGACTTAGTCTTTTTGACTAATGGTCGGTGACCAACTATTTTTAGGAGCCCGTGGAGATGGAGCACCAGCACGTCGAGGAGGCAGGACATGAGGAGCAGATACCACTTCAGCAGGCTACTACCACTACTGTGCGTCCTCAGGTGGGACGAGTCTTGATGTTCTAGTGTAGCTTCCGCATTTATGATTTTGTGAGAGAGAGATTTGATGTACTGGGCATAAGCCCTTTTTACTCTTTCATTTGTACTATTTTGTGGACTATTGTACTATTCATTTCTTTTACATGATTGTACTATGACTTGTGGACTGATGGTTTTTATATACAGTTTACTTCTTTCTTCTCCTATTGGCCTACAGGTTTATGATCGTACTAGCCGGCAGAATCGGCGTGTTGCGGTGTCGACTAACCCGTGAGTTAGTGCCACCGTAAGACGGCGGTTCTGGGCATAAGATCCGGTTGCCCTCCTTGGTAAGGGGGAGGGGGGTCTTACATGGAGATGGGGCAGTCTAGCTCCAGAGTTCATACAGCCGGGACCGTGAGTCTCGACCTTGAGTAGATCTTTAGCATTTGCTTCCGCATGAGTGATTTGTAGTGAGGACATGATGTACCGGGTATAAGCCCGTATTTTACTACTCTGATGTGTTTTTCTGTGGACACTCCCTTCGTGGAGATTATATTTATGATGTGTGATTATCTGTGGACTACTAGCTTGCATTTACTTTATTGTGCTACTTTTCTGTGATCGAATTGGCTGGCAGAATCAGCGCTTTGTGGTGATGACCCTTCAGGGCGTGAAGGAGTCACCGCAAAACAGCGGTTCTGGGCCTAAGACCCTGGTGTTTTGAAAGGAAAAAAGGGGGGGGGGGTCTTACAAGAGGTTACCCAATGCTCAGCCAGTGAGCATACCAGAAGACGCGTGGAAACCTGAAGCAGGCCCGCCATACGAAGAATCACAACCCCGCCAATGCGATTTGCCATGAATACCTGCAGGGGTGAGCTCCACAAAAACAAAACAAAATATATAAAAAGGAATGCTAAAACTAAAATAGACAAGAAAAATAAAATGCAGAAAATAAAAGATAAGTACTGGGGTTATTGTTCTCCCAGTACGACTTATTCAGCTACGAAAAGGTTCTAGCTAATGGGCCCATGAAAAGAAAAATGCACAGGTAACTGTTCCAATATCCGTTTCGGTAACGGGTACCGATACGACGATAGAACAGTTACCCCTCTGCCTAAATAATCATACCTGCTCCTCGCAGGCAGAGGAAATAGGAAGTAGGATGAGTAGGAGGCCTGGTCCTCACTCATCTTATCACAAAAGTATCCTCGCCTAGCAAGGCATTGTCAACCACAGGTGTGCAGGGTGTGATGGCAACGACAAGAACACCAGGCTCATCATCATCCTAGCATACCCGTAGAGACTCGGCCTGCACAGGCTCAGATAGAGAAGGGGGATCAAGAAATAAAGGAGTCGAAGAACTAAAATAATCAGAAAATGGGAGAGTGATTCCGATGTCACTCTCAACAGGATCCAAGCAGAGATCATCGTCGGTATCATACGAGTCGTACCGAGGGGAATCCGAGAACTCGAGGTCCGCGGTGGTAAGAGGAACGACCTCATCCAATAAGGAGGTGCAAACCTCCGCATCGAAAAGGGAATATTCCTCATCCCACCGGGGTGCGTAAAAGTGTTCCGAAGATCCACCTTCTCCGTCGGAGATAGAGGAATCATCATCCCACTTCGGCGCAACCTAGGGCATCGAATCATCCACAATCACGGCATCATCAACTGACTCACAAGAAAGAGGAATAGCACAATCCGGCAAAAATTGCGGAGGGGCAAGGCTGCTCTCAAAATCAAGCACTGAATGAGCAGGCCCCATCGCAAAATCATTCGCTAACGCCACCCCGTCGACGACCGGAACAATCTCATCGTCCCATACAGGAGCGTCCATGAGTTCCTGCTCCTCTTTTTCTTGGCTAACACCAGAGTGATCATCATCACTCAAGGGAAGCTCGTAAAAAGGGATCGAGGGACCCATGAAAGAGTTGTATGCGGCTAGAGATTCTTCGGTAATCTCAACGGGTAGAGAACGAGCAAAGTGCGTTATGTCAGTGTATGGGCCAGGCAACACCCTAGTAGGCTTGTTCACAACAGTCTTCCGCAAACGGGAGGTTGTTGTGCACACGCCCTCGGAGGGAGAAGACTTGCACAAACGAGGGCAATCCTTCAACATGTGGCCCACACCTTGACATAACAAACACCGAATGCAATGCTCGGTATTCATAACAGCAATGACATCGATGGATCAGCGCAAAGTGTCAAGTAGACGGTACTCAGCATCAGAATCCATCGCGAACAAAAATAATTGCTGAAAAAGTGCTACACAGCTAAAATAAAAGTAGCACGGATCTGCTATCTAAATCAAAAATCAGAAAAGGACAAAAAGAAATAAGCAAAATAAAAAATTCTAATAACCAAAGAAAATAAGAAAAAAAATGATATGCACAAATTGAAAAGGGCTTCAATCTATTATCTCCCTCTCCAGAAACTCACACGACTGTGTTCCCCGGCAACGACGCCAAAAACTTGATGCTTAAGATCACGGAAGTGAACTGGTCGCACAAGTAATATAAAATGGGGCTTTCCCAAGTATCGATCTCTCAAGGAACACAGTAAGGTGGAGTTAATTTCGAGTAGGACTTGAGATTGAAGTCCTTAGGTCGGAGTTAACTAAGGGGGGTTTTGATATTTGCGAAAACAGAAAATAAAAGGCTAACAACTTCTCCTATGCAATGCCGCTATGCGATACTTCGCCAGGCAGGATGGAAAACTAGTCGGGCCGCTATGCACCGAATCACTAGGCGGATGGGCGAGTAGGCTTGCGGATGAGGTGATGAGAATGACGGAATGAGGGTCGAAAGCACCTCTTCGCTACGCACGCCACTAGCAATTGTTAGTACGACAAGGGTGGATGGATGGTGGATGGACAAATAGGCGCACCTCAAGTAAATATAACAAAATTACAAATCACAAAGACATGATTGTATAAAAAGGTTTTACAAATAAGCATACATCATCTATAAATAAAGTTTACAACAACACATAAACAACAATAAAAGAAGAACAAGGCAAGAGATCGACCGAATCCGAAGTCTTGCCGAGGATTCAGAGTTGGAATCGTCGGGTTATCAATCCGCATCCAAGCTCGGTCCTCAACTGCGTCTGGCGTAGAGAAGGGTTGTCACCACCTTCCATTGACCCGTCTTCTTCGTGTCACGATATCGGACGAAAGTTGCAAGCTTCCCTTTGCTTGATGGCTATGGTGTTGACGCTTGAAATGAACCCAAGAGATGATGGAGGAGGCCGAGAGGAAGCTCCGGCTTGGATTTGGCGGTGAAAGCTTGCCCGGAGCACCTCCCTAGGGTGGAAGATGAAGGGGAACGACGGAGAAGGAGGAAAACGGCGGAGAAATGTCGAGTGATCCCCGCTATCCTGAATTATGGCGAGACCTGCACTATTTATACAAATCAGAAATGAACAATGCGCACGATCACAGGCGCACGACCAATGGTCGTGCGCACTATGTCCGGTGATCGTGCGCACTGGCATGGGAGATTAGGAAGAAGAACTGGGATAACGCGCACGAGCGGTGGTGCACGACCAGTGGTCGTGCGCACTAAGTCCACTAATCGTGCGATTACCCCAAACATGACTCCAGGAAAAGAGGAATCAATGCACACGATCAATGGCGCACGACCGGTGGTCGTGCGCACTGTGTCCAGTGGTCATGCGCTTACCCCAGGATGATTCTGAAAAATGAAAAGTAGTGCGCACGATCAGGGGCGCACGACCAGTGGTCATGCGCATTAGATCCCATGATCATGCGCAGTATTCCTGTTTCTCAACCATCCCGGAACACGCACACGACCCCTGTACCGAAAGGAAAAACCAATCACTGATATGTGCAGACATTCCAGGCAATCACACAAAGGAGTACAAACTATAAAAATAACAAAATACACAACCACGACATAAATGTGCACTTCATATGGAAATAAAGATAAGATGAAATATGAACGATATAGAACTAAAAGTGAAGTGTAAACGCGTGAAAACTAGCCCAGATGTGTCCGAAAATAGGTATATAAAATGGACTCATCAGATACAGAACAGGTTTAGTCCTACAAGTTGGAGGTTCGGAGGTTTACTTCAGTACGGGTTGGTCCTGCGAGCTCGAGGCTAGGGTTTGAAATAACTTGAATATGCATAGACCATATTAGTGGCGGGTCATGTGGTAATGGCTAGTCATCACACTTACGGCAGTATGGTGACTCTGGCTATGTGTGAGGGTTTGAGGGGCCAGTGTGCTGTTTTACACCGTGGTCTAAGGAACAATCCCCGAAAACGCACACTTGCCCCAAAAAGATTGGTGGAGATGGCCAACAAATTAGTATGCAACGACTCTAGAGTGCTCCTAGGACATGTACAGGTCTAGACCTGGTAGTGTGTATACCTGCCTAGGAAGTGGAGACGCCCGCTACACTGCTGTCGTAGCTACAACGGTGGTACTAGAGAGTTCAGGTAACTCCAAAAAGTGAGAACTGAAGGTCTGTGTTCGCAGGGTCGTGTGTGTGAGTTGCACTTGTATGAATCATAACTCACATAACTCATCATAACATACATATATACTTAGAATATGCGCACTGCAAATTCTTATCATATAAATTAGTATGGACACTTTTATATGATAAGTTATATTTCTGAAACTTTAACTTATAAGTTTGTATGAACATTCATATAAGTTAAGATACTCTTTTAATGATAGTATAGCGGTATATAGTTTACTTTCTGCACAGTTCTTTACTTTACTTACTGCACTTCTTTTCAGTACTGTTTTACTTACTTTACTTATGTTATATAGAACTGTTATTATAATGATATAACTGCTAGAAACATACTCAAGATAGAATAGTTCCACTGTCACCTGCTTCCTTTGATACTGTCTTGTTATCCTCCGCTTTCGTCCTCTCGCTCAGTGCCTAGGAGTCTCGGGGGTGAGGCGAGGACAAAATGACTTAATTTTTATGACTAACGGTTGGTTGTGACAGTATCATTTTATGAGCTCAAGGAGTTGGAGCACCAGCGCGAACAGTAGGACGAGGTGGCATGATCTGAGGAGCAGTTACCGCACACTATTACTACAGTTCAGCGTCAGGTGATGACGTGCGTTTCAGTTATTGCTTTCGCTTAGTGTTTGTTGTGTGAGAGAGATGTTGTTTCTAATTGACATGTACCAGACATAAGTCCTTCTCTCATTTCGTGTACTCATTGTAGACTGATGTACTTTTCATCTCTATATACTATGATGTTATTGTTGTGACTTGTGAACTTGCTAGCTTTTATATAACTGTTTGTTGTACTTCTATTCTCACTTGGCCTACTGGTAAATGACCGTACTACCTGGCAGGATCGACGTCTTGCGGTGTTGACTAGCACGTGTGTTAGTGTCACCGTAAGACAGCGGTTCTGTGCATAAGACCGGGTAACTCCTTGGTAAGGGGAGGGGCCTTACACCAGATATCCTAAAAGTTGGGAAGTCTGGGGAGCTCACATTGGATAGTGGGAGAAGGTTGGAGTCGTTGTTTGCCAGAGGTGGTGATGGGGAGGAGGTCGCCGGAACGTGTCCAGGGGACAAAAAAAATCTACTCATAGTGCTGGGCATGGGGGTGGATATGAGGGAGAGTGATGTTTAGAGTTGGGAAGGGGGTCTTTAAATAGGGAGGGAGGTTTGCATCTTCTTCACACCCTCTTAATTGCATTTCCCTTGCATGGTTGCCACCCACAACAAGTGGAGAGGCTGGTCATGCTTGAGGAGGGGGAATGAATAATCATCCCCCTTCTTTTATTAGTAATAAATAGATTTGTTTTAAATTTATTTAAGGTGTGATTAATCTATACTATATATTAAGGGAAGCGTTGTCCGTAACATTCGATTTGCCGATTTTGCCCCGCCCCCTTTCTTCACCCGACGCCTTCATCCGAAAAAACACCACGCCGCTTCCGCCGCCATCGCACGTGTCGCCGTTACCCCGCATCGCCTCGCTGCCTCCGCCGCTTGCCCCGTCTGCCTGCCGCGTGCCGCCGTTACTGCATCTGCCCCATTCTTCTTCTCCGTCCAGCTGCGCGGTCATGCGAAACGCGAAAGACGACGCCACGCCATTCCCTCCCGCCGCTCTTCCGCCACATATATTCTCCACTGTAAGGTGTTCCCTCCGCATTTCGCTGCTCCATCTTCCGTACACCCACGCGATCTCCCCCGCTGCTCGATCATCTTCCGGTGCCGACGCCCTCGGCCCTCTTCCCGCCCGGCAGAGAACTGCTTCTCCGACTACTCTCCCTCCCCGACAAGGAAGTTCCCCGAAGCCGACAACTTTCGCTGCCGTCGAAGAAGGCGCATCTGTGATCGATCGAAGCTTCCTCTGTTTTCTAACCAGGCCGCAAGCACTCCAAGCCGCAAGCTCTATTTGTTCAGGTGCGCTTCTTCATTTAACCTAATTCGGTTCTTGCGGTATGATATGTGAGAGCAGGGAGGCTTTAACTTTTTTTACAGCACAAGCATCAGGTTCATTTCTATAATTTCATTTCACCTACTTCGACTGAACGAGCTTATCATTTTGTTTCACCTGCTTCGGTAATCTGAAAACTTGGAAGATTTCATCTCCATAATTTGAAGCTTACATGGGAGGAGCTCACAGGGGTTCTTGCAGATTTCATCGCGATAATTTGAAGCTTCACTTTTTTTACAGGGGATCCTACTTCATTTCACCTACTTCACTTCAGCCATTGACAACTTAAATCATTTTGCATTCAAATCAGATTCCGTCTCTTTATCTTCATAGGTTGAAATGCAGTTCTTGCGGGCTGATAGCTGCAGCTTTTTAATTAGAAAATGAAAACATTCACGAAACTCTCTATCATGGCCAAAGCTCTTAGCCATTGAGAACGTATATCAACTCAAATTCACATCAGATTTCATCTCTTTATGTTCATAGGTTGAAATAAAAAGAATGTTTTTCTTTCTCTTAGGCATTGTAAACACAGCTGATAGCTACAGTTGTTTCTTATATATCTATTTTTAATAGCTCTAATCCTTATGTTTGTGGTTTTTTTACTTATTATTGGTGGTTTTGTTGCTCTCTTTGTTGGAGGGATATTTGGGTTGTGTATAGATACAATTGAATTTGTGTTTTTTTCCAGGAATGTGATTTAGGTCCCCTGTGTAGCCGACATCACCGCCTTCCTTCAACAACACGATCCCCATGAGCTGTTCAAGTTAGTCTTCGTAAGTGTTATTTTTTTGACTGCTCCAAGACTGTCTTTATGCTCATATTATTTCAATTCCTGAACACTCTGCATAATTATGTTGTTATTGCATGATCGACCCATTTCCCTCATCGCTTTACATGTGTAAACATCATTTAAGCACTGCAATCCTATATCACTGTTATAGGGTCCACCGTGAGTTGTTCAAGTTAGTCTTCGTAGTTGTTATTGTTTTTGGATGCTCCGAGCCAGTGGTCTGTATGCTTACGTTATTTCAATTCCTGAATACTATGCAGAACTATGTTGTTGTTGCATGATCGAGCCATTTCCATCATCGATTTACATGTCTTTTTTTTATTGTTTGTATAGCTTGCAATCCTGCACCATCAATTAAGCATATACAGCCCCCCATCAATTGTGAGTGCATCCCGCTTTGATACCGGAGCATCCCGCTTTGATGCGGGCGCAGCCCGCAACGACGCATCGAGCACGGGCGAAGCCCGTGCGGAGGCGGGCGAAGCCCGCCTGGATGCGGCCGAAGGCCGCCCGAGAGCATCGAGCACGGGCGTAGCCCGTGCGAAGATGCTCGTATATATATATATATATATAGAAATGTGTGTGTGAACTATAACAGACCAAAAATTAGTGAGAAGGTTGAGATAATTATATGGGATCTTTCATAACTTTCTTGGGCCATGGGCATGTCCAATGACCCTAAATTAATTTTTAGAGCTTATTTGGAGTGAAAATAATATTTTTAATCGTTAATTAATTATGATAAGAATAATATTTTTACTAGAATGAGAGTTAGGCATCTTGGTGCTCATTGGATAGTTTTTTATAATTTTTTAGAGTTCATTTATATTTTTAATAAGATTTAATTTCATATTAGATAGTCACGGAAGTTGACATTTCTAAAAAAAAGAATCTTTTATTACAGACGACTTTATGATAAATATTAAAGATAGAGCGTTGTTACTAGCAAATTTAATTTAGTTTCTAGCTAACTCAAATTTCATCCAAAACTTATTTTTTTTCCGTTTTCATGAAAGACTCAATTCTGCTGCTAGCAACCCAAGTCTGAATTCATTTCTGCCATCATCGTTACTCTCGCTCGCAACTCCCCTCCCTTTCCTGTTCGTGACTAGGAGCAAAAAATCAATAATTTATTTTAAATTTAATTAAAATTTATAAATTTAATTAAAAATTGTAAACTTAATTAATAATTTGCTTGATAAACTAAATTAATATTTTGTTTGGTAAACTTAATTAACAATTTGTTCGATGAGCTTAATTAATATTTTGTTCGGTAAGTTTAATTATTTTTCATCGCAATGACGGTTGGCGCGGCGGCGGTGATGACTGTTTCGGTGAGGCAACAACGATGACGGTTTCGGTGCAGTGGCGCCGATGGCGGTTGGTGCGACGGTGGCGATGGCGGTTGGCGCGGCGACGGTGATGACGAATAGTGCGGCGGCGGCGTTGGCGGTTTCAGTGCGGCGATAATAAAGGTCGTTGGTGCGGTAGAGACGATGGAGGTTTCAGTGCAGCGGCGGCGATGGAGGTTGGCGCGGCGGCAGCGATGACGGTTTCGGTGCGGCGGCGGCAATGACAGTTGGCGCGGCGGCGGCAATGACGGTTGGCGTGGCGGCGGTGATGGCAGTTGGCATGATGTCGATGATGGCAGTTTCGGTGCGGTGGCAGCGATGGCGGTTGCCGCGACCACAACGATGACGGTTTCGGTGTGACAGCGGTGATGACGATTGGTGTTGCGGAGATGACGGTTTTGTTGTGGTGGCCTCTAAGGAGATCATATTATTAATATTAGCATATGTATCAGCTTATATTGAATGAATGCATGTTTTTAAATAAAAATTTAAATTTTATTTTTTATGGTGATTTGCTAGTAACAAAAAAGTTTTCAAATAGTCATTTTCAAATTTAAAGTTTTGTTAATAGTAATAATTTACTATAAAATAAATAGGATTTGCTAATAACAACACTGTAAAGATATCGATAAGATAGAACTAGACATACAGTCAAAAAGATATGAAGAATTTATAGAGAATAGTAATTTGCTAATAAATATCGGACTATTAAGAAAAATAACAAATAATAGTACAACAAAATACAATCTTAACATTCAACATATAATTGAAGTAATTAGTAGCTATGACATTAAAATGATTAAACTAATGGATATTGATCAAACACTTTTAGAAGGATTAGACTAGAATATTACTAATAACTTAATAAATAACTCTCTTAGTCTACCAGAATATGATATGCTCTATAAAAATATTGATAATGCATATAGCTTATGATTTCAAGGCTATAAATGTCAATCAATAACAAATCTTGAAGAAATTGATTTTGATTTAAAAGCACTGCAAAATGAACAGAATCGAAGACAATCATATAGTTAGATACAATTATAAAGGAACGTGCGACGAACAAATTAGACTAAAAAATAAAATGATTGGTGAAGGCTTAATGTACGAATACAATAATCTTGAGATAAATCAAAACAGACATTTGATAATGCTTGGAGATTTTCTCCTTCACGAATATGAGCCTGAACTCATAGAACCCCAAATAGAACCACATCAACTAGACTGCCCAATAGAATTAGTTATCGAAGAAGCAACTTCTCAATGAAGTAATCCCTTTTCATTCGAAACAGTTGTTGAAAGTAGGATGTGACAACCACCTAGAACTACATATAATGAATATAGAGCCAAAATCGATAATATTAAACCTAGAGAAAGAGAATGTCACTAAAAACAGTAGATAAACAATTATTCGTGGATGATGGATGAATATTAAATATTACTGTACATGACTCACAAAAAGTACCAACCGTACTTAAAAAATGGAGCCAATTTGTAATTCATCGTTACAAAGAACTGGAAATGGAAAAATTCTCTGAATAAATGTACAATTATTTAGAAAAAAAATTTAGGCGAAACAACACACAATTTGGGAATCATATAACAAAGAATACCCCACGACTTCAATCATGATGTCGCCTTAGGTTCCAACCCATATCATTTCACTAATAAGATTACTCTTCTATTTCTCGGATACCACCCTAATCTTAACATTATAGCCCCAGCAGAAGTCATTAGAAAACTAGAAGAACTTCAAATTCAACAATGAAATTATATCAAATCATTTCTCCAAGATTATATGCACTATAACAGCATTGCATGATGTTTTTATGATAAAATTATTGGAGAAAGACTATTCTTAAAATTACCAGATTCCCTAGAAACCCAAATCTTTAAAAAATACAAAGAATGACTAATTAGACATCCCCAACTAAATAATATTAGTACTAAAATCCGATTTATTATTGATTGTTTAATTGAAAAATATACTAACCTCCAAATTATTCGTCAAGTTAAAGACGAATATAGTTTTTATAAGAACATATATACACCTCAACATTATAATAAAGAAGAAAAAATCGCATATAATTAAATCCAAATATGATAACCGATATAAACCTAAGAAAAAAATATTTTCTTTGAATAAGCAATGATAGGAAACCATATCTTTACCGAGATAAACATGTCTGAAAATATGACAAGAGACAAAATTAACATAAAACTTTATCATGTTTTACTTGTGGTTCAACTGACCATTTGCTAAAGAATGCAATCAGAGTCATAGGGCCTGTTTGGTAAAGCAGTCTGGGAGCAGCACGCCGCAACAGCAGGGGAAGCACCGCCAAACAGGAAAATGAAAAGTGCGGTGAAACTGCGGTGGCTGCGATCGTGCTATAACAGCGATTTTTCTCCCGTGACCTACCTCTCCTCCCGTGCTCTGCCTCTCGCGGCCAAGAATCACAAAAAAATGACAATTTCTCTCCTGTGCCCTACCTCTCCTCCGGCGCCCTACCTCTACCGGTGAAACTTGCAGCACTCCTGAGCCAGCGGCCACTCCATCCCGTTGTCCACGTCGGCGTTCTTCTTCGCCCTACCTCTCTTCCGTCCGTGCTCTGCCTCTCGTGGCCAAGAATCTTGAAAAATGGCGATTTCTCTCCCGTGCCCTACCTCTCCTCCGGTGCCCTACCTCTATCGGTGAAACTTGCAGCGCTCCTGAGCCCGCGGCCACTAAATCTCGTTGTCTACGTCGACGTTTATTTTAATTCATGTTTAATTATGATTGACGTGAAATTTACATTACAATTTAATTATGCACAACTGTTTAATTTCCATTTATTTTTTGTTCTGCACCACTGTTTCACACGGCACTGCAAATACAGTTTTCCAGACAGTTTCATGAATTTTTTTTCACCACTGCAAAACAGCAGATTCTTGTACCACTGTTTCCCACCACTACTTCCTGCACAACCACAACTTAGTCAAACAGACCCATAATATTCACAGCAAGCAAGTATCATTAATAGCATGTACAAATGAAGATATAATTAGCATAAATAAAACAATTAGTGACACATAAAGTGTTTATAACATAGTTGGTATTAATTATTAGGACGATCGTTATCTCTTGATTTAGATAATGAAGACAATGAATTGTCCAGAGAATGACTAACATCTAGTCGAAAGTGCAAAAAATTCTATGAAGATAATTTATCCAAACTAAATATGGTAGATCACCATCTCAACCAAATCTTGACATGGCCTTATGTGAACATACCTGACAACTGAATAGTAGCAGTAATGATAAACCATGTACATACTGCCTTCGATTCTCTATTTTAGCATTAAGATACCAATATATTGTATGTCTAATCGAGCCATGTACATTTTGTACATAAGAAAACCTTCCAATCATCCTCACTAATTTGGCCAGTCCCTCTAAACAACGCCAAAATGATATCATTGAACTTCGAATATTAGATATAGAAAATCAAATTACTGACTTTAAAAGCTAAATTTTTATCCTTCAAAAGGATATCAAAATCTTTTTTGCATATTCGATACATTATACAATTATGTACATGCCCAATAAGCTTCGCATAATAATGTATATTATGGATGCATATTTACAACTAGACCATCCCCGTAACCTGCTATATATTACTCAAGCTTTAGAATCAACAATAAAACTCTACATAGTAGCAAAAAAGTTCATTCAAAAACTTCGTACCAAAGTAATTCTTACCCAAGCATGCCTATCCTATTTGAAAGACAAGTTTCTAGCCCGAAAAGTGCTCCTAAAACTGTGTGCCCCACATCACCCACTTCTCCAACTTGCTGAGCAGCAATGTGATCCCCCTTACCAACTCCTTTGTCATAAAAATATCCCTACCAAACCTCTCCCTATGGAAATACGACATGGCTCCTGGATATATAGCCCCAAGATCCACCTACGCTTTAAAATCCAAAATTGGCACTTAGAGGTTATTGGCTTGGTTGACACTGGTTGTAGTAATATGTTACTAGATGCCAAATGAATTACCACTTCATACATCCAGCTTATCTCTCATAAAATGTTTTCAAGCTCAATAAAAGGATGACCAAATCTTTTCATATGGTACTCAATTAAACACTACCTACAAAATTACATATAAATGTGACACTAGCATCTAGACAAATGAACAGTCCCTTCATGTCTATATTACCTTACACGGTTTAAAGCTTATTAATATTGATTGTATTATATGGCTCAATCTTCTTATTAATTGGTATCATGGCCTCCTCATTACTTCTCATGGCATGCACCTACTCACCCAACCAGCATTCTCTTTCACCATCGAACCCGCTCAAAAGCGTGATGAGGCCACTAATTCAGGCCCTTACTAGTATTCTATTCTTGGTTCTTATATACCAACCCTCTTAGAACTCTGTCATGCCAATCCATCAGAGCTTGACGACTTGAATGACTACCTTACTGAAAATATCCCTCTCAGTAGCCATAAACACTCCATCTTTCTATTATAATTGTATACACTCATAGAGACATGCAATCTTGAAATTGATCAACTTATAGCACCTTGAAAAAAGATAAAATATTCGATAAAAAAACAATGACATTGAGAAAGAACCCAATTAGTCTTCCAACTACTCCTTAAAGATTCTAATTTTAGTATTATCTTTAAAAATATTAAAGCCACTAATGAAAATATAGCTGATTTTAAAATGCATATTGATGGACTTTTAAACTTCAGGTCATGATTACAAGAAGTAATAGCCCTTATAGAAGTTTGGTCTTTATCATCAACAAACACAGTGAGAAGACCCGTGGAAAATCCCAAACGGTCATAGCTTATCGTAGATTAAATGACAATATCATAGATGATGCTTATAATATTCTAGATAAAATAAAATTTCTAAATAGCATTCAGAACCATTATATTTTTACTGAACATGATCTTAAGTCTGGGTTTTTTGGCAAATCTGAATGCATCTCGATAGCATTCCTTGGACAACATTTACATGCTCTCTTGGTATTTTTGAATGCATCTCGTTAGTTATATTGTTTGGACTTAAAAGTGCCCCCCCTCGCATTTTTCAAAGAAAAATGAAAGATCTTTTCAATAAATATCGTGCATTCATTAATGTATACATCGATATTAACAAACTAAAGAACATGTTGGCTATCTTAAATTAACTCTCGCAGAATTCATGAAACAAGAGATAATCATTAGTACAAAGAAAGCCCAGTTTTTTAGAAAAAATACTGAATTCTTAGGTATCAAATTAGGATAAAGAAAGATCAAGCTGCAGAAACACGTCAGCAAAAAGTGCTCAAATGTTTTCCAATTCAAACAACTAAACAACTCAAATAATTCTTTGACTTTGTTAATTACACACAATCATTTATTAAAGATCTAGAAAAATTAGTATGACCACTATACAGTAAAATTGAAAGCACTCAAAAAGAGTTTAATTTGGAAGATAAAAACAAATAAATAAAGTAAATGAGAAAGTTAAAACATTACCACACTTAAGATTATTATTAGACACAAAATACTTAATCATAGAAACGGGTGGATGTGAAACAAACTAAGGAGCGGTACTCAAGTGCAAACCCCATGAGTATGTCAGTCAAATAAAAGAACAAAATATTGAAAACTGTAAAGAAAAAAGTCACGCTAGTAGTATTAACCAAGAACTCCTAGCAGTTTGTTATGGTTTGGATGTCTTTCACATTTTCATCATAAACAAAAATGAGATTTCAGTACGAACAGATTGCGAAGCAATTGTGAAATTTTATCAAAATAGGAATAACAAGAAAATAAGTTACAAATGTTAGACTAATTTTTTTAGATCACATTATAAATAAAAATTATAAAATTATATTTGAACATATTAAAAACACGGACAATAAACTTGAAACTCTCTAGAATTATTCATGGATGACATGAAAAAACTCTATATATTACCTGTCGAAAATAGACGTCTTGTTAGGATTCTTGAATATTTAGAACATGACCGCCAAAAATTAAGACTCTTTAACCATAACTTATCCAAAGAATTATTAAATATCAAACATTTTATTATTACTCACCGAGAAAATATTGAACGAGAAATATCACTTCTTGCTAATGAAGAAACCACAACAGAAAGTGAGCCTAACAACAATTAGTTGCAGATGTACTTCCAGCAAAAATCACATTTTTAATTTGCCCTTTTCGACTACAGACTTATTCAGCATGTAAAACTCTACGATTCCGCACTAACCATGCGGTTACTCAACTTCAGGAACGTCTCCTTGACAATTTATGGAATTTCAAACCGAGCAAGAATATCAGCGACATTATTGAATGTGTAGCGAAGCATTTTGTATTTCTAAATTGCCAAGCAAATAGGTCCCTCTCTTCGGCAAATAATAATCCTATCAATTTACGATCAAATTCAACAAGTGAACTATAACTTTTAAAAGCATCCTTTTGCCAAGCAGAAAAAAAAGTTAGCAGAGCAAAAAAATAATCAGAGATTTAGAACATCCAGCAACACAAATTCATAAAGACTTAGCCAATGCAGTAAAAAATTAGCAACAATACACATCTTTAATTGAAAACATAAAGGAAAAAGTTCTAGCAAAAGTACCTCATCGGGAGATAGTAGCATTTACTGAATACCAAAAAGTACTTAGACACATAACATCCTCAATATTAGGCCAAATACGATGATATAATATAGATTATAAGACCTATAAAGAGCATAACCAACTACAATTCTCCTATTTAACACTAGAAATTGATGCCTACAGATAGCATGATATCACTATAGACACAGTAGTCTTAAATATCATATGACTAATGGATTTGGGATTAATATCTCAATTAATAATTACTAAACTTAAACAAGTAAATGTATTGGAAATACTTTTATAGCAGATGCATTGTTTAACCTCTTCCAATAAATGCCAAAAAGAGGAGCAGTCGAAGCTACGATTAGAGCTATATCATCTTGTTTTGAAGCAAACATTCTAGAGAATACTAATATGAAATCCTCCTAAAAACTGTAAAAGAAAAACTCGTCTTCTACCAAACTAGATTCGATACAGATGTCTTCATCAGCACAGAAGTGTGTCATATATAATATATAAATAGGGCATATCGCGCCTATATATAAGGCTTATGAAGAAGATCTCAACTACCAGTTATTCTTTGATACACAAGAAAGTCTAGATCTTCATCTACAAAGTCTGAGCCTTTTAGGTGCTTGGTGTTTGGGCTAACACAGTAATTTTCAAGGGAAATCAGACAAAAAATTTCATCAAGGAATATCCAAAAGTAATTGATGTCGAAGGGAACCCCTCTTTCTCTAAGGATGGAAGATCCTATACGTCCCACCTTGCCTACCTCCAGGTTCATATGGATGTAAACCATTTAACATAAAGTTCCTCTCTTTCCTTAGTCACAACCAAGTATTATCTGAAAAGAACATTGTGAAGGAGAAATCTATGTCACCACACACGCGCGCGCGCGCACGCACCGGACCGGATTCAGATTCGGATAATAATGGGATTTGTCTCATTGCCGGCGAATAAATTGATTTTTAAAAAAATTTTGCTACCAATTTTTGTCTCGGCTTCTTTCATCGAGTGTTTGTTCGTCGATACGGCTGTCGAACGCTTTTCGTCGACCGCTTTCGCCAAGGTATGAACATTTTCGTCGACCGCCGCTTTATATAATGTCGACATATCGCTGTTCGTCGAACGGCCCTTATTCGTACTAGTTGACCGCTTTCGCCAGCGGTAATATCGTCGACCGCTTAAAGAAATAATTTCGTCGACCGGCCCTGATTTCGTCGACCGCGTTCGCCATGCGGTTTCGTCGATCTCCTCTGCATTATGAATAGAAAGATAAAGTTACATAAAGTACATATGCGTGAAAAATATCGCCAGCGTGTTTTCGACCTAAGGGTGCTTTTCGTCGACCGAAAGTATGCAACGGTTTTTTCGAGCTTTAATTTCGCTGACGTTTCCATACGTTCAAAATTTTCTTTTCTTACTATTGAGCACTGTAACCGTATCCATCTAGAATTTTTTATAGTTATCTATTTATGAGATAGTGAGTAAACTCTCTCCCCCCTCTTTGGAGAAATCATTTCAGAACTAGATGTTATAGTTCTTGGATAATTAGAAATGATCCAAAGATGTGGGTGGATGCTCTATGAGATACTTCTTCGGCACTTTTGAGTAAATTACTTCATCTAAAAGCTTCACATTTTTGCTTCATCAAGTGGTGGTTCGGAGTGCTCAACCCCAAAATGTGCTTCTTCGGTGTCCGCGCACATCAGAGTTTCGGGATTAGCCGAACTTCGTAACCTTGGAGGAAGCATTATTTATCAGTATGAAAGTCTGAGGGTGGTGCAACTTCTTGAGAAAAATATCGCAGGGTAAAAGGTCAGTGGGAAAAATATCACACGCCTTACCCAGACTCGATTCTAAATACTGGTATATGATGAAAAAGTTATATATCTCTCCTTCTATGATTAAAATTGATCTGAAATTTAAGGCGACGTATTAAAGACTCATAGAATTCTCTTATGGACAGAATGACCCTCCTACAAATCATTTTCTAAAAAGCTGTCATGAAAGCGGGTTCTGAGTATGACGAAGCGAAAAGGTTTTTCGAAATTCATAAGTAAATTGAAAAAATAAAAGTAAAAAACTTTTAATATAATTCGGAAGAAAACAAATAGGAAATGAATGAACTAGTGTATCATGGGCTCCTACAATCTAATAGAAGTTGGGCTCCTAGAGTTTCACGTCAAACAAATAAATAAGAGGTAAATCAAATTAAACATAAATGATAAAATCTGTCCACTAATGATCTTTTTATACAGCAATTTAATTATTTATACTTCCAAGAAATTTCAGAAAACTGTAATGTGGGGTCTTCTAAATCTGAGGAAGGATTCTTGGCCGGTGGCTGAATGAGCATTGGCCATTAGCGGAGAACCAATCGAGTTTTCGTCGTTGGCAAGGCTCAAGTGGAATATTGGTTGAATACAGCCTTGGTCTTATATGTCTGCCATCTTCGATGCCCCTCTTCAGAACTGAGTTCGAATCCCTAAGAGGGGCAAATGCAGTTGCTACTTGTCTCTACCCTCATCGTCGGGCAAACACAAGACCTGCATACTCTTATAGAGATCCAGTAGATGTTGAATATCATTGTCGGCCCTCACCGTATCCTGAGAAGTGCCTTATCCAAACACAGACCTTTACGTATGTCTTCCTTCAATATTGTACGGCTAAGGATTTGTGGTATCGCCACTTGCACAAACGCGTTATAACCTTGACTGCGGGTATAGAACGCTACAATGTTTCCAACCTCCACAGAGCTTCAAGATTGATGCTTCCAAGCCAATCGACATCCTCGGATGGCGCGAAGCTAGAACTCATCAATGGACAGAGCTCTAGATGAGGATGAGTCTGTCCAAGATCCGAGGTGCTTTGGTGGGTGTATTTATAAGCTAACTCCTGTCAAGGGCAAAACAATCTTTTTATGGCCAACATATAGCGACCTCCGCAATTTTTTTACTATTATTAGCAACCCAAATTGGCATGCGAACAATAAAATTTCGCTGTTTTAGAAGGCTAAAGGCAGATCCAGACAGTTTGCGAAAGAACATACGAAATGTGCTTGGGTAAGACTTCCATAGCTGGGGCGAGTACCCCGACCAAAACGGTTGGGAATTCACCAGGCCACATCTCGCCTGACACAAAGTCGCCCAAGAGGAGCTCGCCTCGGCATTTAAACTCGCCAGGTAAGGCTTCGCGAGGTCGATCCTCCTTATCGAAATGAAGCTGGTCTGGCCTTAATCTTCGATTCACCATGTTTGAATTTGCCTGGCCTCCTTTTAGGCGCGGGTCCGACTAAACTCGCCAAATTGGGGTTATATAGTACAATTTCTATTTTTTGGTGACGTATGAGTCCTAGTTTGTTCTAATGGCATGTTTGATACCATATTTATTACATATGGGTTTGGAGGAACTTTGGGAGATATTATAAGCTAATATTAAATTGATTGGGAGAAAATTTATGTCGCCTAGATTGCATGTCGATATAGTGATATCGACTAGAGTTCAAATCGACATAATTTATGTTGACTTGAGTGTCTGTGCCGACTAGACAATGTTGACAAGACATCTAGTCGATATAGTGTATATTGACTAGACTGTGTATGTTTCGACTATATAATGTCAGATAGATTGGTTGTCGATATAATGTACATCAACTAAACAAATTATGTGTCGATTGGATAGTATCGATTGGACTCTGCCTATGTCGACTGGACTATATCGGCTGCACATCAAGTTGATATAGAGTATATCGATCAGTTTGACTGAACATTTAGCTTCAGTCGACTGGAATGTTTATCGACTAGACCTCAAGTCGATCGACTTGATGGTCCGACAATTTGAACATTGTCGTCTTGAACATTAAGGACGGTATAGTGCATATCAACTTGAAGCTATCTTGACTTCTACTCGATGTAGTGAATTCATCGATAAGACATCGAGTCGACTAGATTCAAGTCAACCAGTATAGTAGACTAGACATCTAGTTGATATTGTATATATCAGCTAAACATCAAATTGGCGCACCCAAATAGTTTTTTCTCATGTTTCTAAACTACAGAACCCAGTTCACTTGTTATTAGGCTATTTATATTAAACATGAACCTGGTTCACTGATAATTAAATATACATATAATTTCAGTTCTAGCATTGGAGAATACTATTCATCTGATCCTTTATGTCAGTTGCAAAAGTGACGGCTTCCTTTTGCGAACTAGGTTATCCTGCAAAGTCGCAAATCGGATTTTTGTGATTTCTAGACTCAAGGAACTGTCGGCCCAGATTCTGAATAAGGCGCAAGAAGAAGAAGAAGGCTATCAGTCGGGATTTGATTCTTATTTCAAGAACAACACTTCTAGAGCAAAGCCTGATTCCGTGAGTCTTAGAGTGTGGAGCACAAGTACTTGCATTTATTTATTGAATAATGGTTTTCCAAAATCTTTTTTCTATTTTCATAGAGTTTTTCTAGAAATTTTTCCGTTGCACACATATGATGTGACACCATTGATAAAACACAATAAAAAGGGGAGGATAAAAAATTCATGGTCCTCTCTCCCTTCCTCGAAATCATCATCTACACAAGGAGGTGAAGGTGGTGCGCTAGCAGGTGCAAGTAAGGAACAATTAAAGGAAAGCCTGAGCGAAGAGATGTACTCTTAAGGTTGAAGTAATATGATGTTGTAAAGGTGAATATGACAGTTGCTGAGTGTGTTGGACAAAAGAAGGATTTGTGGTCGCATAAGATGTGTGAAGGACCAAAGGAGTCTGTTATGACCCCAACATATTGGGAAAGGGTCACAACAAAATATTGCATGGATTACCAAATTTACCTCCTTGTGGTGAACTTTGGAGGAGAATTAGGAGCATGGTCATTTGGAACAACCAATGATGAGATGGAAAAGATTCTCAAAGGCTCAGACACCCACATCCACGCTCACAAAACAAGGAGGATGATTGGACCTTGAATTGATTGTAGTTGGGGCACTCTACTAGCTCAATGACTAAGAATAACAAAGTGTCTTGAGATCGTCGGTGATCCCACCTCACGCCTGAGAATTTGTTGATCGAGCTCCCCCTTCTTAGAACATACTTCAGGTCTCTTATTTCAAATGGGGTTTTGGATGAAAGGGTCAGAACATAGTAGGCTAAAGAGACCCTGATTTTCATTTCTCAAGTCTTGTTATATGTAATTGAATGTATTGAGTCATATCAGTTAGTAATGAAGTCTCGTGGTAGTGTATTTTTCCATGAATTGAGGATGCATCTATGCAAACAAAATGAAATGAGAATTGTCTTATTATGCCTTTAGGTGGCCAAGGTAGATGAGGAAAGATGAAGTGAAATTTAATGATTTGGAAATGACAATTGAGAATGAAAGATAATCAATGGTGAGAGTAATGCATTTATTGATGGCGACGATGGCCATATGCTCGTGACCGGTTCTTGACGGCACTGAACAAAATTCGTTATTGTCCTTAGTCACAACCAAGTATGCATCTTGAAGACTATGAATTGTGAAAGAAATTTTGTCAAACTAGTCAGATTATAATAATCAGTCTCATTGCCGGCATAAATATTTTTTAAAAAATTCCTACCAATTTATCTTTTTTTTATTTTATTATACCTGTCAAGTCATTGCCAACTATGAACATTTGAAGTTTATATAATGTCATATATCTTGAATAAATTATTGTACTAGTTGACTTTTAATATTATTAAAGAAATAATTTCTCCCCATGATTTCCCCGGATGTTATCTCCTCTCATTATGAATAGAAAGATAAAGTTACATAAAGTACATATGGTGAAAAATATCAAGTGTGTTTTTTAAGGGTGCTTTGTGAGAAAGTATGCAAGTGTAATTTGCTTTTGTAAGTCAAGTTTTTTTTTTCATATTGAGCACTGTAAGTATCCATGTAGAATTTTTTATATTTATCTTTTATGAATAGTGAGTAATCTCTCTCCCTCTCTCTTCTGTTGTGAGAAAGAACTAGAAAGTCTTGGATAATTAGAAATGATCCAAAGATGTGTGCTCTAGACAACACACTAGTAAATTACTATTAAAAGCTCTTTTTATGGGTGGCGGAGGCCAACCCCAAAAATGTAAGAAATTTTATTAGGAACTTCGTAACCTTAAAATTATTTATCAGTATAAAGTCTGAGGGCACCTTGAGAAAAAATATCGCAGGGTAAAAGGTCATTGGGAAAAATATCACAGCCGCAGACAAAATACTGGTATATGATGAAAAAGTTATATATCATGATTAAAATTACTGAAATTTAAGGGGACGTATAAAGAACTCATAGAATTATCTTATGGACAAGATGACCCTCCTACAAATCATTTTCTAAAAAGCGTGATGAAAGCTGGTTTTGAGTATGACGAAGAGGAAAGTTTTTTTAAATTCATAAGTAAATTGAAAAAATAAAAGTAAAAAACTTTAAAATAAAAGAAAACAAATATAAGGAAATGAATGAACTAGTGTATCATGGCCTCCTACCAAATAGCTAGTCGGGCTCCTAGAGTAGTATAAATAAGAGGTAAATTAAATTAAACATAAAACTATAAAATATCCGCTAATGATCTTTTTATTTTTAATATTTATACTTCCAAGAAATTTCCTGAAACTGTTGTGGGGTCTTTAATATGAGGAAGGATCTTGGCGGTGGCTGATGAGCATTGACCATTAGCGGAGAACCAATCGAGTCGTGTTAAGGCCGTGGAATTAATAATGCCCTTATATGTATATGTTGAACTGAGTTCGAACTAAGAGGGGGTAACTCTAGCTACTTGACTCATCGTCGGGCACACAAGACCGGGATACTCTGAGCTTGGAGTCGGCCCTCACCGATTGAGAAGTGGTTACCAACAGAGACTCGTATGCTATAACAAGGATGTCTCGCCACGCACAAACGTTCTACTCAGAACTTCCCCTCCCAGAGCTAAAGCTGAGCTCGACACCTCGGATGGCGCGAAGCTAGGGCTTTGGCTTTTAGCTTCGACTCTGAGCAATGGACAGATCTCTAGGAGGATGAGTCTACCCCTCCGAGGTGCTTTGGGGGTGTATTTAGGATAACCAGCAATGTGAGTATCCTGTCAGTGAGATTGCCACGCAAAACTCGCGATGTTATCTTTTTATGGCCAACATATAGCAACCTCCGCATTTTTGTTACTATTATTAGCAACCCAAATTGGCATGCGAACAATAAAATTTCGATGTTTTAGAAGGCTAAAGGCAGATCCAGACAGTTTGCGAACAACGAAATGTGCTTGGGTAAGACTTCCATAGCTGGGGCGAGTACCCCGACCAAAACGGTCGGGAATTCACCAGGCCAGATCTCGCCTGACACAAAGTCGCCCAAGAGGAGCTCGCCTCGGCATTTAAACTCGCCAGGTAAGGCTTCGCGAGGTCGATCCTCCTTATCAAAATGAAGCTGGTCTGGCCTTAATTTTCGATTCACCCTGTTTGAATTTGCCTGGCCTCCTTTTAGGCACGGGTCCGACTAAACTCGCCAAATTGGGGTTATATAGTACAATTTCTATTTTTGGTGACGTATGAGTCCTAGTTTGTTCTAATGGCATGTTTGATACCATATTTATTACATATGGGTTTGGAGGAACTTTGGGAGATATTATAAGCCAACCCGTCTTTATGCACAATTGATTGGGAGAAAATTTATGTTTTTCTTTCGCCTAGATTTTTACAATGCATGTCGATATAGTGATATCGACTAGAGCTCAAATTTTTCGACATAATTTATGTTGCTTTCCACTTGAGTGGCCTCTGTGTTTCCGACTAGACAATGTTGACAATACATCTGGTTGGGGAGTCGATATTTCCTCCGTGTATATTGACTTCCACAAGACTGCTTGCGCCGGATGTGTCGACTATATAATTTTTTCAGATAGACACCCTTGGTTGTCGATATAATGTACATCAACTAAACCAATTATGTGTCGATTGGACAGTATCAATTGGACTGTGCCTATGTCGACTGGACTATATCGGCTGCACTCAAGTTGATATAGTGTATATCGATCAGTTTGACTGAACATTTAGCTTCAGTCGACTGGAATGTTTATCGACTAGACCTCATCGGTGAGTCGATTTTGCGACTTGATGGTCGACAATTTCCCGAACATTGTCGACCGGTTCTTTGAACATTAACTCGACAGTATAGTGCATATCGTCGCCGCAACTTGAAGCAATCTTGACTTCTACTCGATGTAGTGAATATCGATAAGACATCGAGTCGACGAGATTACAAGTCAACACAGCCGTATATGTAGACTAGACATCTTCGCCAGTTGATGCGCTCATTGTATATTTTATCAGCTAAACATCAAATTGGCGCACCCAAAATATATGTTTTTTCTCATGTTTCTATTCCAACACAGAACCCAGTTCACTTGTTAGTAGGCTAATTCATATTAAACATGAACCTGGTTCACTGATAATTAAATATACATGTTGTATAATTTCAGTTTTGGGCTGCTTCTAGCATTAGAGTTGAGTTACTATTCATCTGATCCTTTATGGCAGTTGCAAAAGTGGCGGCTTCCTTTTGCGAACTAGGTTATCCTGCAAAGTCGCAAATTATTTTTGTGATTTCTGGACTCAAGGAACTGTCGGCCCAGATTCTGAATAAGGCGCAAGAAGAAGAAGAAGGCTATCAGTCGGGATTTGATTCTTATTCAAGAACAACACTTCTAGAGCAAAGTGATTGAGCCGTGAGTCTTCATGCCGACACAAGCCCCCTACTTGCATTTATTTATTGAATAATGGTTGCCCCCTTCTCAAAATCTTTTTTCTATTTTGAGTTTTTGTAGAAATTTTTCCGCTGCACACATATGATGTGACACCATTGATAAAACACAATAAAAAGGGGGACAAAAATTCATGGTCCTCTTCCTCTTCCTCGAAATCATCATCTACACAAGGAGGTGAAGGTGGTGCGCCAGCAGGTGCAACATAAGGAACAATTAAAGGAAAGCCTAAGCGAAGAGATGTTCTTAAGGTTGAAGTAATATGATGTTGTACATGTGAATAAAACAGTTGCTGAGTGTGTTGGACAAAAGAAGGATTTGTGGTCGCATAAGATGTGTGAAGGAACAAAGGAGTCTGTTATGACCCCAACATATTGGGAAAGGGTCACAACAAAATATTGCATGGTTACCAAATCTTCCTTCATGTGGTGAACTTTGGAGGAGAATTAGGAGCATGGTCATTTGGAACAACCAATTATGAGAGGGAAAAGAAGATTCTCAAATCAGACACCCACATCCACGCTCACAATAACTTTGGAGGATGTTGGACCTTGAATTGATTGTAGTTGGGGCCCACTCTACTAGCTCAATGACTAAGAATAACAAAGTGTCTTGAGATCTTTGTCGGTGATCCCACCTCTTGACACCTGCGAGAATTTGTTGATCGAGCTCCCCCTTCAGAACATACTTCAGGTCTCTTATTTCCAAATGGGGTTGGATGAAAGAGAGAACATAGTAGGCTAAATAGACCCTGATTTTCATTTCTCAAGTCTTGTTATATGTATTTTGGGGCTGATTGAACGTATTGAGTCATATCAGTTAGTAATGAAGCCTCGTGGTAGTGTATTTTTCCATTAGAGGAGCCTCATGAATGAGAATTGTCCTTCCTTTTGAGGTGGCCAAGGTAGATCAGGAAAGATGACGCCTAGTGAAATTCAACTAATGATAAAATGACAAACATGTCTAGGAGACTCATGAAAGATTTGATAATATAAATGGTGCGCAGAGTAACCCGTGCATTTATACTTGGAATGAAGTTGTTAACTAAGATGCAAAGAGTTGAAGTAGTTAACAAAGGTAAGTTCCACGTAGTGAATAACTTCTCAAAGATGAGGCTGAGGTTCTTTGGTGGGGTAAGAGGTGTCTCGATATGGTAAGGAGCATTTCTGTACAACAAGAAACATCTCGATGAGCGTCGTATGGTGTATGGGGAAGAAGAGCGAGTGAGAAAGAGATGGGCATGCAACACTCGTCTAGAGAAAGAAGCGAATGGACGGATACACGTGCGAGATGTGTATTTCGTTCAGCTTGTCATCCCAGAGGTGTTCCGAGAAGATTTTATAAAGGATCTATTTTGCGGCGAACGAAGCTATGCGGCATATCAGAAAACGGTGGACACGAAAAGCATGCTAGAGGGTTGCGGGTTAGCAAATTGGAAATAAGGATTTCTGGTTCTATCGTAGTGGTGCTTTGAGATATGTGACTGATAAAATGACAACACGACTCTAAGTAATCAATGCCAAATTCACACATGACCAACACAGCCATTAAATAACATTTTTTTAAAAAAAATGGACCCATTTTCCACCCCATCTTTAAGATGGGATCGTAGTAGTACAAAATCTTAATTTGAAAAAAATATGATTATATTTGTTCAAAACTAATCAATTTTGATTTTCTCCTTCCCTAAACAGTTCTTTATTTAATGGGGATTCATATTCTATAATTTTTGGTAAAAAAATTAATTGTCTTCTAATAAAAAAATAACTTCAAATCTATTTTTAAGATGGAGCCTTGGACTTTATAATTTCTCGGCTTTTGACATTTTGCATCTCCGAATTATTCTTTTTTGGCACTTTACATATCAAAATTTTAAAATTGACAACTTTACACTCCTGAATTACAGATTTTTACACTTTGCACCCCAAGGTTGAAATTTTAGGAGTTTTTGCGTCCGAGCATCACCCAAAATGCTCATTTTGACACTTTACAAATAACAAAAATAAGATAATTTGGGATGCAAAGTACAAAAATGAGTATTTTGGGTGGTACCCGCATCAAAATACACATAAAATTTCAGTCTTGAAATCAAAGTGTCAAAAATTTATAATTAAAAATAAAAAATGTCAAAATAGAGTAATTTAGAGGAACAAAATGACAGTCATAATTTCTATAAAAAACAAAGGATCTGAATAATAGATTGGTGGTGCATGCATCAGCATTTGATTAACGTATGATGCGCCGATCTCACTTTTCGGTCTCTCACACAAATTCCCAATTGTAAATCACCCCACGATTCCACGCACCCGCGGAGCATGTACTTCAGCCACGTGTCGCGCTCTGTTCCACAAACCGAAGAACGTGGGTCAGGAGCAGTGAAACGAATAAAAGAACGCCACGCAGGCGGCTCATCTTAAAATAGGAAATACTCGCGGACACCTGCACGCGTTTCAAAAAGCATTATAGAGAATTTTTCGACACAAAAGGGAGGAACAACGGATCACCGGAAAATACCGAATATGCCTTTTGGCGCTCACCGTTAAAATCCGGCGACCGCCCTCGCAATTTTCGTTTGCCCTCGAACTCAATCTCCGGCGACTTGGAGTGGAAGCGAAGGGAGGCTCCGGAGAGGAATAAGGAGGAGGAGGAGGAGATGGCGTTTGAGCTCTTCCACGAGCTTCTCCTGACCGCCGTCATCCCCGTTTTTCTCGCATTCCTGATCGAAAAGATTTCACCACCCGGCGAGATTGTTCGGCGAAAACCCGATGAAGAACTCCGAAACACTGATGGTTTTGGAACTGAAGTGAAGCTTCGCGGTTCGGATGGAGAAATCTCTGCGGCGGCGGAGCGAGGCGGCGGGATTGTCTTAGTATTTGAAAGCGTCGAGGAGAAGAGGAAACTTGCGGATCAAGTTGGAGAGAAGGACGATGGTTTTGAAACTGAAGAGAAGCTTCGCGGTTCAGAAGGAGAGATCGCTGCGGCTGAGGAGCGAGGCGGCGGGATTGACCAAATCGGAGAGAAGGACGAGGAGATTTCCGATGAAATACCCGAGCAAGATGTTGTCGAGCAATACAATGCTGAAGATCTCAAGGAAGAGGAGAAGGAAGCTGAATCGTCTTCTTCTGATGTGAAAATAGTTAGCACTGAGATCGAGAGCGGATCGCTGATTCACGGGGAAGACGAGTGGGAGGGTATCGAGATGACTGAGCTGGATAAGCGTTTTCGCCTGGTGGCGGAATATTTCAGTAGCCCGCCGGGTTCGGAGGCGCTGGCCTGTCTGAGCAGTTCTGCGCAGCTGGAGTTGTATGGGCTTTACAAAATTGCTACAGAGGGGCCCTGCTACAGATTTCACCCATTGTCTCTTAAATCTTCTACCCGCGCTAGATGGTATTGCATATATCTTTCTTGGGATTTTCACTTCAAAGGCTGATTAAATGTTTGGCTGAAGAAGAAGAAGATGATGGTTTGCTTGATGACACTAACGTTTGAATGATTTCTTGATTGTTATAACTTTGAAGTTATTCTGATAGGGAAGAATATCTGAAATAAAGGCTTTTTGGCACATTGCAGTCCTCAATTGCTCTTTGGCACTTTTGCCCCAAAATTTTAAATATGACACTTTGCATCTTCCATTTGCCTTTTTTTGGCACTTTGCACCCTAGGACATTGTGTTGTGCGAAACGATGCGGAAAAACAAAATCACACAAGCACAAACAATAGAACACGATGCGATTTACGTGGTTCAGCGAGGAGCGCCTACATCCACGGGGAGGGGTTGTTCACTATCACCGGTGGGGAGAAAAGAAGAGGCCAAAAACAATTACAACTCCACACAACTTCAATCTCTCTCACCCTTAAAGAGAAAGACCCTAACCCCTTTATATTTATAGGGAAAATTAGGGATTACAAAAGGACTAAAATACCCCTCTTAAACAACAATCTCCACCTCATCTCTTATTTGACACAAAACAAATATGAGATGACACAATAAACAACAACACCAAAATGCGGCTGCACCAAGTAGGCTGCCTACGTACCCCCCCTCCCAAGGGATCAAGCCACGCGTAGTTCTTCAAAAGTGCCTCTCAAGGCACTCACCTCTGAGCTCGAACGTTCACCAATCCTTTGCAATATGTGAACTTCTGGACTGAAAGCACCTTCGTGAGCATGTCGGCTGGATTCTCCTTGCTATCAATCTTCTTCAAAAGAACCTCGCCTGTCTCGATCAAGTCTCGAACAAAATGGTACCTGACATCAATGTGCTTGGTACGAGCATGATGCACTGGATTGGTCGCCAAGAAAATCGCGCTTTGACTGTCACAAAAGACGGTTAAAGCCTTGTGCTCCACACCCAGATCATCCAATAGGCCCTGCATCCAGATGCCTCCTTCATAGCTTCTGTCACTGCCATGTATTCAGCCTCTGTTGTAGATAAAGCACTGTCGACTGCAGAGTCGACCTCCAACTCACTGGACCTCCTGCCAATGTGAATAAATATCCAGTCGTAGACCTGCGTCTATCTATATCACCTGCATAGTCTGAATCGGTGTAGCCCAAACACAACCCAACGCTGGACTGCTGCCTCTCGTACACTAAACCAACATCAACTGTACGCTTGAGATACCTCAGAATCCACTTAACTGCCTGCCAATGACTCTGACCGGGATCATGCATGAATCTGCTCACCACGCCAACGGCTTGTGCAATATCTGGCCTTGTACAAACCATGAGATACATCAAACTGCCCACTGCACTGGCATACGGAACTGACTTCATTCTCTTCCTCTCTTGGTCGTCTTTAGGACACAAGTCAGCACTCAATTGAAAATGCGCTGCCAATGGTAGAGTCACTGCCTTAGTAGTGTCATCAATCCCAAACCTCTTGAGCACCTTCTCAATATAAGCTCTTTGAGTGAGCCAAACCTTTCCAGCCTCCTTGTCCCTGCAGATTTCCATCCCGAGAATTTTGCGAGCCTCACCCAACTCCTTCATCTCAAACTGCTTTGAGAGCTGCCGCTTCATTCTATCAATCTCTGACTGACTTGAAGCGGCAATCAACATATCATCAACATATAATAGAAGATAGATGAATTCACCAGTAGCCAATTTCTTGAAATATGCACAATGATCATACTGACTGCGTGTGTACTTCTGTCCCAGCATAAACTGATCGAACTTTCTGTACCACTGTCTTGGTGACTGCTTCAAACCATAAAGCGACTTGTCCAATTTGCATACCAAGTCACTCTGAGCCTCATATCCAGGTGGCTGCTTCATATAGATCTCCTCCTGCAAATCTCCGTGCAAAAATGCAGTCTTCACATCAAGCTGCTCCAAAATCAGACCATACTGCGCTACTAAGGCCAAGAGAACACGGATCGACGGATGCTTGACAACTGGGGAAAACACCTCGTCGTAATCAATACCTTCACGCTGAGCAAAGCCTTTGGCCACCATCTTGCCTTGTAACGGACATCAGCAGCTCCATGAGATCCTTCTTTCTTCGCATACACCCATTTGCATCCAATAGCTTTTCTACCTGGAGGTAACTTCACTAATCTCCATGTAGCATTTTTCTTCAGAGAAGTCATCTCCTCATCCATCGCATCCCTCCAAAAATCTGCTTCAGGACTCTCTATAGCCTCCTTGAAGTGACAAGGGATTTCAGTCTCAGATGCTGAAAGTGCAAATGCAATGTGATCCCTCAACCAAGCTGGCTTCGGAACATTTTGCCTCCTGGTCCGGCTCCTGGCAATAGAATCCTGAACTTGACTCCCTGCCTCTACTTCCTCCACCTCCTGATCATCAGTATCTAGTACCTCATAAATAGTCTCATCGTATACCTCATCAGGAGTGTGGGGAACTGGTGGAACAAATGGAGTCACATCAAACTCCTTCTGATCAGTATTAGTGATCGGCTTCGAACTCTCCACCTGCTCTGAGTCCCGAGGCTTTAGCAAACTCGCCTCGTCAAATGTAACATCCCTGCTAATAACAATCTTCCTCTCTGCTGATCATATAGTTTGTAGCCTTTGACTCCACGCCTGAAGCCAATGAAGATTGCTTTCTTTGCCCGTGCCTCCAACTTATCATTCTTTACATGATAATAAGCTGGACACCCAAATACTTTCATGTGCACATAATCTCTAGCAGGATGCCCCGACCACATCTCTTTTGGTGTCTTCTTTCCAATAGCTGCAGAAGGCAGACGATTCACCAAGTGACAAGCATAATCAATAGCCTCAGCCCAAAAAATTCTGTCTAACCCAGCATTAGACAACATGCATCGAACCTTCTCCACCAAAGTCCGGTTCATGCGCTCTGCCACCCCGTTCTGCTGCGGTGTCTCCCTGACTGTGAAGTGATGCTCTATACCTGATCTCTGGCACTCTTGCAAGAACGCTTTCGATGTGTATTCGCCTCCATTGTCTGATCTGATACATCGAATCCTTTTGCCAGTCTGATTCTCAATCCACTTCTTACAAGTCACAAATATCTCCAGAACTTCGCTCTTACTCTTCATGGTGTACACCCAAACATATCTGGAATAATCATCAATGAAGGAGACAAAGTATTGTCGCCCAGTGAAAGATTTCGTCTTCGTCGGGCCCCAAACATCTGTGTGAACATAATCTAAAATACCTTTCGTACTGTGGACGGCAGTGCCAAAAGATACTCGCGTCTTCTTGCCAACCACACAATGCTCACAGAATTCCAATTTGCAGCTTTTCGCTCCCTTAATCAATCCTTGCCTTGATAAAGCCTGGAGGGAAGCCTCTCCAGCATGAGCCAATCTCATGTGCCATAAAGTACTGGCATCCAGAGAATCATCAGCCACAGCCACAGTTCCTGTAACAGTACTCCCCTGAAGATAATATAAATTGTGGTGTCGAGCTCCTCTCATGAAAACCAAAGCTCCGCGACTGATCTTCAGAACTCCTGCCTCGATCACTACCTTGTAGCCTTTGGCTTCTAAAGCCCCAACAGACAGTAAATTCTTCTTGATCTCCGGAACATGTCTGACCTCTGTCAACTCCGCACTGCTCCATCATGCATCCGAACCAGAATACTCCCAACACCAATAGTACGACAAGTCTGATCATTGCCCATGGCAACAGCACCAGTATCCAAAGACTTGTAAGTACAGAATCACTCCCGATTGGGACAAATGTGATAGGTAGCACCCGTGTCCAGAATCCAACATGAATCATCGCTGAATAAACATTGTGGAGTGACAGAGAGAGAAACATCGGACTCATCACCACCAGTAGTCTCCTGAGTAATATGCGCCTTCGCCTCTGAGGGAAGCCCTTTATTTTTCTCCTTTAATTTAGGGCAATCCTTCTTCCAATGACCCGTCTCCAAACAGAATGCGCACTGATTTCGCCCAAGACTGCGACCACGTGAATTGCCACGCTTCTGAGTATTGTTATTTGTCTTCCTGTGCCAATTCTTCTTTTTCTCAGATCTGCCTCGATGAGACACAAGTGCTTCGGCTGACTCCGTCTTCGATGACTCTTTATCTCTTCGACGGAACTCATGATTCAACAATGTCGTAGACACTTCACTATACTTTAAGACCTCCTTCCCATGAATGAGAGAATCGTGAAGTTCTCATATTCATCTGGAAGCGAATTCAATAGAAGGAGTGCCTTGTCTTCATCGCCAACATCCTCGTCCAAATTCAACAGATCTGCCAGTAGCTTCGTAAACTCATTCAAATGTTCATCAATTGATACTCCACGTCTCATCTGAAACCGATACAATCGACGCTTCATGTGGAGACGATTCTCCACGCTCTTTGTAAGATATTTATTCTCCAGCGTCCTCCAAAGGTTTCCCGCAGACGTCTCCAACATAACTCCATATTTGATCTCTTGAGTCAGACAATTTCTGATCAACCCGCAAGCGCTCCGATTCATCTTCGCCCAAACTTTCTCAGTCATCCCATCAGGACATTCGTCACCATCAAGAACGTCCTCCAAATTTAGAGAGCACAACGCATCCATCACCTCGCACCTCCACATGCCAAAGTTGCTCTTTCCGTCAAACTTAGTAACATCAATTTTGACCGGGTGCAAACCCGTGTGATGAATCGTAGATTCCATTGTCCCAGACGATGAAGAAGCCGCGCCGGAGTCTCCCATTTTTTGATTGATTACAACAATAATAACACAGAAAACCAAATCAACATAATGCAACAAAATATTTTTTTGTTAGTTAATCCAAAACAACAAAAAAAATATTTGTTACCTCCACTTCAACCAAAAAACTCTCGTCACCGTGCTCCTGTATGTTGGAGGGAAGAATCAAAACCAAAACCAAAAATCACCGTGCTCCTCTCGTCACCGTGCTCCTGTCGCTGCCTTCTTGTTCGGCCGAAGAGAGAACCAGATTTTTTTTTTCGTCGTTGTGCTGTACCGCTCCGGTGAGAGAGAACCAAAGGACAAAAAGACCAAGAACTTTTTTTTTCCGCTGCTGTACCGCTGGTGAGAGGGAGGCAAACCCCAAACTTTTCAAAAA
Source organism: Platanthera guangdongensis (assembly GCA_039583875.1). Lineage (NCBI taxonomy): Eukaryota > Viridiplantae > Streptophyta > Magnoliopsida > Asparagales > Orchidaceae > Platanthera > Platanthera guangdongensis. The sequence continues at coordinate 264,386,874 of CM077151.1, read as the reverse complement.
ACTGCTGCTCTCCTGTACTGTGCCGAAGGAGAACCAAACCAACGAGGCCCAAAAAATTTCTTTGATTTGCTGTGCCGCCCAGAGAGAGAGAGAGAGTGAGCCAAACCTCATTTTTTTTTTTAATTCCAGATTCACGGGCTGACATTTTTTTTTACCAACAAGAGAATCTCAAAAAAAACTTTCCTTTTTTTGATAGCTTTCGGGGAGAGAGAACCAAAAATAAAAGGAAATAAATCTCTCTTGTTTTTCAAAATTGTTGCAGACTATTAGAATACGAAAAACCTCGGGAAAAAAAACTTCCTTTTTTTTTTGCTGTGCTGCGCGACGAAGGAGATCACCTCTAACAAATTTTTAAGTTTATGCTGCTTCCTCCAAAACCAGGACCTGATCGGCAAAGCCTCCGCCAAAAGGAAACCTGACTTGCGAGCACCTCCTACAACCAAATCTGCGAACGCCGGCTCCGAACAGCCCTTCAAACCAGCGCCACCAACGAGCCTCTGAAACCAGCGCCGCCTCCAACCAAAAAACGCACCAGAACCTCCCTCTGATACCACTTGTTGTGCGAAACGATGCGGAAAAACAAAATCACACAAACACAAACAATAGAACACGATGCGATTTACGTGGTTCAACGAGGAGCGCCTACATCCACGGGGAGGGGTTGTTCACTATCACCGGTGGGGAGAAAAGAAGAGGCCAAAAACAATTACAACTCCACACAACTTCAATCTCTCTCACCCTTAAAGAGAAAGACCCTAACCCCTTTATATTTATAGGGAAAATTAGGGATTACAAAAGGACTAAAATACCCCTCTTAAACAACACATTGTAATGAGGGATATTTTCGTTCTCCCAAATCTTTCAGGTATAGCCCATTTTATTCAAGGAATTTTGGCCTCATCTTGATCAAAAATATCCCTTAAATTTAAGTCCGGGGTGCAAAGTGTCAAACTAAATGCAAATGAAGGTGCAATGTGCCATATTTAAAATGTCGGGATGCAAAAGGGATGCAAAGTGCCAAACATGAGCAAATGGGGGGCGGGATGCAAAGTGCCAAACATGAGCACATGGGGGGGGGGGGGGCAATGTGCCAAAAAGCCTAGTACTGCATGGTGTTCATAAAGCCTTGCAACTTTTTGAAAAAGGCTGTCTTTTAGGTGTTCATAAAGCCTCGAATTGCAGGGTTTTGGCAAAATGCATCTCAAATTGTTAAATATTGCAAAATGCACCCTCCAATTAGAAAAATACTGTCAAAATGCACCCCCACCACCACTAGCGTGCAAAGTATTAGCTTTTTTCTAATTGGCGGGTGCGTTTTGCAATATTTTACAATATGGAGTGCATTTTGTCAAAATCGCATGTTGTCAATTGCCCAAAAACCTATTTAGATGAGTTTTTAGCTGGTTATTTATCAAATAGTTTAAAAAATTACAATTTTAAAATACTGTCATCAAAGATATTAAGCTTAAACACTAGTTTAAGCTTAAAAGTCTAAAAAAATTATAGCCTATAAATATTAAATACTTGCATGTTGTGTTTCCATAGCTGAAATATTATACTAATGAAGCAGGCCTAATGGGAAACTCGCATGTCTTTTCCTTTGTTCCAGCGAATCTCTGCTTCTCGGACTCTTCCTGAACTATTTTGTATGCATAAGTTTTTTTTTCTCCTATTAGACCAACATAGACAAATGTCCACTACAACTTAAGCATAACATACTAGTCTCTTCCTATTGTCCTAATTGAATTTCAACTGTTAGAAGCTGGACATAAATTTGTTCCTGGATGCCAATTGTTTTCAGAGATATGGCAATAAAAGATGCTCATTGGCCTTAAGTGAATTTGCTATTTGGTGTCTTCTGTATACACTATTTGAGATCATGTGTGGGTAATGGGATTACTGATTAATTTATGCAAGGTATGCCTGGGCAAAACTAGGGAGAATGACACCTGAGACAGCGATGGAGCAGTATATCAGTCTTCTTGCCAAAAGCATTCCTGGACGGGTCTTAGAAAATCACGGAGTAAGTCAAACAATGTCATCTCTAATATTATTTGTGCTGAATGCTTACTGTTATTGTACTAGAAGGATGCTAAACTCGAAGAGGCTGATGATATATCGCAGAATGAGATACTGAATACAAGACATCCTGATACGGCCTCATCCTTGCAAAATCAACTCAGCCCTTCAGTAGCTTTATGACCTGAATTTAATGGTTTGCTTGATAAATGTTGAATTTTCATGTTTTGAAGTCCTAAACTATTTTTTTCATTCTTGCAATGAAATGATGATTAATTAACTACCTTTCAGGAAATTAAGTGACCAGGATTTTGATGAAGTTAATAGTGCAACTGGAGTCTTTAAAGTCCTTGATCAAGGTATGGTGGTCATGATGCCTTTTTTTCCCAATCGATTAGCCATTCTTTTTTTTTGTTTACATAGCGATGATTAGGTGGGCCCTTTGATAGTTGCCATATTTTGTGAAACTTCATGAACTCTGTATTTTGTTGTTGATATTTCAATTACTATGTATTTCCTACGGCCATACTTAGCGATCTATTTAAAATATTCTTCATCTAAAAGAATATTTTTTTCATTATAAAACTTTCTTTTCACAAAAAACTTTGATATTTCCATAACAGTCTTTAAGACAATTGAGTAATAATAAGTTGTGAATACTGCGAGGCATCCAAATTTGTATGGGTTCTCTTAATTTTTGTACTTATTGAGATCATCATCATACCCGAGGTTTCCAAATGATAATATCTTCTTTTAGACTATTTCTAGGGATTTAAACCCTTCTTTGAAATTTAAGAATTTCAGTTTGGGTCTCTCCAATGACGATCACTTTTTATTATGTGTTTGCCCTTTTGGAATTTTCTAACCTGTATACGGAGTTGATCATAATTCCATTTTAAAGCATTGTCTAGCATGATCATCTAGGGATTGTTTTTACGTATAAATATCAATTAAGTTTTAATTAGAATAGCAAGTGTAACTATATAAATTGAGTAGTTCCAAGAATACAAGTCACAACTTCAACTTAGGAGATCCGATTACGCAAGGCAAAAATGTACAATCTTATAAAAGGACTGTAGAACTACACCATATACAATTTCAAAAGAAAAATGTGAGTGCCTAAGTTTGTTTGCCCGGAATCATCTTTGAATCATGTGAAATCAGGTTACTCTGAGAATGAAAATATAGGAAAGTACACCGAAAACTACAAAGAGAATGCTTGGGATTTATAGTTGTTCAACCTTGGATAAAATTTATTTCCACTTTAGAAGGTATCCGTCAAGAACTATTAATTAAAATGATGATAATATGATGAAATGAGATGTATGATATATCTAGTAACAATATCAATAAAGTGAAATAAAGAACGGGAAGAGAGATATAGATTATGATCAATCTTCTCAAGTTTCAGATGGTGAAGAGTGGTTTCTGATCAATTTGTGTATCATTCTCTCTCTCTCTTATAATCGATATCCCCACCACCTGGAACTTCCTCTAACTCCCACTCAAAGGGGTGTTGAAGTCGGAGATTGTCGCGACATGTTTGAATTATTCTTAAAACTGTCATCAAGAGTTGTTATCAATCATTGTCTTGGGAACATGGCCATAACATTTAGATGTTATTATTGTCTTGATTAGCTTGGTAATTATGATGAGTGTTAGATATAAGTTATGCATTAATCCCCATGAGTAGCTGCATTGGAATCCCATATTTTTGTAGAGCTCGAAAGGCGCGGAGGGCTTGAAAGATGTCAACAAGCCCCGTTTTGGACTTTAGGATGCGTTGACATGCTCGTGAGGAGTAATAAGGGCAATGTGAGCTCTGTGATAAGGAATTTGGGTGTACACGAGCTCTATGAGGAAGAAGTTCAGCGAGAGGTTGACTTCGTTAACCTAGCACTCTGATACCATGATAGATTAAAATTGATCTCTTCATGTTTATTCCTTGGGCGAAGGCACTATATATTTACATATGATAGGTTATGCCCTTGTACCCTTGATATATTATAATACTTATTATAATATATATATTCTAACACCATCCCCAATTTGTTTTTGTAAATCATCCCTTGTTACCCCAGATACAAGAATTTCACCCAAAGTATCTACTCTGCCTCACCCAAGTGAATTCCATATCATCCCAATAATTTTAAATCATAACATCGTGCTCATTCAATTATCCTCAATGACATTGACTCCCGAATACACTCTGTTGGAGTTATCACATTTTAGTTAAATATTGTATTTCAGTTTTTGTATTAGAGTCTTTGGGTACATGTGTATGTGTTTAGTCTTACATGGGCAATCTCTATTTCTTGTGTCCTTGTAGTCCTTTAAATACCCCTTAAAAGGGAATAATAATATGTATTGTCTATGTCCCTCTCATTATTTCAACATGGTATCATGGGAGGAATATTTTCGTCCTTGATATTTTTTTCTCTCGTTCCCGTGAGCATGCTTTTGCTTCTACAAGTCGTGAAAAAAGGGTCAAGCCCATTAGTTGCTCCATATCTTGTCGATCATTGGATGTGAACTTCTGTGATTCATCGTCGGGCCCATCCCAGATCTTGTCGAGAACACGAGACGGCTTCAACGACATAACTTCCCATCGCTCCACGGATCGACGAAGATCTTCGTAGCTCCATGATGTCCATAACATTTCATCTCGTCGTTGCTCCAGATCCTGACGAGTACCCCTCCGTTGCTTTAGATCCCAATGACTACCCCTTCGCTTCTTCAAATCCCGATTGACTACCTAGCAGATGCAGTCAACGGTTATTGTGGCATCTTCTAGCCTCGACGATTTTGTTACCTGAATGATCTCACTGCTCCAGTTCAAATCCACATTGCTTGCTAATTTGATGACGTCGTGACGACAATCTCCCTTCGTGATCGATTCTCTTGAAGCGGTACCATCACTCGCTTCTCCAAATCCAGCTGCTGCATCTGTTGTTTTCTGTCGACTCCTATCGCTGCCTCTCTTTGATATCGACTTCAAGCCACATCCTTCTTTCCAGCTTGATGAGCATCCAGTTTTAGCCACTGCTTCCGCTTATAGGGTGTTGTCCTCTGACTGATGATGAAGCTTCTTGTTGGTTTATTTGCCTTTATGTTGTCTTCTGCAATATGTTATATCGTCCTTGTCTGTGTCGTTGAGATGCTAGTTTTTTGTGTTTTCTTATGCCAAAATGCACACATATCTCACGTGAGGGGGGTGTTATAGATGATGGCGACTCGGATCCTGACTACGGTTGATCCCCACGTAGTGGAATTCATCCGAGTGGACACCCACATGTTGGATGTTCGTCATCGTGGTGGTATTTCCCGACTCCCGGCTTAGTCCCACACGACCCACCAGGTTTTTGTCTATATGTTGTTAGATGAAGCTCTTTGCGTCTCCTCTATTTTCTTATTTTGATAGGTACAAACTTTTATGTGAATGCCCCGTTGTGTGTTTAAATGGACACACTTGATCCCACATCTTCCATTACCGTGTTTCTTCCACATGTTTTTTGAGTGTAGATGATGTTGTCTTACCTCTGCGTGTCTGTGGTATTGACTGGTGGAATCATGTGTGTGCGTGTGTATTGCTCATGTGTTTTGTGAGCTCATGTTGTCGCACCCCGAGCCACCACTGATATTCATTATTTTCCATATCTACCTCCATTACCCTTTATCAAGATATGTCATTTTCAAGATGTGGGTTTTACCCTCCAGCTTGAGCGTAGTGTTGGAGTTATCATATTTTAGTTAAATGTTGTATTTTAGTCTTTATATTAGAGTCTTTGGGTATGTATGCATGTGTTTAGCCCCACATGGGCTATCTTTGTTTCTTGTGTCTTTGTAGTTCCTTAAAATACCCCTTAAAGGAAAAAAATAATATGTATTTTCTATTTCCCTCATTATTTCAACATACTCGAACCATCAAACCTCAAATATCCCATCATTGACATTACCGCTATCATCACACATTTTCCATCTTTCATAGTTATCACACCGTTAAAATTTCCATTGTGATGTTTCTTATTTTGGACCCACCGCCCCTCCACAATATAACCTACTATACTATTGGTGCCAACATTCCATCTTGACAATGCCTATTCCTCATCATCCAAATATTTTCCATATTAGGATGATTACAATTCCATTTTGTCTCTGTTGTGATCTAAGCAACATCTTTTGCATCCATCCATTACATCTATGTATTGCGGCTGTCACCACTCCCTCAAGAGCTTATCTGTCATGACTCATGAGTACTTAGACCTCCGAAGTGACGACCTTGGTTTTCATTGCAGGCAACCTTTCATTCATACACACAAATATCCAAATAAAGAATGATGTTTGCTACTCAACACCGAAAATGAAGATATAACCGTGGCTAACTTTGAGACCCTTAAACTCGAGGATGTTCCCACCAAGACTGGGCCTTGAGAGCAAGATTGATTTTGAAGGGAAGAGTATTGATACATATACACACCCTAGTAGGTATTCTCTCGGACAACCCGCGTCACGTGAAGAGAAGATCCAGAGATATGTATGCTAAGATTTTTATTATTAATATTTTAGTAGCATAATTCCTTTTGCCCTTCATTTGGGTGACTCTGTCCTATTTGTGGAGGCTTTATGGGTAGTAAATGGTATCTTGTGAAATGTTGTATGCTCTCACTTGGAAGGGGACACCCTTAGAGGGGACTACCCCTTGAGTGGTTGATGCGAGTATACCTTGAAAGTTTGTATCTTGTTTCAATTATCGTGCCACTTAAGGATATCGTGATCTCTGAATAACATGACTTAATAAATGAAGCGGTGATTCAGGCTTCATTTGGTTCGGCGGTGGCGGATCGATCCGGCGGGTGGAAACGGAGTGTTCGAATCGGAGGGGGGAGGTGGCTTCTCCAAACGGAGCTTTTTGGGGCGTTTCTCAAGGCGGGCGGGTGGAAACGGAGCAAACGCCGCCGGAGGTTCATTTGTTTACCCGCCTTCCGGCGGCGTTTGCCCCAAACGGAGCGGCAAAACGCCGAACCAAATAGAGCCTCAATTTAATGCAACTTTGTTGAACGTACCAGCTCTGGTTCCAAAAATAATGCAACACTGATTCCTTAATTCACTTGGAAAACATTAAACCATATAAACTAAAAACTTCTAAATTAATTTAAAAAGAAAACTTTCACAAAAGATAGAAAACTAAAATAGCGAATTGATACTTTTAGTAAAATGGTTAGGATTACAAAGAAATAAAAAGAACATTGGGAGTTGTATCATGCACTCTCTTATACTAGAAATCAATAAAGGCCCATAAAAAATAACAGCCCTTACACTAAAAACTAAATAGGATTCCTAATTTGTTTATAGCGAAGGCTAAATTATTCGTCTAAGGTTATATCTCATTAATGATGAAAGAAAGAAGTAATATAAGAATATTCTTTGAAAATAATTGACTCGATCAATGTCAAGACACAACCTTAACTTGCCCGAAGGCAGAAGATTTAAAGCCAGGGCAACAATAAATCTCCAGCTTCTGGCAACAACCAAAGCAGATATGAATGGGAATAACAAATAGGATAGAAGAAAGATACATGTGATGGGTCAAAATTAGTTTAAGGAAAGAAGGAAGTAGCACCGAACAAAGTAGGATATGCAAAGGAAAGAAGGGTCGAGGGACTCAATAGCTACAACAACAATCTCCATGTGAATATCATAACTCTTTTGTTTAAATCTTCAGCCATTCATTTTAAAGGTGCTAAACCTAAAGCTCAATATCTCAACCGTGAACCCTTTATGAAAGAAAATCGCAATCATAAGAATGATTCACACCGTAAAACCGATACTCCTAAATTAGATAAACTAAGGGATAAAAACTAATGACTAAGAAACAAAATAAAAACTAAAAATATATGATTCAATTAAATTAACCACCAACCATCATTAACCAACCCAAAGAAAAGAATTTACTTGAATAATTGCCGCAAAATAAATTGAAGTATCTCTCTAGACCTGATCAACCAAAATGAAGTTCTAAGCTATCTAAGGCTCCGTTTGAGGGTGACTTATTTTCACCGGTCAAGCGGTCGTAACCGCTTGACCGGTGAAAATAAGTCCCCCAAACGGAGCATAAATAAGCTCATGATCCTAGATAAGTTGCATCCTCTGACATGCATCATTACTTCTTCATCCACATGAAAATAATCAGATGTCCAAACATAAAATAAAAACAAACTAAAGTCATGATATTTGTTTACATTGGTTTTGCAATAGACAAAACGTTGTCTCCGGATGAGAAATTCTTAGTTGTGTGACTTTGTGTAAGGGTGACACTAAAATCAACTTGTTTGCCTCAATCCAGAAACAATCAGTCAATAGTCGCCTGTTCTAACATATTAAGGCTTCATTTGGCTCGGGCGTTTTGGCCGGGCGTTTGGAGCAAACGCTCTTGCACCAAATCAAATGAATCGCCGTCTCCGTTTGCCGCGTTTGCTCCTGCTGTAAGAAGGAAAAGCACTGCAGCCGCTCCGTTTCGATCCCCACCTCCATGCCTCCAGTTCGAGCCCTCCCTTTGGACCCGCCGCCACCGCTGAACCAAATAAAGCCTAAGGCTCTGTTTGGCACGGTGGTGGCGGTCATGAACATGGGGGTTAAATTGTCATTTGTTAACACCCATTTAAGGAACTTCATCCACTTTTATGTTCAAACGGATGATATTTGTTAGATAATCCTTAACGAATGACGGTTTAACCCATGCGTTTACGACCACCACCACCGTACCAAACAGAGCCTAAGTCATGTTTGTGACATTATATGTGCATTAATCCTTTCCTGCCAACAACTCTCTCAAAGCACACTTACAACTTGTATAATACAAATCTTTGTGTTATATAGATGCCCTGTGGAGCAAGGCTTATCCACCAAAGCGCCTCAGAAAACTGGACAAAGGGAGGATGCAGGCATTGAAATTCTATTCAGTTTAATTTAAAATTTTTATGGGATTTATTTTTATGTTATTTTTTATGTGTTTTATTTCAGTTTTTGGTTTATTTTTGGTTTGGTTTGCTTATTGTAATAGTGTTTCAAGCCATGGCTTACTTAAAGCCTTTGACAAATCGTTTTGCAGCAAGCATTGAAGAATTAGTTTTTGTTTCTATTTTTCTTTCTTGTAATCCTGCTCCTCCTTTCACTATTCTGTTGGCTCCTTTCTTCACTCTCATGGTGATACTATCTAGGGTTGTATGGCTACTTCCTCCTCGCTTTCCTCTCTTTTTTTTTCTTCCCTTTGGGGAGAGAATGAGTGAAAGCAAAATGAGAAGAAAGCTAATCACTAGGCTGCCATCAGATCCAAAATCCAATAAGGAATGGACGGCCCAGATGAAATTTGACAAATCTGTTTGAATTGTTATTACCTGTGATATTACTATCGCTGGGCGATATCCCAGGCAGTGGCGGTGTTCTTATAAAACACCACTTTACAGCTTAACGACTGTTTAACGAACGTTTGACACATGACATACTACTGCCGGCGATATCACTGTCGCCCAGTGTTAGCGTATCGTCTTGTCTACTCAACGATCGTTGTATTTACTCAACGATTGTCGTATTCGTATAACGATATTCTCTGCTACTGCCAAACTCGGTTGTGAAAGTATCCCTTTGGAGTGTTCTTTGTCCTGCTAGATGTTATTACCTCAATTTGTTTATTTGTTTGTAGACGATCTTAAGTGTAGATCACAATTTTATCCATAACATCTTTTAAAAATTAACTTAAGACATCTAGTATCCCTTTACAAAGGAAATATCCGAAATATTTCATTCAAGATATAATGGGCACTGTGGTTGCGGTCGTAAGCGTATGCGTTAAACTGTCATTCGTTAAGGATCACCTAATAAACATCATCTGTTTGAACATAAAAGTGGATGAAGTTCCTTAGGTGGACGTTAACGAATGACAATTTAACCCCTCATATTTATGACCGTCACTATTGTGCCAAACGGAGCCCCACCGTGCCAAACAGAGCCTAAGGAACTTCATCCACTTTTATGTTCAAATGGATCATGCTTGTTAGGTGATCCTTAACGAATGACGGTTTAACCCATGCGTTTACGACCACCACCGCCGTGCCAAACGGAGCCTAAATGTAGTATGTATGTAATCTAACTCAAACATTCTTCGAATGGTTCTTGTTTATTATTTGATGTATCTGATAACGTAGGAAACATATGAGATCAGTTACTTTATTATGAATAAATGGCTGTTAAGGGGACGATGAGAATGCTAAGATAAATCGAATTCAGAAAGTATTAATTTCTTGTAGCCTCACGATTCTAATTTTGTTTAGATTAAGGTTCATAACTGATTCTTGAAAGATATTGTACCTAATCACCTAGAGGGGGGGGGGGTGAATAGGTGTCTTAAATCTTTTTAACTTTTTAGGCACAATTCAGATTATAACACAGAATTATATCTACTTTTGCGCAGCAATCATCCAACAATCACAGATTTACACAAGCACACAGTAGACACACAGATTTATAGTGGTTCCCCAAGGTTTGGGTACATCCACTTTCCCCCTTCCCCTATCTAGCAGTGTACTAGATTCGGCCAAACTTCTCCACTATCTCAGATCCTCAGATCTTACACTCAGAACCCCAAAACAGGTTCCTACAGCTCAGGCCCAAGGCCCTACAACTCAGTTTCTTCACAAAGCCTACACTCAGCTTCTTCACAAAGCCTACACTCAGCCACCAAGGCCTACACTCAGCCACAACAGGCCTACACTCAGAGATACCAATCTCCTACACTCAGGCACACAAGCCCTGCACTCAGCCTTTATAATTACATGCTTACAAACTCAGATCCCTAAGGATCCTACAAGATAATATGAATACAAAATGTAAACTCTACAACTCAGAGAAAAGAGAGAAGAGTTGTGAGTTTCTTGATGAGTTCTTGGAAGAACTCAGCTGAAATCAACCTGACTTGGCTTTCTTCAAAGCTTCTTGAATGTAGAACACAATAAGATTGATCTCCTCTGTAGTTGATCCTTGATCTCTGCTACTTAAGATTCAGAACAAATCTGAACCCTTCTTCTCAGCCTGGTTCCAACGGCTGTCTTCTTGGATGGAGCTCTCTCTCTCTCTCCAACTTCTTAGATCTTCACTAGATTCTTCAATGAATAGCTAGACCTTCTTTGTATATTTTTAACTGCTATCTCTGTAGACAGTATCAGCCTATTTATAGGCCTTCTTCATGGTAACCGGCTGGTCCGGTTCATAACTGATTTTTGACAACTCTGACAGGTGCAGTAGACCGGCTGGAATGGCAGCTGTCAAGTCATCCAGTCAGTTCTTGAAAATTCTGTAACTGTCTGAAAGTGTCGAGACTGTCTGTCTTCAAGTGTCGACACTTATAGACCAAGTGTCGACACAAGTTGACTAAGTGTCGACACTAGCCTACAAGGTGTCGACACAACTCCTTGTGTTGTAGAATTGACTTCTCGACACAGCTTCTTCTTCATGTGTCGACACTGATATTGAGTGTCGACACAAGTACTTGTACTTCAGTATATTGTTGAATTCTTGTAAGTGTCGACACAACTCATTTGTGTCGACACATCTTCATGTGTTGAACTTGTTAAGTGTCGACACTTCTTCTTGGTGTCGACACAAGCCTTCAGTGTTGATACTTGCTGAGTGTCGACACTGCTCCATGTGTTGACACATTCTTCTTCTGTTGAGACTCTGGCTGAGTGTCGACACATCTCCTTAGTGTCGACACTTGTACTTATAATTTTGTTGGACTTTGCTAAGTGTCGACACAGCTCCTTGTGTCGACACTTTCTTCAAGTGTTGATTCTTCAGCTGAGTGTCGACACATTCTTTCTGGTATCAGAGAGAGGTTCAGAATAAATTTGAACCCTTCTTCTCAGCCTGGTTCCAACGGCTGTCTTCTTGGATGGAGCTCTCTCTCTCCAACTTCTTAGATCTTCACTAGATTCTTCAATGAATAGCTAGACCTTCTTTGTATATTTTTAACTGCTATCTCTGTAGACAGTATCAACCTATTTATAGGCCTTCTTCATGGTAACCGGTTGGTCCGGTTCATAACTGATTTCTGACAACTCTGAACGTTGCAGTAGACCGGCTGGAATGACAGCTGTCAAGTCATCCAGTCAGTTCTTGAAAATTCTGTAACTGTCTGAAAGTGTCGAGACTGTCTGTCTTCAAGTGTCGACACTTATAAACCAAGTGTCGACACAAGTTGACTAAGTGTCGACACTAGCCTACAAGGTGTCGACACAACTCCTTGTGTTGTAGAATTGACTTCTCGACACAGCTTCTTCTTCATGTGTCGACACTGATATTGAGTGTCGACACAAGTACTTGTACTTCAGTATATTGCTGAATTCTTGTAAGTGTCGACACAACTCCTTTGTGTCGACACATCTTTATGTGTTGAACTTGTTAAGTGTCGACACTTCTTCTTGGTGTCGACACAAGCCTTCAGTGTTGATACTTGCTGAGTGTCGACACTGCTCCATGTGTCGACACATTCTTCTTCTGTTGAGACTCTGGCTGAGTGTCGACACATCTCCTTAGTGTCGACACTTGTACTTAGAATTTTGTTGGACTTTGCTAAGTGTCGACACAGCTCCTTGTGTCGACACTTTCTTCAAGTGTTGAGTCTTCAGCTGAGTGTCGACACATTCTTTCTTGTATCGACACTTTCTTCAAGTGTTGACTCTTCTGCTGTGTGTCGACACATTGTTCTGGGTGTCGACACTTATACTTAGACTCTGCTGACTTTTGCTGAGTGTCGACACAGCCTCCAAGTGTCGACACTTTCTGATGTAGACACAGTTCCTCTAGGTGTCGACACTGGTGCTAAGTGTCGACACAGCTTCACTGGCCTTTTCTTCATTGAGTGTCGACACAGCTCCTTGTGTCGACACTTTCTGTCTGTCTGTGTCGACTCTGCATCCCTGGTGTCGACACAATGACTCCAAGTGTCGACACTGCTTGCCTGGGTGTCGACACAAGTCTTCTTAAGTGTCGACACTTTCCCTCTGGGTGTCGACACATGGACTTAGAAACTTTTTCATCTTCCCTACAAATACTTAACCTGCACAAGTAAACTCAACATACATCAAATACATTTTGATGTATATCATTGAGTAGGGTGAGGCTTCTTCAAATCAGGTACATTAGAACCAATGTACCCAACAACCCCCCCCCCCCCCTATTCGGAGAAGTCATAACCTTAGTCAATGATATACACCATACAGAATAAAATCATAGTATGATGTAAAGCAGGACTATATATCAGGGCAAACATAAACATGTATCAATCAAACATGTATACATAGACATTATCTCAGAACAATTATGAAATAAATTTATCACACAGCAAATTTATTACACAGCACATTGTTCTAACAGCTTTGTCATATTCATTTTTCAAAAGTTTACAAGGTGTTTAAAATCATAAGATTACAATTGTAAACTGAAGAAAATTCTATTCTAATTCTGATCAGCCTCTTTGATCACAATTCCTTTTCCTGATTGTACTTTGGCTTGAACAGGGGCTTCAGTAACTTCAGTATCAGTAGGCTTCTTGCCTTTCAGATCCTTTTTCTTTTGCTCTTCAGCTTTAATCTTTTGCCTCTCAAAGTAGTGATAAGGCTTGGGAAAGTACTTGCTAGGCTCCTGAGCAGTAGGAGGTAGCTTTCCCATCTTGGCCTTTCTCCTGTATTGGACTATGACTTCTTGCTTGTCTCATGTTTCCTCCATTCTAGTTCAGAAAACCATTTGTTTCTGTCTTGTATATTATCTTTTGCAGCTTTCCATGCAGTTAAGATAATGTTTCTTGAAGTGGGGCTACACTGCTCAAAGTCTGGTCTTTGTTCAGCTTGCTCTCTGAACCTCTTTTTAGACAGTCTGGCTTCTTCTTCTTTCTGCAGAGCTTCTTGCATAGCCTCAGATACTGGCTGAACCACCTTTTCTAGAATGACATTTTGCTGTCCCCCAGGTGGGCTATACATTGATTGTATATCAGCTTGAACCATATCAAAATCTGGAGGAGGGTAGATGACTTGAGCCACTTCATGTTGCTCCCCTCCTAGATATGTAGGATGTATTCCAGATTCTGCTACATTGTCATCATCACATAAAGGAGGATATCCAAGAGTTGCTCTGATAGAATTAGATATCCACTTGTCATGATCAGAGCTGGCTTTGACTAACACCCTCTCCCCCTTTATGACTTCTCTTTCTATGTGATCTCTTACATCATCTTTTTGAAATCTGACTTGGTTATCCAAATAGTTGACTCCATCTTTAAAGAAAGGTTTCAACCTTTGGAGTTTGTCAGTGATGAGCTTCTGAGAGTCTTGTATAGCAGTTGTAACAGCAGTTAAACTTTCTTGTAAAGCTTTCTCAAACTCTGCCTTAGCAGTAGCAGTAGAAGTTGTCAGTCCAGCAGCTATGTTCTCCATCTCTGTGACAATTGCATTATGTGAAGCAGTTAAGTTATCATTCATTCTGATCTGGTTCTCAAGAACATATCCTTGCTTCAGTGCAATGTCATCTACTTGAGCTTTGATCTTTTCTTGATGTGTAGCTAAGTACACTACTGCATTCCCTCCTTTGTGGAAGCAGTCAGTCATTTCCTTCTTATTAAGATTCATTTCAAATCTTATAGACTTTATGTCCTGGGCCAGATCAAACTGTAAGGACTTATGCCCCTCATCCACATAGGTTTCTATTGCTTTTCTGGGCTCATCAAGCTTGATTTGCATAACAACCATCAGAGCACTGTAATCTATTGATGGTGCTGGCTGTACTGTAGGCTGTGGTGCTATAGTTTGCAATGCCTTCTTATAAGTTTGGCTCCTTCTTTTGAATACTTGTAATTTTCTTTTCTTAGCTCTAGCAGCTTCCTCATCTTCAGATGCTGATGTGCTAGCAATATCTTCCCTCTCTCTAGGTAGCTCCTCAACAGCTTGGGGCTTCTCAGTCTCTTTCCTTGTAGGTTCTTCTGGAATTTGCACTTGCTCCCCCTCAACTAGAGCATTCTCCCCCTCAGCAGCAGCACTGTCCTTCTCAAGGTCTGCTTGATCCAGATTAAGAAAGAGATCTTCCATAGTAAATTCTTGTGGAGAATGGGCTGGAGAAACTCTTGGTTCATCTACCACTGGATCAGATACTACTTGAACTATAACAGATGTGTCCTCCATAATAACATTTGGGAGTTGGCTATCAATCTGAGTTTGCTGATTAACATTATTTAAGGAATCAGATAAAACATTATCCTCTATAAGGAAATCTAAAGCATTAAGCTCAGTGATTACCTCAAGGATGATGTGGGTGGCTCTTTCACTTTCAAGAGGAGTTGGCTCTTCCACCACTAGAGGCTCCCCTGGATTTGATCCTGGTGTATGGGGCTAGCTGCTGGTAGCTCCCCCTGCCTCTCTGCAGCATCTTGTTGAGCTGGAGACTTCCCAGCATTTTCTTCTACATCCTCTTCTGGAGTAAAGACAACTTGCTCTTCACTACCAGAGCTGCTAGATGAAACCTGAGCCATTGGGGCAGTTTTCTTCTTCTTCTTTTGGGGTGTTACTTTCTCAGGAGTTATTTTCTCAGGGTTGGCATCTCCTTAGACAAAACTCTGTCCCATCTAGAGAATATCCTCATGTCCATTTTCCTCATATAGTTGATCTTGGATCCAGAAGCTTGACTCATAACTTCTGGTATACTACCAGCCAAGTATAGACTTATTATTCTACCCAAATTGGGTTTCTTCAGACTCTCCTTAATCTTCTCAAAGACAACAATAGACCAATCTGTGTTCACTGTGAAGATTATCCTTGTCATAAGGTTGAACATATGGACTGAGACCCTGTCATGCCCTCCAGGCTTACTCAAGATTACTTTTCCAACAATTTCAGATAGAAATTTTCCCTGGCTGTTCATGCCTTTCCTATTAAACACAGATCCAATTTTCATCTTTGAATCCAGGCCACACCATGTTAATGCATCTCTGGTTTAGAAGCAGTAACTTCTTCTTCTCCTTAGTTCTTGGTAACTGTAGTACTTTCCTCAAACTTTTAGGTGATACCTTCATCTTTTCTCCATGTACCCTGGACTTTATCTTTAGTCCAGATTCATCTACTTTAGCTCCATTCAGGAATTCCAGTACTTCTTTCTTCCAGATCTTAGTCGGCTCAGAAATAAGGAATTCTAACCCTGAGTCGGCAACTAGGGTTACTACATCCTTGATTTCTTGTGCTGCTTCGTCAAACGCTTGTCGCACCAGTTCATAGCCTTCGTTCACGTTCTCCTCGAGCTTTGGCGCCATTAGGGTTTGAAGAATTTGACTGGAGAGAAGAGAGCTGTCGACACACAAGTTTGGTCTCGAAACTTTAGTGAGCGTGTCGACAGACAATGGAGAAATTCTATTTATACCTTTCTAGGTTTGAAGATGAAAGGGCGGGTCAGCTAACTTAAATTGTGTCGACACAGATGATATATGTCGACACAGACTTATAATGTCTCGACACTTATGTGTCGACACAAGTTTAGTCAACAGAATATATGTGTCGACACTTGTTTATGTGTCGACACCACTTAACTCGATATTCAGTCGAGACTTTACTTAGATAATTCTGAGTAAATTCTAAGTGTCGACACCACCTTGGTTGTGTCGACACCTACTTGTCATGTGTCGACACTAATTTTCTGAAGTGTCGACACCAACTTCCTAGATGTGTCGACACCTTTTCCCTGAAGTGTCGACACCACTTTTCTGTGTCGACACAGATATCTCTGTGTGTCGACACCTTTCTACTTAGCCATTTCTATAAACTTATTCTAAGTTTATCATACCTAGTTCAATTTTAAACCTATTGAACTTAGTTTCTTCTAAGGGCTTAGTATACATATCAGCTAGTTGATTATTTGTTCTAACATATTCCAGTAAAATATCTTCTTTTTCTACATGTTCCCTAAGAAAATGATATTTTATTTCAATATGTTTAGTTCTACTATGGGAAACATGATTGTTTGCAATTGATATAGCACTGGTAGAATCACAAAATAGTGGAGTTCTACTTACCTGAATTCCATAGTCCTCAAGCTGATGTTGTATCCATAGAAGTTGAGCACAGCAACTTCCTGCAGCCACATATTCTGATTCTACAGTGGAGATAGCCACACTTGTTTGCTTTTTGCTACTCCATGAAATCAGTCTTCCACCTAGGAATTGACAGGTTCCAGTTGTTCTTTTTCTGTATTCTTTGCATACTGCAAAGTCTGCATCTGAATAACCTGTTAATTCAAAATCCTCATTCCTAGGGTACCAGAGGCCTAGATAAGTAGTGCCCTTTAGATATCTCAATATCCTTTTAACTGTTGTCAAATGAGACTCTTTAGGGCATACTTGATACCTAGTACAGACACATGTAGCATACATGATATCTGGTCTACTTGCAGTCAAATAGAGTAGGGAGCCAACTATCCCTCTATACAAAGTCTCATCTATAGGTTTCCCTGCATCATCTTTGCTAAGAGACATACTTGACCCCATAGGAGTCTTCATGGTACTGGATGAATCCATACCATACTTTCTTATGAGTTCTAGGGTGAACTTAGACTGGCATATGGATAAACCATTCTCAGTCTGTCTAACTTGGAGACCCAAGAAGAACTTAAGTTCCCCCATACTACTCATCTCAAATTGTCCTTGCATTAGTTTTGCAAACTTTTTGCAAAGACTACTTTCAGTAGACTCAAATATGATGTCATCTACATATATTTGGACTAGTATTACTTTGCCTCTGGATTCCCTAAGGAATAGAGTCTTGTCTATTTTCCCCATTGTGAACTTATTCTCAATGAGGAAACTAGACAGGGTTTCATACCAAGCCCTAGGGGCTTGTTTTAACCCATATAAAGCTTTCCTAAGTCTATGGACATGATTAGGTTGAGTTGAATCAACAAAGCCTGATGGCTATTCCACATAGACTTCCTCTTTTAGATTACCATTCAGAAAGGCTGACTTTACATCCATTTGGTAAACTTTAAATTCTTGAAAGGTTGCATAGGCCAGGAACATCCTTATGGCTTCCAGTCTGGCTACTGGAGCAAAGGTTTGATCAAAGTCAATACCTTCTTCCTGCCTATACCCTTTAGCAACCAATCTTGCTTTGTTCTTAATGATGACTCCATGTTCATCCATTTTGTTCCTATAGATCCAATTGGTCTCAATTATGTTGTGGTCTTTTGGTTTAGGAACAAGCTCCTAGACTTTGCATCTCTTGAACTGATTCAGCTCTTCTTGCATCGCCCCAATCCAATGAGGGTCTAGGATGGCTTCTTCAAACTTCTTTGGCTCTACTTGAGATAGAAAACTGGAGTAGATTGCTGCACTCAGATTTCTGCTCCTTGTTTGTACCCCTTGTCTTGGATCACCAATGATTTGATCAGCTGGATGATCTCTTAGATGCCTATTAGCTGGAGGCATCCTGGCTTCAGGTTGAACTTCTTCAGTTCCTTCATCTTGCTGCACTCCTTGAACTTCATCTGCATTAGGTACATGTAGTACTCCCCCTGGACAGCATCCACTATCTTCTTCTTGCTGTCTTGCAGTAGGTTCTTCTTCTATAGTGAGCTTGTCCATCTTCTTTGTTATACCTGTGGGGCTGCATATACTACTAGACAACTCATTGTTAATAAGTCTAGTTTCATCAAATACTATATGTACAGACTCTTCTACAACTTATGTAGACAAGTTATAGACTCTATAAGCCTTACTGTTGTTATTGTACCCAACAAAAATTCCCTCTTGGGACTTGGCAGCAAACTTAGTCAAGTAAGACTTACCATTGTTAAGTATAAAGCACTTACAACCAAAGATCCTGAAGTAGGATAGGTTTGGTTTTCTGCCTTTCACAAGCTCATAGGGGGTCTTGTTGTGGCTTTTAGTTATGGTAGCCCTATTAATAACATGGCATGCAGTATTAACTGATTCAGCCCAGAAATATTCTGCTAGTGATGTATCACTTAATAGGGTTCTACCTGCCTCAATCAAGGTTCTATTTTTCCTCTCAGCAATGCCATTTTGCTGAGGTGTTCTTGGTGAAGAAAACTCTTGAAATATCCAAATTCTTCACATAGTTTTTCCATACTATCAGACTGAAATTCAGTACCATGGTCACTTCTTATCTTGACCACTGTACTGTCTAGTTCATTCTGAATTTGTTTGACAAAGCTATAGAAGACACCAGGTGTTTCAGATTTCTGTCTAAGGAAGAACACTCAGGAAAACCTTGAGTAGTCATCTACAACTACAAAGGTATAGACCTTCCTACCTAGGCTGTGAACTGGCATAGGACCAAAGAGATCCATATGCAAGAGATATAAACACCTCACAACATCTTTGTTTTCAATGCTACTAAAGGTGGATCTAGTCTGCTTGCCCTTTTGACAAGCTGAGCATATTCCATCTTTAATACACTTAACTTGAGGACCATTCCTCACTAACTCTTTGCTAAAGAGTTGGTCAATTGTCTTGTAATTTAGATGGGCTAGCCTCTTGTGCCATTTGACACAATGAGAGACTTTCTCATCAGCTACAAGACACACTGGAGAACCATTGTTCTCAACCATAATGTCTAGGCAATAGACATTCCTTTTTCTATAACCAGTCAAAATGATCTCTTGATCATTTGACCTCCTGATATGACAACCATCTTTGACAAATGAGATGTCATATCCTACATCACTCAATTGACTTATACTAATAAGGTTATGTTTCAAACTTTTGACATAAGCCACTTGAGTAATAGTTATATGGGAGCTAGAAATGTTACCAAAACTCTTGATGATTCCTTTTTCAGAATCACCAAAGGTGACTTTAGGACCATCTTTGATGGAGTGAAGTCCTTTAGCAATCCCCTTGTTCCAGTCATATGTCTGGAACATCCACTGTCCAAGTACCATATAGGGGCATGGCCACTTGGACTTACCTGCAAAACAGATTAGTGAACCTTAGAACCCAAAGAATTCTTGGGTCCTTGGTACTGGTTAGTTTGCTTCCTAACAAATCTACCTGCAGGTTTTCCAACAGGCAGTTTGCTACTCACTTTGGCACTTGTATTGTGCCAACAGTCCATGGCAAAGTGGCCTACCTTGCCACAGCACCAACACTCAAACCTATTGTACCTTTGCTTAGGTACATCCCTAGCTATTTTATTTACAGCTGGCTTGTTGAGAGCTGGGGCTTTGCCCTTGGACTTGGACTGAACAGTCCTTGCAGGTTTAGTAAATCTCAGTCCAGCTTTACCTTTGTGATGAACAAATTCATCAATTAAGGGTAGAACTGACTTTGGTTTAGAAAACCTAGCAACTAAATCTCTCTCCTTCTGAATACTAATCTCCAGACTTTTGATTTGATCATTCTTAAATGATATAGTCCCCATCTGAATCACAGTTATGTGCTTCAGTCTGGCTATCTCATTAAGTTTTTGATCAAACAACTTCTCATAATCAGTTGCAGCCACTTTGAGACTTGCAATCTCCTTAGCTTGACTCTTGGCCAAGGATTTGCATTTCTTAAATGCTTGTAACAGAACTTTATATTCATCTATCAATTGATGAATATCCTCTTCAGACTCAGATGCACTCTCATCACTTGATGATGATGAATCTGATTCTGAACTAGCACAAGAAATTGAACTGAAAGAACAATTTTGTACCTTACTAGGTCCAGGCTGCTCCTGGATTTTGTCACTTTCTATCAATGTCATCAGTCCTTGGCATTGACTGTCCTCTTGTTCATATATTGAGTTCATGATCTGTATGAACTCTTCTTCTTCTTCCTCAGCAAACAGTCCTATGTATGCTTCAGCATCTGACTCAGTTTCTGATGAAGAAATGTCTGACAAGCTCTTATCATTTTTGGCAACAAAAGACTTTTCCTTCTTGCCTTTGAATTGAGTCTTTTTCTTATCATTAGACTCCTTCCTTTTCTCTGGATAGTCTGCAACAACATGTCCTTGTCTATTACAACAATAACATACAATTTTTGAAAGAGTTGCTTTGCTAGACTTGGTCTTTTTCCTGTCTTTCTTTGAAGACTTTTTATTCTGATAATAGTCTTCTTTACCCTGTGAAGTAGATGGCTTTGTCCTCCATTGTTTCTTCTTTAAGAACTTCTGAAAGTGTCTTGTGAAGGCAGCAAAGTCCTCATCACTTCCACTACTTTCAGACTTTCTACTTGTTGACTCATCTGACTCAGTTTCAGCAATCTTTGGAGGTGGAGTTGGTGACTTACTTCTGTACTTTCTGGGGGCTTCTGTTTTAAATGTCACTGTCCTTTCTTTATGTTCACTTCTTGTAGATTTCTCCTCTTCTTTCCTCACCATCAACTGCATTTCATAGGACAGCAGTTTTCCAAACAGTGTTGGTGGAGGAATTTTTGCTAACTTTGCTATTTCCCTAATGACACAGATCTTGGTGTCTCAATCTTTTGTAAGAGACCTTAGAAACTTATCATTGAGCTCATAATTACTGAACTCTCTGCCATAGGACATTAGCTCATTCACAATCATATAGAACTTCTTATAGCATTCAGTTAGGCTATCAGCCCTACCTTGCCTGAAGCTTTCATATTCTTGGTTTAACAAAGATTTTCTGTCTTGCCTCACTTCTTCAGAACCCTCCATGTACACAATAAGAGTATCCCACATTTCCTTGGATGTCTTGCAGTGTATCAAATTCTGAAAGGTAGCATCATCTATAGCACTCACAATGATATTCTGAGCCCTCTTGTCCATGGTGGCTAGAATTATCTCATCCTTTGTCATTTCAGAGAAATCCTTAGGTGTTCTCTGATTTGCATCTAAGACTGAAACCTTCATGGGCACATATGGCCCTTCTTTCACTGTGATATATATCCTAGGGTCTGAGGCTTCCATAAATAGTCTCACCCTTTCCTTCCAAATGCCAAATATTTCTTTTCTGCAAATGGGTAGCTTCATGGATCTCAATTCCTTATGATTCTCAGTGGAACTCATGGTTCTTGATTTTCTTGATTCTGTAATGTACTTAGACTGAATCTGCCAACAGGATCTACTCAGACAGTTATGTCCCTTTTTGAGTAACCTCGCTCTGACAGTTATGTTGCCGACATGTCGGATTGAATTTTTAAATGTCGGATGTTAGAAGTCGGAGACATGTAATATTATGACTGGTTTTTGTGCTTGTGGGGAGCGGCTTGGACTTCTGGAGAGCATCATCTTTGCGGATAGTAAAAAGTTCATTTGTTCGAGAGGTGTTGAGGGGAGTGAAGTTTTGATGTTGTTGGTGCCCGCCCCCACACCGACTCGACGGGACTCGCTATGACGCTCGTCATTTCTCTTGGGCACCAACAATGGGTCCCGCTCCCTCCTTTTCAGGCTACCTTCAAACTGTTGTTAATGTATTGCTATCGCTTCATCTGTTGTTATCTGGGCTTCGACGCAATGAACAAGGTCAGAGTAGTTAGACATTGTTTCTCTCATTAGTGTTGAGTGGAAGTTTTCGGGTCAGATCCCTCCGAGGAAAACACCGCGCAGAAGTGCTGAGTGGACCACCGTTGGCGGTCAGGGCCACTGCGACTGCCGCAGTGGAGTATCCAAGCGGGTTCGTCGGGGTCTGGCGAACTGACCGGGGACCTTCAGTCAGGCCAGCCGCGGCAAGAACCCGTGATTTCGGGCGGTCTGAACAGTGGCATCAAATTTGTCACACATGGCGGAATAGAGGTGTGTTATCACATCGCGGAATAGAACAGTGGCTCTGCCCCAGCCACGATGGCGTTGTTAGACCACCCCTTTTTTTTCATTTCTTTTTAAATTATTTTAATTTTCAATAATATTTTTAGGTCTTCAAAAACAAAAGATTTTAAATTAATTAAAAAAAATAAAATAAAAGAAAACACTATATTTATACAAAGGTATAAATGACTTCAAATCAAAAGTTGATCGACATGAAAGATATTCGTATCGATAAAATCTACAACTTTCATGTTGAACAATTTTTCAAATAACAAACAAAGCAGGCTCAAAATCTAAAATTACTGTGCTCGCGCTATAAAATGCACACACACAGATACAGATATTTTTTGGCTACAAAATGTATATATTATTTGTCTAATTCCAATATGTATTATGGGAGAACCAGCTCAAACTTTTTTTAGCTTAAAAAGCTTGAGCTTATATATTCTAAACACACACGCACACACACACACACACACACACACACACACACAAAACATCCCTTGTAAATTAGCATAATTAATTACCCAAACATCCCTTGTAAATTAGGATAATTAGTGACAACACGCCTCTTATTTTTGAAATTACAAAAAAATCCCCTTAAGTTTTCATTTCATTACAAAAACCTCCCATGTTATTTTCATTTTATTGCATTTATGGAGAAAAATACCCCTTGGACACTGTACACCGGGGGGGGGGGGGGGGGGGGGTTGTGCATGGATGTTATGAAATTAAAACTTCATAAGAGGTTTTTATATTGAAATGAAAACTTTAGGAAAAGTTTTTGTAATTTCGAAAATAAGAGGAGTGTTGTCATTAATTTAGTAAAGTTAGAGGAGAGGTCCCGGTAAATGACCCCATATATACCGGCAACGACGGGCTACTCCCGCCCCCAACTACTGTACCTGCAACATATACATATGAGTACTCAAAATGTCCGTAAAAAAATATACATCAAAATTACGGCACGGGCCTCCGACCCTATGTTAGTGCAACGGCTAATCGCCTGCCCCCAATAGGCTTCATCCACACACAACACTAATTTAATAAAAAGATAGAGTAAAAATTTAAAATTATAATTATAAATGTATATATATGTACAATATAAAATTATGCACGCAATGAAAATATTAATTATATATATATAATACATATATACTTATTATAATATATTAATAAATTAATTATTACTTATATTTTTGTATAGTATAATTATTATATTTGTATAATATAATTATTATACTTATACGTAGTCATGGGCAAAAAGTCCGATCGGACCGGGCTTGGCCCGGCCCGGTCGGGCCCGTGCTTTTTTCAAATCGGGCTTGGCCCGAGCCCAGTTTAAACCGGGCCGGGTTCGGGCTCCCTCTCAAAAGGGGGAGCCCGATTAGGCCATTCAGGCCGACCCGGGCCGGCCTGAATTCAAAGGGCTAATCCCGCCTGATCAGGCTTTTCGTCCATGACTACTTATACGTAATAACAATATAAGTAAAAATTATTTGAAATACTATCATATATGTGTTCTTGGCTTGTTGAGTTGAGCTGTTTCTCTTGTCCTTGAGGTTCCAGGATTGAAACCGGACATGCACATTTTAAAATAAAATTTTAACAGTTGGCGGTTTCCAAAACACGCTCCGGTTCGTCGGTCCCCGGTCAGCCCGCCCGATTTGTTTAGAGTTATCGGCAGTGGCGGAGCCATGATTTTATCTCAGGAGAAGGGGGAATTAATGTTTCAAAAATGTATTACAAATATATATATATATATATATATATATATATATATATATATATATATATATATATAAATTCATAATAAAAATTAACATTTACTTACAATCAATCATAATTGCCCTTAACGTGTTTTTATTGCTTGAAATCGCTGAATAATTGATTAATTTTCAACTAATTTAATACTTTAGACAACGTTTTTTTTATAAAAAATCACTGTCTAAAGTATTATGTTTTTTAAAAAAAATGACAAAATTTAATACTTTAGACAGCGGTTTTTATAAAAAAACGTTGTGTAAATTATTATAATTTTTTTTATTTAAAATGGTATATTTTTTAATTTAAAACGACAAAAAAAAAACAAATTTTTAATATTTTAGACAACGATTTTTTATAAAAACCGCTGTATAAAATATTATAATTTTTTATATTTAAAACAACATTTTTTACTTTAAATTTTAAAACGACAAAAAAAATAAATTTTAATATTTTATACAACGGTTTTTATATAAAAAAAAACCGTTGTCTAAATACTATATTTTTTTTATTTAAACGTGTCTTTTCAAAATAAGCCTACTATAAGAAAAATGTTCAACATGAAAGTTGTAGATATCTATAGCTTTCATGTTGAACACTTTTTCTAAAAAAATCATATACTAGGCCTATTTTCAAAATACACGTTTAAAATAAAAAAAAATCTTAATACTTTAGATAACGATTTTTATAATCTTTTGATTTTGTTTATTTAAAACGCGTCTTTTGAAAATAAGCCTATTATATGATATTTTTAGGAAAAGTGTTCAACATGAAAGTTGTAGATCTCTTCGAGATCTATAACTTTCATGTTGAACACTTTTTCTAAAAATATAACGTAGTAGACCTATTTTCAAAAGGCGCGGAACCCGATCAGAACTTGTGATAGTTCTGCCCGGGTTCCGCCCCTTTTGAAAATAGACCTACTATATGACATTTTTAGAAAACGTGTTAAACATGAAAGTTGTAGATCTCATCAAGATCTACAACTTTCATGTTAAATGTGTTTTCTAAAAATGTCAAATAATAGACCTATTTTCAAAAGATGCGTGTAATCCAGATTTAGCTAAATGCTGGTTCCAACTTCCACGTTTTTACATCAATTATTTTTAATACTTTATACTGCAGTTTTTATTAAAAACCGTTGTCTAAAGTTAGTGTCCAGGTTTGAAAAAAATTTGAGAAGGGCGGCCGCCTCTCCTCGGCCTAAATTGGATCCTCCATTGTCAGTGTGGGCGGCCGCCCACTCTCGCCCCTTAATAGGTCCGCCCCTGGTTATAAGGGCAAAATCGTAATTTCACATGGATTTAGGGCACACTGATAGTAGGTTTAGAAGACCTACTAAAAAGTGGAGAGAGTGTGTGATTTTATTGAGCTTGATCAGACGATTGTTGAATTTATAAACTCATGATCAGACTGCTTATGGAATTTTGAACTCATGATATCGACAGACCACAATATTTCTTTATATATGGTATATATATATGTGTGTGTGTGTGTGTGTGTGTGTGTGTGTAATATTAGAAGGGAAAACATTATTTGGTTAAACATTTGCTTTCTGATTTTAGCCCTTTTTATTAAAATATTTTACAATTTTTTAAATTTGTGTTTTTCTTTTATTTAAAAAAATATGCTCTAATATAGACAAAGTCCTCTTACTATAATAATAAAAAATATATTCTCCCCATCATTCACAAATCCCCGTTGCACCACAAAAATGAGCGACGAGCGCAGCATAACACTCGGGGTTTGCAAGCGGCCGGAGCGATGTCATGCCGGGACAATATCGTGACCAGAATAATGTCTTGTTAAGGTACTATCGAGGTTGGTCGTAGGGACGGAGCCTCATGCCTATCACTCGTATGTATATATATATATATATGTTTGTGTGTGTGGTTAATAACTGGGGCCTCCCCCACCCCAGAGAGTTTGCATAGTTACAGGTTGCACCCCTCTATTTTCAAAATTATATTTACCGCCTTTCTCAGTTTCGCCAATTTACAAAAAATGCCACTTTTATTAAAAATATGGATGAAAATTGATAAAAATCAACCAAATTATTTTATGATATTTCAATTTTATTATTTTATAATGATTCTAGAATTATTCTCAAGGGTAAAATATAATGCATTTTTTTTGTAGAGTTATTACAAAAGATAAAATTGAAATATCATAAAATCATTCGACATATTTTTTTACTTTCCATAAAAAGGTCACATCTTTCAATGTAGAGTCATTACAAAAGGTAAATTTGAAATATCATGAAATAATTTGGCTGATTTTATTATTTTTCATTCGTATTTCTAAAAAAAGAGATATTTTTGTAAACTGGGAAAACTTAGAGGGTTGTAAGTGTAATTTTAAAAGATAGAAGGGTGCAACCTATAATTATGCAGGCTATGAGTTCAAAATTCTAACCGTCGTCGATCTCTGGCTTGATAAATCGATTGTTGTCCGATCAACTTTGATGGACAAAACAAAAAATATTAGACACCTAAAGCTACAACGGGTGTGAGAGGAGAGAGAAAGAGAGAGGGAGAAAGAGAGAGGAGGGCAAAAGAGAGGAAAATTAATATTTGGATGGGCGGAACACTATTATATTGGAGAGAGAAATAGAGGGAGAGAGAGATAAATTAATTATTTCTAGTCAAAACGAACATGATTTTATAAAATAAAAATTGTAATCATGATTGATATTTTCTTACGGTTATTTTGAGTACTCATATGTATATGTTGCGGGTACGGCCGCCGGGGGCGGGCGAAGCCGTCGCCGGGCTGGTTCTGTTGTGTTTGGTCGTATGGGCGGAGCCCCGTATCGGGCACTCGTGTGTGTGTATTTATATATTAAAAATAAGTATGATGACAAGATAAATAGTCATCTATGATAAAGGTAAATGAGACACAAGCGAATCAGCATCGTCCATCCACTCAACGGATCAAGCGCATGTTTATTTACCCTCCTACTCATTTTCGATGCAAGTCCCGCTCGACATTTTCGTCCTGCAGCTAGGGCATCCTCTCGCCACCCTCTCCCGCTCCCCCGCTCAACATTTCCACACGACGCATCGCCACAGCCTCCACGCCTCCAAGCCTCCAAGTGGCTACGCCATCGCTAGATCCACCGAACGGCCATGGTACTTTCGATGACATCTCCATTGACGGACGACCTCCTCCCACTATAGCATACCTCCCTAACCTGGTCTATTTGGCGCAGCTCTGGCAGCTGGAGAATCTCTATTCCAGCTGCCAGAGCTGTTTTTTTTGTGTTTGTTTTCAAAGTTTTTTAAAAATCGCTTATCTAAAAATCACTAATTCCCTCATCTTCCGGAATCTGCCCTGGTGCCGCGTTCCGCGCTCTAAAAAGCGCTCCTCATCGCGCCTCTCCTCTCCTCTCTTCCCAAACTCCCGATCCGCCTCTCCTCATCCCTATTCTGAGCCCTCGGCGTCCTTCCTCCAGCCATTCCGAGCACCCGACGTCCTTCCTCCGGCAATTTCGAGCCCCCGGCGTCCTTTGTCCCGTGATTTCGAGCCCCGGACGGCCTTCCTCCGGCAATTTCGAGCCCCCGACGTCTTTCGTCCGGCGATTTCGAGCCCCGGACGGCCTTCCTCCGGCGATTTCGAGCCCTCGGCGTCCTTCGTCCGGCGATTTCAAGCCCCAGGCGTCCTTTGTCCGGCGATTTCGAGCCTCGGACGGCCTTCCTCCGGCGATTCCGAGCCACCGACGACCTTCCTCCGGCGATTCTGAGCCCCCAACGGTCAACCTCGGGCAATTTAGAGCCACCTCCGGCCATTTGGAGCCTTCCCCCTCTACCAAATCTCTTCGGATTCCAAACCCTAATTTTTTGAGCCTGATTTTTCTACCAAACAGTTACAACTCAATTTGTAGAGTTTTTCTGAGAGCTCTTTCCAAGAAGCTCTACTCCATCAGCAACTTCTCCATCCGCCAGAGCTGCGCCAAACAGAGCCCAATTCTCCCAAAAAGTGTTTCTCTCAAGAACCTCAAACACTGGACCTCCACCAAACGACCGCAACACTTCTGAAGATATCTCCAACTTTGTGATTTCTTTCTGTTTGGTCTTCTGACGTACATTTCGTCAAGGGCTTTACACACTCTGTCCTTCAGGTATGCCTCTCTTCTCCCATTCCACCCCATTCCTCCAATAAAATAAATTTTACACTAAATCCGTTGATCAATCCTTTAGCAGAACATTGATCGATCCTCTAGCGACAACTCTAATCTTCCATTTTGGGCACTGGACAACTGTAACACAAGTAAGCCCTAATGAAACTTTTTAACCTGTTTTTCATATTCTTTCAGTGCTTTTCAAATGTTATTTTTTCTTCCATAATTTTAATTTCTGCTTTGGATGTTTGTTTTCTCCTCTCTACATCTATTCTGAGAAGCTAGAACTGTTGCACAAGAGGGACGACACGCAAAAAGGGATCAATATTTTTACCTAACAGTGCACACATGTTGGCTCATACTTCCTTTTCATGATTTACAGATTTTATCAAACAAAATTTCCCATTTTCAATTTATCTCATGCACTTTTGTTCAACAGAACAATCATGAGATTACTGTGTTTAAAAATAAAGCATTATAATAATCATAGCAATGCTGAATTGAAGGAGGTAATTAAGTATTTTACTGCCACAACAAAACATAGCTGCTGCTATAATAATCATAGTTGTCTACTCCTTTGATCCTTTTTGCACCTGGATTCCTTGCAAAAGTAATAATATTTAGAGGGCAGAAGTAGAGGGAGGTGATTTATTGTGATAATGTTATTATTTAAGTGATTTAATGGATTATGGCTTAATGAATGGTTTTTTTCAATTAGGTTGTTGTGCACCATATACTACATCCAAGGCACGAAAAATCTCATTGCTTAACATTGCTTGAATGTTCATGGTAATGCGTGTATTTTGCGTATTAATTTGTTGATTATTAATTAGCTTAAAGAGTATAGAAATGTCAAAGGAATCATTAAATCTTTCGAAACAACAATAAAATACAATTCTTTTATACATAACTAAAGTAGTTCGAAAAAGACAAATCCACCGACCAATGTCCCCCGTGCCTGTCACTCGTGTGTGTGTGAGAAATTCACACATTATATAATTATAATAGAAATTGCATCTAATATTTAGAATAATGTATAATCCATTCCATCTCAATCTTCAATAATGTTTCTCGTTATATATTCTATATTATCTATATAATTCGGAAACTGCTCTAAAAAGACATTATTTTTTCCTGGAGATCTCGTAGACATAGCTGAGGATGACAACGGCCACAGAGACGGCAACCCCAACTGCGGCCTGCGCTAGTAACGTGCTTGTGCTCACATCACATTTTGCGCTCTTGGAAATTGATGGTGGCACGAATCCGAGTTCCGAAAGTTTTTTGTGGGATTCAGCATAATCCCTGAAAAAAGCCTCTTCATCCTACAAAAGCAATGAACAAGGATAAATTTTAAATTACAATATTGAATTTGACAAATACAGTTCTCCATTTAGGTTAATTTTTGACTCTATAATATTGCTTCAAGAGTATAATGTTATGACTCTATTATATTATGAGTATTTAGACATTAAGTCTGAGTATATGAGTCGAGTTATATTGAGTCGAGTTGCACGAGTATCAAATCAAAACATAGTTAAGAGTTATTTACGCATCTCTTAAGTTGAGGCTATTTACGCTTGTGACATCGTGAGTCTTATATATAGAGAGACCCTTGGGCCATATATGAGGTATCAAAGAATTAAATAAAAAAAATCTTGTTTTCTCTCTATTTCTCTAACTCTTCTCTTTCACTCTCAAGTATTCTATTCTCAACCTCTAGTTCTGCTTCTCCTTTTCATCCTCATTCTAGGATTATCCCCCTTATATCTCCCCTCCGCTGATCCCCACAAACCCCCAAAAAATAAACATATAACATAAAATGCGTTCAAGTGGGATATTAAGGAGAGAAAGAAATATTCAATACAAATGAGTCTGTTAAAGTGAATGCAAAACAAATCTATGAAGAATAAAGGACGGATTTGACGTGTCATCGATCACAACCGTCCAATAAGGATTATTAAGATTCCTGCTCTAATGATCCTGTCATGCACTCGTAGGATGAAACACTATCACCAGATTGCAAGTAGCATAAAGAGGCGGTTGTAAATCGCCGTTCATATCAATGGTTCAACATGCAGTAGGAATGATTACATTAGAAAACTGATGAAGCAAATTTCATTGAAGAAAACTGAAAAAGATTGGGGACTTATTTGGTTTCTTGCAGATAGAAATGATATTTTACAGAATGATGATTTTGTTTCGTCCATTTTATGCGAGAAAATGAAGAAAAAAAATCATCTTCGAGAGAGTTGTGAGCGGATTTGATAAGATTTTTAATTTCCAGCAATCAGACGAGTCCTTGGGTTACTTGAGACTTGAGAGTGCAGAATGAAGAGTCAAAAATAAACCGGACAAAATTAGAGCATTCCAAAGATTTGAAAAGAGAGAATAAACGCATACTCACATGGATAAAAATAGTTCAAAATAATTTTCATAGATCAGGTTCAAGTCAACCGATCATACAAGGTTTCGACACAAATAATTCGCATTATTAATTACTCAAATCTCTTCTCAAAGTTTGCAAAATTACAAGTTGCACCTCTCTATCTTTAAAAATTACATAAATCTCCCCTGCAAGGTCTATTTCCAAGTTAAACAAATATTTAAAGGATCCTCTACTGGACCTTGTAAGTTTGTAAAATTTACAAGTTGCACTCTATCTTTTGAAAATACAAAAACTCTCTTATAAGGGAGGTATTTTTGTGCATGCATATTTGGAAATGTAGACTTATATGAGAGATTTTTGTAATTTTAAATGACAGTGGGGTGAATTCTGCAAATATATTAACTCTCAAAAAGAAAATTTGAGTTTTTAAAAAATATTTAAATTCAAAAAAATGAAGACATGAAAATAATAAAGCATGCAAGATGGAAAATTACCTTTGCATAGAGCTCAACGTAGGGGAGGAAAGCTGGGTCTTCAACCAGGGCCTTGTCTGTGGGGAGCTTCAGAAGCCCCGATGATTCTCCTTTCAGCAGCTCTCTGGTAGAATTACAGGGACGAAACATTCGTCAATTAGTCATTCTGCCGCTATTCTCAAATGTAGTTTTAAAAGATTTCTTACATAAAATAGAAATTGTCGAATTTGAGAGGCTCTTTCGTCCACGCGCCATCAAATCCCGATCTCTCGCTACGAGCTTTTCCCTATAATGCATAAAACAAAATTGACTTTACTTTTACTAATGCTGGAATCTTTGGAGAAGTTTCTAATAATGAATTAGCTGTGATGAAGTTACCAGAGTGTGGGCGCCGGATAGGACGACTATATCCTTGTCCGAAAGACCCATGCGGTAAAATATGTCCCTCAAATGTTTTGAACCTGAAAACAAAAAAGAAAATGGCAATGTTGAATGTGTGGAGTGCACATGGCGAATATATGCATGAGTCAATATGATATCGTAGACTTTCGGAAATAGATTGATAATCACACACACAGACATATAATGTACCCGGTGCGGGCACTGTATGACGGCAGAAGTACACCATCTGACAGGCGGCTGTGGGACTTCACGGTCATCACACAGTATTCCACTATTCCTCCCTACACAATGTCAACACCGATAGTACCTTTGCCTGTCGGACAATCTCCTACTAGTCTAGAAGATTTCTAATATAATTGTTATTATCAAAGTTTTGAAAATCGGACCGAACATCGAACCGGCAGAGGGAAAGATTCAAGGTTAAACCGAAATCGAACCGGCAGAGGGAAAGATTCAAGGTTAAACCAGAATCGAACCGTTATATATATAGATATATAGAAATAATTACCCAAACCTCCCCTGCAAATTAGCATAATTAGTGAGAGCACCCCTCTTATTTTCGAAATTACAAAAAACTCCCCTTAAGTTTTCATTACCAAAACCTTCTCTGATCTTTTCATTTCATTGCATCTATGAAGAAAAATACCCCCATGGACACTGTACATCGAGGGGGGTGTTTTTGTGCATGAATGTTATGAAATTAAAACTTTAAGTGAGATTTTGTAATGAAATGAAAACTGTCTGAGAAGTTTTTGTAATTTCGAAAATAAGAGAGGTGCTGTCAGTAATTTAGCAAAGTTAGAGGGGAGGTCCCGGTAAATGACACTATATATATATATATATATATATATATATATATATATATATATATATATACACACACATGAGCTTCTTCGCAGGGGCTACGCCAGTACTCGAAGCTCTCGGGCGTCCTTCAGCCACATCCAGGAGAGCTTCGCCCGCCTCCGCACGGGCTTCACTCGTGCTTGATGCTTCGGGCGGCCTTCGGTCGCATAGAAGCGGGCCCCGCTTCCACGTAGTTCACCGGCTAGGCGCCGCAACTAGGACTGATATCGAGTCGAGTTTGAGTAATTTGGCTCGGCTCGAAATCGAAATTTTCGACTCGAACTCGGCTCGAAATCGACTCAAAATCGAAATTGATTTCGAGTCGAGCCGGCTTGACTCAAAATGACTCGGTTCCGAGTCGGCTCGAAATCGAATTGAGTCGGCTCGAAATCGAATCAGGTCGGCTCGAAATCGAATCAAGTCGGCTCAAAATTGAGCAATTTTTCGTTTTATTCCTAATTTGCTCAAAATTAAATTCGACAACATATAAATTTAGCAAATGAAACATTTAAAGTCTTCATTCTGTTTATTTATGTTTAAATTTTGTTATTTTAAATTTTAAAATAAGAATATATTAACAAATACATAATTTTTTTAATTAATTTTATTTGATTTGAATCATATTTCGAGTGATTCAGGGCTGCCTCGAAATCGATTCGAAATCAGATTCGAGTCAAATTGAATCGATTCAAATTGAGTCGAATCAATTTTAACCAATTCCGATTCGACTCAATTTTCGAACGATTTTCGAACGACTTTCGAGTTTTGAATAATATGATCAGCCCTAGCCGCAACCGCCACTCGCGGCCCCCCAGAGCATGTATGGAAAATCAAACAATCACAGGGATCTGGGGGGCCGCGAGTGGCGGTTGCGGCGCCGAGCCGGTGAACTACGTGGAAGCGGGGTCCGCTTCTATGCGGCCGAAAGCCGCCCGAAGCATCAAGCACGGGCGAAACCCGCCCGAAGCATCAAGCACGGGCGAAACCCGCCCGAAGCATCAAGCACGGGCGAAACCCGCCCGAAGCATCAAGCACGGGCGAAACCCGCCTGGATACGGCCGAAGGCCGCCCGAGAGCTTTGAGCACGGGCGTAGCCCGTGCGAAGAAGCTCGTATTTATATAATAATGTAAATATAAATATAAATAATATAAATAAATGAATATAAATATAAATAATAGAAATAATAACTTAGGACTTAGGTTCATTAAAGCGGGGAGGAGGGGGAGGGGTGCACAGGAAGAGGAGGAGGGGTGCACGGGAAGAGGAGGGGGAAGGCCAACCGCAGGACGAGGGCGGCAGGGTTTGCTGGAGGCGAACCGGCAGGGCCACCGCTGGTGGTAGCCCTGCTGGTTCGCCTCCAACCTACTCCCGCCGGTGACGCCGGCGTCTGGCGACCCCGACGGTGGGGTCCTGTGAGGCAGCTGTCGCCTCCGCCGACGGCGGTTGGCTGGAATCAACCTGCGGCTCACGGGCAGGGCCACCGCCGGCGGTGGCCCTGCCGGTTCGCCTCCGGCCTACCCCCCGCCGGTGTCGCCGGCGTCCGACGACCCCGGCGGTGCGGTCCGATGAGGCAGCCGCCGGCTCCTCCGGCGGCGGTAGGCTGAAATCAAAAAAATCCTTTATATAAAATGGCGGGAGCTGGCGGGGGGGGGGGGGTAAAATAGAAGATTCAAAAATAACGGACACGCACTGTAGAAATCCAGAGTTTCCGTTTATATTAGTATACACAGATATATATATATTAGAAAAAAAAATTATTAACATTATATTTAAAATTTGCGTATAAATTGGTATTTTATTATTATTATATTGTGTTACAGATAAAAATAATGTATCTAATATCACTATATTCATATACTTTTAAGGCTTCGTTTGGCCCAACGTTTTCGCTCTGAGGAGTTTGGACAAAAAAGCCTCCGTAATAGAATGGATGTTTGGCATGACAACGATTAAGACCACACTCAAGAAAATAAAACTAGTTCACTTTTGAACATAAAAATGGATGAAGTTTCTTAGATAAGATCGGGCGTTCAAGAACGACGTTCATAACCACCGCGTTCATGACCGCCACCGCCGTGTCAAACAGAGTCTAAATTTTATTTGAAGGATAAATGTAAACTTTAATTTTTAAAAGATAATTTAATATATTAATATAATAATATATCTAAAATATATATTAAAATTATATTTATATAGATATGTGCAAGCTTTTGAAAACCAAACCGGACCGGCCGGTCCGGTCACGGTATAAGGACCGCCCCATTCAGGAACCACCCGAAAACCGGGGAACCGGGCGGGTTAACCGGGAACCGTGGCCGGTTCCCCGTAACCGGGCGGGTCACCTAAATACGGGACCTACGCAAAATTTTTAAAATTTTGCTTTAAGTGGGATTCGATCCCAAGCCACCTGGGTGGAGGCGTAAGACCCCCTCCATTAGATTAACTTGATTTTGTTGATTACTTTCGAAATATTATTTATATATTATATTTCTATTCAAATTATTTAGTATAAATATATAATATCATATTATTTAGTATAAATGTATTGTATCATATTATTTAGTATAAATGTATTGTATCATATTGTTTAGTATAAATGTATAATATCATATTATTTAGTATAAATGTATAATATCATATTAAATTTAAAAGCATTATTATATCATGTAATAACCATATTACAGTTTTAAAAATATTATAATTTACATTTAAGATTTAGATTAATACATATGTGTATAGTTAATTTTTAAAGTTGTATAGTTTACTAAAATTAAAAACGTTAGATTTAAGATTTAAAAATATTATAACATGTATTTAATATTTAGGTAAATTTGAATCCAATATTTAGGTAAATTTGAATCCTAAATTTGAATTAGGTTATTACGGTTCAACGCCAGTTCGACCGATTCGACCTCGAACCTCTCCTTGTTCCGGTTCAATCTATGGTCCGGTTCTGAAAACCTTGGATATGTGTATTAATTATATTAATTTATTACATATATACATTAATGTTTATATGTATACAATATATTATAGACTAAAACAACAAAAACTAATTGGTCTGGTGGTCCGTGCTTCCCTTAGTCTAGAATTGGCGTGAGTTCGAATCCCGCCGGCTTCGCATTTTCTGCTATTAAACTTTTGGGTCTTGGCCCTCCCGGTTACTTAAAACCGCGCCTGGTTCCCGCCCCACCGGTCGGCCCGTCCGGTTCTGCAGTTCTTGAGTGATCCGCGGATGCGGCGGGTTACTTACCTGGATCGGACCAGATGTTTGTCTGGACCGCGGGCCGGCCGGTCCGATCCGGTCCGGTTTTCAAAATCTTGGTTATTATAACTATTTATCATTTAATTTAAATTATTATTTTCTATATTTCTATACTTTTTTATAAAATCAATGAGGGTCTGAGGGGCAAAATGAGAAATGATAAAGTATGACACCAAATCCATCAAGGTGAATTTTTCATTAGCATAGTATAGATAAAGTATGACACCATGAAAAATATGAGAGAGAGAGAGATGCAAGACATGAGTACAAAGCTACAAAATCTTTCAAAATTTCATGCAACTATAATTTCTCTCATTTAGCCTCCTCTCTTATCTCCTTCCTCCAAGCCTCATCCAGGAGGATCGGAGCCCAAAATGGGCTTGGACATGCAAGCAATTCTTACCTACAAGCACAAGGCATCTTTGTCTGTGTACAAATCCCCTCCGCCCATCTATCCGCGGAGCCTCTTAAATAATTTGAAGATATATGTGAATATTGCGTGTGAATAGAGATGCCCTCCGATGCTAACCACACGTGTTCGAGACTGTCAATGGGTCAGTCTAGCCGATATTTGATAACCAACTCAAGAAGAAAACAAGGAGATAGGACCCAGGCTAGAATATGATTTTAGTAAATCATACATACGATGGCAACGAAGGATCCATATAGCTGATCCCACTATAGTGGGATAAAGGCTTGAGTGTTGCTATTGTTGTATACACGGGGAAAGAGAGATTTGTGGGACTAATTCCACACCAAAATATCCTCTCCTGAACCCAAATTTCCTGAGTATATTATTCATGGGGCATCTCCTAGTTATAAGACCTAAAATGCGTGGATAAAGTTGTGTCATAATACTTATTTTGTATTTGGGACAAGATGGTTGAAAACCATGGACAATCTAGGGAAGATAATGTTTCAAATGTAGAAGAGGATAAAACAACTACTCAGGTCAGCCATCCACATTAAATTCAGGCCCAACTAAAAGTAGGCTCAGAAACAAAAAGGATATTTAATGAATTCATAGCCACGCAGCTGATGACTAAGCCATACATCCATCGAGACAATCAAAGCATCGCCCCGGTAACTTGCATGATGGAAATCGTGATAAGGATGATGAAGTATTAGATTGTGAAGGCTCTCACCTGCCAAATTTTCTTTAAAAAATTGAACAAAATCAACATGTGTTATGGATACCGTCCCGCCCCAGATCACAAGGGCTTGAGGACCTGGAACACTCGTCAAGTGGGCCAAGGAAGTCGTCGAGGCCCCAAAGTACACGCCAAGTCCCCCAAGATCACCGCCGAAACTAATCCAGAAGAACTCGTGCAAGCGAGGTTACTCGGTGAAAGTCACGTCAGCAGTAACAACAACAAGAGACTGGCGGTGCCGGCGAGTGCCCGAGACACATTTAATGTAGGTAGGCCCTAAACTTGCCTTAGCGCAATTTCTAGCCCACTTGGGAGCTCAAGCAAGCTACCCACCAGGCAGGCCTAAGATCTATAAATAGCCGTAGTTGTAAGGGGAGTGATCCCAATTTTGAGCTCTCTCTGCCAATCATATACCCCCTGGCCTAGCCTTTTATTGATTTTCATAGGGGGGTATTTACACTCATGGGTTAATTGATGGACCTCGGTTGTGACACCAACCACTCACTTTAATACTCTCTCCCGCTCGCTCGCTCTCTTTCTCTGAACAATAACGAGGCGTGCAGCGGAAAAACAAACAAAAGCAGGTCCAACGAAAAACTATAAAGCTAGCCGAGCTAATTCAATACTTTGTGGATGAGCAGAGGACACGAGAAAATAACCTTTCTGAGAAAAGGAGCAAAGAATGGTTTGCTCTAATACCAACTGGAGAGAATATTATTTTCCCAAAATCAACTATAAGGTAATACATGACACTTCTATATATACATAAAACCACAAACGATTATTATTTTCCCTCTCCCTCTCTCTCCATTTTCTCAGAATTTTGATCTGAAACAATGAGTTAGGTCTCTCACATTCTTCTCTTTCCAGAGTAAGAAGATCGGGTAAAGAGAGTTGTATGCTAGACAATTTTGAGGGATTTGGTGCCAAAGCAGCCGGCCGCGACACAGGCTGTGGTGCCAAATTGATACATAATTCAGACAGACATGAAGTTATTAAAGGTGCAAGGCGCACCAAGGCACAAAGGAGTCTTAGAGCCTCGGACAAGTCTCAAGGCGCAAGCGCACGCCTGACGAAGACAAGACACAACCACATCCATTTTAAATAATCAGCATCAAACATCATTTCAGCTTCTCAATCAAATTCATCTAGTCTACTAATTAATCATTAATTACTATCATTTATATCTCTTTAAAAATAAAATCAATGTGGTCACTTATATCATATATAACGCTCAACGCACAATTATCCTTCACAAACACTAAATTAATAAAAAATTATTGAGTTATTGCTTTTTTTTTTTGAAAAATAAATTTAGAACAAAAATTTCACTCAGATGCGCCTTTTTTATTCTAAAGGCGCAAATAAGACGCACAGAGGCACGAACCTCTGAGCTTGGTGAGTCTGGAGTCTTAGGCGTGCTTGAGGCGCGCCTTTAATAATATAGTTGATGTTCTAAATATTAAAGAAAAGAGTGATTATCTTGCATACATGGGACCCTCAATTGACTTGACTTTGCAGTTGGACTTGTAGAAAAGTTCCTGAAGTCTCCACACACACCTACGAAAAGCCTTTTTTCTATTTCTTCGGGAACATTTTCTCTGAAGTTTCAGAGAGAGAGATCTAAAAATGAATGGTAGGAATCGCACTGAACTTATCAACCATTGAAATCCCTTGTTGGATTACTGATTGACTATCTCTATCTCTATATCTCCCGACCCGGCCTCTCTCTCGATCCGACCTCTCTCTCTCTCCTTTTTCGCCCTCCCCTCGGGTTTGGGTGATGCTTAATGAATGGGTGGATGCAGTTTTGTCTTATTCCCAAACACAAACTTTCGATGTTTTCTTGTGAATCGAATTTTAATGCATTTTCTCGTAATTGGATTTTGTTTTCTAGATTTATTGCCAATTTGATTTGCAAACCCTAATTCATTTAATGGAGTCAACATCACATTTATTTAAAAGATGCAACACATTAAAGAGATCTAAATTACAGATACTAAGAGGATGGCGTCATCGAGCGACGATGAACTTAAGAAGGATAAAGGGAAAAAACTACTCACTGTGAGTTTTTACCGCTATGAGGATGTGTCTAACCAGAGGGCCTATAGCGTGTGGAATCATCCTGCGTTAGCAGTGGAGCTTAAGACAACCCTAGAAGGGGTGGGCCCGGGAATTTGAAAAGATGAATCGACAGTGTTATGAATCCTTATAACGGCCGGATCGCGGGACAACAATACCGAAGACGGGCAAAGGATGTTGCATCAAGCGAGGATGAACCAATCGGTTCAGCCCACCTTAATTAAAACGGAAGGACACGGGGGGGGGGGGGGGGGGGGATATTAATACCTCTTGGGTGGTGGTGTGGCGGACTATCAAGACTTTCAAGGTGTTTCTCTCCTCTTCCTCTCAAACCTTAGTTTTCTCCTCTTCTCTCCCATATCTCTCTTCCCATTCTTAACATTTCGAATCAGAGGATTTGATCCCCTACCATGGTGACCCGTTTGTAGGAAGAGCCTGTCAGGCTTGCAACCCTAGAGGAGAACTACACCAGACATTCGGATACGGCGGCTGCCATTGAAGAGAAATTGAGGGATTCAGAGAAACGATTGTAAGAACGACTGGATGCTCGCATGGAGGAAATCAAGAGCTTGTTGTCGCAAAGTATCAAGGGTATATCGGTGGCCACGGAGGAAGCCAGTGCTCAAAAACGATCGTTCTCAACATCGAACGGTAACGTCGACCTGATCGACCTCACGGGAGGCGTCGACCGGGCTGGAACCTTCACTCGAGGGTTCGTCGTAGACGGAGGGAGGGCAGAAGGATCCAGGTGATACCCAGGCACCCAGCAGGGGTCGACGCCTCCCAAGATGGCATAAATGGCGCGTACAACGACGATTTACGTTATCATGTGGAAGACGCCCGCGTGCGTTGATTCGACGGATAGCGGAAGGGCTTCCAGGTGGGCGACGCCCCGGCCAAACGGGGTTTCTCCCACGAGATGGGCTCCTTCCTAATCCTAGACGGATGGCATGAGACGACAACAACCGAGGGGGCAGCGATTGGGAGTAAAGGCCACCCCCAACAAAAGTACAGACTGGTATTCCGTTCGGGGAGGAGGGAGGGTACCCGGGGTTGGATTGACGACTGATCAACCGAACTTTGTCAAGAGTATGGAAGACTCAGGCAACAATATCTGAGAGCCTACATGCAGCCTAAGATGACTCACAGTGAATTATCCTAAGTTCAAAGGAGGAGACACCTAGAATGAATCCAAAAAGCAGAGTTGTTCTACAAGTTACCAGGGGATCCAGAAGAGGCAGTGGTGCAGTTGGCCTCATTTC